>FR997738.1:6062948-7275538 GCA_905475445.1 Ochropleura plecta | reverse complement strand
GCCCGCGGCTTCGCCTGCGTGATATCGAAGGAAAAGTATCCAATGTGTTATTCCAGACTATAATCTACCCCTGTGCTAAATTTCATCAATATCCGTTCAGCCGTTTAACGTGAAAGGGTAACAAACATCCATCCATACATTCTCACAACCATTCGCATTTTTAATATTATTATAAGTAGGATTAAAATATTAAGGTTACATACTTCAAAATGAAAAAACGGATCACTTACAGGATCACTTTGTTTCCCGTCTGTCTGTCAAGACCGTTTATCTTAGTAACTCGTGGAGGTATCAAGTGAAATTGAAACCATATTATTATACTTATCTATATCTCTGGTCCCTTGGTGCTGTGAAAAAATTAACCCTGTAAGTCTACGCAGTCAAAAAATATTATGGCCGTTTATGTCGAAAATTTGTATGCAACGTTCGGTGCGCGAGTCTCATTTGGCTCGATTTTTCTCCAATTGATTCGATAATAGAGGATTGAAAAGCAATAACAAAGCCAATTATTGTTTCCACTCCCGTTATTTTCAAATCCACTTATTTCTCTTCAATATTTTCTGCAATAACTCTAGCAGTTACTATGCACTCAATTTATTTTATTTATGAACTGCAGAAACTTTGCTTAGAAAGAACTTCTTAAACTACTTTACTCCTAGTACTAGTTGCATTTAAAGTTATATTTTCTGAAGTCACTTGAAATGGTGAAGTTTGGCTGTATGTATATGACTATGAGTAACTATTAAAAGTTTGAAATGTCACTTGTTCAGTCATGATGAAACTTGTGTATATCAGACTTGAAGAAGTTTTTGACAGACGTAATTGGAAGGCGAGAGGTGAGATACTTTAAGTCGTTTGTGCGACTGGTTATATATATTTAAATCTATTGCATTTTAATTTAATATTAGGAATCTAAATTTGTATGTTATGTCATTTATTTGTTTGATGTAATTCTGAAATTATTCTATTAAATTGAAATTGGAATGCTTGTGTTTTGTGTCAGATGTTACCTAAAATGAGTCGTTTTGTTACTTGAAATAAATGAATAAATAAAATCAATATAATATGTGTATGCTGTTTTAATTTTATTGAAAATAATTAATCTTATATTGTGATGTGATAATTTAATGTAACAATAAATAGTAATAGTTCTATAGGTTAATGCCTGAAATAAACAATAATAATAATATGTGAGCTCGTGGCTTCACAATAACAGCAGCTCGGGTCGATCTTCAGGTTAAGCCGAGCTTGGGTATGATCCGTGAATAAGTTACCATCCATTACATGCTCCCTGCCTCGTAAAACATATGAAACGGATGGTCTCGGATGGGGTTCCATCTATCTGACAGAATCTTGATGCTCCGAAATGTATTTGGCATAACACACTTAGCATAATTTTCTTTAAACGAACATTTTAAAGGCATAAAAATTATTTGGTATAATTATCGTTTGGCATAATGTTTAAAACTTCGAATTAACAATGGCATACTTTTAAGATGGCAGAATTACATTTAGTATAATTACGATTGGCAGAGTTCAAATTTCGCATAATATATTATTTGGTATAATTTCACTTGGCATACTATGCAGACTGCAGTAATAGCTAGGTTAGGTTAGGTTAAAACTGTGACCTCCTACGACCCAGTCCCAGAAACGACTTGCATTAATAGAAAAAAGAGATTGTTTTAAGTAGGTTACCCAGAATACAGAAAAAACCCTATTTAGATTAAGAAAATTACTTATTGAATTCAATGACATTATTTCAAATTCAATTAAACAATAACTAAAATAAATGACATTATTTTAAAGAAATAATTAATTAAAATAAATGACAACTACTAATGACAAAGATGATCCTAACTATAAACTTTCTGCGATATGACAATTCTGCCGTTTAATGATTACCGATATAAAATATATGCCAAAAAACGATTCTGACTGTGAACTTTCTGCGATATGATGTTTCTACTTTTTAAATATTATGGATATGAAGTTTATGCCTAGAGATGATTCTGACTTACAAAATTATGAGTTTAGAATGTATGATAAATGAGTGTCTGCTAAACAATTTTCTGCGAAGTGAAGTTTATGCCATCCGTTGTTATGCAAAATAAAATTATGACATAAAAAGTTCTGCTATAAAGGGTGGACCCTCTCGGATGTTATTTTTGGATCTTTGATGGTCGTTACAGGTAGACAGTGGGCTGGAAGTCTGACAAGGCTTTCTTATGGGATAGGCCGCGTCGACGGCGCGATAGTGTTCCACGCGCGACTCAAAGAGATGTCAGCAAAGCAGAGGGGCCTGCCAGGGCCACCGCCTGCCGGGGTTGCGGGTTTTTCGAAAGAGATACCTCGGCCCCGGAACATAGCAATAGACGGAACTTGGGTGGGTTTTAGTCAAAAGTCTGACACTCCCATTGCTCCGCCCAGAGTGGATGAAGTTATTTGATGATTTCCCATCCGCAAAAAATAAGAGCGGATTGTCTCGGATTATTTATAGATCTTTGACAGTCGTTACAGGTAGCCAGTAGGCTGAAAGTCTGTCAAGGCTTTCTAAAGGGTATCCCATAACCGAATGCTAACTAGGTTGTGTTCAGAGAGTCAGTAACTCCATTGAGGGTACTGGCTGCATTTGGTTAGACTGAAAAACGAAACTACATACTTGGGAACAGGATAAAGAGAAAAAAGACTCTTGAAACAGTCTTCATCTGTCTAGAGATTACTTAATCACGAATAGTCACCATCTGTCATTTAGTCTTCAATGTTTTTAGGGTTTCATATCTCAAAAGGAAAAAAACGGAACCCTTATTGAAACACTTTGTTGTCCGTCTGTCTGTCTGTCGAGATCCTTTATCTCGGGAACACGTGGAAGTATCGAGTTTAAATTAAAACCTTATACTCAACTCTGTAGTCCCTTTGTGCTGTGAAAAAATAAGCCCTCTAAGTCTCTCGCAAGTTTGTACGGAACTCTCGGTGCGCGACTCTGACTAGGCCTTAACTGGTTTTTTTTTTTTGTTGCCCTTTAAACAGTTTCAGTTCATAAAAAACTGTTAACCGCGTTTGCGGTTTTGAGACCGCAGCAACCCTAGTTATCGATAAATCCAAAGCAAATTCTAACAAAATCAACCGTGTTTTTGTTATGTTAGTATAAAAACAACACAACTAAATTGTAAAAAACTGCAACACAAATAAGAAAGGGAACTATATTTTTTGTCACCAAAATTTATATTGGACATACCTATTATAATATATACAAAAACAATTATTTGGTACTAGACCCTATATCTCCATGATTTTCGGTATTTTATATTGTTTGGTGACTACATTTTGGTGACAAATCTACTATTTTGAGGGCAAACCCTATTATTTAAGAAACACAAAATGAATTAAATTGGTGACAGCTTAAATCATACCCAATAAGAAATACCAGCACTTATGCGGGTGGAAAAATAAAGAACTAAAATAAATGTACCAAGTTTGAAACATCGATGCAATATTTCTTGACAAGCAGCGCCACCTTGAACTGCACATTTAATGTGGTCCTACTTTCTTCCTCTGACGTCAAACTCACCCCCCCCCCCCCTCCCCCTCTGAGATCCTACTTGTATCTCATCAAAGCCATTAGGGTGTTAACTTTTTATGACGTTAATACAGTCAAGGGGAATATTATGTGAGCAATTTTCACAAAGGTTTTCTCGTAAGCTGAGTTTCTGTTCATTTGTAAGTCTAAAGTATGTATGCAAACGTGCTAAATGCACAAGACTTCAAAATATTTGTTTTAACTTAATCTGAACTTTAACTTGGTCTGGAATAACACATAGGACACTTTTTTCGATATGGCGAGGGCGAAACCGCGGGCGCCACCTAGTATTGTATTGTATACATATATTGGGGGAGAACTTTGTCGAGCAGTAGGACAGTATAGGCTTATTATAAATGCGAATGTTTGTGAGGATGTTTGTTACTCTTTCACGTCAAAACGGCTGAACGGATCTTGATGAAATTTGGCACAGAGGTAGATTATAGTCTGGTAGAGTATAGTTTTTTTTCCGATATCACCCGAGCAAAGCTACGGGCGCCAGGTAGTAACATTTTTAAGATATAAAGTTTGTATGTTCAGATTCAAGATCGTTATTATTCGACAAGATAAGATTTGAGAGTTATATTATCTTCGAAAATACTGTTCCGATTCATCAAAATTCTTTTATGAATGGGAAGCAATATTATGCCCGAATGTCACAGGCTATATTTAAATTGTTCTTGTAGATTTTTTTTATCACAAGGCGAGCGCAACTGCGGGCGATAGTTAGTTGGAAAGACAAAATATATCAAAAGTTTACACATGACTGTACCCCTTTTTTGCAGATGGGAAAACATCAATAATAACAAATAACCTGTCCCGCTCTGGGCAGAGCGGGGGGGGGGGGGGGAGTGTCAGGCTTTTACTAACTAAAACCCACCCATGTTCTTTCTTTTGCCCTTTATGTTCAGGGGCCGCGGTATCTCTTTCGAACAACCTGTACCATCGCATAATATGTCGTACGTGTGCGCAGGCACAGGGGCACTCTTTGTTCCCTCGCTCTCATAGTCCGATGAGACGGCAATTCGACACGACCAGAGAGAGATATAAATCCAGCCCTCTTGGTCTCGAACAGATTCGACCAACCGCTCGCCGATATTTCAAAAAAAATATGGAAATAAAATATAATTTAGAAGTAAACATTACCTTTTAACCTAATTTCTGTTCCTGTCTTCTTTACTGCTTTCAGAGTGTACATAAATCGTTAAATAAATAAATTAAAGCAATCTTTATGTTAATTAGCACAATTACTTAAGAAACATTATAGCAGTATAAGCATTCATACTTGTGTAATACTCCACGAGGGAACACTGACTCCCAAAATACAGGATCACCTAGTTTGGGAGGCAGGGGTTTTATAAATTGTAAGCTGTAATTGTATGTCTATCTATACCTAAATTCAAATATTTGTAACTCGCTACTTTTTAGTAGATAAAGATTATTATTATTATAATGAAAAATGTTGACGCCCACGTGTCCTACGTGGGCGTCGAAGTTTTTTCCTTTATATAATTTACTTGTTGTTTATCGTCATTTCATGTACATTTGTAAATACCTCGTTTTAATCTTAATTTGAGTCTGTTTTTTGAAAATATTTGTTTTTTTTTTGTATTTAGTTAATTCTATAGCCAATTAAAAATAAACCTTGCTTCTATACAAATAAGTCATGGACTCATGGTCCCTCCGATAAAAGCCAGTATTAGTCACCAGTCTAAAATTAGTCTAACGCAGGGTGAGGTCCATTAATGTATTCCGCCTTACTCTTATAACGCCTACGGCCAACCCCTGGCTCTATAGGCGGGGGTAATTTGAACACCGACTTATTTGCACCCTTTTATCACAAGCCTGTCGGTTAAGAAACTAATTTTGGCTTAAATTAATATTGAATCAATGTAATTGATGAAGTTTTTGTGTTTAACTTGGCAGTGCCAGGGCCACTGGGCCACTGCTTACTAGCCCGCGAATATTTGTGAATTAAAAACTAAAAAAGTCAGAAAAGAAAGTACCTACTAAGTTACTTCATTATGAACTTGAAACTTTGACGACACGGTTGGCGCGGCTGAGCGATTGACTGCCGCGCTGCGTGTCGCTGGTTCGATCCCCGCACTAAACAAATATTTGTATGACCTAAAGGTAGTTGTTCCGGGTCCAGCTGTTTGTGTATGTGAGTTTAAATGTTTGTAAACGCAACCAAGATGCAGGAGAAATTCCTAGGGGAAACGTATTTTTTTTACCTAAGGGCAAGAAATTATTATACGAGTAGCAAAAAACAAAACCTCAAGTTTAAGTTAAGTCCATAATTTATAAGAATCGATTGACTCCACAAATTGACGTCGTTTCGATTCCCGACTCCCGGGCTGTCGCCAAGTGCCAAACTTTTATATTAGGTGAGAGCATGATTTACTTGTCAATTTAGCCTTATTGGCTTTCCGTGGGTGGCTTTTGATTCATATTTTATTGGTCAAAAGAATTTGAAATTAGGTGCTATAGGCTGACCGTTTCAGTTAAACGGTCAGCCTATAGCACCTAATTTCGAATTCTTTAGCAACGCTAAGTTTTCCCTTTTCTTTCCTCGTTCTCCCTCATATCCCACGTAGTAAGGATTAAATTTTATCTAGATCGGTACAGACTTTTCAGCGTGAAGAAATAACACACACAAATACACATATAAACTATCGCTTGTATAATATTACATTATTACACTTTTTTAAATTTTAAAACATTTCTACAGACGTAATAAGATAAACCACAAAACACCGACACTTTTCATCTTATAAAAACACTCCCACAACCCCATTACAACACAAAACCCGCCAATTTTCCCAAAATTATATTTGTACCTGCGTCCATAATAGTTTTTCACGACTCCCAAGAGGGCCAGCGGTCCGTCCTGTGAATAAACAGAAACTACGCCAATTCTCCTGACAGTCTACCTTGATCGTTGCCATGGCTCCCAAGGGATGTACGGTTGCTCTTTCCGTAAGTAAATACGAAAATAGGTATTCGGTTTTGGATTATTTTAGCGGTCACAAGGTTCAAATATTTTTTTGCATAACACATGATATAAACGTATTATAAATAATAGAACTTATACTTACTTATTTATGTGTTTGAACTGACACGTCTATAACATTATTATTAAGAAGGTACACACGACGGCAACCTATTCAACCTATTCTAAAATATTATTACCTGATCTCTCTACTACGGATCGCACACCGTAGTATAGAGATCAGGTTAAAATGGATTTGGTTGATGTGCCGTCGTGTGTAAGTACATAATCCCGATTCAAACGTTATTACTAATGAATTAATAGGTAACATATAGAATAATTAAACTCACCATCTGCCTAGCCTTTTCCCAACTATGTTTTGGGGTCGGCTTCCAGTCTTACCGGATGCAGCTGAATACCAGTATTTTACTTGGAGCGACTGCCTATCTGACCTCAATAACCCAGTTAATACTGGGTAATACGATACCCCTTGGTAAGACTGGTTGTCAGACTTTCGGGACACTGACTACTGTAACGACTGTCAAAGATCTACAAATGACAGCCGGGACCAACAGCTTAACATGCTTTCCGAGGCACGGAGGAAACTCGGTATGTAACGGGTGGTCACCCATCCACAGACCAACCTAGGCAAGCGCGGCTTAACCTAAAGATCGAACTGAGCGGCTGCTATTATTTAGCCACGAGCTCCTCATATAATAATTAAACTAATGTATATAAAATAAACTAACTAAACAACAACTGGATTTTTAGGTGGCGAAATCCTCCTCCTCATTCTTGTCATCCAGAAACGTGTCCAGTAGTCACGAATTAATTTAGTTCTCGCTTATTGATAATGAAAACAACCAACGAAGAAACCAATACATCAGACAGATGCTTAGGTAGAAAGAGAACATCGTGATGAAGCCAGCATTCCTTTTTTTCGTATAGGTAATCCTTACTAATATTATAAAAGCGAAAGTGAGTTTGTTTGTTTGTTACGTCTTCACACCTCAATGGCCAAACTGATTTTGATGAATTTTGGTACAGAGGTAATTGGGACCCTGGAGACGGACATAGGCCAATTTAAAAAAAAAGTTGGGAGAAAGAGGGAAGAAAAGGGGAGAGAAAAATATTTTTTTTCGATCATCACGCAGTTTAAAATTAGCGGTAACCCAAAGTAGCTATGCCACGCAGCCGAAATCACGGGCGGAAGCTAGTCATCTAATAAAATAATTTCTTCCGCTATGGTCGAGGCGCAAGGGAGTATGATATACAGACTCGTACTGACTAAAACCCATCCATGTTCCTTTTTTTGCCCTTTGTGTTCCGGGGCCGCGGTATCTCTTTCGAACAACCCGCAACCGTGGCAGGCAGTGGCGTTGGCGGACCCCTCGTCTTTGCTGACATCTCTTTGAGGCGTGCGTGCAACATGATTGCCTCCGCGCCGATTTATCCTCCTACTACGATTGGCCTTCTCACAATCCCACTTGGCTGTCTCCTTCTCGACCACGACAGTCTCCCAAAACGAGGTCATCTCCCAGAGTATAGACACACTACAGCTTGTCTTATCCATACTTCAAGTCGTTCTTCCAAGAATAAGATCGGAAAAAATTTCTACCCACACCGGACTAATATTATTATGTTATTATAATAATAAATACGAAATAGCTATTCATTACGTAATGGACATATCCAATAAATTGTTACGTTGGGTTCTTAGAAACCAAAATAGACACAATATTGTATTTGGAGGTATATTAGGGGCTCTACACACATATACATACCTTTGTAGAATACCCACGTATGTATATGTCACCCTATGTGAAATGTGTTCTGTAATTATATTATTTGTATGGTGTACATAATAAAGAATTCTACTAGCTGGCGGCCGCGGCTTCGCCCGCGTTATGATTGAAAAAAAAAGTATTTTATGTGTTATTCACGAGAAAAATAATGGGCAGTCCCATAAAACTTAATCAACTTAAATGTATGGATCACCTATTTTTTAAGGTTCCGTATCCAAAGGGAAAAACGGGATCCTATTACAAAGATCAATTATTAATTGGGCCCCCATTTAGTAACTGAATAAAAAACATGACTTTTTTGCCGTTTTTATAGATAACTAGCTTTTGCCCGCGGTTTCGCTCGCGTTAAATTCGGGGTAACACAGTTCCCCTTGCGCCTTATTGATATGTAATAGCAACGCTAAGTTTTCCCTTTTCTTCCCTCTTTCTCCCTCACATCCCACTTTTGCCAAAAAAATTAGCCTATGTCCGTCTCCTGGTTCCCAACTATCTCTGTACCAAAATTCATCAAAATCGGTTTAGCCATTAAAGCGTGAAGAGGTAACAAACAAACAAACTCACTTTCGCTTTTATAATATTAGTAAGGGAAGTAGGGGGTTAGAAAGAGACAGAAAGTAGCCTATGTCACTCTCCATCTCTTCAACTAAGTATCCCTACTTAAAAAATCACGTCAATTCGTCGCTTCGTTATTTTCTCATTTATAATTTATTATAGTATGGATGGTAATTATAGTATTGATAGTTTAAACCGCATAATTAAATATGACCACACTTTCCGGATACACGCTATATACAGGGTGTAAACCGGCCCATCATGAAACCGTCCACCGAGCACATTAAACCAAGTAGAACAACGCAAAAATGAGTTCTGAGAAGCATGTTTTTTTTGGTAGTCATAACATTTAAAACTTAAAAAGGGTTATGAAGTTGCATCTTTGACCTTCAATATATCAGGAACTAGAGGTAGTAGACTCTAGTCAGAGTCTACTCAAGGAAACACTGTCGCAAAAATGTTTGTAAACGCACCCACGATACAAGAGAAATCCTAGTGTGGGGCAAAGTTATTTCAAAATAAAATGTGTGTCAAAATATCCTTAACGAAGCAGATAGGTCGTCAATGTTTCTCACGTTTAGGAATATCTCACGTTTAGGAAGTCTGCCATTTATTTGATATGGCGCAGTGGCTCAGAGAGTGGCTGCTGCGCTGCATGTCGTAGGTTCGATGTCGCACGGAACCAATTTTAAATGGCATGTAGGTAGGTGTTTCGGGTCTGGCTGTTTGTGTACATGAATTTAAATGTTTGTAAACGCACTCACGATGCAGAAGAAATTTCTAGTGTGGGACAACGTTTTTTTTAAATAAATATCATCCTTAACACAGTCCATCCATTATTTCTTTCTTTATTGTTGAGGATTATACTGCCAAAATGTTCCAAATCGAATAAGTTGCGTGTAACGCGCCTAATATTTGACAATCGCTAAGATATGTTTGCAGACGGACGAAAAAGGTTCGAATTTCAATTAATTATACTTTCCAATAAGATCTTATGTAATTCCATTACCTATTATTATTTATATATATATATATATAAAAAGCTATGTATCATCACGCTAAGACCTAAAATGCAGCGGGTGAAAACGGGACACAGCTGCTTGTGCCATGATAATACATAAAATAGAACATAAATACTCTGACATCACTAAATAAGGAACACAAGCCCTACTCAAAAGAATAACGTTAGTGTTTTGTTTTTCTAACGTTCTACTGAACGATAAGTAACAAGATAAAACTAGGTTTAGTACTTAGTAGATAAATTCATTTCAGTAATGGTCTTAAGTAAGAGATTGTCTAGCAAAGTGTCTTCTTCTTCTTGCTGTCTTTCTTGACTTATTTCTATGTGATTGATTGAGATAATTTCTTTCCTTGATCAGTCACGCTTGTAGCAAGAATCTTAGGTATAAAGCCCATACAGTATGTTCTAGAAAGGTGGTCATTAAGGAAAAATATTTAAGAACATTCTAGAGATTTTGAAGTAGTTAGAAAAACCTTTTTCTAAAGAAAACCTAAGAGTTTCTATAGAAAACTATTTATTTTTTTATATATGTACACAAATAGTAAATGGTTTAATTATTAGAAACACTAAAGCGTTTGTAATAATTAAAACATGTATTATTTGCTGTTCATATAAAAAAACCGGTCAAGTGCGAGTCGGACTTGTGCAAACTTGCGACATAAACAGCCATATCTTTTTACTGCGTAGATTATGAGGGTTGATTTTTTCACAGGTATATTGATTAATTTGATTTGTGTAGCGTTCTGTTGCGTCCGCGTCGCCGCCGCGTCAAGGTTAAGGCGTGCAGTACCCCACGCGACAAAGTTACCTCGCTCGCTCCCCGTCGCATGCGCTCGCTCGCGTGGCCAGTCGGCTCCCCGCTACGCTAAGAATAATCGCGCACGCTGCGATCGTGCGACGGACGCCATCTTATTGTGTATATTTTATCTAACGTTTGTTGTAACTGGATATCTTGTAATACAGTGTTCCTCGAGTAAATAGTTTTTGTAAATAAACCCCTTACATTTGTTGTTTTTATAAATTTAGATAAAGGGTCTTGATACACAGACAGATGAACAACAAAGTGTTCAATTTTTTGCCTTTTGAGGTACGTAACCATGAAAATGATTAACTATTTATATGAAAAACTATTTTAACTATGGTTACCTAATTAATTAAAGTATGTCGGCCATGCCGATTGTTGTAGACTTATTCATAATTAACATTTAAAATGCCAAACATTCTTATTTAAGAAAAACTTTAAAAGTTTTTAGTCTAACTATTTAGGTATTTTTGTATATTTTCAATAATTTGTTAATTTTAGCTTGAAGAAATCCTGAGCACAACAATGTAAAATTATTTAGGCAATTTGGCACAGTAAAATTTCAACTTAATTAAAAGTTTATTTTTACTATCAACACGTATGAAACGGCTGAATGAAAAAAGATGTACACACACAGTAAGATTAAATCAAGCAAATAATTTTGTGTGACTAACTCACATTATCTTGTATTTTGTTTGAGAACATCCAGCAGGCATTTTCAACCTATCGAAGCAATACATATGAAATTTTCTTCAAAATCTTCCAGATAGTACAGGAATGTTTATGAACAGAAATAAGCAAGAAAAAGTTTTGATAGATTGATGTTTTTTTTTTATTATGTACACCATATAAATTACAAGAATTACAGTATAGCACTTATAAATAGGGACACAATAGGCGATCTTATCGCTAAAAGCGATCTTTTACTGACAACCTAATAAGATGGATTAAGGTAGGAGGAGAGACCTTAATTTTTAGGGGATGGAAAATCATCAAATAAATTCCCCCGCTCTGGGCGAAGCGGGGGTGAGTGTCAGACTTGTACTGACTAAAACCTACCCATGTTCCTTCTATTGCCCTTTACGTTCCGGGGCCGCGGTATCTCTTTTGAACAACCCGCAACCCCGGCAGGCAGTGGCCCTGGCAGGCCCCTCGGCTTTGCTGACATTTCCTTGAGGCGCGCGTGGAACACTAACGCGCCGTCGACACGGCCTGTCGTCAATAGAAGGACGGACGGTGAGCTACCCATTGCTCACCGTCCACAGTCACGTTTGTGTCGTTGTCGTTGTTTTAGTCACATTGCAGATTGCAAACGTCAAGTTTTTGCCAACAGACAAATAAGAAGTTCTATATCCTACTAAAATTATAAATGCGAATGTTTGTGAGGATGGATGTATGGATGGATACATGGATGTTTGTTACTCTTTCACGTCAAAACGGCTGAACGGATCTTGATGAAATTGGCACAGAGGTAGATTATAGCTGAAAGTAAATTTATTTTTAAAAGAAAAATTCCGTAACCACTATTTATGTCCCTCTACCAATTAAAAGTCATAGTAATTACTGTTGAAGTTCTCGTTTTTATTTATTTTTTTAAATGTATTTATTAGTTTATTTGATATGTATATGTGTATTAGTATCCGTATAAAATAAACGTTTTCGTTAACAAATAGTTTAAGATATATATATATTTTATATAATTTTTGTACCCTATCACAATGTTGTCGTATTTTACCCAAAGGTTGACTGGTAGAGAATGCCTTATGGCATTAAGTCCGCCTATGTACCACTATTGTACATGAAGTTTAAATAAATAAATAAATTATAGTCTGGAATAAAACATTGGATACTTTTTTTCCGATAACACGCGGGCGAAAACGCGGGCGGCGTTTTTTGTTATAGTTGTGTGTTTGTGATAGTTGAATTGATAAAGTCCGAAATAACCAACCCGTCTTGAGCAAGCGTGGTGAACAATGCTCGTGCTTTCTTCATGAGAAGAGGACTGCCCAGAAATTGGACAGTTATAGGCTGGTATTATTATATACAAACCAACCTCATTAAGACGAGTGCATTCTTTATTTAGTAGGTAGTAACACGGACGCATGAATTTCGTCCGTATCGCCGAGCGAACTTATCTACCTACTGATAAAATTATTGATTATTTTCCGACGCGTGAAAGCAGACTTTATGTATTATGGAGGCTTGAAGCATAAAAACTTTTATATGTATATGAATCATCTTTTCTTTTTAGGGTTCCGTTCCTCAAAAGGAAATAGCGGGACCCTTATGGGATGACTTTGTAGTCCGTCTGCCTATCTGTCAAGACCTTTTACCTCGGGAACGCGTAAAGGTAACGAGTTGAAATTAAAACAATAAACACAAATCCGCAATCTCATAGAGCTGTAAAAAAATCAACTCTCTAATTATACGCAGTCAAAAGATATGGCCGTTTAAGTTGCAATTTTTAAACGTCGGTACGCGAGTTCAATTCGCATCTAGCTGTTTTTTTTTTTAATATTTAATAATCTTGCGTTTGGCCGCAACTCGCCTGATAGGTAGCAATCATGCTGCCTAGTGTGGAGTACGCTTGCCTATAAAAAACAGAGAAAGAGATACATCCTACTAATATTATACCTAAATGCGAATTTTTGTGAGGATGGATAAATGTATGGATGTTTGATCCATACGTCATGTTCGTGAACGGGCGCTGTCAGTTGGGACTGGTCATCTCTTAGCTACCACGGTTTGTTTTAATTCATCTATTAAACTCGTGCTAATTATTGCTTTTACTCTGGACGCTCTAAATGTGCTCGTTTTTCTACATCGTTCTCACATTATGTATAATCTCAACATGAATGATGTATCCATGATTTTATAAAACATTATGATTTAAAAGAGTGTCCATGGAGTTTCTTGCCCATTCTTCTCCATAGGGATCTACGCTTTGGAATGGGCAACTACAGTACTTTCACAAGTTATTATGTCTTGTGACTGGGACTGTAGCAGCATAATTTTTTTTGTTCTTGTTTTTATGACATTCAAAAGTGCCTGTAATGGCCTAATTGAAATAAATGATTTGAGTTTGAGTTTGTTAATCTTCAACGGATCTTGATGAAATTTGGCACACAGGTAGATTATAGTCTGCAAGAACACATAAGGTACGATGTTTTTTTTATCATAACGCGGGCGAAGCTGCGAGCGCCAGCTAGTCTATAATAAACGCGAAAGATTGTATGGATGTTTGTTACTCTTGAACGCAAAAACTACTGAATGGATTTTAATGAAACTTTACAATAATATAGCTTATACATCAGAATAACACATAGGCATTCATAAAGATATATTGTATATTCTATCACCACGCGAGTGAAACAGCGGGGCGCAGCTAGTATTATAATATTCAGGGAGAAGAGAAGACGGCGCTGCGTTACTGCTTAGTTTATTTTTTGTTGGAAACTAACATAATCATTTACATGGGAGGTTGTGTGCTGGGTCAGTTTAGTTGGTGTGTGTATCCAACTTTCAAAAAATTTTAACAATGTTGGAGCGTACTTTCGTTATGCTAGTAATGGAGATCGGTGATCTGCATAAGTTATTCTTTATTTTGGCAAAACTTTTTTTGTCACGAGTTAAAAGGCTTCTTTTGAGATGATTTGGCATCGTCGACCTCTTATCTGTCGTCGATGGACTAGATTGAGACCAAGAATAGGCATTTAAAAAAAGGACAGGTACTAGGGTTTCAGAAAACTTGAGAAGGTAATTCTATAAAAGATTATCCCTGAATCTTTGACTAGTAATCTAGAACAAACTTACAAAGAACACTTTCTTAAATAATAAAAGCATTATTCGGAGCTCTCAAAGTATCAAACAAGAACCAGAAGATAAAAAAAATTAATTGAATTGTTTATCTTCAAGAAAACTTGCATAGTTTTTCAAATAAAAAAAAAACCTTTAAAACAGAAAATCTTTTTAACAAATCTTTAGTCAGTCAAGTCTTTAGTTCTAGAAGTTATTCAAACAATTTTCCACTTTTCCATTTATAAAAGAAATAGGGTTGCCGTTGTCGAAAATATGCATGAACTGAATTGAATGAGTAGAAGAAAAGCGATTTTGAGTTTTGAATTCTTACTTGGACGATGTTATTTTATCCTAAACAAATGAACCAATGAGGGCTGGGCAAGAAAAGCCTTTATATTTATTATTTCAGTGGCTGAGCGATCGGCTGTCGCGGGTTCGATTCCCGCACGGAACAAAACATTTGTATGGCCTACAAATAGTTGTTTCGGGTCTGGCTGTTTGTGTATGTGAGTTTAAATGTTTGTAAACGCACCCACGACTCAGGAGAAATTCCTAGTATGGGGCAACATATATGATCATACATATATTAATTAGGGTAAAGACCCTACTACCCATAGACAGATCAGTGGGCTACCAGTGACTCTGTTTGTTTGTGTATATAAACTTTTTACGACTAAACGACTGATCGGATCATGATGAAATTTGTCAATGAGATAAATTTAAACATAGAAAAAGATATAGGTTATATATTACCACACTAATAAGTTATAGGGGTGTGCAATATTGCATATAAACTTCCTTAACTGTTGTAACAAATATTAAATAAATACTAATACGTTAGAAAACGAAAGGTTGATGATAGAGTAGGTATACATACAGCAGTTAAAGATAATGTTTTGACGCTATCTGTCCCTGTAGTCCCTGATGTCCTAAAATACAGGCCACGGCTTAGTTCAGGCACCAGACCCACCCACAAATGAACATAAGATGCTTACTGTAATATTACTATCTTTTAAGTGTTAGCTTATAATTGCTGTTTGTGGAGGAAAAATAAAGATTTTTGTATTTGTATTAACACGATATAATATGGAATTCAGAACTTCCTACAAAAAACCTTATTTTGAGCAAATCGCGTACCTAACGTGAACGAAGTTGTGGGTAACAGTAAACAAAAACGACTCGTTTTGCTTACGGATGGTAGTATTTTGACATAAGTTCTATGAGACTTATGTCAAAATCTTACTATCCGTAAGCAAAACCACTCGTTTTTGTTTATTGGAACGGGGCTTAAGTCGATTTCCACTCTGTCGATTCGTAAAACAAATGACATCTTTTTTTTATTTGGTAAAGGAAACTTGAGGACCCGGCGACGCGGTAGGCCCAGAAGGAGATGGCGAGACGAGCTAGACTTCCACGAAAAGGACTGGGTCACAATAGCAAAAGATAGAAAAAAATGGGAGGAAGGAAGGGAGGCCTTTGCCCTGCAATGGGACACAAGTGGCTCATAATAATAATAATAAAAGGAAACTTGCAGAGAGGTCCTAAATAAATTTTATTTACAGTGCTACTCATAAACAGGGGTAGTTTATGAGTAGCACTGTAAATAAAATTTAATAGTTAATGAGTGATAAGTTTCAAAATGATAATATGGTCCTTAAGGATTGGATATCCCGGGGTTGCGGGTTGTCCGAAAGAGATACCGCGGCCCCGAAACGTAAAAGGCAATACAAGGAACATAGGTGGGTTTTAGTCAGTACAAGTCTGACACTCCACGCTGCGCCCAGAACGGGGGAAGTTATTTGATTTCCATCCACAAAAAAAAGGTTGGATACCCGCGGATTTAAAGCATGCGATGATTGTGTTACACAATTACATTTTGACAATAATTCAATAACACCGTTTGAGTTATTTACAAACGAACAAATTTTTCAAACACATTTATATATTTTTTTCCTGCAAATTCCTGAAAAATACGTTACGCAATTAGAGCTCGGGGTTATTATCTACAAAGGTACTTCAACATATTGTTATGAATAAATGCTTTAAAATGTAAATAAAAATAAACTTTCACACACACACACGTAGATTTGGCAATCAAAATGCGTGTTACATCACTATCCAAGATTTTCCACTAACAAAATACTAAATAAGCTATTACAGGGCTACAACTAAGAGCTATCATTGTTCATAAGCCGTTACCAAGATGGCGGCGAGGCATCTTAGAACGATGTTCAAGTAATTAACATCGTTGTAAACACGAGCGGCGCCATTCAGGTGGAATTATACTCACTTTGATGTTCTACGACTTTACTAACACTGTCACACTAATATTATAAACTAGCTTTTGCCCGCGGCTTCGCTCGCGTTAAATTCGGAGTAACACAGTTCCTGATTTGCAGGTACCTGCTATCTGTAGTTTTTGCTCTAGCGCCTTATTTATTGTAATAGCAAAGCTAAGTTTTTCCTTTTCTTCCTTCTTTCTCCCTCACATTTTTTTAAAATTAGCCTATGTCCGCCTCCAGGGCGGACATAACTACTAACCCAACTTTCTCTGTACCAAAATTCATTAAAATCGGTTCAGCCATTTAAGCGTGAAAACGTAACAAACTCACTTTCGCTTTTATAATATTAGTAAGGATGCAAAAGTTTGTATGTGTGTGTGTGTATGTTTGTAACTCTTTCACGCTTAAACGGCTTCACATATTTGAATGAAATTTGATATGTAGATTCACTATCTATTTATTATTAGCAAAACAGACCGATTGGGGCAGTAGCTGAGCGATCGACTGCTGCGCTGCGTGTCGCGGGTTCGTTTCCCGCACGGTTCAAATATTTGTATGGCCTTCAGATAATTGTTCCGGGTCTGGCTGTTTGTGTATGTAAGTTTAAATGTTTGTAAACGCACCCACGATACAGGAGAAATTCCAAGCAAACATCGATAAGAAGAACACTTTGTGTATGCTATGACCACGCTTAGCAAAATAAGAAAAAAGTTCATGAAACTGCGTGGCACAGATATTATTTGATACTACCTGTGCCCGCGGCTTAGGCTGCGTGATGATTGAAAAAAAAGTATCCTATGTATTATTCCAGACTATAATCTACCTCTGTGCCAAATTTCATAAAGTACCGTTTTGACGTGAAAGAGTAACAAACATCCATACATCCTTACAAACATTCGCATTTATAATATTTGTAGTATATACAAAAAATTTAAAAAAAAATAATTTTGAAAAGAGTATTGTTTTGACTATCATATTTTGTTAGCATATCATAGGAACCTCTACGTTGTTGCGTCGAGTTTGGACCTAAATCGTTCGGGGTCTAAGCCGAAAATAAATCCCTAGCAATATTTTCGGCCGACGCTCAACGTGTAGGCATAAATAATTGTTCTAAATTCGGAAACAAAGATCGATTAAAATCACCGTGATACAAAACAGTGATCCAACAAAATTAGATGCTGCCAAAATAAATGTTCGGGAGAATCTCAAATAAGAAAGACTATCCAGAAACATGAATTTTAAATGGATTATGGGTTTAGTGGCAGTAGCTAAATTGAGAAGAAGAAACAATAATTTCAGTGGCTCAAAAATCTGACAGAAAGTCTAACCAAGGAGGATGTAAAATTCTGCCTTACTTCGTCAACATACTCCATGTTGATGAAGTAAGGTAGAATTTTACATGGACATGGGCGTCTCCTTCATATAAAATACTGGTATTCAGCTGATTTCATTAAGTATGGAAGCTGTCCACAATATAGCAGACAAAAGGCTAGACATATGATAATGTGTCTCCGTCACACCATGTAAGTTGCAACTTTTATACTCTGTAGGACTAAGATCGAAATTGTGAAAAAAAAACAACTGTTCAGTTCAAAACTTCAATACCTACTCTACACAAATGTTCAGGACGGCAAAGTTATTTTCACTGTGTATATAATAATAATAATTTATTTTCAGATAACAGAGACCTTTGTATGAGTGTCTTTCATACTCAAATTGATCATATTACTTTGCAGAATTTTCCATTATAATCAATTATGTGGTTTATCTTCTTTTTCATCACATTACACACTCTCATTTAAGTACATGTTATACACTTAAAACTGTTTTACGTCCGTCACATCACTATATAAGGTCCAGTTGAAAACCAGCGTCGGGCACTAGCTGCCCGGCAGTTTGCTGAACTAGGCATATTTGGCGCAGCCATGAGACACACAGTAATATATACATTACTAGCTTTCGCCCGCGGCTTCGCTCGCGTTAAATTCGGTATAACACACCAAGCAGACCTGCAGTTTTTGCTCTTGCGCCTGATTGATTTGTAATAGCAACGCTAAGTTTTCCCTTTTCTTCCCTCGTTCTCCCTCATATCCCACTTTTTTTTAATAAAAATTAGCTTATGTCCGTCTCCTGGTTCCCAACTATCTCTGTACCAAAATTCATCAAAATCGGTTTAGCCATTATAGCGTGAAGAGGTAACAAACAAACAAACTCAGGATATAAGTAAGGATAGTAAGGATTTTTTATTAGTGTTTAGAATTAAGTTTTATTATTTTTATTACTGTGTGCATTTATGGCTTGTGCCTTGTGACTTGTTTTCTTTCTTTCTTTGTACAGAAGATGAAAACCAGTTCCTCACGCGATCATCTTCTCCACAAATTACCTGAGAAAAGGGGAAAACACAGTCTCGGTAACTGTTTCTAGAATGCTGTTGCTACTGGCCCGGGTTCTATCTACCACAGACGATATTCCCTTCCGTAAGATTGCGTGGAAGCCGTCGAAGCCCCGTATATGTTCACTGTGTGTGCATGGTCGCGAGATGGCTTAGAGAGGCCAAATCCAATCCTAAGTTTGGACTTTACTTGAGTTTGTTAGAATGGGCAGAATGCACATGTCGATTGATATTCGCTTCAGAAATACAGGTGCGGTATGCGTCAGGCATTTTTACCCTCTTGATAAATAAAAATGCCTCACAATAATGACGATGATTGCAATCTGCTCCACATTGTCCCGTGAAACATCAACTTCAAAAGTCGCTCGATCAACTACATAATTTGATTATACAGTCAAATTGATTGTCTGTAGCATTTCGTAGTTATGTAGGGGCCCTTTTGAATTAACCCTTTACGGACCCTAGTTGACCTCGTTCTGCCATATCGACCCAACCATCCGTTGCTAAATAATTTCGCTGTGTAGCTATGTCGTATTTTATGTGTAGAACACGAATAGGTCAATTTTGATGGATTGTGGGGTAATATGGAGTGGTTTTTGGCTTTAGGAATTAACGGTGCGCTTATACTGTGTGTTTTTATTTCAGTACTAGCTTTTGCCCGCTGTTTCGCTCGCATTAAATTCGGGGTAACACGGTTGCCCTTTCCTGATTTGCAGGTAGTTTTTGCCCTTGCACCTTATTGATAGTAATAGCAAAGCTAAGTTTTCCTTTTCTTCCCTCTTTCTCCCTCGTTTCCCACTTAAAAAAAAAACTATGTCCATCTCCAGGGTCCCAACTACCTCTGTACCAAAATTCATCCAAATCGGTTTCGCCATTTAGGCGTGAAGACGTAACAAACTCACTTTCGCTTTTATAATATTAGTAAGGATTATTTTCAAAATTCAGGAGGCTAAACAAAAACAGTCACATGGGTTGATCTTTAATGTTCAGCCGTGCTTGACAAATCCGGTCCGTAGATAGGTGACCTTAAGTTAACGTAGGACGTGCTAAGCGACGATCGTGCGACGTTTGGTGTGCTATTGCCTTGTTGTTATCGGGTTTATTTTTTTTTTTTAGAAGACAACTACGCAATCAAATGATTGCGCAGTGCACTGAGGTAACTCAATATATCATAGATGGTTATGTATCCACGGACCGGATTTGTCCATCACGGCTGAACCTTAGAAAGAGAGAAAAATGCGTTTATAAAAAAAAATACACACACCACATTAAACTAAATAAAATTAATAATGTCAAAAGCGCGTCAGCTCAGCATATTGCTAGATGGTAACACAAAACCTTAAAGATCAACCCATGTGAGTATTTTTGTTAAGCCTCCTGAATTTTGAAAATTTTTAGCCTCCTATATTAATACTGAAATCATCATTTTCCTGGCCTTGTCCCATTCTATTTGGAGTCGGCGCAACACGTTTTCTTCTTCCATTCTCCCCTATCAGACGTCACGGCATCATTAATTACTCCTTTCTCCTTCATATCATTCCTTATACAATCCATCCATCTTTACTTTGGCCTTTTTTGTGGGGGTGGTTAATCATCAAATAACTTACCCCGCTCTGGGCAGAGCGAGGTAAGTTAGGTTCCTTCTATTGCTCTTTACGTTCCGGGGCTGCGGTATCTCTTTCGAACAACCCGCAACCCTGGTTTTCTTTGCCCTTCCAAACGCTCTCCGTCCTTCAATTTTCAGTATTATTTCATAAAAATAATACTGAAATAACAACTAAATAAATATATTAAGGCCGAACGCCGATTTGCAGTCTCTATTCAAGAACACATCTACCCCAACGGTCGTCGGTTCTACGGCTTAATAATAAGAGTACAACATATATTTGTCATTACTCGTCCCTAATGGAAGGCACGGCTGATCTTTTTTGTTTTTCCGTATTGAAAATAGATACACATTTTTGTGTTATTAATTTTCATTTACTTAATGTTTTATTTTGAGTCTTTATGTCGCCCATGAGCTTTTTTTTGCGGATGGTAAATCAACAAATACCTTCCCCCGCTCTGTGAGGCAGAGGGGAGTATCAGACTGTTACTGACTAAAACCCACCCATGTTCCTTATATTGCCCTTTATGTTCCGGGGCCGTGGTATCTCTTTAGAACATCCCGCAACACCGACAGGGCCCATGGCCCTGACTTGGCGTTTCAGCCATCAAAACATAATTATCTCTTATGCATGTTTGGTTTCCTTACGATGTTTTTCTTCACCGAAGCAAGTGATATTATTAGAATGAGCACATGAATCCTTACTATCCTTCCTAATATTATAAAACCGAAAGTGAGTTCGTTTGTTTGTTTGTTACCTCTTCACGTTGCTAGTAATATTATAACAGCGAAAGTGAGTTTGTTTGTTACGTCTTCATGCCTAAATGGCCAAACCGATTATGATGAATTTTGGTACAGAGATAGTTGGGATCCTGGAGACGGACATAGGCTAAAGAAAAGTGAGAGAAGGGAAAGAGGGAAGAAAAGGGGAGAGAAAGATATTTTTTTTCGATCATCACGGTTAGCGTTAGCCCAATGTAACTACGCCACGAGGACGAAGTCGCGGGCGGAAGCTAGTTCGAAATAAACAGAGGTTCATGCTTTAGGATCAAACTCGAGACCTGTGCCTACACAGTCCAGTCACACTACTCACTTGATCATCACTCACTGTTATGACCTTTTTGATACGAGCAGTTTACTACAAAAAGTTATTGTTTTTGGATTTGCCCTTCATCATATTGACCACTTAAGTACCACTCGACTTAATTAAAAGATAAAAGTTAAATCTAAACAAAAGATAACAACTTAGCATTCCTGCTCTTAGTGGGGAAGCGGCGAGAGCATTCCTGAAGCATCCAGTGCTCTCGAATCGAGCAACTATGGCGCAAACGGCTCTTCACTTTGCGGAGGGTCTTTAATGAGCATTTGTGGGTCTTCGAGGGTACTTTTGGGGCAAAGGGCACCTGCAGTGTCAGAGGGCCCTTGACCGGGTCGTGGGTGTTTGGGACGTTGTTTTTTTTTGTTTTGTTTATTTTGATGTAGTGGTCTGAAGTCCGCGAATATCTGTGGTTTTGACGTTTTAAGGCCATTGCTAGAGATTCGGAAGATGCGTTGCTACACCCAATCGGAAACAAACAACGTTTATATATAACTAGCTTCCGCCCGTGACTTCGTCCGCGTGGCGTAGTTATTTAATTAATAATAATTGTATTATATCATAGTTATATTTTTTTCTTAACTTAATATTATAAAAGCGAAAGTGAGTTTGTTTGTTACGTCTTCACGCTTTAATGGCTTAATCGATTTTGATGAATATTGCTACAGAGATAGTTGGGATCCTGGAGACGGACAAAGTTAATTTTTTTTAAGTGGAAAATGCGGGAGAAAGAGGGAAGAAAGGGGAAAACTTAGCATTGCTATTACAACCAATAAGGCGCAAGGCAAAAACCACAGGTAGCAGGTACCTACAAATCAGGAAAGGGAAACTGTGTTACCCCGAATTTAACGCGAGCGAAGCCGCGGGCAAAAGCTAGTATTAACTAAAGATAAAATGTATGTAATGCGCTTTCATTTATGTATAGCTGACCACTTTCAGAAGTACACAACTTACGAGGTTAGGATGTCCTGCCATTTGATAGCATGCGTGATGTAATTTTTTTGTACTAAACAAAACTTCCGTTCAACTGCTAAGGATAACCGTCCTCTGCAGTAAGGAGTCCGTCGTATGGAACAGGTGCAATATCACTAGGTAGACGCTAATCCAATCGGGGAACTTCTGTAAAACTTATTAGACCCAATTTTTCTTATACAAACATAAAAACTAGTTTGCATTTTGAACTTATACCGAAAAACAATAGCCTAGATTTTATTCCAAGAATATACAGTATAAGTAATAAAGTGTTACTAAAATCCGTATTCGGAAAACAAGGTCCACGTTTGTCCAATAAATTCCTTTCACCTCGATTTACGTGTAACAGTTTTGGGGTCACAGTAAATCGAATCTGTCACTTGAAACGATCGACATAACCTCGAGAACATAACCGTCGCCATTTTTCTGGTATTTATTCAAATGGAAACATAATATCAGACAAAGAAGTGTTACAAATCATTGTCGTGGCCAGAAATTGAGAAGGCAATTTTTCACACGTTCACAACTCGCTCTTTTTTTCGGATGGGAAATCAATTCATATTTTCACATTTTCTTAAATATCAGATTTTCACTGATTAAAATCCACCCATGTTCCTTCTTTTGCCCTTTATGTTCCGGGGCCGCGGTATCTGTTTCGAACAACCCGTAACCCCGGTAGGCGGTGGCCGTGACATCTCATTGAGGCGCGCGGGTAACATGAACGCATCGTCGACATCGACAACGACAGCAACTTTGTAAAGTAATTTTGTTTTAATTAAATTAAGTTTGTCCACAAGACTATCATCGTCTTATTTTTAAAGCCAAACTAAACAGTTTATTTCGTCATTGCCCCAACTGATTACTGATGCTTAAGATGAAAACAATTAATTAAAGCGAATAGATATCCTTACTTCCTTACTAATATTATAAAAGCGAAAGTGAGTTTGTTTGTTTGTTTGTTTGTTTGTTACCTCTTCACGCTTTAATGGCTAAACCCATTTTGATGAATTTTGGTACAGAGATAGTTGGGAACCAGGAGACGGACATAGGCTAACTTTTTTTTGAAAAAAGTGGGATGTGAGGGAGAAAGAGGGAAAAAAAGGGAAAACTTAGCGTTGCTATTACAAATCAATCAGGCGCAAGAGCAAAAACTGCAGGTCTGCTTGGTGTGTTATACCGAATTTAACGCGAGCGAAGCCGCGGGCGAAAGCTAGTTTAATATAAATAACAGATGCAACTCAAACTCCGCGCCAAAATGGAAAACAGTTGTGCCAATCTAACAATTACAAAAAACACAAAAATTTTAATTTGGAACCATAAACAAATCATCCATTCCCGATACTTTTTTTACTGAATGTAAGTCGCAAGTTTATTCGGAACCCTTTTTTTTTGGGGTGGGAAATCATCAAATAACTTTCCCCGCTCTGGGCGGAGCGGGGGGGAGTGTCAGACTTGTACTGACTAAAACCCACCCATGTTCCTCCTATTGCTCTTTACGTTCTGGGGCCGCGGTATCTCTTTCGAACAACCCGCAACCCCGGCAGGCGGAGGCCCTGGCAAACCCCTCTGCTTTGCTGACATCTCTTTGAGGCGCGCGTGAAACACTAACGCGCCGTCGACACGGCCTGTCGTCAATAGACGGACGGATGGTGAGCTACCCATTGCTTACCGTCCACAGGCGCGCATCTACGGTGGCCGGAAGTCGTCTCGCGGCGCCCGACGTCCGGGGCGTCTCCCGCGACGGCTGGGTTGGTTTGAGGTTCTCTCCCTCAAACGCTCGCCACCTCCTTCGCTAGCATGACTGCTTCGCAAAAGGAGGTGTCTGCTTCCCATTCCCTCTCGCTCCGGACCATGGACTGAACCAGGGCCGGACGCGAGAGATCGCCGCCGCCGATCGCCTCTACGAGGGCACGGCGGTGCTCCGCCTAAGCTGGGCAGACCGCGACTGTGTGCTCCACCGTGTCCTCCGGGCGATCGTCACAATGGTTATACGGAACCCTCGGTTCGCAAGTCTGACTCGCTCTTGACCAGTTTTTTGTTACAATACAGTTTTACTAAGCGTTACAAGTAATTGCATAATGTGTATGTATCGTTTGATTACTGCTAGATATGTTGTTTTTCTTGTAATATGTAAGATTCTTGTCACGCCATCAGATGTGTTGTTGTGTGGAAGGCGGAAGACACACGTTCAAGATCGCTTCCTGAACTGACAGAGATGTGAAAATGCTGGATGTGGTATGCTGAAGGAATTGCTTTTTTTGCAGAATTGTTGTTTCCAGGGTTGGTAAGCATTACCTACTTGATTATTCTATGTTTTAACAAGTCTTCATCAACTTCACCTATAACCGTGTAAAAAAATCTAAGAAGTTAAATTTGACCCATTTCCAGGTTTCAGATTGAGTTGACATTTTGCAAACGTGTGTAGTTTGGATGACAATACATGGTTACGACTAAAACGAAATGTTTACTGGCAGATAGCTGATATTATGAACATTCTTAATTAATATTATAAAAGCGAAAGTGAGTTTGTTTGTTTGTTACGTCTTTTGCCTAAATGGCAAAACCGATTTTGATGAATTTAGGTACAGGGATAGTTGGGACCCTGGAAACGGATATAGGCTATTTTTTTTAAGTAAGAAAAGGGTTAGAATTTTTATATGGGACTTTTCGCAGTTTTCAAGGTAGGAAGTTAAAAATCGGTACACACACTCTTTGTTACCAACGAAAAATACCTCCGACTCAGGAAAAGGGAACCCCGTGTTACCCCGACTTTAATGCGAGCGAAGCCGCGGGCAAAAGCTAGTATTAAATAAAATAGAATTTATTTTCTTTGAAAAAAATACTTTACGGTTTGTTTATGTACTGGAATTAAAACATCCTAAGAATAAGTATTGTATTGATGGAGCAATTAAATTGTCAGTAAGTAATTGCATACAATTAACTTATCATCTACCTAGCCTTCGTAGTTGGTTTTAAGTCTAACATGAAGCAGCTAATTTAGACCACAATAAACTGGTTAACGTGGTACCCCTTGGAAATACTGGCATGCATTACAACTTATACGCCTACCATTCTTTCCTGAAAACTAAAATAAACTATATTTATGTTCAAAGGTAATTCCATTTGTACCACACCGCTACGCAGCTACGCGGAACATTGGCGGTACACACCTACGAGCTACGCTGCTACGAGCTACCATGTACAACGAGGTATGCATGCTACGAGGCTGTGCTACGAGGCTTTGCTACGAGGAATGCGAGCGCCAAACATGAATTCTACATTGTTATGTGATCTGTGTGTTGTAGTCGATTCTGTGTCAGTTTGATTAACTGCGCTTTGTAGTTTTGGAACTAGTTTTGTTGTGGTAGAGATTTGGTTCAAAACCGATTTGAATTTTGTTTTGAGACCAAAATCTAAACTGACTGCGATGTCACTAAGTTAAATAGACAACTGAAACTATGACTATGACGAATGACTACACGGGCATGTTAGGCGCTCTATACACCTACAATAGTATTGAGGAATATTTTTATTTTTGCAATAATATTAATATAATAACTACAGGGTCCGTAATTGTACCTTAGCTTTAAGTCCATTGTAAGATCTTCAAACATGATGACTTCAAATAAAGATATGATATGAATGTGTTAGGGTTGTATTGAGATCGGTGGCGGCGATCTCTTCGTCGGCAGCGTCCGGCCCTGGTTCAGTCCATGGTCCGGAGCGAGAGGGAATGGGAAGCGATCACCTCCTTCTGCGAAGCAGTCACGCTAGCCACAGAGGTGGCCGGGCGTTTGAGGGAGCGAACCTCAAACCAACCCAGCCGCCGCGGGAGACGCCCCCGGCGTCAGGAGCCGCGAAACGACTCCCGGCCACCGTAAATACGGACGCCGCCACTGCCTGTGGACGGTGAGCAATAGGTAGCTCACCGTCCGTCCGTCTATTGACGACAGGCCGTGTCGTTGGCCAGGGCCACCGCCTGCCGGGGTTGCGGGTTGTTTGAAAGAGATACCGGGATCCCGGAACATAAAGGGCAATAGAAGGAACATGAGTGGGTTTTAGTCAGTACAAGTCTGACACTCCTCCCCGCTCCGCCCAGAGCGGGCAAAGTTATTTGATGATTTCCCATCCCCAAAAAAAAAAAAGCAATGGACACGTCATCTACAATCAATCAACTTTGTCTTTCGATTAAAAATGTTGACTTTTTCTTCATTAGTAAGTAGCACCCATCCAACCCCGAATGTGTAGCGCTAAACGCCCTGTATAAGGTTGTCACGTAATTGCAAAGATTTTTAGACATGGAGTCTATCAGAAGAAATTGACGGCACCGTTGGTGCAGTGGCTAAGTGATTGACTGTTGCGCTACGTGTCGCGGGATCGATCACAGCGCGGAACAAATATTTGTAAGGTCTAAAGGTAGCTGTTCCAGTTCTGACTGTTGTTGAATGTGACTTTAAATGTTAAGGCTGTGCACTTAATATACGGAATGAATTACCAACAACGTTTTTTTTTTAAAGTAAAAGAATATTGTATCGTTTATTTTTGCGTACCAAATACTTTTTAGCAGCGCAGTTCATGTATGAATAAAATACAAAAATAATGTAAAATGTACCTGTTATCCATACATATTAACAGATTACCTTTTAGCTTTCAAAGCGTCGCTATGAATAATTCCTTTTCAAACCTCCCCCGTTTATAATGACATGCTGATCGATATTTTAATCAGTATTCATTAAAACGTTCCCATTTGCGAGTTGAATACAGTTTACTGGGATTAACTATCAGCAAACTTAATCTCAAACACAATCTGTATTGTGGTTGCCAGCACGGCTGTTGAGCATTTAATAAATTAATAATAATAATTCATTTATTTCTCACCACAATATTAAAAGATTACTTGGATATTGTTTCCTAACGAATTCAAAAAGAACATACTATAACATTGTGGGAGACTGGTGCCTAAGCTAGGCTTATTACCTGTGTTATAGGACACCAGGACCCCACCCCGAGTAACATTGTCGGGACGTGCTAAAACAATACACCTTTAGTTGCGGCAAGTTCAGTGTTGTGGGAGGTAAGTTTTATAAAGGTGTGTGTGTGAATGTGTGTTTGTGTGTGTTTGTGTGTGTGTGTGTTTGTGTATGTGTATGTGTGTGTGTGTGTATGTGTATGTGTGTGTGTGTGATCGTAGTTAAGTATACGCGTAAATATATTTTATAGGAATAAGATAACAAAAAGTATTCTATAACCTGCTACCCTACCATGATGTGTTAAAGCAGAACTTATTCCGCTGAGGGAAAGGGACAGAGCTATACAGGGTGTCTAGCACCATCTCTTTCACTCAGTGGAATAAGTTCTGCTTTAACACGTCATGGTAGGGTAGAAGGGCATTAGGTCCTTGGGATCAATTCCCGGGTCGGCTAAAGAGTTATTTGGTTTTTCCAACAAGACTTTCTCAGTAACAGCTATAGCCATAGGTTCGCTCCTATTTCGTGGGCCTTAAAAATAACTGTTGAAACTTGGGTGTAGCTTTACTTACTAGCTTTGCCTAAATCTTCGGTAATTACAAAAACGTATTAATTTATTTGTAAATTAGACCAAAAATTACAAAGATATAGTCCATTAAAGTTACGTGTACGATTTTTGAATAATGTAAAAGACGGACTAATATTTTTTTTAAACTAGCCTAATAGGCCTTCATTTCAGTTAGGTTATAGAGAATTGATTGTTTGCTAGTAGCATGTCACTCGCGAAAACCAACCCAAAATAGAATGAGAGAAGGGCAAGTGAAAAAAGTAGTTGTTATGCTAGGGCTACATTAGCGGGCGATGATTCGTATCGCGTTGGCGCGCAAAACATCCGTTGTCGGACATACACGATGTTCTTGTCTACATTGGCGGGCTAAGATTCAGAAAGCGGCCTACGGCAAATATTTGTTGTTTAGTTGTGCTGCCGAGACAATCAAGGAAGCAGTGGCTTTGCATTATATGTCAGTAAATTATAGTGTACAAAAATACAAGAACGTCAGTCCCGCCAAAGTCTGGACGACACTGAAGTGACGTAGGTGGACCACTCAAGCAAATATTGTCGCGACAAGTCCTTTGAAGCGCGCCAGTTTACCGACAGTGCCCCGATGCTACATCGTCTGCACGCGAATACATCGCGTTGCAACGATGTACCCGGCCACATACATCGCCGTAGCCTGAATATTCGCCGTAGCCTGCTAATGTAGCCCCACCATTACGGGACTGGCCGATTGTGTACGTGACAAACAGTGTACAAACATTTAACCTCACATACACAAACGGCCAGACCCGTAACAACTACTTTTAGTTCATACAAATATTACGTGTGGGGATCAAACCCACCACACGCAGCGCAGCAGTCGATCGCTCAGCCACTGCGCCAACCGTGCCGTCAAATATTTATCTTATGACGTGCTATAATAATAAGGGGAAACTTTTGTTTGTCTGTTTCCATAATTAAGGGTGTTGTGTCACTGTGAACAAACGGATATGAAAAAACCCTTGACATTATGCAAGCCTAGTACTTTTAATATTTAAATTGTTGTATTTCTTAGCAGTTGTCCCAGTACTAATTGTACTTGTAAAACAAGAAGTTTAACGAACGGAAATTAATGCAAAAATTCTCTAAATTTTACGAAACAAGACCCCATTTGTATGAAGTTTAAAATAGTTCCGAAATAGGACTTAAATGAACTGGTATAGAGTTCATAATACTGCTGGACCGACGAAATGTTTTCAACAGTCCGAAGCAGTCCAAGGCTAACTAACATACGCACGTGCCTTTTAACGTTGTTTACGAAAATTATGCGGCACTGCAATCCATAGACACTGCGTACGTATGTGCGAGTGACAAACAGATGAACATCGGAGCTCACGTGTCAAACGTCATAATTAACAGTGGAGTAAACAAGGCAAGAGTCTCCACTATACGCATCATCACTTCACATCAAGCGAGTTGCAGCCAAACGAAATCCTATTTATTTTTTACTAGCTTTTACCCCCGGCTTCGCTCGCGTTAAATTTGGGGTAACACAGTTTCCCTTTCCTGATTTGCAGACCGTACCTGCTACCTGTAGTTTTTGCCCTAGCGCCTTATTTATTGTAATAGCACAGCTAAGTTTTCTCTTTTCTTCCCTCTTTTTCCCCCCTCATTTCTTACTGTAAAAAAGCATAAAAAGCCTTTTTCCGTCTCCAGGATCCCAACTATCTCTGTACCAAAGTTCATCAAAATCGGTTTAGCCATTTAGGCGAGAAGACGTAACAAACAAACAAACTCACTGTTGCTTTTATAATAATTATAAGTAAGTAGTATTTTTTAAAAAATCTCGAGAAGTCCTTTCTGTAAGGGTTACTACAGTACTTTCACAGTTATTATGCCTTTTAACTGGGACTGTAGCTTCATTTTATTGTTGTCATTGTTTCGACAGTTCAAAAGTGCCTGTAACTGACCTACTTGAAATATTTTTTATTTTATTTTGATCTTTGTAAGAATCTATTTAGTTATCGACTCAGTATCACTTCTGAAACATGACTATAGAGTTACGTACAAATATGATATTGAAACAACCCGTGACCTTAGGGCTGGCTTTTATTTTTGCCAGAGGTTAAGCGTTGCCATACAACCATAGTATAAAGAGGGGAAGTAGGTTATCTCCGGCCCAATCCACGATATAATTGCCTACTGTCATAGGGTTGTCACTTTTAGCTAAATTTTAATTCAGTAAATTTTAGTTCAGTAATTGGCAAGGGTCGAGAAGTTGTATTTTTTACTTTTATTGTCTGGGTACAGGGTTTGTCAGGCCTCACTAATTTGTACTATCACAAATTCTTTAGTTTAAATTCTTTAGTTAAAGCCCAGCCCTGTCACAGATAACACATCTCTTACAAGTAAATAAAATTCAACAATGGTTTTCCTATCAAATATAGAAATGTGTTCAAGATACAAAACAGCATTATTTCTAACTAGCTTCCGCCCGCGGCTTCGCCCGCGTGGTATGTTGATAAAAAGCAGCCTATATCAAAAATAACAAAATCGAAGTATTAATAAAATTAGGTAGGTACGTCTCATTATTAAGGTTACGTCATTACGTCCCCACAGCAGCACAAAGCTAGGCGTTGTGCCCAGCAGCTGGCTTCCCACATCATCGAACTGCGGCCTTTCGTGGAAGTTTTCGATACGCAGCCTCCAAATGTTGGAATAATATTCCCCCACCGATTAGAGACCTAAACAATGTTAACACATTTAGGATTACTCTTAAGAAATTTATTCTCAATTCGCAAATACAATTTAATGACATTAATGTTGACGAATCATTTATATAATTCAATCAAATATAATTTAAGTACATATATTTTGTTTGTATAAGTATGTTCAATTTTAATCTAATTTTCTAAATCGAATCCTATCTCCAATTTTTATCTAATTTGCTAATTCAAATTCAATCTCCAATTTTAAATATGAATATCTAAATATCTTCAATGTTGTTTTATTAATTATTAGTAATGGTAATTTAGTATCAGCCACTCACCTTAGAGTTATGTTCCGAATTCTAGGTAATTAGTGGGGGTAGGTAAGCTCGTAAAATGTGATGCTGCGGAGCTCCGGACTCCGGCTGCGTCTGTGTCGCCATAAGCAGTGTGGTTCACTTGCACTGAACTTATTTGTTTATTTTAGGCTGACTCCATATACAAATATTATTTTAATTTAATTAATTTTTTGTTATCTTCTCTTAATTTCTACACTAATTGAGTCCTTGTGTTTTATACGTAATTAATATTATTTACTTCTTCAAAGCAATGTATTTCTGTTGACTTTTGACCAAGGTGTCGATAGGCTTATTGCCGCTTCAGACGGAATGACAAAAGATTGGGCGTCTTGTTGGCGCGTCAGCCTCCTATTGGTCGACTGATGCGCCACGTCGCGCGTCGGAGCGTTGCTTTCTTTACATAAAGAATGAAGTTAGCGGTAATGTTTTCAGATCCAAACTATTCTATTTATCTTTTATTATTATTACTTATTTACATCATAATTATATCGTTATTTCACATTTATATTATTATTATTTTATCACTAAGTATCTACTTATTTATTTGTACTTGTTGCCATCGTCCGTGTGTCACTGCGGGTGCCAACTGAAAACCAGCGTTGGGTGTCTGACGCCTAGCATATGCTGAGTTGGTAACCCTTTCGTTATGGGCACGCTCAGCGCAACCTTGTCCATGTTTTTCCGTTCTGTGTACCTTTTTTTCTTTTTGCTGTTGTGTTGTGTCTGTTTCGAATAAATTTTTTCTATTCTATTCTATTCTATTCCCCAATGGGTAAAAACTCTATTACTAAGTCTTCGCTGTCCGTCCGTCCATAGGTAATGGTACAGATCTAACTAATAGGTATGTATTATGAAACTTCATAAAACCTATGTTTTATTACATTTTATGTAATTAGATCTTATTGTACCTATGTTCACAAATAAAGGATTTGAATTTAGTGTGTAAGCAACGTGTCAACTCAACGTACTCTGTGCTCACGCGTCTGCCCGTGTTCGGGTCGCACACTTCTGTAGACCTATATAAGATACACAATTACACCATACATTATTTGGTTATATCTTGAAGGGTTTAGGCAGCGTTTTCGTTGAAAGCTCCCAGACAGCATACTTTTTGCCGACATCTTCAACAAATATCGTTAATGTACACAGAAATAAATACAAAAACTTAACAAATTATATACTAAAACCTTCCTTAAGAATCACTCTATCTATTAAAAAAAACCGCATCAAAATCCGTTGCGTAGTTTTAAAGATCTAAGCATACATAGGGACAGACAGACGGCGGATAGCGACTTTGTTTTATACTAGGTATGTACCTAGTGATAAAAAAAGATAAAATAATCCGAGCGAAGTTCATTAGGTAATCTGAACAGAGACAATTCTGGAATTGATGAATTATTAAGACACCCAAACACACAGGAATACTTTCTCCCGCGATTATCAGACATTTTTGATTCATTTAGCGGTGCCGAAAAGCCGTGACGCGCGAACCTCGTGCAGTGTTAGCCCCGACTGGCGCACCTCGAAATGAGCCGAGATCTTATTTAGTGTGCGTGCGGCGACGCATAGATACTACGGCGCACACATACAAGCCGCGCGCGGTGCGTTTGTATGAAGATAACCTACTATCTGTCTTTATTCTATGATACAACGTGGCAACGCGGCCAGTCCCTTGGGGGCAATACCAACTGACAGCGTTGAAGACGATTTTTTTTGTTTATTTTAAAGTTAGTTAGTTTATTTAAGCTTTTGTAATTTATATTTATTTAATGTTGACCTTAATTGGTAGTTATGAGTTTGAGCCGTTTGGGGTTGAAACACTAGGGTCATAGGATCCAAGTGCTCGTCTAGTGTTTGGGGACATCGCAAAGCGGTTAGTCGCCTCTTCACGTGACCAGAGGGTTGGCCTTTACTTTGGCCAAAGAATCAGCATTGCCATCCAACGTGGCAATGCTGCCAGCCTTTTGGGCACTTCTCCTATTGTCAGCGATGTAGATGAATTTTTAAACGCCCTATAATTGTTTTTCCCTTATTGTTACTTGTACATATTTTAGTTAGTTATGTTACTAATAGATTGTATATTCGGTTTTAAAGTCAATTATATATGAAGATTCTAATATACCAAATTCTAGAATAAAGAACTCGTATCATAAATTTGATAGTTAAAAAAATATGACAAATAGCCAATTCTATCGAAACCCGTACATTCTAACAGCCACTATAAATGTATGGGCACGATATTAGCGCTATAAATCTCGTCACTTGGCAGGACGCTTCCACTACTAGATAATATATTGCAGTATGTCCAGCTTCCGTAACGCTGCACGTGTGAACCGATGAACGACGGCATACAGATGTTTTATTTGAAACGGCCAAGTGCGAGTCGGTCTCGCGCACCGAAGGTTCCGTACAAACTTCCGACATAAACGGCCATATCTTTTGACTGGGTAAATTTAGAGGGTTGATTTAGATAGATAGATAGAATATTCTTTATTATGTACACCATAAAAATGACAAGAATAACAATATACAACTTATCAATAGGATGACACAATGGGCGGTCTTATCGCTAAATACGATCTTTTCAAGACAACCTTTTACACCTCTAAGGGATTTGAGTATATGGGTTTAATTTCAACTCGATATCTCCACGCGATCCCGAGATAAAGGGTTTTGAAAGAGAGATAAATAGACAGACAGTCGGACAAAGTGTTTCAATAAGGGTTTCGTTTTTTTTTCGTTTGAGGTACGGAACCCTACAAAATGACTTTTTACAGGAATTGACGCCTTCAGCTTTTCAACATAAAGTTATGAATTTCCAAAAATCATAGAACAAAAGTTGTTCAGTCCCCTGGTACGAGGGACCACCTGGGAGGTGTTGCGCTAAGTATGTTACATCCTTACTAATATTATAAGCAATAGTGAGTTTGTTTGTTACGTCTTCACGCCTAAATGACAAAACCGATTTTGATGAATTTTGGTACAGAGATAGTTGGGACCCTGGAGACAGACATAGGAGACAGGCATTTTTTTCAAAGAGAGAAATGAGGGAGAAAGAATGAAGGAAAGGGAAAACTTGCTATTACAATATATAAGGCGCAAGGGCAAAAACTACAGGTAGCAGGTACCTGCAAATCAGGAAATGGGAACTGTGATACCCCAAATTTAAAGCGAGCGAAGCCGCGGGTAACAGCTTGTTCTTTATATATGTCACATGTGCTGTATAAACATATGTACATTTTACTATCACCAAACTGTGTCAATAGTTGACAACATCAACTTTACCTTCGAGTTTCCATACAAAGCGTATCGTTCGTACCTTGTAACAGTACCTTGTACGTTTTACATCAGTATGCTTGTCTATGACGTCACTGCTACCTGTGGCATCTACTAGGAATTTACAAAGTCTTTACGGCTACGTGAAGTTTTCGTTTACACATAAAAAAGTCTCTTGCAAAATTCTTGTATCTCTCAGAAATCCTACTAATATTAAAAATGCGAATGTTGGTGAGGATGTATGGATGTTTGTTACTTTACACGTCAAAACGGCTGAATGGATCTTGATTAAATTTGGCACACAGGTATATTATAGTCTGGAATAACACTCAAAATCTTTATTTGCTTAACCATAATGTGTACTTAGGTGGTAGCTTTTATAATATTGTGATCATTATGGACCCTGTAGGGCACAGCAAAAGGGTAGAGGAGAGGACGCTCTGTCTTAGAGGATAGTTCCCATTTTTGTATGTGTAGAAGTTTTGTCATTAAACAATTCAACAATTAAACAATAATTTATTAATATGTTTTTCTTTTATATTTAAATCTTTATATCCTTACTAATATTATAAAAGCGAAAGTAGTTTGTTTGTTTGTTACGTCACACGTCACAACTACCTGTGGCATCTACTAGGAATTTAGTGAGAGACGACGCGAGTAGGTACCGTTGAATAAGAAAAGTGAATGAAAGCGAACACACGCTTCCCTTTGTGCGGGCGCTTACGCTGGTACCTCCTGCTGGCTGCTACCAAAATTATGAATTGCTTTTGCCTTCGATTTTGTGCGCATTTAGAATATGAGAATCGATTCGGGTTGGACTCTGCTTGTAAAACTGCTGCGCTGCGTGTCGCGTGTTCGTTCCCCATGCGGATCAAATATTTGTATGACCTACAGGTAGTTTTTACGGGTCTGGCTGTGTGTGTATCTGAGTTTAAATGTTTGTCAACGAACCCACGATACAGAAGAAAGTCCTGGGGCGTGGGGCAACGTTTTGTTTAATAGTAGGGGGTTGGTAGATACGTAGGGTAGAGTAGTTGTGCCTTGCAATGCGTAGTTTTAAATAAAAAAGAAACGGTTGAGTAGGTTATTAGGTTTTTTTTTATCAAAATTCGGATAACCCGCAAATTCAGACGACTGTTAAACTTGTCGTAGTCAAAATTGAAAATTACACTCAGAAAATACATAGAAACCTTAAAAACATTTGTAGCAGGAATCAAGGTTCCATAGAGTTCGATAAACGATGTATGTGTCCGGGCTCGTAGGTATTAACCAACACGACAGAAATGTAAAGAGAGTAAATTACCTCTTTGACGTTTGTGACGCGTACTTCTCGCTTCGAAGCTAATCGGGTGTTGACTGCAAAAACAACGACGCCTGCGTTCCGCGCTTCCCATGGATAAATTACTTTTCACAAGAACGGTTTTTTAATTAAGTACTCTTACAACTCCTTCCGTGTATTTTAACATGAGAGAAAGAAGGAAAATTGCGTTTATTCAGCATGAATAAAAACAAAACAAGAACAGGAACACCTTAACATTAAGCCAAATAAAATAAATAATGCCAAAAGGGCCTTTTTTTGGGTTGGGAAATCATCAAATAACTGGGGGAGTGTCAAATAACTTCCCCCGCTCTGGGCGGAGTGCGGGGGAGTGTCCGACTTGTACTGACTAAAACCCACCCATGTTCCTTCTATTGCCCTTTACGTTCCGGGGCCGCGGTATCTCTTTCGAACAACCCGCAACCCCGGGTCAAAAGGGCCTTAGTTCAGCATAATGCCAGATGGCAACACAAGGCCGCCATCTAACGCTGATTCTCTGCTGCAGCCCACGAGGGCCATACAACGAGTTGCACGCTCGAAACCATGAACAAACACATAGGTATAAAACGCAGAATTGAAAACAGTAATAATAAGGAGTGATCTTCTAATCCTGCATCTTTCAATCAAAGATTTATTTATGAAAGATTAGCTACGTCCCGCGGTTTCACTTTCATAAACCGGGATAAAAGTAGCAATTGTAATAATACAGGTTATTAACTATGACGTGTGTGTCAATTTCATCCAAATGCGTTTAGTAGTTTTTGCGTGAAAGAGTAACGAACATCCATCCATCTTTACAAACGTTTGCATCACTACATAGTATAAAACAAAGTCGTCTTTCGCTGTCTGTCTGTCCTCATGTATGCGTAGATCTTCAAAAATACGCAACGGATTTTAATGCGGGTTTTTTAATAGATAAGATTGATTCAAGAGGAACGTTTATATGTATAAATAGCTTTCCTGTACGATTTACACGCATCTTTAATTACTGCCCCGCTCCCTTGGGTAGTAGCGTGATGTTGTATAGTCTATGTTACTTCTTGATAATTTAACTTCCTATTAGTGAAAAATTGGTTTAAATATGTCCAGTAGTTTTGGAGCCTATTCGATACAAACAAACAAATCTTTCCTCTTTTTAATAACATACTAGCTGTGCCCAGCGGTTTCACCCGCTGCTCAGTTAGGGGCATGAAAAATAGATGTTAGCCGATTCTCAGACCTACCCGATATGCACACAAAATATCGTTCAAATCGGTCCAGCCGTTTTGGAGGAGTATGGGAACGAAAATTGTGACACGAGAATTTTATATATTAGACTAGCTGTGCCCAGCGGTTTCACCCGCTGCTCACTTAGGTGTATGAAAAATAGATGTTGGCCGATTCTCAGACCTACCCGATATGTACACAAAATTTCGTTCAAATCGGTCCAGCCGTTTTGGAGGAGTATGGGAACGAAAATTGTGACACGAGAATTTTATACATTAGATAAATATGTAGATAGATGTTAGTGTCTAAATTGCACCCGTGCAAAACCGGGACGGGTCACTAGTTTATAATATTGTAAAGTAAGATCGCCCCGTGTCCTTGAGCCCGAGTACGGATGCAAAGTCATAAGAAACATCTTCCCTATCCATTAACAAATGAAAGGGGTGGGAGTGAAGAAGATACGGTGAATCTATATGGTAATATTTTGGAGAAAGATCAACTGCGTAGTAGTGACTGGCAACCGTTGACCGGGTTTTTTTTTGCGGATGGGATTTCATCAATAAACTTCCCCCGCTCTGGGCGGAGCGATTATAAACGAGCGATTTAAAACACGACATCCTTTAGAAGTTCCATTTTTCTTGCTTAATGCTTACAAACTATATTGTGATAATATATAGTTTGTAAGCAAGAAAAATGGAACTTCTAAAGGATGTCGTGTTTTAAATGTTATCTGTATTTAACTGCCTATATCTGCTTCGAAGTTCGAACCTAGCTACTGAGCCAATTAAGTTTAAGTTTGGCACACATTATTATGATTTACTGGGATAGAAATAGATTATTTATAAATCTACTCGTCACTAGTTCTTCTAATTGCCACTAGATGACGCACCTTGTTTGTTTTCAACGAATCCACTATGGGATACATACGACATTTTTTTTTATCGACAGTTTTGATTAACAATGTAACATATTTATGTTTTTGGAATCCACTCGTCAAATCGCAACGCGCGATAAGGAACTTCTTCGTTCCAAAAATAGCATAACAAACAGTAAGATGATAGTGAGTGCGTAAATGACAGAGATTGAAGTGAAATAAGAGCAAGCCGACAGCCTCCGGACGTCCTCCAAAATAGGACCTGTCCGGGAAAACTTGGGCGGATGTTTTGAACAAACCCTTTTAAACGAACTTACACTAAGAAGTGCTTGCTCCTCGAAACTCCATTGTAACCGACTTCGAAAAAGGAGGTTCTCAATTTTTTGTTGTGTTTTTTTGTCGATTGAAGGCCAAATTCTCAAAATTATTTTTATAATCGATAGTTTTTTTTTAAATACTTCCGAACATAATATTCGTACGGGACCATATGAATTTTATCTATATTGCTTGGGTAATTTATGAGTTGTTTTAGATAATACATATTTTTTCTTCTAATGTATACATTATTGTATATAGATGATATGCTTATTTCTTTTAGTAACACTGGAAAATGAATCCTAATAATATAATATATGCGAATGTTTGTGAGGATGGACGGATGGATGTTTGGATCTTTGTTACTCTTTCGCGTCAAAACGGCTCAACAGATCTTGATGAAATTTGGTGCAGATGTAGATTACAGTCAGAAATAACACATAGGATACTTTTTTTCCGATCATCACGCTGGCGAATCTGCGGGCGCCAGCTAGTCTTGCATAAAGAGTCGATCATTCAAACGTGACATGCTATCTAGCCTAAAACTCCGTATCTATGACGAGCTATAATTAGAATATCTATAGCAAACAGGTCAGATAAGGAGATATGCAATAAGCTACGTAAATCTGCCTTTTAACATAGTTATGTGCGAGCTGGCAACACCCCGTTTTTATAAAACTTGATCTTGTAGTTTTTAGTTCGTCAAGGTAGAGTAATACCAACCGCTTGGGTCGATCTTTATGTTAAGCTGCGCTAGCCTAGGTTGGTCTGTGGATGGGTGACCACCCGTTACATACAGAGTTTCCTCCGTGCCTCGGAAAGTACGTTAAGCTGTTGGTCCCGGCTGTCATTTATAGATCTTTGACAGTCGGGAGCCCCTTTTTACGTCCGTAACTATAGGCTTCACTTAGACTTAAGAATCCCCACCGTTCGTTCAATTCATGAAGCGCCTTACCAAGCGCTTCTTTGACTCCGCGTTAAAACATCGCAATTCCCTTATCGCATCGGCCGCTCGATACGATCCCTCGCGAATAAGTAAAATTCGTCGTCCCCGTCATACCCTCGTCACTCCTGACGATGCTATAACCCTGCTTCAGGAGAGCAGCAGGGAGACTAGCACCCTTCGCAAATTCAGACGCAAAGCACCGTCATTCCGTCCTCGCCGACGAAGCCCGTCGCCACGTCCCGGTAATTGTCCCACCCGTCCCTTGCAAGAGCCAGCCCGCGCTGCTGAGCCAGTAAGTCCAAATCAGCCCATAAATAATATCACTCAGATCCAGCTTGTCCCTTGCTGTCCCTCAGCGACGCCCTAAGCCGAGGCTCGTTTTCACCCTGGCTGGAGGTCTTAATTTTTAAGGTACCCACAGGATTCGCCCGGTTAAGCAGACGACAACCTCCTTGGTTGAACTGCGAGATGCCATGAATAAAAAAAAAACAAAAAAAGGGATACGTACAGAATTGCGACATTAACAGCCATATCTTTTGACTGTGTAGACTAAGAGGTTTGGTTTTTTCACAGCACCAAGGGACTATGATTTATTTCCGTTGGATCCCAGTTTTTGATCCCATTTTTTAGGTATTAACGATGGGTCCCATTTGATATTACCATTGAATCCCATTTTATGACAACATGTGTACATTTCAGAAGAAAAGTGATTTACTTTTATTAAATATTTCAAAAACACCGTGTGTGTATTTTGGATTTTTTAGGATTGTTGCCACTGGGGAATAAATGAAACAAATGATGTACTCCAAATAGTACTAGACTGGCATGAGTTAAAAATGATCAGGTTTATTTGTGATGTTTATAAATAAATAAATATGAACGCCTTCAAAACAAGCGCCTCTAAGCTCAAAAAAAAATACTGCCGTCATAATTTTTCCATATTTTTTTTTATATAATGTGGCCGTTTCTTGCACACAGGTCACAGTTTTAACCTAACCTTTTTTTTGTAAATAAGTAATTATCCTAATCTTATACTATGCTAAATAGTTCAGTTCCGGGTAAACAACTAAAAACAATCTCTTTTTTCTATAAATGCAAGTCGTTTGTGGCACTCGCCGGCCGCTACCGCGGCACCGCTCGCTCCGCTCGCTCGGCTCGTGCGTAGGAGGTCACAGTTTTAACCTAACCAAACCTAGTTCCCGATTTCTATAATTTGTTTGGGTAATGAAATTTTGTCCAAATCTTTTCGGAAAAACGGCAGGCACCCGTTATTCTAACATAACCTATCCACATACCCAAATTTCATCCAAATCAGTCTAGAAGTTTGAGCGTGTTGGAATAACAAACATACATACAAAATTTCGCCTTAAAATATTATTGTGATTTTGTTGTTGGATGTACCCGCATTCAGATGTTTTTAAACATCTGGGATCCAACGGAAATAGTTTTTGGGATTCAGTGGCAATAAAACGTATTTTTTTAGTATTTTTCAAATTTGGGATTCAACGGAAATATATAATAATGTTTTGTGGGATCCAACGCCAAAAATATTAAAGTGGGATCAAAAACTGGGATCCAACGAAAATAAGCGGGGACTATAGACTTACGTATATGGTTTTAATTTAAAATCGATACCTTCACGTGTTCTTAAGATAAAGGGTCAGACAGACAGACGGATAACAAAAACGAAACCAAAAAGCACCTATATGTGCTTCTTATTCATGAAACGTGAATCATTCCTCTAAATCACATTTCCTTCATCCAACACTGATTTGGCGAAATACTTTGTAGCCCACACAAACCATGCAACTATTTGAGTACTAACACTAACTACTTACGTCAAAGTTTACGTCAATTGCAATAAAAAAGGTAAATATAGCCATTCTAATCCTATTAATGTACGTTTATGAAAGGCTATTAACGAACAATCGAATTGATTTGGACAAGTAAACAGCTGACGAATTTTAGTTATACTCTCAAGAAGAGAGTGATAACTAGAGATCGGATAATCGGATGCATATTTACCTAAAATTAATATTTGGCTCACAAAGTATGGAAGAGGTTTGTTAGGAAATTTAATTAAAAATAGTAAAAAAATAATACGAAACTTGTTACAAAAGGAAAAACAAATGAGATCAAAATTAAATTATAAATTAAAAACAATAGAAGCCAATTTGGGTAGGCAAGTTGCCAGATGTAGGTGGCTTGTTACTAAAACTACAAGTCCTTAGGAGATTGATTTTGAGACATTAGTATTTGGGTCTTAAAGGAATTTAATGAATCATGGTGTATGTCAACGTGTGATGCGGATTTTATAAAACAATTCATCTCTCGACTGAGTCTGTTTAGAGGTGAGTTTACACCAATGTTTGTGTTGGATGCTCTAGTGTGGAATAAGTGAGTTAAAGGATATCTAGGAATTTTATAGGGTACTTTTAGTCCAATTTGTTCAACTAACGTATCGCTGTTCAATTTATTATTTACTAATTTGAAGAAAAATATGAGTGCTTTCCATAACAGCCAACGTCTCAACTTTAGGTAAATATGCACCCGAATATCCTATCTATAGTGATAACACAACAGAATTTTTAAAACAAGAATTAAATAGATATTAAAATTTAACTCAAAATATGTATAAAATAAAATTTTGCGTATTAATAACAACGAATTAGAACGGTTTATATCTCAAATAGCATAGCTATAATTCTAGTAATTCAAAAATAAAATAAGTAAAGCAAATCAGGTAATATCACCAGAAGTTACCGGATAAAATTGGCTACAATGTCTCCAAGCTCCATCACATTTATTGGATCAAAGAATTTTCATTAATCAACGACAGACCCAGCGTGGGTGTCGTTCAACTAAAAGGCGAACATTACACTATGACAGGAATCCATTATTTACGTTCTGAGTATAATCATATTTCAACTTCTTTCTACCAAGAACGTTAGAGACAATGTAGTCGTTTTAAAGAAACCTTGACTAAGCTGTTGGTCCCGGGTAGCTGACCGTCTGTCCGTCTATTGACGACAGGCCGTGTCGACGGCGCGTTCGTGTTTCACGCGCGCCTCAAAGAGAGTCAGCAAAGCAGAGGGGCTTGCCAGGGCCTCCGCCTGCCGGGGTTGCGGGTTGTTCGAAAGAGATACCGCGGCCTCGGAACGTAAAGGGCAATAGAAGGAACATGGGTGAGTTTTAGTCAGTACAAGCCTGACTCCGCCCAGAGCGGGGGAAGTCATTGGATGATTTCCCACCCGAAAAAAAAAAAAGCTGTTGTTCCCAGCTGTCATTTGTAGATTTTTAACAGTCGTTACTAGTAGCTAGTTTCACTATAGATAGTACCGACTAAGTTTTTTTTTGTTTTGGCAGGAGTGGGATGTCCGCGCGAACATTTCGACTATCTCACAGGTTGTGAGACAGCCGAGGTAGTTTGGGAAACCTTGACTAAGCCGTCGGTCCCACCTGTCATTTGTAGATTTTTAACAGTCGTTAGGTACTAGTAGCTAGTTTCACGATAGATAGTACTGACTAAGTTTTTTGTTTTTGTTTTGGCAGGAGTGGGTAATCCGCAAGGACACCTCGACTATCTCACAGTTAGTGAGACAGCCGAGGTAGTGCCGAACTCGAACCGGCTAAAACCACACTCCTATCCCGCCAGTGTCCCTCTGACAAGATCAGAGAACTTGTTTTGCGGATCTTTTGTTTAATTGGAGACTGTTTTGTTAGGAGACCAAACACTGTTTGTAAGTTTTTCCTTATGTTTTGTGTCAAATATTCCTATACTCTTCTTCTTTAGATGTTTATTGACTGGGTTGTAGAGGTCAGATAATCAGTCTTTTCATGTAAAATGTTCATGGTGTTCAGCTGCATCTGGTTATACATTTTTTTTGCGGATGGGAAATCATCAAATTGACGATTGAAGACACGGTTGGCGCAGTGGCTGAGCGATCGACTACTGCGCTGCGTGTCACGGGTTCGATCCCCACACGGAACAAATATTCGTATGACTTACAGGTAGGTAGTTGTTTCGGGTCGGCTGTTTGTGTATGTGAGTTGAAATGTTTGTAAACGCACCCACGACACAGGAGAAATTCCTAGTGTGGGGCAAAGCAAGTTTTTTTTTTAAATAAAAACAAAATAATTAAATAAAAATCTTCCTACGCTCTGGGCGGAACGCGAGGAAGTGTCAGACTTTTACTGATTAAAACCTACCCATTTTCCTTCTTTTGACCTGTATGTTCCGGGACCGTGGTATCTATTTCGAATAACCCGTAACCCCGGTTCTGGTTATACTGGAAACTGACTTCAACATACATAGTGGGAAAAAGCTAGGCAGATGATGTTGATGATCGACTATCATGCTACTCAGCAAGTTGTTTGTGGAAGTCAAATCGTCAGGCGTTCCATCTATAAATTCTGGTTATATTATAAATGCGAATGTTTGTGAGGATACATGGACGTTTGGATCTATGTAACTGTTTCAAGCAAAAATTATTGAACAGACTAAAATTGTGTACCTATAAAACTATGTGGATTATTACATTCAGTTAAAAGAGTAGCGATAAGAGATGATGTGTTTATGGTTACAAATTATTTTTTTTATTATTTTTTGTTGTTTTCGTTTTAGCACGGGGTTTGAGTTGTATATGTTTAGGAGTTAGGATTTAATACAGTCCTCATTTGTTTATCTTTAGGTAATTTACCAGAGTCTCCAAAAAAAACTTGGTCTCTGTCAGGGTATAAATATACGGCTAGCAGGCTATAAATCACGCAACAAAGAGCAATTGATAAATAATATAGTACTTTTAATTCCGGTAAAACAATACCTCGGGAAAATTTCTGAACACCCGGGCAAAGCAGCGCGCAGAACTAGTTAACAATACTGTTATTCAGCTGCATCTGGTTAGATTTAGACTGATAGCCAAACAAAGACAAGAGGAATATGACAAAAAACATTACACCTGTCTTGTCACAGAGTAAGCTAAACTGCAAGTCACTTTAATCAAGAGGAATGTGTCAACATTCCTGAACATTGTCATGTCACACTGCGCGGTAAGCCAACAGGCATAATCCTTTATAACGCCCACGTTTGACGTAACAGCAAGAACGGTGGAGTATTGCTCAAACTGCGTAGTTTCGCTAAATTGGCGTAGTATTTATAACTGGCAACTTTATTGCCGTATTGTGCCTGTAACTGTCCTAACATACCGTCGTAATTAATCTTGATTAAGCTGCAAAAAACTACAGACAAAAATAGTTATTTTTAATGCAGACAAGCCAGCCACTGGTCCATACCACAGATAATAAAAACTAGACTCAACCTATCCAAATCAAAAGGTGCAGGGCCTATGAAAGTGGAGAAGTCACTGACAAATGATTCAACTGTTTTTCAAACTCAAAGCATTTATTTCAAATAGACCATTACAGGCACTTTTTAATGTCATAAAAACAAAAAAGATGCTGCTACGGTCCCTGTCACAAGACATAATAACTTGCGAAAGTACTGTAGTTGCCCATTCCAAAGCGTAGATCTCTACGGAGAAGAATGGACAAGAAACTCCATGGACACTCTTATAAATCATAATATTTTACAAAATCATGGATACATCATTGATGTTGAGATTATACATACATGTGAGAACGATGTAGAAAAACGAGCACATTAGGAGCGTCCAGAGTAAAAGCAAAAACAGATTACATTACCAGAAAAATCATTTCTTTCGACATCCTTAATTGGAAGAAAAATAATGAACAGTCCCGTATAAATATACCTACGCCATTTTATTTTAACCGTAACACGCTAAACGTTGTGGCAAAGGCAACCGGTTGACATTAAAGCGATAGAAACGATCTCGTTACACTACAAAAGTTTGATCGAACTCGCTCGCAATTTCATGCCAACAAAATAATCTGACGCTTATTCTACTACTCGCCAAATTTATGTCGATTGATGATTGATCTTGAGCAATTCGATTCACAGACAAGCCTCACATACTAAGTTTGATGGCAAGAAGATGAATTGCAGAAGTTTAAAAAAAATCCTAGTATATTATTAATTGGTACCAGTGGGCGCGGGACATGGATGGATTTGTTGGATTTGGGGGAGGCCTGTGCCCAGCTGTGGGACAGTATGTACTGGGATCAAAAATTATATGAATGGCTGGGACCAACAGATAATGGGTTGGAATATTTTTTATGAAGCCTGGTCTGTCTAAAATCCGCCATTTATTAAATACTAGCTTTTGCCCGCGGCTTCGCTCGCGTTAAATTCGGGGTAACACAGTTCCCCTTGCGCCTTATTGATTTGTAATAGCAACGCTAAGTTTTCCCTTTTCTTCCCTCTTTCTCCCTCACATTCCACTTTTTCTTGAAAAAAACGTCCGTCTCCTGGTTCCCAACTGTCTCTGTACCAAAAAATTCATCAAAATCGGTGTAGCCATTAAAGCGTGAGGAGGTAACAAACAAACAAACAAACTCACTTTCGCTTTAAGGATGGCGCAGTGACTCAGCAATTGGCTACTGCGCTGCTGCATGTCGTAAGTTCGACCTGGATTGGAACCAATTTTGAATGGCATGCAGATAATTGTTCCGGGTCTGGCTGTTTGTGTACAAGATACGCGCGGTTTAAAAAAAAACATTGTTGACATCTGCTAAACTATCATAATCATCATAATTTTTCTGCTCTTATCCCAAGATATTTGGGGTCGGCGCAAGATTTCTCATATCATCCTTTACACACTCCATTCATCATTTCTATGGCCTTTCTCTTCTCCTATACCCACCCACATACTCGTATACATACATAATTATATACTCAAAAATTACCTCACTACATTTTGCTTTTCTTTCATTTATTCAACTATAATGACTTTATTTCGGAAACGTGAAGCTTTATTTGTTTTTTGTGTCAGACAATACTAGTTTGGATACCAGCTACTCATAACTAGTACGGCCAACGAGAAGCGATACCAAATGTAAACAAAACCCATGCTAAAACCCCATCTAAAATGGCCGCCCGAATGTTGGCGAACCCGTCTTAACGTTGTCATGTTTTTGCCGGGAGAACGAGACATTACGATAAAGGCACAAGATGGAAAGAGATAAATATTAGATTGTCAACGCCACAGTTGTTCTTTAGGTTAATGACCTTTCGTATCGCTGCTAGTTGGCCTTATTAGGTTTTAAACGTCGCTGCTATTTAAAAAATAAAAGCATACATCATATTAGTCATGCCAAAAATATTTAAACCCTTCTAAATTCATATGGCTTGTAAATATTTAAAATAACAATACAAAATGGCGCTATACCGAATCTAAAATTCTCTTTTCAAAATTGCCTCAAAAATTACCAACCTCTTATTATTTTGCACAAAGCCTGTCAGAGATTATAAGCGATGTTGCCAACAATATAAAATGGCTAATTGGTTACCTAATTAGTAGCATTACAACGGTAAGCAACAAGGGGTACACCTCTAGCGGCCATGATTGGGATTGAATCAGTGATTACTCGTTGAATCGTTCTAAATGGAGAATTTCAGAGAGAGGCAATAAAGTTAGGGAGGCGAGAAAACCTATCGATGTTTTTGTTACCTGCGGTTTTTATCGATACTCTATTTATTTGGGTAACTATCCTATTTACTGAGAATCTATTAATTCTATTTACTCGATAATAGCAGCCGTTTGGGTCGACCTTTAGGTTAAGCAGCGCTTGCCTAGATTGGTTTGTCGATGGGTGACCACTCGTTAAATACAGAGTTTCCGTGATTCGGAAAGCACGTTAAGGTCTTTGTCCTGGCTGTCATTTGAAGATTTTTGACAGTCATTACAGACAACCAGTCTTAGCAGTATTACACAGCACTAACTGGGTTGTGGAGGTATGATAGGCAGTAGCTCCATGTAAAATACTGGTATTTAGGTGCACCCAGTTAGACAGGAAACCGACCCCAACATAGTAAGGAACAAGCTAAGCAGATGACTATTTATGTGAACTACACACATCAAAAGTGTCTAGGGATCAAGCATTTTTATGCGGATTTCTTGAGATTGAGATGTGGCTTTGTAATAAATTTATGATTTTATAAATTTATATGGATCCTTTTTGGTACATTTCATAATTTGAATCAGGAACTCTCAATCAAATTCGAGTAAAAGATGAAAATAAGCTGTCAATATTTTCCCTATAAAAACATACAACGCATTGAAGACATTATTAGTGCTACTGTTTCCCTACTACTGATTAAAACCAACGTTATTATGGAGCGGCGACGTCATTTAAGCAGGGAAGAAATGCTCAGAGCCGTGGGAATGATAGAAGCTGGTTCCCGGCAACGTACTGTAGCTTTAGCTCTGAATACAAGTCAGAGTGTTATCAGTCGACTTTGGACACGTTACCGAAGCACTGGTACCGTGGCTGAGCGCCATGGAGGACGGTATCGCTGCACCACACGGAGACAAGACCGATACATTCAAATCTTAACTCGAAGAGCTCCAACAATAACCGCCATGATGTTAGCCGTGAGGCTTCATCACTCTTCAGGGAACTTAATTAGCGACCAAACAGTCAGAAACCGCTTGCATGAAGTGAACCTTCATTCCCGAAGACCGCTACGGGTACCACCTATAGCAATGCACAATCGTAGGATTCGATATCAATGGGCTCTTGAACACAGAAATTGGGCAGAAGAACAATGGCGTTTCGTGTGCTTTTCTGATGAGTCTCGTTTTGGTATGAGACCGGATACAAGACGTATACGACACTGGAGAACCCCTGGACGCCAACAGCGATTAAAATCCTGCCAGGAAGTCCATCCTTATAGTGGTGGAACCATCATGGTATGGGCGGGTATTTGGATCGGCGGAAGAACTGAGTTGATTTGGATCAGAGGCAACCTCAACGCTCAAATTTATGCTGAGACGATTGTATCAGACGTCATCGTTCCTCTACAAGTGCAAATCGGTCCCTTATTTCAGTTAATGCATGATAATGCACGACCGCACGCCGCAAGAGTTGTAAGACAGACTCTCGCCGCAGCTAACATCAATGTCCTGCCCTGGCCTGCTCAGTCGCCAGACTTGAACCCGATTGAGCATGCATGGGATATGCTACAGAGAAGAGCTCTGCCGAATATGGAGGGTATCCAGTCGCAAGAAGACCTTTTTTTGTTGTTGCAACGAACATGGGCGGCCATTCCACAGCGTGATTTGGATGAACTCATTTTGAGTATGCCAAACCGATGTTCTTGTGTTGTTAGTGTTCGCGGTAGAAACACGGATTATTAATTGTTTAAGTTACCCAATAAAATTTTAAAGAAAACTGTTATTTCAGTCTTTTTTTCGAAGTTTAATGTTAGTGGTTCAAATGTCAAAAATCCCTTTATTAGGAAAATGGCAAATTTCTTTATTAATGCAAAGGTGACTTGGTTTATCGTTACTGTGACAAACGAAAACACTTTATTTGATGAATCCTTAAAGAAAATTTTAATTAATATCAATCAGGAGAAAAGTTATTGCAAAAATATATGTTGATCCCTAGATACTTTTGATGTGTGTATGATACAATATATTATGTTTATTATAGAATAGATTTTGTAACACAGTTCCCCTTTCCTGATTTGCAGGTACCTGTTGTAGTTTTGCCCTTGTGCCTTATTTATTGTAATAGCAAAGCTAAGTTTTGCCTTTCTTCCCTCTTTCTCACTCATTTCTCACTTAAAAAAAATAGCCTATGTCCGTTTCCAGGGCCCAACTATCTCTGTGCCAAAATTTATCAAAATCAGTTTAGCCATTTAGGCGTGAAGACGTAACAGACAAACTCACTTTCGCTTTTATAATATTAGGATTAAGGCGCGGTAACAAGCTAATCTTTAGGTATTCGCGGAAGTGAGGCTAGCTGCATACTGGGCATGGTCTGACACTGGGTCTGGCAAGTACACAACAGTATTGCATCGAAAGAATAGAAATAAGGTCGAAAATATTTCGGTGTTTGATTTTATTTGAATATCATGTCCGCCAAAATGTAGGTCATTTTGCAGTTTTAATTGAACATAAAAAAAAATACTGCTCCGTGTTTGAAAAATTTTAGATAAGAATCTCTTTAGTCTATACAATTTCCTTTGTTATAGATATAAAAAATATGATGGTTGTTGCTGAAAAAATAGAGAATTTCGAGACGAAAAAATTTTTTCTTGGTCTTTTTAAACATTTTTTTTCGTAGTACTAGACCACTTTTGTAAACTGATTTTGTTTAAGTCTTTACTTTATGTATTGAACTATACACGGTATTTTTTTTGGCTAGTGGCATGTACAGATACGGCCAACTTTGCGACGAAAATCTAGACGTTTTACGAAGTGTTTGCTTTGTACAGCGCCTTAAGGATTACACCGTCTTCGAGATCAAGTGATGCAAGCAATAAAACCACTGCGCACCATGAAAGTAGTTTTGAAACAACATTTGCAGTATACGTATGTGTATGTCGTTCCACCCACTCAAAGATGGAGGACGGACGGACCATTAAGTTTTTAAGGATAGGAAATCATCAATTATCTTCGCCCGCTTTGAGCGAAGCAAGGGGGAATCACAGACTTTTATTGACTAAAACCCATTCATGTTCCTTTTTTTACTCTTTATTTTCCGGGGCGGCGGTATCTCTTTCAAACAACCCGCGACCCCGGCTGGCAGTGGTCCTGGCCCTGCATTAAGTACACCTTCTGTACACAATTAGTGTTATGTTGAATTCTTAATAAAAGATGTCCATTAAGTATGATACTGGTTTATTGGCAGGAGACACAGGAATGTACACACAGGACTACATCATGACATGAAGTGTGGCGGAGCGCCGCAGACCACAGATAATACATTTACTAGTGAAGACCATATTAGTAACATACTAAATAGTGATGTTACAACATCCCCCTTGTTGAGTTCAAATTAGACCCCTGACTGACAATTAATATAAGTGCTATGCTATTTAATTTTATACAAGACAACATGCTTAATTATACTTATAGTTACTTAACTTTACTTATGACTCTATTTATAATTTAACTTAATCCATTTCTTCAATTAACCTTCTGGTAGGTTTTACAATACGACCTGACCTAGTTGTTACATTTGAGGATTGCTGAGATGAGGATTCTTGATGCCTAGACTCCTGTCTGTCACCTTCCTCTCCCCTTTGTGACGAGTTGGATTGCATGGGAGGGTTAGCACAATTATGAGAATATTTATGTCTTAAGTGTATTCTATTCCTCCTATACCTAACTCCATTGACATCCTCAACAACATATGATCTATTATTTGACAATCTTTGCTTAACAATAGCTTGTTCCCAGTTGCTACTAGGGTTTCTCTTAAAATAGACATGATCATTATGATGTAACATAGACATTGACTTGGCATTTTTATTGTAGTATTTTGACTTATTTTTATCATTCTTCTTGACAGACTCTTTGTAATCTTTAAATGTTACCACTTTTGGCTTCAACTTCTTATATGATGTTGGAATGTTATCTCTTAAGTTCCTAGACATGAGTAACTGTGCTGGTGATGAAAAATTATTTTTACCTGTATTTCTGTATTGTAACAATGCTATGTATGGATCTGATCCATTTTCTTTGCATTTTCTTAGCATGTTTTTTATGATTTTGACTGAACTCTCTGCTTGTCCATTAGACTGTGAATGATATGGGCTAGTTACAATATGTTCTATGTCCCATTCTTCCATAAAATTTTTAAAATCAACTGACTGAAAAGGAGGTCCACCATCTGATACCAGTGACAATGGTATTCCATGACGAGCAAATATGGACTTTAAATGAGTTATTACATTTTTTGATGTACTGTTGTTATTTAATAATGCAATCTCTATAAATTTTGAATAATAATCAGTGACAATTAAATATACTAAACTATCAAAATGCATCAAATCAATACCGACTTGTTGCCATGGATATTTGCTTATTTCATAATTCTGTAGTGGTTCCTTTTGGTTACATGGTTTGAATTTTGCACATACTAGACATTGTTCTACTAAATTCTTAATATCACTAGACATATTTGGCCAATAAAGAGATTCTTTAGCTAAGTTTAGACATTTATTTATACCTTGGTGACCTTTGTGAATTTTTACTAACATTTCTTTATGCATTGACTGTGGTACTATTAATTTTGAGCCTTTGAATACTAAATCTCTAATTTTATGGATTTCTCCTTGTATATTCCAGAATGGTTTTATTAATGGACTGACACTATTTTTGGTTTTTGGCCAACCTTCATTATAATACTTTATTAATAGCTGCAGGGTTTCATCTTTCTTAGTTTCCTGAGCCAATTTTGTGCTATATTCATCTGTAATTGCTAAGTTAGCATACATTAGATTGACATGACAAGACATTTCTGATTCATTTTCAGGCCTATAATGTTCTTTCAAAGCTGCTCTTGACAATGTGTCTGATATGAACATTTCTTTGCCTGGGACATGTATAACTTCTAAATCATATTTTTGACAAGTTAACATCATACGCTGTAATCTAGCTGGGACATCATGTAATGGTTTTTTAAATAGATAGACTAAAGGTTTGTGATCAGTATGAACTGTGACTCTATTACCATATACATATTGGTGAAATTTTTCACAACCAAATTGAATTGCTAGCAGCTCCTTCTCTATTTGAGCATACCTTTCTTGCGTTTCAGTTAAGGTTTTTGAACTGTATGCTATTGGTTTATTTTTCTGTAAAATGACTGCGCCTAACGCTGACTTTGACGAATCGACTGACAGGACTAATGGAATCTTGGGATTATAATGAGCTAAAACTGGTGAATTTGTGATTTCATCTTTCAGTTTCCTCAGACATTGACTATGATTCTCATCCCAAGTCCAGACTGAATCTTTTTTCAAAAGATTTCTTAATATTTGTGTTTTTTCTGACAGGTTACTTATAAAAGGTCCTAGGTAGTTTATCATACCTAGTATTCTCTGTAACTCTTTGACATTTTGTGGTGTAGGCATGTTGACAATTGCTTTGACCTTCTCAAGATCTGCCCTTGCACCGTCTTTACTGAAGACATAACCTAAAAAACATACTTCTGACAGTGAAAATTTACATTTTGACTTGTTAAATTTTAAATTGACTTGACGAGCTCTTTGCATGACTTTATGTAATCTTTCATTGTGAACTGACTCATTTGGTCCATAGACTAAGATGTCATCGATGAATATGAGTACGCCTTCTATGTCACCAAATAGATTCATCATGACTCTTTGAAATATTTCAGACGAGGCATTTATGCCATAGGGTAATCTTAAATACTTATATCTACCAAATGGTGTTTGAAAAGTACATAATTCTGAACTGTATTCATCTAAACGTAGCATCCAAAATCCTGAAAATGCATCTAAGTGCGAAAAACATACAGCCCCTTCGAGCTGAGACCTAATCTCATCAATTGACTTGAGTGGATAATGTTCCCTCATGATATTTTTATTTAAATTTCTGGGATCAAGACAAATTCGTAACTGACCTGAACTTTTTACTGTTACAACGACTGAATTAACCCACTCTGTAGGTTTTGTAACCTTTACTATGACTTGCATTTTCTCCATGCGATCCAACTCCTCACGCAGTTTCCCTTGTAATGCGAATGGGACTTTCCTGGGCGGATCCACACATGGTACTGCATCAGGCTTGAGTTTCAGATGACAGACTGGAGGCAGACAGCCAAGACCCTGGAATACATCATTATATTGTGTATGAATTTGCTCACAAAAGTCTTGTTTTGACACTGAAAAGACACGTTTTATTATACCTAACTTTTCACAAATTGGGAGACCAAGGACATTTGGACACTCTATATCTGGTATAATAAACATTATGTTTTCAACAATGTTCTTGTTGTTTAAGCAAAAATTACAATTTAAGTTGACTTTGCCTAAAATCGGAATGGATTTTCCACCAAATCCTGTGACATTTACTTGACATTTGACAAGTGACAATTTTGACAGCTTATTTTGACTTTTAACATTTTTAAATGTTTGTTTTGACATTATGTTGACATCTGCTCCTGAGTCTATGATGCAATTAATTTTTGTATCACCTACCAATAAGCTAATTTCCCACGACTGCTTTGAGTGATTCAAAGTATTGACCACTGACGATCCATTGTGTGACTGACTGGACGACTGTGCCTTATTGTGAAATCCCTCAGACATGTGACTGATTTCATCATTGAGACTCTGACATTTTTTCTTTTGACTTTTTGACTGGACATTGGATCTCTCAGACATGACATTTTTTTCATACATGTGATATGAATTGGGACTCTGACTATTTGACTGGATAATAAATCTATCCGACATGTAATTGTTTTCATACATGTGATATGAATTGGGACTCTGACTATTTGACTGGATAATAAATCTATCCGACATGTAATTGTTTTCATACATGTGATATGAATTGGGACTCTGACTATTTGACTGGATAATAAATCTCTCCGACATGTCACTTTTCTCATCATAGGGATGGATGGATGGATGTGATGTCTTACTGTGTGTCTGTGTGTTCCTGTGTCTCTGACTAAGTGACTGACTGTGAGAATGACTATTATGACTTTGACTCGACGTTTGATTGTGATTATTTAGACTCAACATTTGACTTTTATGACTTTGACCATTATGACTTTGACTATTCAGCATACCTACGAAATAATCTTGACTACCATTATCTGAATTAAACGATTGCAACTGACTGACTTTTTTATTTTTGTGACAAAATTTAGCAAAATGATTGTAAGATTTACATGACCTGCATTGAACTCCTTGAGCTGGACACTTGTAGCGATGAGACTGCCCACAGCGGCTACATGTCTTCGAGCTGCCTGAAGCTGAAGGTGACTCGCGACTGCCTGAAGCTGGCTTGCGACTGCTTGACGCTGACTTGCGACTGGAAGCTCGCTGTCGACCATCTCCTCGACTACGGCTCCTCCGACTGAGATGCATGACGTTTTCACTGGCGATGCTGCTCCCTTTGACTATTTTCTCAGCATCCTGCTGTGCGAGTATGAGCGTCCTCGCCAGCTCTTGCATTCTCTGATATGTTAAGTCATGTTCTTGCAGTAACCTTTGACGCACATGTGACAAGTCCAAATTGAGGTTTGCAATGAAAATATCTTTGATTAGCGATTCCCTGAGCGTGCCAAACTCACATTCTCTGCTTTTATTCTCCAAATCCATGAGGAATTCGTCGATGCTTTCGGATTTTTCCTGCTTACGTGTGAAGAATAGGTATCTGCACATCGTGATATTTTTTCTCGGCTCGAAATATTTATCAAATTTTGTTTTCACCTCTTCAAGCGTGCTGCCATTGATTGTTAGGTTAAAGGTATTGAAAATGTTCAGTCCTCGCTCACCGATTGAGTGCAGCAGAATGGCGATTTTGCGTTTCTCAGTTGCTTTGTCAAGGCCTGTCGCTAGTAAATATAGCTCAAATGCTTGCGACCATTTTTTCCATGATTCAGCGTTGTTATGAGCTGGATCCGACGATATGTTGAAATTTTTGATATGTGAGTTGAACGTTGACTCACCGTCATGGCCGACTTGCCGGGTCGCGTCGGCTGGGTTAGGCATTTTCTTCGACGACCTCGATTTTTTCAGATGACTTTTTCTTAAATGACTTCTGACACCATGTTATGTTGGATTCTTAATAAAAGATGTCCATTAAGTATGATACTGGTTTATTGGCAGGAGACACAGGAATGTACACACAGGGCTACATCATGACATGAAGTGTGGCAGAGTGCCGCAGACCACAGATAATACATTTACTAGTGAAGACCATATTAGTAACATACTAAATAGTGATGTTACATTCATTGACCAAAACACCAGATTGCTATAGCAAATATTAAAGTTCATAAATCACTGACCGCATTTGCTTAACCTATTGTCTAATCAAAGTTGATAATACATCTAGATCACTGGGTCACTGGTAACCTACACGTACCGTACCAAGTATGGATAAACAGCTGGTTTAAGAGCTAAATGAAATCATGATGAAATTGATGCAATTATACAGAACTAGCTACGCCCCGTGTTGTTATCCGCGGTGAAAAAACATATTTGAGTTTATTTATTACTTTTTTCCAGGATGTAAATCCAGAATATAAAAAAAGAATAAATAAATTCATCAAAATCCTTTAAGCTGTTTGTGAGTGAAGGAGTAACATAAATACGCACACACATACAATCTTTTATTTTTATAATTTTAGTGGGATTTATACATAGAACCCGTATTGTAGTTCTTGAAGGTCTTCACATGAGAACGACAATATTAATATGAGAAGTTTTGAATTCATAGCTGTTACTAAATTACTGGTATTCAACTGCCTCTAGCTAGACTGGAAGCCGATCCAACTTAAGAAAAGCTAAGCAAAACAGTGAAGTTTGACATTAAAGACATGTATTGAGGAATATGCTAATGATATGTAATAATTTGAATTGTAAATAAATATTTTTTCTTGTAATGTAATAGTTGCAAAAATTTTAAAAGTTTATTCTTCCATAATTGTGTGGTTTAAACTCTACTTTTGTATGCCTTGTTATTGGCAAAATATGGCTGTTTCTCTATATTTGTAACACCTTTGCTTGTACCCATATATGCGAAATAAAAATCTTACCTTATTTTATCTTTGATATTTCGTTCGTAAAACATCGATAATTTAGGTAAAAACATCCTTATTCCAAATTAATTTACTTTCAAGGGTGTCAAAACGTCTGTTCTATACCACTTTGGTTCGTTTCGCAGAAAGCAACTTCTCTTTGTCTTAGAAACAGATTAAATATTAAAATACACGCCTTTTGTAAACCATTGACTGCGGTGACTTATTTCTTAGTAGTTGTCTTTGGTTTATTTTGAAGTCATCTAAGTTATTAATAGTTTGTTAATAGGTCGGGATAAACGTTATAGACTTTTTCCATTAAGAAATTGCTCAGTCAGTGGGATAGGATTTGTGCTATGTTACGACTAACTGGCGTATTCATATAATTCACAATTAATTAATTTAATATTATAAACATCAAAGCTTTTTGTGTGTATGTATGTTTATTACTCTTTCACGCTCAAGCGGCTGGAATGATTTGGATAAAATTCAGAGAGAGTCCTGAGAGCAATACCCAACAACACTTAGCCCGACCAGGAAAGCGATCCGAGTACCTCATTTTCAGCAGTCGTGCTTGGGACCACTGAGCTACGACCCGGTCACAGGCAGGCTCGCGAGGCAGTCATAATTACAGGTGAAGCTAATAAAAACATTATTTTTAGCAATAAGTATTACAAGGTGCTGCATAGAAAACTACCAAAGCAATATATAAAGTTTATACGGGACACCTTCAGAAGTACTTAAACCTTTTCTAAAAAAAAAAAAGGAAATTGGGCCACAATATTGACGGCAAAATAGCAGAAAAAAAAAGAAAAAAACTACAGTCGAATTGAGAATATCCTCCATTTTTATTTTGTCTTTTTTTAATCACCACTATGCTGACTAAAAATACATACAGACTTTGTTCTACGTTCCATTTGTGGTATACTACACGAGTTGCAATTTCAACCGCTAGGGTCTATAAGTTAAACAGTAACTATACAGACATAATATAAACTTACGAAGTTTAGGCGTAGTTGTAGATTCAACATTTACTTTCAAAGTTTTACAATATCTAGGCTAAACTAATAATGAAATAATCACGTATTTCTAGAACTTTTTCTAGAGAAATTAAGTTATGTTGTTTCATAATTATCACGAGGATGGTGGTGTTCAAAGGTACAACTAATAGTACACCCACCGACTCAAAAATCAAAAGTAATTTTTTTAAATTAGGCTGATAAATCAGCACCTTTTTAACGTCAAATTACAAGAGACCTGTCAGACAGATGTGTTGCTGGGGAGTTTGTTCCGCCACTTCTTCTTCTCAGCTAAAACAATAGGAAGTGGCGAAGGATGGGCGTTATTGTGGGACTGACAAAAACGCCCGAACAAACTCCCCAGCAACACATCTGTCTGACAGGTTAGAAGAACCAGATTTTATACAATTTCGTTTATCACAAGGTACATTTAAGATATAATTCATTCCTTGTCACATGGCAGCTAGCAAACGCCAATTTTGTACGACTTATGTTTTAAAAGCCCGTGTAATAGGGGACGAGCCTATTATCATCAGCAGGGCACAAAAAATCGGTAACTGCTAATGAGAAATTCCTGATAGAAAAACTCTATGACAATTTGCTTAATCCGGGTATCGAACCTAAGACCTCATGCTCAGCAGTTGCGACCACTAGAACAACGAGACAGTTGTTTTACATTAATATAAAACTAACTTTTGCCCGCAGTTTCACCCGCTTTAAATGATCCACGTGAACGTCTAACTGGTATAAAAGTTTCCGAACTCTTAACCCACTTAAATCCATTTAGTTGTCAAGGCTTTGTATTGCTAATATGACGTCTTAAAATAGTATTGTTTAAACCTTTTTCAATGTGACAAAGAGATCGCGCTAGATTTCCTGTGTAGCTCTGTCCCTTTCGCTTACTGGAATGACAATAAAACAACGCTTCTTTAATACGGCATGATACAATTGTCTGAAAGGGCCACAGATAGATAAACAGATCAATAGACAATTACTTTAGAATATGAGTAGGTACGTGTCTACCTATTCATACTGTCTCAAAGTATGGCTACGTAAATAATCTTCTTCACCAAAAGCATAAGTAAAATTACTTTTCAAAATATATACGTCCTTATTATTGTATTGTATAAACTTCTCAGTTTTTTCAAAACCTAAATGGCTAAAAAGAAAAATAATATCTAAAAGAATCAAGTAGGTTTATCTCCCTCCCAAAATTTATTTCCCTCTAAGTGAGAAAATGACCCACGTAAAAAAAAAAACTTCTGACCGGTTCCAATATTCCCGCGCTTTTCATTTAATTCGAAAAAAGAATGTAATTTATTTGGCATCGTTTTATTGACACCTAAATCTCTATAAAAAGAATGTTCTTTTTTGTTTTTCAAATATTTGCAGAGACTACAGTTCTTTCATATTTTATCGAGCTATTAAGTAATAGACTAACCTTATGTTTGTTAACAGTGGAATCATTCAAACTACTCCATTGGAGCTGGCTTCCAGTCTTACCAGATGCAGCTGACTACCAGTATTTTACATGGAACAACTACTTATCTGACCTCCATAAACTAGTTAGAACTAGGAAATACAGTATTCTTTGATAAAACGGATTGTCAAAGTTTTGGGCCAGTGACAACCTGTAACAACCATCACCGTTCTTTGAAATTTATTAAAAATATACAATTTAAGCATTAAAAATCCAAATTATCCATGCACATTAGTTATTATTAAACCCCAGTCCCACTATCTCAACTTTCTATCATGACTCAGAGATAGCAATTCTTATCTAGATATTTCCTGTTATGGATATTTCGTGGAAGTACTCGATATTATTGGAATACCTATTCTGTGCGGAAATCCTAATATAATGGTTCAGTTATCTGCGACGGTATAGAGGGCTCGTAGCTACAGAATATCGGGTTGCCTAGTTGGTTATCAATGGGTGACTATATCAAAACTCCTCCGTGGTTTAAAGAGCACGTTCTGCAGTTAAAAAGTTGACAGTCGTTACCTAGTAAATAGGAACTATAAAATTCTTATTATAAAAGCGAAAGTGAGTTTGTTTGTTTGTTACGTCTTCACGCCTAAATCGTCGAACCGATTTTGATGAATGTTGGTACAGAGATAGTTGGGACCTTGGAGACGGCCATTGTCTTTTTTTTTTTGATTGAGAAAAGGGGGAGAAAGAGGGAAAAAAGGGAGAGAAAGATACATTTTTTCGATATCACGGGGGTAAAGCCGCCGGCGCCAGTTAAAATGCCAGGTAAATAATAAAGAAGAAACTAGCTGTTAATAAGCAACTCGTTCGCGATTTGTAATTAGTTTTTCAGTAAGGATGTTCTTAATTCCCTTTTTTGTTTGCATTCTTTACCTGACGTCTCCAGTATTATTACTCCTCTAATGAATGTCTTGACAGTTGTCAAACCGTTGAGGAATATGGACATAATGTAATATTATTCAGCCCCTTAGTTATTAACCTATGTCATTTTTATATAGCCTTTTTTTGCGGATGGGAAATCATCAAATAACTTCCCCCGCTGTGCGCGGACCGGGGGGGGGGGACTGTCAGATTTGTACTAACTTAAACCCACTATTGGTAAAAAAGAAAGAAAAAGAGATCTTTCGAACAACTCGCAGCCCCGGAACAACCCTCAACCCCGAATTATATATAGCCTATGTCCTTTTCCAAGTTATAATCCATCTTCATGCCAAATTTCATTACGATCCGATCAGTCGTGTAGTGGTAAAAGTTAACAAACAAACAAACAGAGCACCTTTCACATTTATAATATTAGAATGTATACCACTTGACTTGATGATGATCTGCGAAAGTATAGAAGTTATAAATAGAAATACATTGTGTAACATTTGAATACAACAACACAATGGGTGATAGTCAATCATCCAATTGGCAACAATATATCCTCGGGACTGCAGCAGGATCCCACTTATCCGAATACCTAATTGTATCCGCAATCGAGAAACGTCAGATGTAAAATCTTACTGCTTTAAGTATAACAAACATAACGCCTGTAATCCAAGAAGGATTAAGCAGTTATACCCAATTATATTATATCCACATTTTGCAAGATAAGTAGAAAAAAAGAAAAGAAACACCTAATCTGGGCTTGGCGGTCTCATTGTTCACTTCGTTCGTCACAAGCGTGATAACGTGAAAGAGATACCTACCGCGGCCTCGGAATATAAAAGGCAAAAGAAGGAACATAGGGGGGTTTTAGTCGCGCCTGTACGAAAGACGCGCGCCTCAAAGAGATGTCAGCAAAGAAGAGGGGCCTGCCAGGGCTACCGCCTGCCGGGGTTGCGGGTTGTTCGAAAGAGATACCGCGGCCCCGGAACGTAAAGAGCGATAGAAGGAACATGGGGAGGTTTAAGTTAGTAAAAGTCTGACACTCCCCCCACTCCGAGCAAATCGGGGGGGAGTTATTTGATGTCTTCCCTTCCGCAAAAAAGAAAAAAGCGCGACAACTGAACATGAAGTCTTGGGCTCGATTCCCGGATTGGTCACATTGTTATTTGCATTTTTCGATCAGAAATTGGGAGCAGTCACTGGATTTGTAGCAAAGGCTTGTAATAACTTTACATATAAGTAAATGTAGTTTTGTGTCGATCTATCTGACTGCTTATATAGTTCTCCAAATCTTCATAACTGACTCTGACGCGGTTTTCAAAATGCAGAAGTTGTTTAAAAACACGGTGAAAACGTGATAAAATAATGAAGCAAGCGCGAAAAGTAGTAACCATCCAAATAGAGGCTTTACTGCTGTGGTAATAACATCACATTTTGAAACTTATTTTTAGTTTAGCTAATCCAGTTTTAAAATATATTGGAAAAATAATTTATCACGCAACTTTTTATATTAAGAAACATTTATTACAAAACTCGAATTGAAAACTGTTCGAAAGCTGTAATTCTACTTAAGAAGGTTCTAAAACCTATTTTTCCAGTTACAGAATTTATAAACGTTTTACTTTAGTTTTGAATAATAAATGATGCTAATGCTTTCGCCAATAAAATAATGGACTGGCTATAGTAACGTATTTTTTTTAAGTGGTAAAGAGTTATAGTTAAAAGGGCAAAATGGGTGGGTTTTAGTCAGTAAAAGTCTGACACTCCGCTCCGCCCAGAGCGGGGGAAGTTATTTGATGGTTTCCCAACAGCAAAAAAAGAAAAGGATCGTAGCAGGTGGCGTTCTGTGATGTCTGCCTACCTCAATGGAAAAAACCAGACAACTACGCACGAACTCGCGAAGCGAGGGTTTCGTACAAACTTGCGATATAAACGGCTATGTATTTTGACTGTGTAGACTTATGCCCCGTTCCAATAAACAAAAACGACTCGTTTTGCTTACGGATAGTTGTATTTTGACATAAGTTCTATGAGATTTATGTCAAAATACAACTATCCGTAAGCAAAACGACTCGTTTGATATTTTCACAGCTAAAGTGACCACAGATTTGAGTAAATGGTTTTAATTTCAACTCGATACCCCCCCCCCCCCCATGTTCTCGTAAATAAGGGTATTGTCAGATTGACAGATGTAAAACAGATAAAATGGAAAACGCAATCACCCGTCGGTTGCAGATTTCGAGGGCGATATCTTTTAATTTCCCAAAAAATAACTATTACGGGTTGTAGTTGGAAAAAAAACTTTCCAAATAATATGTGACGACACGGTTGGCGCAGTGGCTGAGCGATCGACTGCTGTGCTGCGTGTCGCGGGTTCGATTCCCGCACTGAACAAATATTTGTATGACCTGCAGATAGTTGTTTCGGGTCTGGCTGTTTGTGTATGTGATTTTCAATGTTTGTAAACGCAACCACGATACAGGAGAAATTCCTAGTGTGGGGCAACGTTTTATTTTTTAAATATATAACGACTATAATCCCGGAAGGGTAACAGAGGTGTAGCTAATAAAGTAAGCACACCGAAATATCAACAGCGCCCCTATTGTCATTTACCAGGTATAATTGGATTCCATGACTTTTACTGAGAATTTCCTGATGAGAAAACCCCTGCCAACAGAACTCAGGACCACGGAGGTTACGCTTGCGGCACAACTTTCAAGTCAGTTGAAAATAACTTTGTTCTTGAAATAACTAAGAATTATAATTAATCTTGTTCTAAATCAGAAGATTAGTTCCTTACACAGGGATTAATCGATCTTTCAATAACTTTCCGCTCTAAATTTTCCGTCAAAGACTAAAAGATACTGTAGCAAGATTCTTACGAACTGCAAAATGGTTTTCATATTTTTATTTTCACTGGAAAATTGATTAAACCTTAAAATAAAAATCCTATGTGTGTCAGTATATAGGGTGGCGGTGAAGTCACCTGTATACTATATGTCAAGGGGATTTCTTTTTTATCATGTGCATATAATGCTTAAGCTGGTGTCAGTTTTATGCCGTCCTTGGGCCTCTTACTCGCTTTCGCCAAATATCTCTCAGGTATGCTGGTTTCCTAAGTTTGTTTCCCTTCACCGAAGATATTGATAATTGTTAAATACGCACATCATCATCTGCCTAGCCTTTTCGGATCGGCTTCCAGTCTTACCGGATGCAGCTAATTACCAGTATTTTAAATGGAGCGACTGTCTATCTGATCTCCATAACCCAGTTAGTAGGTACTTGGTAATATGATACGCCTTGGTAAGATTGGTTGTCAGACTATATTATAAAATACAAATACAAAAAAATACAATAAAATTAAAAATACAAAATACGCACATGAATTTGATAAATCAGAGGTTCTCGAGTTCTATGACTTGGTAGTCAGACGGTCACACCACTACGATATCACCGCTTGCTTCCTCAAAAGGGAGATAAATCTCATATCATCCGAATCGTAAAAAGACATTTTTGTTTTATTTTTCAAGAAACGGGCATGCAATGCATGCAGGCAGCGCAGGGGTCTTTATGAGTGCCAGGGGCAGTTACTGTTTTCCTGCCCTGACGCGAAATATAAGAATCAGTGCCTTTTGTATTCGTGTTACTAACAATCGTTTTTTAAGTCAGTATGTTTACTAACTGTTGGAACAAGATGTCCGTAAATAAAAATTTAATTGAAATTGAATAATGCGCTACCACAGCGGGTCCGTGGAGGGTGAGCAATTAGTAGCTCACCGTCCCTCCGTCTAGTGACGACAGGCCGTGTCGACGGCGCGTTCGTGTTCCAAATGCGCCTCAAAGACGTGTCAGCAAAGCGGAGGGGCCTGACAGGTCTAGCTGCCGGGGTTGCTGGTGTGTTCGAAAGAGATACCGCGGCCTTGAAACATAGGTAAGAAGGAACATGGATGCGTTTTAATCAGTAAAAGTCTGACACTACTTTCTGCTCCGCCTAGAGCGCGGTAAGGTTGATGATTACATTTCCGTAAAAAAAATACGGTTCCACCCCGTATACCGTCATATAAACAACTCAAAAGGAAGAAGAGTAATTTTGCCACCGTATGATAAAATGGATAAGTAAAAAATGCTGACGTGCCAAAATGCAACCGTGTAGAAAGTGTTCAGCGCTATTAACTTCACGTTATATGTTTCCATATCTTTAGGGACACCTGTGGCTCTTACACACAAGAGCGAACAAGCTTTTAGCTAATCTTTGCATTTTGTTTTTATTGGAATTTAAGAACTTCGAGCGTAATGCAAATTTGATGGCGCTACGTTCTTAAAACACAAAATTATACACTTCCGGGACATAAGATTATTTATTAGTTAATTTTATTTGTGATTCTCGTGATTCTCTCTACATAAATAGGTAGTTATACTTTTTTTTTAACATATTTTTTGTACCTTATCACAACGTTTTCGTATTTAACCCAAAGGTTGACTGGTAGAGAATGCCTCATGGCATTAATTCCGCTTATGTACCACTATTATACATAAAGTTTAAATAAATAAGCTGACGCAAACAAGCAATAACATATCAACGGAAACGGCGGCCATTTTGAGAAACTATGCATTTGTTTTTTTTTTATGTGGACAGAGACAGTTTGCTTCTAATGATTGGTGTAAACAGACAACAAACAAACAACTTTTTTGGGGGAAAATATTAATTTTATTGTATTAATTGTATTGTATTTACCCAAATTAACGAACTCAAAACATTTCAAGGCATTGTAAAGTGCGGGGATAGCAAAAAAACGTTAAATATGGAACTTTGACGCCCAATATTTCCCTAACTACAACGTTCTAGAAGTTATGGTCTTAGCAAAACAACGATTGCAAAAAGAAGAAAACAAGTGCCTTTCGGGTTCGTTAGGGGTACTTTTACATGGCTTATTTTTGCTCGTCCTAAGTACACATATTTCACAAAACCCACGTGCACGTTCTACATATACAAAAGTACTATAATTCTCCTTCATCTTTACATCGGTAAAAGCGAAAATTTGGATTTTAGGATGTTTGTTACCCAATCTCGCCAGGCTGAACAGATCAGCATGAAATTTAACACTTTATATTATAATCTATTTGTGAATGAGAGTGTGTAAAAACACATCAAAATGTCCACTACGAAATCGCGGACAACAGCTATTAGTATAATCTTCTAAAAAACGCGCTACAAGTTTTTTTACTAAAGATTTTTCTTTAATACACATAAAATCCATTAACATCTCTTTGTTTTCCAAAGCCGAGAAAAAAAAGTATTCATTTAGCAAATGAATACTTTTTTCTTCTTCACATTTTTTCCCGGAAAAGACATTAATTTTCTCCCCCTGTAGTATATTTATTGTCCCTCACTGAAAAGCCACTAAAGTCCCTTTCAGTTGCTACTCGTGTAACAACACACTAATCCATTTCCCTTGAGTTTTATAGCTTGTGTTGAACATAAAATGTTCCATCGATTGATTGCTAACTACTTAGATAAGTACACTTTTCTTTGTCTATGTTTATTATTCGTCTATGGCCATTTGTAGGGTTGCGTAGATCGGTACCTTAAAAAGAAAAAAACGTAATCCTTTTTTTTTTCAAAGGTTCGTGTTCGAAATCCAAGTTTTCTATGCAAATCGGCATGTAATAGACGTATTACATGCCGAGTTGCAAAGGAAACTTCCTCCTTGCTTCGGAAAACACCTATAACTGTTTGGCCCGGCTGTCATTTAGATTTTGACAGTCGTTACAGGTAGTTAGTTTTCTCGAATTTTATTCATATCTAGTTAACAGTAGATTTTACACAAATTTATTCTTTATACGTATCGATTCATAAACGCAACATATAAAACTGTCTTACGTCTGTCACATCACATCCCGGGTCCAGTTGAAAACCAGCGTGGGGCACTAGCTGTTCGGCAGTTTGCTGAACTGGGCTTATTTGGCGCAGCCGTGAGACACACAACATTGTCTTTTTTATTTTTATTGTTTAGAATTGTTTTTTTTTTGTTATGTGCACTTTTGTCAACGGCCAAATAAACATGATTTAATTCTTTTTTTCTAGTCAGTGACCCGAAAGTTTGGCAACTAGTGCTTTCTGGATTGTGGATGTCAGTTAGCAGTCGCTCATTCATACATTTTTATCATTTGTTTTTCTTAGTTAATATCGGGCTCTAGAAAATATCCAATACTGTACCTAGATCCCCAAGTAATTCACAATTATCTTGATGCCTTATTTCGAATTAATGTTCTAATCTACGTTAGTAAAAAGACCCTTAAAGGGATCATTCTCAAATAAATTTCTTTTCTTCCTTTTTCATTTAAAAAAAACGTTACTCGTCACTAGGATTTTCTCCTGTACCTATCGTAGGTGCATTCACAAACATTTAAACTTACATACACAAACAGCCAGACCCGAAACATCTATTTGTAGGCCATACAAATAATTCGTACGTCATTTGAGGACTGAAGCTAATTCAAGCCTCAAATGACGTCTTTCATTAAGAAAAAAAAAAATTAGGTAAGCAGCAAGGAGTGGTGGCAAAATAGATATAGGTAATCATTAAAAAAAGTAGATGGTGTATTAAAAGGCTCCTAAAGTAAAATATGAATAAGTACCTAAGGATAATTAACACCACTACAGACCTCTAAAACAAATCATATAAATTAACTATTAACAAATTAAATATATTTAATAAATTACTCAGAAATCTAAGAGTAGAAAATCTCTTCCATTAAAATATTTCAGAAATAAATTGCATAAATGGTTGACAGATAATTGCTTGTAATTGCTTACAGTCTACGAGAATTTATGCAACATGAAATTTAATTTTAAGGGATTATGGGTCAGTGGGTAGTCTTAGGGGCTATGACGTGTAGTTTTATGTGTATTTTTATTTATTTATTATTTTACTTTAAATTAGATTAAGTATTTCTCATTTTGTTATATTTAGCTTAATTACGCATTATTTTAATAATTTTAAATTATATTTACATGCCCTAAACAGGCAAAATATTTTTTGTGCCTAAACCTCCCATATTAAGACATGGTTAGCAAGGATCATTCCTTATTCCTAAAAAAACAAATGGATCAATGCCATATCAATTTGAATGTTGAGAAAATTACATCGATAAAATTAAAAAGTAAGATCTTCGTTATCTTTTCAACTCTAGAAAAAATACATTAAATACAACCAAAAATTACAACCAATCCTTGTTTTACAGTTTTATCTTAATGTATTGTTTTCAATCCGCAGATTCTATTTTCATGTTGCCATCCGAAAATCAACAGGTACCCTCAGAAAATACAATAATATCAAAAAAAGATGACTAAAATTAGACTTACCGATAAGAAAATCCAATAAACAGCAATGATTCACAATAAACACAGTTATTTCACACAATATTTATGTTTCACAATAATGTTTTTGGTAAACACGGGAACAGCGAGACACAACCGTTCTGTGCTGCGGTCCGGGACCGACTGACAGGGGAGAAAATCATGCGGACTTGTGGAGCCAAGAAAATTATGAAGCAAAGACATGAAGGAAAAATCCTTTTGATTTTTATTCTGAAGCCATTGATAGCAGTCCTTAGACGTGAACAGAAGGCGAAATATCAATCTTCTTAAGGGTATAGGAACAAATATATAAATTTTTGTTTGTATTTGTTAAATTGCACGCTATTCCGATACAATGTTTGTTATTTGTAGGCAAATGAACGTTGTTCGATGCAATTGAATGCCAATATTGATGTTGTTTTGTTTATTCGATATTTCATTTGTTTTTCCAGTGTATTATTGCGATTATCTCATGGTTTAAAGAGTTTATTGTTGTACTTATGGATGATATGAATGAACGGAGAGTGAATGGTAACGGGAGGTGAATAGAGGAGTAAATATTTTTTACGTCGATCAAGGGACGAGACGTGATGAGCAGACAGACTTTAAGGTAGTATATGACATAATAATTTTTGTTCAGTTATATGTAAGTGAGTAACATATAACTAAACAAACAACTGTAGTGAGTGTCGGTGTTACATACCGAGTTTCCTCCGTGCCTCGGAAAGCACGTTAAGCCGTTGGTCCCGGCTGTCATTTGTAGATCTTTGACAGTCGTTACAGGTAGTCAGTGTTCCGAAAGTCTGACAACCAGTCTTACCAAGGGGTATCGTATTACCCAGTACTAACTGAGTTGTGGAGGTCAGATAGGCAGTCGCTCCATGTAAAATACTGATATTCAGCTGCATCCGGTTAGACTGGAAGCCGACCCCAACATGGTTGGGAAAAAGGCTAGACAGATGATGATATGTAAGTGAGTAAGTCGTTGATGTGCACTAATAGTACATTACGATATTAGTGCGTTAAGATGGTTATAACATGCGAGTCGGAATTTCAGCCCGAGCCGTAGGCGAGGGCGTAATTGAGCCGAGCATGTTATAACCAATACGCACGTATATCGTACGACGTTTTTTAACACATTTGCGAGGAAACAGAAAAAAAAACATTTTAAATAAACTCAATCTGTGAATGCACATTGTTGCTTCCCGCCATTTTAACAGCGAGCTAGCGCTGCCTACTTTCGAATTAGTTCGAAATTTGAATAGCAACAGCGCTAAGCGACAAAACCCTTTATATAAATTAAAAGAAAAAGAATAGCAACAGCGCGCTGCTCACTAGCTGGAGTCGTGCGGCGGGGAGATCAGTTCCAAATTTGAAATGGCAAATAATACTGTTATGGAATTTGTATGGACTATAACTTAACTATTTGGTTTGATAACACACGCGTTTTTTATGACCCTCTTTACATATTTAAAACCGGTGGAATTACATCAGCTTTACGAGCAAGGGTGTTAAAAATAAATAAATAGTACTATGGATATGATCTTAAGATTTTAAGAAGTATAGAGCTAATTTTCCGCACTTCATTTGTATGGAAAATTATCACTGCATAAATTTAAATTTTCGTGCTAACATTCATAAGCTTGACCCATTTCCCATGGGATGTGCTGAAACCATAACAACACTATACTGCTTTTTCTTCGACCACTATCAAACAACTGGCCGTACCACCCATGTTGATTGCCAGTACTACGCAACAAGTTCTATTCTGATTTTTCTTCACAATACAAATAAGTTTTGATTTCAAAAGATATATTAACTCCTAAGCTTCTGTGTATAAATCTTGGATTGGCTACTCAATCAAAAGTTTTGAGACAATAAACAACCTTCATTTAAACAAAGTGCTCGTTCAGTGAGAAGCCTCTAAAGATTGTGTTGAAAAAAATTCAAACTTTACAAGACAGTTGTAGCAACAGCGATAACAATCCTTCGAAACTTTGACTGAAAGTATAAATTGTATTAAGAAAAATAAAACTTTGATTTCTCAATCCTTTGAGCAGATTTATCTTTTAATCCTTTTGAGTGAATGATGTTGTTTTAGATTGTGGTTTGAAAGTATTTACCTACCTTGTGTTAACTAATTCCGAGGATAGTGGTGCGACCTTCAGTGATAATTATGCTACCCTGGTACTTTTAAAAACTCTTTTTTGGAAGGATTGGAAGAATTTTTAATTTGTCTGTTTATGTTTAAACTAGCGTTTGCCCGCGGCTTCGCTCGCGTTAAATTCGGGGTAACACAGTTCCCCTTTCCTGATTTGCAGGTGCCCGCTACCTGTAGTTGTTGCCCTTGCGCCTTATTTATTGTAATAGCAAAGATAAGATTTCCCTTTTCTTCCCCATTTCCCCATCATTTCTAACTTTAAAAAAAAAAGTGTCCGTCTCCAGGGTCTCAACTCTTTCCCAAAATTCATCAAATTCGGTTTAGCCATTTAGTCTTAACAAACATACAAACAAAGCCACTTTCGCTTTTATAATATTAGTACATAAGTTTTTTTTTTTTTAATATGTGATATATAAAGCTTTTACGGGGCTTGCTTTTAGTGACAATGAAGAATTAATACTGTACAAGAATGTGTGATACCTTCAAATTCAAACCACAACCAAAAAGATAAAAAAATAGTAAAAAAAAAACACCTTGACAATTTTATTTTATTTAACAGAAAATTACGAATTGCCACTTTTTTATACAGAGTGGAAAAAAAGTCGGGCCCTGGAGGGAAACTACCTTAAATTCTTAAGTTGGCTCTATTTAATTAAAGGAGACATTCCTTTATTTTTAAAAAGAAACAAAACTGCATTCAAAGATTTTCTAAAACTCGCTTGCCTCGCCTGAAACTCGAACCAACAAAAAATTTAAAAAAACATACGCTCGCTATTTTATAGATTATACTAATCGGTAGGAAAACATTTTTTCCTTCCAGGGCCCGACTTATTTTTCCATCCAGTATATGTCGGACTGGTCAAATTGTCAGCTTTACAAAACAGGGCCTTGGTGGTTGAGAGAATGTCATGCTCACTTAAATGTCTTCATTATGGCGAAAATGGAAACGCTCCGCCTAGTGAGGAGCTCGTGGCTAAATAATAGCAGCCGCTCGGGTCGATCTTTAGGTTAAGCCGCGCTTGCCTAGGTTGGTCTGTGGATGGGTGACCACCCGTTACATACCGAGTTTCCTCCGTGCCTCGGAAAGCACGTTAAGGTGAAAGCTCCAACCTACCCGCGAAATTCAAATTTTCTTACGTTTTTTGCAATTTTCAGGCCAGTGCTAGGTTGTATGTTGATTAAAATATTATTCGCGGCTGTAAGACGTATGTAATTATAGAATTATAATCATCAAAATCACCAATACAACCCTCCAAGTTCATAAAGCTGTAGGAAAGACTTTTTCTGTTTTTTTTTTGTTCCTACGCCTTTATGAACTTGGAGGGTTGTATTGGTGATTTTGATGATTATAATTCTATAATTACATACGTCTTACAGCCGCGAATAATATTTTAATCAACATACAACCTAGCACTGGCCTGAAAATTGCAAAAAACGTAAGAAAATTTGAATTTCGCGGGTAGGTTGGAGCTTTCACCTTAAGCCGTTGGTCCCGGCTGTCATTTGTAGATCTTTGACAGTCGTTACAGGTAGTCAGTGTCCCGAAAGTCTGACAACCAGTCTTACCAAGGGGTATCGTATTACCCAGTACTAACTGGGTTGTGGAGGTCAGATAGGCAGTCGCTCCATGTAAAATACTGATATTCAGCTGCATCCGGTTAGACTGGAAGCCGACCCCAACATAGTTGGGAAAAGGCTAGGCAGATGATGATGGAAACGCTCCGCCTAGAGCGGGCAAAGGACATGGCCGGATCCTGCCCTGGTAGTGCACAGTAATGATTAATATATGAAAATTCCTTTTAAAATAAATAAAAAATAACCGCATCAATTACATTTCTCTAAAATAGGCGAGAGAAAATGCAAAAAAATATATGTTTGTTCATTGATTGTGTGGTTTTATATTCTGACATTGCATTGATTGACATTTACACTGTCATCTTGCGTTGATTTTATCACGTATTATCGTACTATGTTCTCGCCTATTCTCTGATTATAGAACATAAATAACCAATTGTAAAGCCCTACATGTAAGCTTTAAAATGACGTACTGTACATCAATATACATGAATATTTTTTTTGTTAGGGCACAGCTCTATACCAATTCCGGCCATTATTTGATGGTTTCCCATGTTAGAAAAAAACTCTTTCCCATCGTGATTAATCGTGATTAAAAAAAAAAGAAAGGTCTAAGCGGTTGCTTAGATTACGTACCCATTCAGATAGGTAACTCCTTAGTGAAAACTTAATAAATCTCAAGAGAGTTTGGCTTTACCGACCAACTGATCAATACTACCCAACTACCCTCAAGAGTTTGCGGTTAACTTGCTGGTTGAAGACGAGATATTGAACTGTAGACTTTGATTACTTAGCCGAAGTTAATATACTAATATCTACGCCTAAGTAGTGTCGTTTTTTTTAAGTGAGATATTAGGTAGAAAGAGGGAAGATAAGGGAAAACTTATCTTTGCTATTACAATAAACAAGGCGCAAGGGCAAAAACTACAGGTAGCAGGTCCTTGTAAATCAGGAAAGGGGAACTGTGTTACCCCGAATTTAACGCGAGCGAGGCCGCGGGTAAAAGCTTGTTAATTATAATTGGGAAATCCTATTAGGTTATGTTAGGTTACAATGTTACCTTTTGAACGTGAACTAAGCGAGCTCACGTGACATAATACTTAAAAAAATCTTTTTGATGATGAAAAGCGATGTTTGTATATTATGCGCTAGTTATTTTGCCGGTTTTATTTTGTGAATGCAAGGTATGCATTCACAAAACAAAACCGGTCAAGAGCGAATCAGACTCGCGCATCTAGAGTTCCGTACAAACTTGCGACACATAAACAGCCATATCTTTTGACTTTGTAGATTTTCCACCGAGTTGAGTATATGGTTTTAATTTCAACTCGATTCCTCCACGTGTTCCCGAGATACAAGGTCTTGACAGACAGACAGACGTACCTCAAAAGGATAAAACGGGACCCTAAAAAGCTTCACTTAAATAAATAGCAATCCTACTATTCTTCCTACTAATATTATAAATGCGAATGTTTGTGAGGATGTATAGATGTTTGGATGTTTGTTACTCATTTACGTCAAAACGTCTGAACGAATCTAGATGCACAGAGGTTTTTTTTCCGATATCACGTCATAAACATCAAATGTTGCTAAGATTATAATAGGTATTTCGAGATAACTATTAATGCAATTAACTAGTATTTTTGAAGAGGATTCGATTTTTTTTAATAGGTACATAAGTTTTTTTTTAATTTGTTGTTAGAAAGTCTAAGTTATCTATTTATTTATAACAATACTCAATACCTACTTGTGAACATTTAAAATTTGCATTTAAAACATACCAAATACTTACATTTCCTCTACAATTTTCTTAAAGCAACATAAGTTTGAGCCTCAAACGTGATACTGTCAAAAGATTCGTACGCCCGCGACCGCCACGAGAGCCTCTCGAGCGTGTCAAATTAATGAGTAAGTCAGAGCTGCGAAAGTAAGCTGAAATATACATAATTTTAGGTACTTGCTGTGGATTTAATTTTTGGAGGGGTCATGCCAGTGTAGCCTCCACCCTTTCTAAAAATCCCCCAGTAATGGCACAGAATAAATTACGTTATAGGCACAAAATAAAAAGAAAAACGAGGCGTGTACTATTAAAACAGTTTAATAATAACATAGACAAACTAGTAAAGACGGAAGCATACAAAGGACAATGTCCAAAATGGCTCTGGGCAACAAAGAGTATCGAAATACACGATATTTAAGGTTGAATGGTAGAAAATGCCCAAGTTGCATGAAGTTATAATAAATAAAAAAAAAATAATGGTCTTTTTCATTATGTAAGTTGCAAATACTTCTGTAACACGGACCACCTGTACTTATGCCAAAATGTAGGTACATTTTATGGTATTTTACGCGACTAATAACATCTACCAGCCGCCAGCTACGCCTACTGTTGAGTAAACAGATATCCTATCCCAGGTATATAGGTACCTATGATATATATTATACTAGCTTCCGCCCGCAACATCGTCCGCGTGGCATAGTTACTTTGGGCTAACGCTAACTTAAAAAAAAATCTCTCCCGTTTTTTCCCTTTCTCACTTTTTTTTAAGTTAGCCTACTTCTTCTCCAGGGTCCCAACTATCTCTGTACCAAAATTCATCAAAATCAGTTTGGCCAATTAGGCGTGAAGACGTAACAAAAAAAAACAGACAAACTCACTTTCGCTTTTATAATATTAGTAAGGATGACCATTTTCTACTTACTATGCACTGTTGCACTTACATCCACTTACTAATTATTCTCTAGGTAGGTAGATATTAAAAATAGCTAAATGTATTTTTCAGTTCCCAGTCATTTTTAAGGAAACTGAAATATCAGTTTCCTTAAAGATCACTCGAGCGATGAAAAATCATATACGTAATATTGGTTGATATGGTTCGATTAAAACATCAAAATAGAGTATTTTTTAAATATTCTGCAGCTAGTCCGCTATCAAAATAAGATCGTTAAGGAGTTTACTAATTAGAGAATACGATATCTACATTATTTGCCGATGTTCTCGTCTCCAGGGTCAAGGCTCCTTTGTGGGTCGTAGATTACTGTTGTCACTTCTGAACGGATAAGTACCTCCCAATGTAGTTCCAGGCGATGTCTCGTCCTTCGCCGAAGTTCTGGAACGTGCTGCATGGTGGTGTCACCGATACATTGTGCGGCGTGGCCGAGAAACTTTCTCTGTACCAGTGGCGCAGCGTCGAACGCCTTTTCGAAATTCGAATCCGGCCGTAAAATCTGATCGAGGACTCGGAACATAGAAACGGAACGATAAAACGGCGCTAAGAAACGTTGGTCATTTTGTAAAAATCAAGACAATGTTCATGTTGTTTCCCCAAAAATGTCTGAAATAATGTATGCATATTGACTTTTATAAGTCATTTGTTTTTATTTTACATAAGTACTGACTGACAAAATCTACTTATTGCTGTTTTTAATGAGTTGTATTCAAATGTTAACTAGTGAGCCACAGTTATATTTTATTTTATTTATTTATTTATGAGAGGTAACTTCACAGCTGACAGTACATAAACATTAAAATTATTATATAAAACATTACGCCAATTACGAAGTACACAGAAATAATATTATAATTAGCCGAAATAGGTAGCACGAATTAACAGATATTACAATTTTTTGTGTGGGTGTGTGTTTGTGTGGGGTGTAGGTGTGGTGATGTGGTGTGTGTGTGTGTGTGTCTGTGTGTGGTGTAGGTGTGGTGATGTGATGTGTATATGGCGATGTTCATCTGACTTACTGGCACTAGTGGTGTGACTTATTCAGGATTGAGATCACATCTTTTTTAAAACGGTTTCGAGTGGTATGAAAGGGGTCAAGTGTTGAGAACTTTTCGTTATATAGTGCGGGGAGACGTAGAAATGGCGACATCTTCATATAGTTAGTGGAGGCCGAAGGAACAGCTAACAGAGTGGTATGTCTGGTACGTCTGAGTTGATCATATTATATCTACCTGGCCAACTGGCAGGCAGCAGGTTCTTCAAGCTGCCTTAGATGTCATTGCTTGCGGTAGCGTCGGGACTCTGGTTGCTTCCTCCCTCAAATATGGCAAGGGGCCCAATAGCTGATCTTGACGCTATGCTCCAGATAGGATGCTGCTTGTGGTGCCTCACTTAGATTGTTTTTAGGGCTCCGTAACTCAAAAGGAAATAATTTTCACAATATGGCGTCAAACATACGCCATTTTGTTTTTTTTTAATGTCACACCCAATGTAGCTAAGAACACTTGGGCTATTAAGAAAAAACCAAAAAAAAAAAGAAAAAAATCTAACGACACCTCAAATGTGAAAATCCGTGTAGCGGTTCTAGAGATACAAGGTAATAAAGAATATTACATACATACAAGATACGCGCTAAAAACAACCCTTATTATAGGATCACTTTATTGTCCGTCTGTCTGTCAAGACTGTTTATCTCGGGAACGCGTGAAGGTATCGAGTTTAAATTACCATATAGGTACTCAAGTCTGTGGTCCCATGGAGCTGTAAAAATCAACCCTTTACGTCTACGCAGTCAAAAGGTCGTTTGTGTAGCAAGTTTCTACGGAACCCACGGTGCGCGAGACGTGCGACTCGCACGTGGCCGGGTTTTGTTTGTTCAATCACTTCGCATAACACCTACTGAAAATTTCACCTGATTGCGAGCAATTGGACGGCACGGTTGGCGCAGTGGCTGAGCGATCGACTGCTGCGCTGCGTGTCGCGGGTTCGATTCCTGCACGGAACAAATATTTGTATGGCCTACAGATAGTTTTTTCCGGGTCTGGCTGTTTGTGTATGTGAGTTTAAATGTTTGTAAACGTACCCACGATATAGGACAAATTACTAGTGTGGGGAAACGTTTAAAAAAAAATGTCCAACTGGTTCTTTTGATTTGATAATTACTTCCAGAGGCTACCTGTATAGCAATTTCATAATAATAACTATTATTTTAATTTTTAAGTCGACATATTTACATTACACCAATTGTGCCTCAACATCAGAAATAAAACACAAACTGACATATTATTTTCTCTTATTATTCATTCACAATTTTCTTAAAAGTAACTTATTACTACATTCATTACATTAGATTAAAATGTACTTAAAAAGTATGAAAAATGTGATTGCCATACTATATGAGCAACTTTTTTTGTAAGTACAGTCAGCGCCATAAATATGTGTGGAAGTATTATCTCATTTTGTTTTAGAATATTATTATATTACGCGCGTATTTCCTGACGGATAAACTAGTAGTGTATATTAAATACATTTCGACAGATAAGTTAACTAACATGTTATAGGAGACCCTATAGCCATCAACCGTGATCAAATCCAGACTCCAATTGGTATTGATAAATTCCTAATTCAAAAACTCAACGATGCTTACCCTATCTAGGCGATGAACCCAGGACACATAGGTCATGCTCAGCAGTATGAGCTTGCGACCTTTAGCTCAGCGAGGAAGACGAGTATTCAAAAATCTTTACTATTACATTACAAAAGGAAATATATACAATTTTGGCTTTGTTATTTAGTATCACGATTCCTTTGTTTTATTGACTTTGTAGCGATACAAATACGAGAGTGGCAAAAAGTATTACAGCGCCATCTATGCAACCACTGAAGAACTAACGAAAAAATTCTACATCTCGCAAGCAAAGTTATCCGCGAAGTTAGAATACGAGTACCCAAAAAGCAACTGTCGGGCAGTGACTCAGATCCAGCCTGTGCCTTGCTGTCCTCCCTCAGCGACGCCCTAAGCCGAGGCTCGTACCCCACCGGGGGTGCCCTTAGCGTGTAGTCGCTTAGTTTGTAAGTTTCTACCCTGGCTGAAGGTCTTAATTTTTTAAGGCATCCACAGGATTCGCCCGGTTAAGCTGACGACAACCTCCTTGGTTGAACTGCGAGATGCCAAAAAAAATGTCGGGCAGTGACCCACCTGACACCGTCTGGTCGGAGGATCCACCCTTTTCTAGAGAGAGAAGAACTTTACACCCTATTCTTCATACCTTTAAAACTTGATATTTTGAATAGGCATTCTTTTACGAAATTAATAGACTATATAATATCACGCTACCACACTAAGGAGCTGCGCAGCAGGTGAAACCGCTAGGCACAGCTAGATATTAGGAAACAAATTTCAATAATTTTATCTCGCGTTTTAGAAACTAGTGACTTAAGAGTACTGCCATATTAATATGGCCCGATTAGAATAGGCCTATCTATAACTACGTGTGTTAAAGCGATCTTGGATTTAAGTGGACGGGCTAAGCATCGGTGTAAATGCATTTACGCCCGGTTCCAATAAACAAAAAAAATCGGCCAAGAGCGTGTCAGGCCACGCTCAGTGTAGGGTTCCGTAGTTTCCCGTCCGTCACAATAAGTGTTCTTTACCACGGTAGGTCATGAAAGCACGGAAAATCTTAACATCGACTTTTAAAAAAGCGACGTCATTACGCAACGCCATCTATCGAACCATGTATGAACTGGTTTTTACCTTAACATTTTGATGGTGTTAAAAAAAATAATTTTAGTTTTGTTCTAAATTGCCTTAGCATGTTCTTGATAGAAGTTTTATGTAGTTATAAGATACCGCCAATGCCAAGAGGAGACCAACCGAACAATTCGGTAATACCCGATCTAATGTAATAAGTACCTACAGCGCCATCTCTCGGGGAATTGGGTTACTAATTAATACAAAGACGTGCAAGTAGTTTTCGGTGGTAATTTTGGATTGCGAGAACCGATTTCAATAATTCTTTTTTTGTTAGAAAAAAGATACGTTTGGATAATAAAATATCTAAACGAAGTTAAAAAAAATGCTTGCATATACGACTATACTACAAACTTAGTCCAGAAATTATTTTGTACATCTTTTTGTCTTTTTTGTACAAAAACTGTTGTGTCAATCAAGTTCAAAATGATTTTCATAGAAAGTCCTTATAAAGTTCTACTTTTCAGATTTTTTTCATATTTTCTAAACTTATGGTTCAAAAGTTAGAGGGGGGGGGGGGACACATTGTTTTTTACTTTTGGAGCGATTATTTCCGAAATTATTGACATTATCAAAAAATGATTTTTAGTAAACCCCTATTCATTTTTAAATACCTTTCCAACAATATATCACACGTTAGGGTTGAAATTAAAAAAAATCACTTCCCACTTTACATATAGGGTGGCTACCCTAATAAAACATTTTTTTCAAATTTTTATTTTACCACTTTGTCGGCGTGATTGATATACATATTGGTACCAAATTTCAGCTTTCTAATGCTAACGGTCACAGAGATTAAGCGAGGACGGACGGACGGACGGACAGACAGACATGGCGAAACTATAAGGGTTCCTAGTTGACTACGGAACCCTAAAAACGATTCGTTTTGCTTACGAAAAGTAGTATTTTCTACGAGACGTATGTCAAAATACTATCCATAAGCAAAACGAACATTTTTTTTGTTTATTGGAACCGGGAATTAGCAATCAAGGGTGTAAAAAGACCCCTTCCGAAGCAGAGAGGCATGTGTGCTTCCTTTCGTTATTCCGATGTTTTTGTTGGTTGTTGCCCTATCAGAATATCAGCGGGACATGGTTGCCATGTCGCCGCACCATGCTGAGATAGTGGTCTTTTGGCCTCGTTGACGACCAATTTTGTTGATACTGCCCTAATTTAGTTTTTTTTTATATATATACAGGGTTATTTGTAAAACACTGGCAACGTCTCAGGACCATGTTACTAACATCCTAATCATCAACTTTTGGTCTAGGACATTTAAACATTTATCATATTTTAGTTCATCAGATTTTCATCCAAAAATAAAAATATTGAAATTGAACGCTCTAAATGTTACGAAATCTATGCGAAGCAAACGTACCTACAAGCGGCGGTGTAGGTATGTAGTTACAGCAAAATACGGAGTTGAAATGTGTTAGATAGGACAACGAAATCTTGAAGATTTGTTTTTGGTAAATGTATAAAATTTTGTAAAAAATCATAGAACAAAAGTTGTTGTTTATGATGATTGTAATAAAGTCCTGCAAGGTTGCCGGTGTTTTACAAATAACCCTGTATATTTTATATTAATATTTGTTGATCTCTTTTTAATTCGTTTTGTTTAATTGTTTGGTGCTGTGCAAGTCTAATAACCCCTTTTTCTTTTGTTCTGTTAAGGAATATTTAATCTATCTGGAAACCTTATGGTTTCGGAGATTTTTAAGGTCAATATTCCAAAATGTTAACAAGTCATTACATAATTACTATTCATATTCAAAACATACACCAGGCCATCAGAAGTGTTACATTTATCACTCAAGGTATTTTTTTCTAGTAATATTTTTGCCTAATATTATTTAGTTTGATTTACAGAGTTCTAGATCGAAGTTTCGCGAGAGGTCCTTTTACACTCTGTATACAAGAATAACTTTATTTCCCCAAGTATAAGATAAAAGTAGAAACTTCTTATACATCTACATAACGTCTCCTCTGTAGGGTGTACCTATAGTACCTTCACCCACAGGCCACAGTTCGCCAGTTATATTTAAGTCCCATATAATAAGGGGCCGTTCAACTATTACATGAGCAAAATTTTTACGATTATTGACCCCCCCCCCCCGCCTCTTCGGAAAAAGTGGTAAAGCTGTTCCCCCCTCTCTCATGCGTAAACATTCTTATGTGTATTTTCATTTTTATGTACCTACCTTTTTTTTTATTTATTGGTTAATCAGCGGTAGGTCCTACAAATTCTAGAAATAATAAAACAGGTTTAGGATAGCGGACATATTATAAACCTATGTAAACAAACTACCGGCTGACAACATAAAGAAAAGTTTAAAATAGAATGTTATTATATTATCTTACGTTTTCATGTTTCGTTATCAAGCACACAATGTGTAGATTGCCACAGTATACATATGTCAAAAATAAATGACTACTGCTGAAGTAATCACCTTCTAGACCCCCCCCCCAGAAAGAAATACCGCGACCCCGAGACATAAAGATCACAAGAAGGAACATGGGTAGGTTTTAGTCAGTACAAGTCTGACACTCCCCCCCGCTCCGCCCAGAGCGGGGTAAGTTATTTGACGATTTCCCACCCCAAAAAAACAAAATAAAGGGGCGTGCGAACCTATTGATATCAACAAGGAACATATCCATACTTCTTGCTGTATTGTTCTTTATATTGTCGTTATTAAAGCGAGTACGTTTTATCTAAACTTATTCCTACATTTTTCATTAAGAATTTCAGCAAAACTTGGATTTACATGATGTGGGTACCTGTGAATTAACAGGCTTGTGTCAGGTTGTCCCGTTGTCGACCTCATATCGGTCTTTTGGGCAAAATTGAGGCCAAGAGTAGGCATATCATTTAAAAAATAATAAAAGATGAGTAGGGTAAAACTTACCAGCATAGTTTTAAGTTAACGACTGATGCGTCAGTCTAATATTATTTTGAGCTTTTGTATCGGTTGCGTTATTCAAATCGTCACTCATCTTTATCAACTTGTGTAAGTTCGTATTAAATATTTTTGAATCTTCTTTTTAAAAAGTTGGCTAAAGCTCGTTACGTAAAAACTTTTAACACTCGGTTTTAATTACCAAAACTATTTGCACTTTTACTAGCGACCTAAACGGACTCAATAACACCTATTAAAACTTTAATTGACATCATTTTTCTGAATAATATTTATCTAAGTATACCAAAACGTTAATTTACGATTTTCTATATAGGTATATTTTGTTTACATGCATTTAATTTTACTTCATTTCATTATTTCTATGGATTTTTCTACCAAATGGGCCTTCCATTCACCAATAGTTTTCATCAAATCTATAAAATTAAACATTATAAATGGCGCTGACTGTACTTGTAAATATCTTGTACAATGCATGCACATCACTAGCGGCATTCGCGTCACTATAACGTCAAATATAAGGGTCATATTACACTGGCGGCTCATTCTATTACGATACTAAATAAAAGATACAGCACCCTAAATATGAAACACTTCGTAATCATTATCTTATTTTAATATCCATTGCGTTATTTTATACTGTTATGCAAACAAAGTATCCAAAGATGTGAAGCAATGGATTCAATTCAATCGAATATTACAACATAACACACGCTTGTATTCCCCTAGTAGTAAGGCTGTAGCTAATAGTACACCAACATTTTGGCAAATTGGTTAAGTCTCATGTAAAGGGGCCAGCTTATTGCCTCCAACCAGCCACAAATCCGAATCTTACCCGGCCTAGGAATTGAATCCAGGAGATTTACGCTCGGCAGTAGCACTTGCTGCTACTAGACCAACTTCGCTGGTAAAAGGAGAGAGCAGATCTCAAGTTAAAAGGAAAATTCGGAGTGAATTGCATGAGTAGTGTGTCTTATCGCCGAGATACTTTAAAAAGCAAACTTTCGTAGCGCCATATAAGGTATATTCTTGCTTATCTCACCGCCAGTATAATAAGACTCTTAGTACAAATCTCATACTCCCTGTATGAGGCCTGGTTTCCTGCCCGGCCAGGCTTCTTTGGCGTACTTCTTTTTCTTTGGCTCGCTTGACGGGCCTGCCTCTTCTGGAGCTAGAAAATTAGAATATTGTGTTATTTTTTGTGCTGATTTTGAATGTTGAGATGGATGTGTGGAGTGACTATAATGGATGGAACTGGCACATGTTCTAGAAAAGGTGAAAAGGATTCGTCGGTCTTGGCATGGATATCAAGTGAGGAGAGACTCAACAGATTTGACTAATCTACACTCATATCATAAAGAGGAAAGATTTAACAAATAAACTTAAAAAATTAAAATCCCGATTTCAAAAATTCTTTTGCCTTTATAAACTACACTAGCTTTTGCCCGCAGCTTCGCTCGCGTTAAATTCGGTAGCGCCTTATTGATTTGTAATAGCAACGCTAAGTTTTCCCGTTTTATCCCTCTATCTCCCTCATATCCCAATCTTTTTAAAAAAAAATAGCCTATGTCCGTCTCCTGATTCCCAACTATCTCTGTACCAAAATTCATCAAAATCGGTTTAGCCATTAAAGCGTGAAGAGGTAACAACCAAACAAACTCACTTTCGCTTTTATAATATTAGTAAGGAAGTAAGGATAATCACCACTTACGTGACGTGGTAACTACCACGTTGCGTTGAAAGGTAAAAGAATTAATGATATCGTGGCGATTGACAAGGGAAAATGGAAGAGAAAAACGTGTTGCGCCGACCCCTTATAACATGAGACGGGTTGTTCGAAAGAGATACCGCGGCCCCGAGACATACAAGACCACAAAAAGGAACATGGATGGGTTTTAGACAGTAAAAGTTCTTGAAATTCCCCCCGCTCCGCCCAGAGCAGGGAGAATGATTTCCAATTCGTAAAAAAAAATAAAAAACAAAATATAAATAGGGCAGGACGATGATGATGATTCTACTTTTGCCGCCTTTTAGCCCTTTGAACTTTTATCTTTACCTTATATACTAATAATATTGTTGTTGTTTTTTTTTGTTTTTTAATAAGAAATATGAAAATAATAAAAAAATGTGTAAAAAATATAATCAAAAATTATAAAAAGGTAAAGATTGTGAGGTTGTAGGAGGTTATCTCTGGATCTACTAAACCAATTTTGAAAATTCTTTGACCAATAGAAAGTCACGTAATTTTCGAGTATCATAGACTACGCTGTGAGCAACGGGGGTGGAGTAGTAGGGTAAGTGACTACGGGAACTCGGATAAAACCGCGCGAAGAAAAAATATTGAATAATAACTTGATAGGTTGTTTTACCTGTATGGGGTAGAGGTGGATGTATATTGAGGTGTGGCTCCGGACCTTCTAATTCCACATCAGGTGCAGGATTTGGTAGCGTTAGACCCAATCTGAAATCAGAACTTATTGTTAGATAAGAAGGGCAGACTTCACTTTTACAGTGTAGGATGTCTATGGTTTGACATTTTTAAGCCACGTCCTTACTAATGCTACTGTTTCTAGAACATGGCACCTTCGTTTTGAATGTGGAACCCAAATACATGGTCGCGCCAACTGCCTTAAAGTTTTCCAGGAAATTGAGTGACATGAACGCTACGCGACGGTCGCTTGAAATTGGGTAAATGAGCTGACATCGTGGTACCCCCATTTTTAGGGTTCCGTACCCAAAGTGATAAACAGGACTCTATTAGACTCCACTGTCCGTCCGTCTGTCACCAGACTGTATCTCATAAACCAATTTAGTTCGACAGACGAAATTTTCACATAATATGATGTATTTCTGTTACTGCTGTAACAACAAATACACAAAAAAACAGAATAAAATAAATATTTAACGGAGCTCCCATACAAAAACATGTTTTTTTTTGTGCCGTCGTCTGTACAACACTTCATGCGCGAGTCAGAATTGCTGGCGTTTTTTTTTTTAATTTAACGAAAGACACTCACACTCTTTGGTACCTGAATAGACGCAAATCTTTTTTTAATGATGTTAGGGCGTATAGTTATTGTAAGTATTTAACAAACCTGGCTCCTATAAGGCTAAGATGCGAGCTAGGTGCCGGCAAGTCTGAGTATAAGTTGCTGCCTCTTGATATCTCCTGCAGCCTTAGTGAATGGTGGTGATTACCTGTAAGTTAACATTTATTTTTCCATCATATCATATAATGTGGGATTTAATAGGAGATTACTATTTTCGCAAAAACAATCCTTAGACAGTCCATAATTAATAAAAAAAAGGCCATAGGTCAAGCCTAAGTATTATGAGTTTATCCGTGATTATGGCGTGTCCTATGTATTATGTCAACTAGATATCTCTAACAAAATCGAATATATTTTTAACTAGCTTCCTTTCCTCTTTCTGCTCCTTTTCTCACTTTTTTTTAGCCTATGCCCGTCTCCACGGGGACCCTGTGTGAACTATCTCTGTACCAAAGTTATCAAAATCGGTTTGGCCATTTAGGCGTGAAGACGTAACAACCAAACAAACTCACTTTCGCTTTTATAATATTAATAAGGATTTTTCAAGTCTTTATCATGCTGAGGGATTCATAATCATTATAATCATGGCATAGAAAAAGTGTCTCAGTTGTTGGGAGAGCCAATGCAATAATGGATATTTGATAATTTCCCATCAGACAAAGACAGGCATACTGGTTTCCTCATGTTTTTCTTTCACCTAAGCAAGTGCTAATTATACGAGTACGATACGCAAATGAATCCGACAAATTAGACGTGTGTACCTTGGGTTCAATCTCAGGACTATGACTTGGTAGTCTGATGGTCACAACACTAGAGTATCACTGCTGCTACCTTTACAATAACTTAGTCATTACTTGGTTTCTACTTACTGTCATCAGCGCTCTGCAACTTTAGTTTCTTAGGCTGATTATTAGGATTTGGCACTATAGTAGACTTCACCAGGTTCCGGAACCTTCCAATAGTCGGGTCTATATCCTCTGGGTTAATAATGTCCACCTCTTCATTAAACGACACATTACGTTTCATTTTCTTTGCAATCCCACCAGGCATCGATGCTGACCGTTTTGTGCCAGTTGGCGGCTAAAAAGGCAGGGGTTTAGTAAATAGGTTTTATTCAGAGTTGCATAACAAAACCTCTTTGGTAAAATAATATACCTTTATGACGTCACTACTGTCTTCAGTTGATATTCCCAACATTGAAATTCTTCTGTTGTGTGCTGTGTTGAATTCCGTAAGATTCTGCAAGTTTTTAAAATATATTTCAAGTCAGTTTACAAGAGAGTTAAGTCTAAATTAAAATATATGAAAACTCTTATTTAACCCGTTGCACGATTGTTTACAAAAATGTAGGGTAACAATGTATGTAAACTTTGCACCCGTCTGCACACTTTGTCGCGCAAAGGTTTAATAATCATAAAATCACGTCTCTTATCCTCAACGGTTTAGGCAGAGATGTACCTTATATAGTACACCCCTTTTTGGCAGTTGTTTTAAGTCCTATATAAGGGGTGAGCGTATTGCCATCATCCACACTACAGGAATAAAATATTCCTTATTGGATCACTTTGTTGCCCGATTGTCTGTTTGTTGAGACCTGTTTGTTGAGACCCTTTATGTCGGGAATTCGGAAGTCTGTGGCCCCTGAGGCTGTGTAAAAATCAATCCTCTTACATATTTGGCCCTTTATGTCGCAAGTTTGTACTGATCCCTCGGAACCCGAGTCCAACTCGCACTTGCCCAGTTTTTTTTGGATGGTATTTAAAAGTACTTCAATTTATTCCCATTTCATTTACCTAATTTTACCTGTGTTCCACCAAATATACTGAATGTGCACCAAAATATGTTAATTAAAATATGTCATAACAAGCATCAGCGCACTACAATAAAAAAGTGTTATATCTTTATCCATTTTCTATTAATGCAAGTCGTTACTGGCACTCGCCGGCCGCTGCCGCGGCACCGCTCGCTCCGCTCGCTCGGTTCGTGCGTAGGGAGTCACAGTTTTAACCTAACCTAACCTACGCATTTTTTTAACATTCAGGAAAGAATATTTGGTGCACGATCAGTATTTTTGGTGAAAACAAAAATATTATCCGTTTTTTTTAAATCTTTTCCCACAAAGAAAAAGATATATTTTCTAACTGTGAAGTTTTAAGGTGTTAGGCCGACATGCCTTGAATTTTAGCTCATCTTTAATTTCTAGAACTTACATCTAATTCAGTTTGTGTTTCAGGTAGACCCAGTAATGCACCTTCTTGTTCTGTGTTGGGCAATTCCTCCATTATGCCTCTAGAGTTGCCTGTAGGACGCTCTCTGTGTGGCAAATAATAAAGGAATAATTTATTCAAAATTCTATTAGCCATTTTAAGGTTTTTCAAAAGTATTGATCAACTGTAGTTTGGCGAGATTATCCTGGATATTTTGTCTTAAAACTAACTAACAAAATTTAGTTTTCGCCAATGCAGAGATACGCAGACCAGGAGATAAGCGATCAACCAGCAATATGGACTGCTACACATTGACTCCTGTGATTGATTAATTCTTGCTCATCTACACTTTGATGAAAACTGAGCCTTAACTTACAATTTATAAGGATACCTTTTTGTCAATGTTCAGTTTTGTAATTTTTTTTTTTGTACAATACTTGTAGCTACAGTAAAGAATGATAATATAATATTTTATTCTATCTATCTAATCACCTTCCTGAGGAAAGCAAAAGTTTTTGTTCTAGTTTATCTGTTTGTTATTCAATTCACACAGAATTGGTTGTGCTTAATTATTACCTTATAATGTAATTTCTTGTAGAAGCTCCAAAGTGAAAATTGGAATCTATAGGCAGCTGCGTCGGCTTGTTTGATTCCAAACGCATTTGTCCAATAAAAGTTCCATGGGCTAAAAAATGTACAATTATAATCCATAGATAAGTTTATAATTTATGAAAAGTATGTTAAGAGGTTTTTTGGCATATTTTGAGATAGATAGTTAGATTTGTCACACGACCGGCCGTATTCTTTAACTAAACTGATCAGCTGACTGATCGTGCAGTCTAACTAGCTTCTTAATCAGAGCTATACTACAACAAAATTGAGGCCTGTAGTTCGATTCGTCATCGTAACTACGTAATACACGAGATCTCTCATAAGTCATACTCACTACTGCCTAAGTCAACCAAAAAAGCCCTGTTCAAGTGTTTATGATAAACAAACGCAGCATGCACTCTCGAACAACTAGCATGGTCGATACAAAAATCATTCATCTGCGGGTTCCGACCAAACAAATAACATTTTTTCTCATCAATCATAAGCTTCTGTATCAATTTGTCGCCCTTTAAAACGTCCAAGTGAAGCCCAGTGGGAGGTTTTCCAGCCCTAAAAGAAAATTAAAATTTATTACCGGCGAACTTAGCCTTCAACGTTTGCCGATACGACAAAGACGGAGATGTCCCTTACCAATTGGGAACCTCATAGTGGTTAGCCATGGCGACTATTAGGGGTTTAGCTGAAATTATACACAGTTAATTGGCATTCGGATGTGATTTAAACAATCTACACATCGAAAAAACGACAACGCTGTCGCCGAGTTTAATCGTTGTCAAATTTGACACATTTTAAATGACATAGACAAATAGAACACTCGCCGCGATCCCAAGACCGATCAAAGACGATTTTTTCGAGTTGCAAAATAAATAACTCACATTAACGAATAAAATGTTTGAAAAACCAACTTTTACCCACAATCATGGTAAAAGTGGTGTTAATCAAGGTGAAAGGATGCCGTGTGGTGTCTTGATTTAAATATGAATAGCGATCATTTATCAAAAAATAATCAAATATTATTTAAAAAATATTAATCATTTAAATCATCATAGCAGCGTGTTGGAATTATCTTAAGGTGAAAGCTCCAACCTACCCGCGAAATTCAAATTTTCTTACGTTTTTTGCAATTTTCAGGCCAGTGCTAGGTTGTATGTTCATTAAAATATTATTCGCGGCTGTAAGACGTATGTAGTTATAGAATTATAATCATCAAAATCACCAATACAACCCTCCAAGTTCATAAAGGCGTAGGAACAAAAAAAAAACAGAAAAAGTCTTTCCTACAGCTTAACGTAAGAAAATTTGAATTTCGCGGGTAGGTTGGAGCTTTCACCTTAATACGTGAGTTTTTCGTGACATAAGGCATTTATTGGGGTAGAGTGAAATTACAGGGTTGTAATGATTTTAATGATTAAAATTCTGTAAAACATTTTTTCGGTCGCAACTTTGCCGGCTAATAGTGCTTCCTCGTAATACGATTTTGCAAATTCTGTTCTACATTTTTTTTATTTTTTTGAAGTCTGTGTCGTACTGCAAAATTATTATTTTACGTCAGTGTGTCTTTTCCCCACATTTCGCCAAGCTAAAGCTAAAAAAAACGGTTATGATTGTCTCTGAAAAATGTCATATTTATGTCAGTTTTCGTGAAAACTCACTGTAAAATTGTTTATAAACAGCCCAATTATATCTAAAGAAATTACTAAAACCAGTGTATAATCGAATTTCATGTGATTATTGTGTTTAAAAAATGGTATCTAGCGAGGAAGAACCGGAAGTGAAAACCGGCGACCCATTAACATGGGATGTCGATATGGAGGTTCAATTGTTTTATGCCATGGCTAACCACAAGCCGGTTGGTTTAAACAAACATTTTCACATGGCATGCATTTGGGAGAAGCTTTCCAACTCTATAACCAAAGAGATTTCCACACAAGATATATGGAAACACGTAGGAAGTTTGTACGATTTAAATATGTTAGAAGAGACTGAGCAAATACCGTTTCCGAATCAAGAAATGCCGTTCAGTCTGCCTGAGAGTGAGTTTGGTTCGCTCATGAAACAAAAATGTAAGGAGGCTATATTAGCGGATGATAGTGAAGGTAATATATTATATGATGATCTGAATTTGAAAACATTGGCGCCTTGCTATTTTCAGTTGCATGGCCTGCTTGGGCCATCATGTTTATGTTATGATTTTCCATTTCTACAGGACGTTATTTACACTTCAAGGAAACACTGATCTTTAATACTGCATAATATACTTTTAATAACGCGTAAACTTATAAAACAATCATGACCGGTCTTCGTAAATAACTCTAAACATATGATCCCCAATTTTCTCATGACACATGCTCTTGTCAATTAAACATTCTTATTTTAAAATACATTTTCTTTTTATATCAAAGACAATTAAAATTTCTTTCTCTAACAGTTTACGCTTATAATGCATTGAAATGTTAACATCTAGATGGGAGGAGTCCTTCACCTAAGCCTTCAACACCTAGAAGCAGTTCTAGGGGCACTGCATCAAAAGATAGTACACCCAAAGGTAGAAATTGTCTATTACCAATTGTTTTTATTGTTGTGGTTTGTGGTGTTTGTAGCTAGAGATGTGGTATAGAAGGATACTTTTTGTGAACTTAATTTAAACATTTCATTATTTTCTACAGAAAATTACTTTGAAACCAAGATAAGATTAGGATTGACTTCTGACAATCACCATTCTAAGATGTATTAAGTCATCAAGTTGGTTATTCCCTGTAAGATGTTTATTCTCAAGTGAACTCAGTTTAGCAGCATTAAAGGTCTGTCCTATTCTTACTTTGAATTGTCTTTTCTACCCCTGTAAACCAAAAAGTGGTCTAACAAAAATCTGCATATTATGGTCTGAGAAAACACAAAAGAAGGAAACTAAGAAAGTCAATAAATGAATACAAAAATGAGATACATATGGTTTTCTTAGAAGTTTTAAAAAATATGTTCTAATTATGAAAAGTTCAAATAATCTATCAGGCCATCTATTATTTTTTTTTATTATGGTTCAACTTTTTGACTTATGAGGGCAGCATAATTGCACATCATTCACATTATTTATGGAATATAAATAAATTGAAACATATTTGACATGCTAGTAACTTGACCAGGCAGCCGCAAAGACAGTGTAAGCGCACTGGCCACTAAGACCCGCAAGGAAAGTGGCAGCTCACATGCCTCCACTGATACTCCCAGCATCAAGTCTGAAAAGGATTATGGTAAGGAAATATTGTCTACTATATGCGCCCTGCTGAGTACCCATTGTGAAAAACTATATTCCAGTTATTAGATCATCCCACAAGAACACCATTTTTTTCTGGGATCAAGAGTTGCATATGTATGTAGCCTTAATCTAGAACACAACCTATCTTGATACAAAATTTCATCTGAATGCATTAAGCTGTTTGAGCATGAAGTAGTACCTAACAAACAAACACAAGTACAAACATTAGCGTGATGGTTTATTTGAACACGAGAAGACTTGAAGATGTAGCACATTACAAATAATGCACTAAGGTAGCCCGTGAAACAAAAAAGAATCGTCTGGTAGCCTTGTGCTTCTACCTAAATGTGGGCAGATATTATGCACTTTGTAATATGCCCGTACACATAGTACATGTATGGTGGTACAGGGTACAGACCGTTTCTCCATAATCATCATCTTCCAGTCTTTCAGCCATATGTTTTGACAAAATGATTTTATTTAGTGGATTCTCCCTGTCAATATTTATTTATATTGAGGTGCTGTCAACACTCCAAATTCAAAACACGTATTTTGCTTACAGCTTTAAAATATTATACACTCTTTTTTTTTTATTTCTTCTTCGCACTATTCATCTTTCCCCTCGCGTTTTTGGCCACACCATCCATTAAGTTTTTTTAACAATTGTGGGATTGTTATAAAATTTTAGTGTTAAATATTTTGTGATTTCTAGACCGCAGAAGAGACTCTCGCGACTCGAACGCGTCTGGTCCTCGAGACAGCTCCAGCAGTAGAAAGTCTACATCGCAGAGGGAGAAAGTGTCGAAATCTAAAGTTAACTCAGTAGCAGGTAAAGAAAAAAATATTACATCAAAATAGTAGTTTTTAAACCTTTTCCCACTGCAGGAAGTTCCCCCGGTATTGTATAACATCAAAACTGAAACAAAAGCAAATATTTGTTCCTTGTCCAAAAAAATCGAACCCGCGGCATCGCAGTAGCCAATCGCTCGGCCACTGCACCAACCATGCCGTCAAACAAACAACTGTAAATTGGATTTGGAATATTATTTGTTATTAAGTAAATCAAGTCCCTGATTGGAGCTATTAATAAAACATTGCATTATCATGGCTTTTCAAAAGGCTTTAGGGATCTTGCTATTAAAAATATAGTTAGTATAATGAGTTTTCGTATCCATTCAATCTAAAATAATCTTCTCCACAGCATGGGACTCTCCTCTGATAGACGAAGATGGCGGATCACGCCGCGGTCGCCGAAGAGCAAATACATCTACGCCCCCAGCCACCACACCCGCGAAGCGAAGGCGCACCTGACAAACGCACAAACACACATACCGTCAGTTCTTCTGACAATCACAGCCTCCAGCCTGGTGGGGCACCCACTTAGGCCGGGGCAGAAGAACCCACGCTGGCAACAAGTTTTTCTCATAAATAGTGGTTCTACTTGTGTCTTTGGACAGTCTTTTTCCGAATTTAATGCATTTTTGAACTTTATTAAGGACTACGGTGATTCTTGAATGTTGTTTGATTTGGGATTACTGTATTTGTGTAATCTGTAATAGTTTAAGGAAATAGAATGATTTGTAATAACTGAATAGAAATTTTATTTCTTCCTCGTGTTTGTTGGTGTATCAGTCTAGTCCAATTACTAAGGCCCTGCGCAGACGACAGACTATCCGTGACGCACTTTTTAGTCTGTGAAAATAGAACCTATGCAATAGGCGTGACGAAAGATTTTAAAATCCTCTTCCATAATGTGGGTACACTTTTACTATTTACAAAAAAGCTTTTATTTCGGTAATAAACTTAAGTATAACAAAGTTTGAAGCCATTTTTCTCATAATTTTTCAATAGTGCCCGAAAACAGCTCGCATGTGTCATGGCGTCTTTATATACTTATTATACTCTATGCCATGACGTCACAGTTAAGTGAGTTATGTAAAAATGTCATTGTGTCTATAACATCGTCCCATATATCACACTAGCATCTGCCCGCGACTTCGTCCGCGGTAATTTGTTTGTTTTAACATAAGATTACACTCGATTGATATTACTGTATTTAATTTTATTAGTAAAATATTTTTTGGAATCAGATCAGTAACTTCAAAGATTACCGAAGTTCTCTTTTCTGCTCAAGGTAACTTAACCCTTAGTCGCCTTTTACTTATTTTATTTATTTATTTAAGTTAGGTATCTATTTAATTTGAAGCCTCTCTATATACAATGTTTGAGGTTGTTTTATTTTCCGGTAACAGAATAATCTGCTTTTCGGATGATACCACTCTTGATAGACCAACATATAATTGCCACGGGCCCGCGACGTCCTCACATTTTGGCTAGCGAGGCGCTGTGAGCGCTCGGAGCTAGATTCTCTAGCGCGTGCTTGCGAAATAATTATATTCTCTATTTCTCGAGAGGCGCTGCTCATTTTCAGGGGATTCTTCCGTACGGCGTACTCGAGCGGCTCTTGTCTGTGATGTCTGCCGGGACAGTTGAGATTTCCTTTTAGGCATGCTCTCAACAAACTACGCACAGACTTGAAAACAATTATGAACAAAGGGAGAGCGACTCGAACACCGTCCGCCTTTACAAAACAAAACGATCCAATCGTAATATCGAATAACTCGTATCGATTATTACGATAGAACGAAGTACGAAACTACGAACATACAAAACAAACGTACAACGAAATTACGATATTTTCGATTATGAGGTATCTATCAACAACAACAACCATACGAACGAAACAATAAGCAACTGACATGTAATATTTAGAGGAGCTCGTGGCTTAATAATAGCAGCCGCTCGGGTCGATCTTTAGGTTAAGCCGCGCTTGCCTAGGTTGGTCTGTGGATAACTGACCACCCGTTACATACCGAGTTTCCTCCGTGCCTCGGAAAGCACGTTAAGCCGTTGGTCCCGGCTGCCATTTGTAGATCTTTGACAGTCGTTACAGGTAGTCAGTGTTCCAAAAGTCTGACAATGACAACCAGTCTTACGGTATCGTATTACCCAGTATTAACTGGTTGTGGAGGTCACTGAGGTCAGATAGATAGGCAGTCGCTCCATGTAAAATACTGATATTCAGCTGCATCCGGTTAGACTGGAAGCCGACCCCAACATAGTTGGGAAAAGGCTCGGCAGATGATGTAATATTTAGAACTCCAACTAATGACAACGTGGGCATAATAATTCGAGAGGGTCGAAAAATGACGTAATTGCAGAACGCCATCTATGGGCAAATAGGTAAAACGTCTGCACAATGAAAGTTATGCTATTGGGCATTTTGCGTTTTAGTAATTTTATATTATCTCCGAAACTGTATGACCAATTGATATACTGTAAATGGCAAATCTTATCTGTATGATGTTCTTGTGATACTAAAATAATTTATTGTCATAAGAATTAATATTTTGTTGCTCAAATAATCAACCAAACGTAAGTATGCCGAAAAAAAATTTTTTTAATGCAATAAAAGAAGTATAAAAGATAAAATATAAAAGATAGAGATATGGTATTTAGGACTTTTTTGTAGAAATTATTAAGACGAACCAGGTAGCCATACATTGTTTTTAATTTTAAGCAACTGTTTAGGCAGCGCGCGCAAATAATTCTGTTTCATGAGGTATTTTTTTCCGACTTGCTAGACAAAAGTTGTGATAGCTCGGTTAATATACATGTTATAGAAACAATTTATAGCCTATAGCACTCAGGAATAATATAGCTTTCTGCCACATAAAAAAAATTTAGAATTGGATTATGAGTTCCAGAGATTACCCCCTACATACAAATTTACAAACTTACTTTTACCTCTTTATAATATTAGTATAGATAACCGTGACGTCATACGCTGTGATCGGTGTTTCAGTCTAAATGGCCGATTGCAGTATTTTAATGTTTTATTTTATTGAAAATCTTAATAATCTGTTATTTTTAAATAAAACTAAACCTGTGTTTACTTTTTTTTTAATCTGACTTCTCCCCTCTAATCACTGAATCAGCGATTTTTTTATACTGTCGTCATGCCTTAATTCGGGCAGACCGCACCGGCTCCGCACAAAAATTGAAAAAAAATGAACGTTTGCTTCAACGCGCGCTCAGTGTTGCCGTTCTACAAAATGAGAAGTCCCTAGACAGTTTTAGAAATTCCGCTAGATATGGGAGAAATCGTTCCGTAAAAAGCCGCTAAATGTCGCTAAAAACTAATATAGATGATAAACAACTAAAAAAAAAGGTCATTAAAAATTCAAGGGCGGGCCTCCCCTTAAATTCGCCTATGAATGCTCAAAACGAAACCTCGAATTTTAGTTGGTGGTGGATTCGTATTGTTGTGTGTATGTTTGTCTATACTAATATTATAAAGAGGAAAGATTTGATTGTTTGTAAGTTTGTAGGTTTGAAAGTTTGTTTGTAACGAATAGGCTCAAAAACAACTAGGCCGATTTTAAAAATTCTTTCACTATTAGAAAGCTACATTCACCCTGAGTAACATAGGCTACATAACAGGCTGTTGTTTGATGTTTAACAAGTCAGTATCTTTAGTTTTAAAATAAAGATTGTGTTGTGTATCGATATACTAAGCATAGTTATAAGACGTATTGTTATGTACCAGTGTACGAGACCGACGCCAGTCTCGCATTAAACGCCCTACACACCGCACACGCCTTTGATTCAACAGTGGCGACGAGGATAAAACAACAACAACAATAAAAAAAGTTTTTAAGTGTTTATGTGACTATTGAAGTGAAGTGTAACAAAATGTCGATCGGTAAAGTCCGTGAATTTTGCATAAAAGCGGGAAACTGGTCCGCGTATATTGAAAGACTCGATATGTATTTTTTAGTGAATAAAGTGGAGGAAGAATTAAAACTACCGACATTAATATCGTTAATGGGTGAAGAAGCGTATGAACTTTTATCGACTTTGGCCAGCCCGTTAAAACCTGCGGAACTGTCTTATAAAAGAGCAATAGAAATATTGGCAGCACATTTGCAGCCTAAACCTTCCATCATGGCTGCAAGATATAAATTTAGACAGCGACGGCAAATAAACGTCGAGTCAATAGCGGACTACGTCACGGAACTGAAAAAACTAGCGAAGCATTGCGATTTCAAAACAAACCTCGATGACAACCTCAGGGATCAGCTAGTTTGCGGCCTAAGTAGTGAAATGATACGTCAGAAGCTTTTCTCGGAAGAACAACTTTCATACAACAGAGCCGTAACTCTGGCGCTGTCCTTGGAGGCGGCTGAGCGTGACGCGCATGCGGTGAAGAACAATAGCACAGAAATATCCGAGGGAATCCACAAATTAAAAGTGTACGAGTGCTATAGATGCGGAGACGGAAAACATCAGCCCAACGACTGCTCATTTAAGGATTATGTGTGCAGTTGGTGCCGGGAAATAGGGCACCTTAGAAGGATGTGTCGAAACGCTCGGAACGAGCGGAACAAAACCATCGAAATGGAGCAGGAAGCGTCAGCGGAATCTGCCAGACGCGGTCGTGTTACAGGGCGCGGGAAATACCGCGGATATAGCGGGCGCAACACGACGAGAGGAACGCTGCGCGGTTCGGAACGAGGCGGACGGGCTTCGATGAATTTATTACGTCAACACAACGACGGCGGAGCGGCCGGCAGCTTTGGTGATAACCGATACAATAATATGGATTCCGATGACAGAGAAAGCGACGACGAGCCTGTGTACCAAATGTCATTAAGTAATTATAAACCGGTGCGTATAAAACTTAAGGTTCATAATTGTATTCTCCCAATGGAGATTGACACAGGATCGGCCTTATCATGTATAAACAAAGCAGTGTATGATGATTTATTCAGCGACTTGCACTTAAACAAATGTTGTTTAAATTTAAAATTTTATGACGGCTCAAGTGTACAACCTTTGGGTTACATAGAAACCATTGTTAACTATAAGGGCATTGTTAAAACCTTGGACTTATATGTTTTAAGTAGGGGTACTACAAATTTATTGGGTCGGCAATGGTTAGCCGAACTTGATATTCCGATAAGAATCGACCGTACAATAAACTTACTGACTAGCCATGCAACCGATAAAGCGTTAAACAAAAATGAAATAATAAATAAACTTGTTTCTAGGCATAAATCACTGTTTGACGGCACATTGGGTACTTTCACGGGGGGCATAGCTGAGCTACATGTGCGTGAAGGAACGGTACCCATCTTTTGTCGTGCGCGGCAGTTGCCGTATGCGCTGCGCCAGCGCGTCGATGCGGAGCTGGACGCCATGCTGACCGCCGGCGTCATTGAACCGGTTGACCGGTCCGACTGGGCAACGCCTCTGGTTGTGGTACGCAAAGCAGATGGCGGTTTGCGAATATGTGCCGACTATAAGGTAACCCTCAATCGTGCTTTAGTGATTGACAGATTTCCAATTCCAAGGGTTGAAGATCTATTTAGCGATCTTAGTGGGAACATGTACTTTACAAAATTAGATTTGTCGCAAGCTTATAACCAGGTAATTTTGTCCGAAAATTCTAGAAACTATACGGTTATCAATACGCATAGGGGGTTATTCAAATACGGTCGTTTAGTTTATGGTCTATCCTCCAGTCCAGGTATCTTTCAAAAGCTCATGGTTAATTTATTTAAAAATAAGCCGGAGGTGCTAGTTTTTTATGATGATATTTTGATTAAAAGCAAGGATTTGCAGTCGCACTTACAATTAGTAGAGGAAGTTATGCAAATATTGGAAGAAAACGGGTTAAAAATTAATAAAAAGAAATGCGATTTCTTGGCTAAGGAAGTAAAATATCTAGGGTTTGTGATCGATATAAACGGCGTACGAGTCGACCCGAACAAAGTGAAGGCTATTGTTGATATGCCACACCCCAGTAACGTTACAGAAGTAAAATCCTTTATAGGAATGGTTAACTTTTATGGCAAATTTGTAAAAAATTTGAGTACACATTTAGCACCATTATATGCTCTTTTGAAAAAGGGAAAACATTGGGAATGGGGTCCAAACCAAAACTCTGCTTTTTTGAAGGTAAAACAGTTTTTGTGTAGTACAAGAGCTTTGGAACATTTTAATATAAATAAAGAAACAGTGTTGACTGTAGACGCCAGCGCCCGTGGGCTTGGGGCCGTGCTGGCACAGCGCGAGCCGGACAGCGCCGACGAGCGGGTTGTTGCGTACGCTTCGCGCTCACTGACTATACACGAATATCATTATAGTCAAATACACAAAGAGTGTCTTTCCATTGAATACGTGAAAACAGACAAAAATACGGCTGACACTCTTTCACGATTAATAGATTCTCAAAAAAAGGAGGTAGCTTCCGAAGATAACGATTTACCAGAACAGAGCTATTTACATTTTGCAACAGACGCTTTATTATTAGACTACAATGTCCTGAAGCAGGAAACGAAGCGAGACCCAATTTTAAGTCGTGTTTTAAGTTATATAATGGACGGATGGCCGACAGATATTGAAATTAAAGAATTAAGGCCTTATTTTAACAGGAAGCAAGAGTTATACTGCGAATTAGGATGCATTATGTGGGGTCACCGGGTTGTCATACCATCATCTTGTCAGAAAAGAGTAATGTCAGAGCTTCACGTTTCACATATGGGCATAGTCAAGACCAAATCACTAGCACGTAGCTATGTTTGGTGGCCAGGTTTAGATGAAGCGGTGGAAACCGCGTGTCGAGCTTGTACAGTGTGTGCCGCTGTGGCTGATGCTGCGCCACATGCTGTCCCACACTCTTGGCCTTGGCCGTCACGGCCTTGGTCAAGACTGCATTTAGATTTCTTAGGGCCTATTGGTGGTTTAACTTATTTAATTGTAGTAGATTCTTGCTCTAAATGGATCGAAGCTATCAAAATGAATAGGACGACCGCACATGCTGTTATAGCTGTATTACGGAAGTTATGGTCGCAGTTTGGTCTTCCAAGACAAACTGTTAGCGACAACGGGCCACCCTTCGCGAGCGAGGAATTTCAAAACTTCTTACGACATAATGGTATAGAACATATTTTTACGGCTCCTTATCACCCCGCATCCAATGGCGCGGCCGAAAGTGCTGTCAAAATATGTAAACGAACTATTAAAAAAGCCTTTAAGCAGAATTTGGATGTAGAGATAGCCCTGGCTAGGTTTTTGCTAGCGTATAGAAATACGAAACATGAGACCGTGGGAGATAGCCCAGCTAGCATATTACAGGGACGCAGCTTACGCATGAGGTTAGACAATTTAAAACCAAATAGAGAATCTCGCGTCATAGCCCGCCAGTCAAGTAGCGAACAAAACGCTGGCGGCTCACAGCGCTTGTTCGAATCAGGAGCACATGTTTGGTACCGAAACTATAGGGGAACGGATAAATGGCAATCCGGTACAGTACTTAGACGTGTAGGTAAATCCAATTACTCCATAAGAACCAATACTGGCATGGAAATCCATAGGCATGTCGATCAACTGAGGCAGAGGGTTACGCACGAGGTTGATGGTAACGTTCCAAACAAAATAATAGTACCAGAAATGTCGACAAAACTAGAAATCCAAACACGGTCACGCAAATCGTTGGCGGTTCCCATAACCAGAGGCGAGGAACAGGATCGCACAGGGAACTTGGGGGAGAGTAGTGTCGAAAAGTCTCCTACCCCGGAAAGTCCGCACTCTGATTCTGTACCAGCACAAAATGAATCTCCAATAGTACCATGTAGCCCTCAACTTAAATTACCTAATGTGTCGGTGAACGTTGAAGCAGGCCTAGCGGGAAATACTAACATCGACATAAACCCTGACAGGACTGTAAGACGCCGTAGGCCACCGATCCGTTATGGGTTTGAGGAAATAGATTAAGATTATTATGAAATAGTAAATAAGTTCTTGTAATTAAAAACTATTACACTTAAAGTTAATTAACCTAAGTACTTATTAAAATTATATTTAAGTTAGTTCTAGCATAAGTTAGTTATTCATACTCGTAGTTTGTATGTAGTAAATAAGAGTGGAGGTGTTGTGTATCGATATACTAAGCATAGTTATAAGACGTATTGTTATGTACCAGTGTACGAGACCGACGCCAGTCTCGCATTAAACGCCCTACACACCGCACACGCCTTTGATTCAACAGATTGTTGCTTTTCTAGCATTATATTGACCAGCCTAAAAGTCGTTAGAAGTCGCCAAAAAGTTTTATTCCGCTAAATTCAGAATTTTACCCGCTTAACATCCATAAAATCCGCTAGTTCTGGCGACAAAGTCCCTAGAACGGCAACACTGCGCGCGCTAACGCAGACGGCGCACACTTTAGCAAAGACTACAATCTACAATAAAGTTTTTAAACACTTTAGTCGGCAACACAGAGTAAAATAATATACCTATACAGGAGGTCGGCAATCTGCATTTGCTAGGGGTGGACGTAACGCACGCGATCTATTATCATGGCGCCAGAGGTCGATGTAACTATGTATATATACATATACCTACTATGTAATACTTCGCGATCTCTGCACGATTTCCATAGCGTCTACGTCCCTACAGCTCTGCCGACAAAATGATCGAAGATGTGCGTCGTGTGCGTTGAGTCTGTGAAAAATCCGCGACCGACTTTTTGCGCGCCATGCAGACTTTGTGCGCCGCAGACTCGATCGCACAAAAAGTGCATTTTGAGGGTCGGTGTGTGCAGTGGCGGCGTAGCATGGGTTGGCACCCGGGGCGACTTTCTATTGAGCACCCTCAAAATAAAACGGCAAATACTAAACGCGATTGCGTGACTTTAATTTGCTAAAATATTCTATGATATCAAAATTAACGTATCGGTCCTTTTCAATGGACAATATGGAAAGACTGGTAGGTCGCGTTTGGGTCATTGTAGATCTTAGGTAAGATTTTATTTACTAAACATTTGAGAAACTTCTTTTACAAGAAGTCACTGAAGCCACACAAATGCTAGTAATTGCAAACCGCCTCGTCGGGCACCTTGTGGGGACGGGGCCGGATCTTGCGGATCACCAGTATGGTTTCCCCAAGGGGCGCTCGACGGTGGACGCCATCGTGCGCGTGAGAGCCCTCACGACGGGGACTGCAGTGTCCAGGGGTGGGGTTGTAGTGGCGGTGTCTCTTGACATCGCCAACGCGTTCAACACCATGCCTTGGAGCTGCATCAGGGAGGCACTTCGATACCACCGGATGCCGACCTACCTTCTTCGTGTGGACGGGGCATATCTGACGGACAGGGCCGTCATCTACCCCGGTCACTCTGGAGAGCGGAACCGGCCAGAGATGTCGTAGATGACACAGTCGTTCTGGCTCAGGGGGGGTCGCACCAGGCGGCGGCCGACATCATGACACGCGGGGTTGCGATAATCGCAGAGACGATCCGGCTGCTGGGTCTCGCGAGGTGGCATTGCACAAATCCGAGGCCATGGTCTTTCATGGCCGCGGAAACACGCCACCGTCGGGATCCCAGCTGACGGTAGGAGGGGTTCGCATCGGCGTCGGGTCGACGATGAAGTACCTGGGAATCGTCTTCGACAGCCGGTGCAATTTCGTCGAGCATTTCCGACGTTTGGCTCCCAAACTCAAACGGACGGGGGCTGCTTTCAATCGGCTTCTGCCAATCTGAGGGGGCCAAACGCCACCTGCCGTAGGCTCTATGCCGGAGTCGTGCGGTCCATGGCCCTTTACGGGGCCCCGGTACGGGCGCGTTCTTTAGGGCAGCGCGCCGCCCACTACCTGAACGCGCCCCAAAAGGTGGTAGCCATACGGCTGATCCGGGGCTACCGCACGATCTCCGGCGAGGCAGCGAGCCTCCTTGCCAGATTGCCACCGTGGGATCTGGAGGCGATAGTGCTCGCTCACCTGTTTGAGTGGCGCGCGGAGGCACTACACCGGGGGGAAACTCCGCTGCCGCGGCAAATTGCCGCTCAGCGGACAGACCTCCGGTGCGATCTCATGGTGGCATGGAGAGAGCGACTGTCGCGACCCCGTGCAGGGCACGCCACAATAGTGGCGGCAAGTACCCTCTTTGAGGAGGGCCTGTGGACGGTGAGCAATGGGTAGCTCACCGTCCGTCCGTCGATTGACGACAGGCCGTGTCGACGTTCGTGTTTCACGCGCGCCTCAAAGAGATCTCAGCAGAGCAGAGGGGCTTGCCAGAGCCTCCGCCTGCCGGGGTTGCGGGTTGTTCGAAAGAGATACCGCGGCCCCGGAACGTAAAGGGCAATAGGGAAAGATGGTAACACTCGATGATAGTATGTACTTCAGTACTATCGAAAATAATTCCGAAATATTGAACTCATTTTGAATGTATTTGGACACTACCCGTTTACTTTTTGCATATAGATAGCATGTTCTATTCCTATGTCATATTTTGACAATAGATTAACTAATTCTGAAAAAACCCTCTATTGTCTGATGAAAATGATTTTGGCGTGCCAGGAAGGGAAAAACATCTAAAAGGCGACTCAAAAGCGCACTCCACTTTTTTTTCTTGGTCTCTTAACATTTTGATGTTCATGGTCGATAGATTTTTTAAGCCTCAATCCATTTCAAGATTTTCCTTTTTTCAAAACAGGAGAGGAGACCTTCAGAATTCGTTATGTGTTCAGACACTTAAGGATTTAGTTTCCACCATGAATTAAATCCTTTGACGAAACTCTGTTTTACTAAAACTGCAGAATATTTTTTTTTAAATCAAAACCGGCTTCCAACAAAAAACTAAAAAGTCGAAAATAACTTTACTTCCGGGTGGCAAAAAAGTCAACGAAACCAACAAAAGTTGCTTACGTTATTTTTAACTCTTTTTTTGAATGTCGGTTTTTTTCTCAAAAAAGTTTTTTTCTTGGTCAGATTCTTCTTGTTGCTAATCTCTACCTTCTTTCATCTTGTGTATCAAGATTGTCAGGCTATCTTCCCGGCGTCCATGCAATACATTTTGGCTCCTGGTTTGTACACCATCTGTTTCAATGTCACTTTCAACACCTTGCTGTGGTGTGTTTGATACCAGAGAACCAGAAGGTGCTGCGAACTTCAAAATTGATCCAGATAACATCATAGAAACAATGACACTGGCTGACTGACCATTTGTCAACTGTGATTGCTTTGATCGACACATCAACAACTTGCCCCTGTCGCCCGCGCCGACCTTGTCGTGCAGATGCGCCAGTGGCTACTAACGCTGCGCGTTACTAAACTGCGCAACTGGCTTGGCATTCCGTTGTCACCCCTTTTTTTTGGTTGGGAAATCACCAAATAACTTCCACCGCTCTGGGCGGAGCGAGGGGGAGTGTCAGACGATTACCTACTGACTGAAACCCACACATATTCCTTCTATTTGCCCTTTACGTTCCGGGGCCGCGGTATCTCTTTCGAACAACCCGCAACCCCGGAAGGTTGTCACCCCTTGATGCTTGGCACCCGGGGCGGACCGCCCCCGCCGCCCCCCCCCTTACGCCGCCACTGGGTGTGTGGTGGTATGTCGATTAATTAAACGGCCGTTTATAATATGGGTTTACAGAATTGAAATCATCAATGCAGCCCTCTTGGTTCGTTTGACCCAAATGAGTAAGATTTTTACGATAAGGGTTTTTTTTTGTGGTGGAATGAACTTAGGGTAATACAACCCTACGTTTGACGATTTTAATTAATATAACCCTCTTAAACCATACTTGTAACGGTCGAAATTTATATTTTATTCAACATTATACAACCTTACACTGCAAATTGCTAAAAAAATTACATTAAAACATAATGTGCATATTACAGAGGTCTTTTTGAAGTCATTTTGATATTCAAATCAAATGGCCAAGACTGAGTATTTCGATGGACCTATTCAACGATGTTTATAAGATATTTATTTATTATTTATTTATAAGGACTCAACCTCGATGTTTAACTAGTCCCCCAGTCCCATCCCTAGTATGTCATGTTTACAACTTTACATGTCAAAAATGACAAGACAACAAACTGGTGTAACCAAAGTTCACGACTGTTTTATCTACCACGAAATTATTATATTTAACTAGATCGCGAGTGTTTTCCTTTTGAAAGTATGGCGTTACCAACTGCCCAACCTGCCGAAGTTCTTCGAGCATGGCAGAAAGATGATCTATATGAGAAACAGCTGGCAGAATCTTTATCTAAGTTGATGCCAGCAAGAAACGCTTCCAAGGCAATACCATTATCTTCTGTGATATACAGATCCTTAACTACACTTAAGGACCTTCAAACTCTCGGAGAGGAATACTCTGGTATCGTGCAAGTCGACGAAAGCTATAATAAGTTACCATCGTACTACTGCCGATTATTGAGCATCATACTATCAACTTTTGGAGAGAATATCACTAGGAACTTAATACAACACATAGAAAAACGTGTCGAACAAAATCCATCCCTAACTGTAGAAGCACAGAACATATTTTTAATCAGCCTGAAGACTTTGAGCAGCATTGTACCACAGATTCAAAATATTCACCGTGGTATAGCTTATATGAATGGGGGGCCACTGCAGATAAGTAAAACAGTGACTGGAATAGACTATGTGCATGTTAGGCCGGCTGCTGCAGCTTACTATGCACATTTAAGACTCCTTGGTATAGTAACTCTGTTACATGCCTTTGTTTCTTGTGGCCAAAGCCTATTCAGAGCAAAAACTCATATGGACCAAATGAGAGAAATCCCAAATGAGGTGGACAGCAGCAAATCTTGTGTGGCTTGCTTGGATGAAATCTTTCAGCCTTGTGTCTTACCCTGTGGTCATATATTTTGTATGAATTGCTCTTATGGGGCACTGGAAAGTTGTGCATTATGCCGCACATCATTCACAAAAAATTGTGTTGTCCCATTGATGAATTATTTTCCTGAGGAATCATAAGCATTTTCTTTGTTTTTGATGATAATTTAGTTGAAGTTTAAAATGTAAGAACTTTTTTTTAAAATTTAAAGTAACTTTGGTAAGGAGAAATGCTTAGCCAAAGAATTTAGAAATACCCATTTTCACTAACACTCAAGCATCTAAATAGGTATTTTTGCTCAGTTCTAATGTCAAGAGAAGTTCTAGTGTTGAAAGTCTTGGTGTTATGAAAGTTGAAAATGCAACATTTCAATTTTATTTAGTGTGCCATCTAGTGTTATTGAGTACTGGCATGAATATTATTTTTAATGGCAATTGATACCCTTGTGATAGAACAAAAATGGTAATGTTAACTATTTATAATTAGCTAGCTAGAGATAATTAATATTATGGTGGTGGGTGTTGGGCTATTAGCATAACCATGAAAATAAATATTTTTTCAGTTAAATAAAATATTTTATTATATACAATAATAATAAATTAACTTGATAACAATTTTAGCAAAAACAGAGTGACAATTTAGATATACAAGAGTTGGCAAATAATATTATAATTACTAGTATTTGCCTGTGAGGGCAAACTATTCCAGGAGGAAGTATAGTTCTGTTCGAGCTTAATGGTGGCTCGGAAATTAGCAGCGAGTGACGGATGACGGTCTGCGCATTATACAGTCAAGGCCATGCGTCATCTGCACCGCGCTGATACCTAACATTGTGTTCTGCGCAGCTTCATGTTAGATGTCTTGAGCTTCTAGAAAGTTTGAACTGTTTAACCGGCGTTGACCGACACTCACAACTAACTTCCGAACTGTTCTGCCATAAAATTTGAATAGAATTATAATATTGAGATAAAAATATCCTTACAAGGAACTTTTGTGCATAAATATAAAGCATTATATTTAAAGTACCATAGAGTTTTATAAAAAAGTTTTAAGTTTATTGTTTTAAAAATAAGGCCTTCACAAAGCTTTTTTTAGGGACACATTTAAGTGGCAACTATTTTTAAGTATCCTAATTGCATTCGAAATATCATTCTGTAACGTCTTATGGTGATAACTGATAAATAAAAATAATACTTATAGTTACCGGCACGGTTCTTGAGCGCTGACCTTCACTTGCGCAGAAGTGAGTTATTGGGTCCCTTTGGTGGTATGAAGTGAGGCGCGGGGGCGGGGAAAGTGCAGTGATTGGCCCGTAGCGCATCGCGTCATAGACGTCACACGGGATTCGTTCTTTTTCTGCTGCATATACCTCACGAGGACGAGTACAATTCCGGCCAATTTAATAGACAACATTTTTAAATTATGTTATTCAAATATTTTATGTGATTTTTTATTAAATATACCGTTGGAATTATAATCAAAGGTGATATTTATCGAAAGCAAAACGGGGAAAAAAATAATGTCAGTTTGTAATTAGCAAAACTATTTTTCATTCAATTATTTTATTTGTACTTGTATCGAAATGTACTATATTCAATAGATAAAGTTTTTATCTACAACAAATAAAATTCGAAGTCAAAAATGCTAACAGAAAAAAATACGTAGTAGTTTTTTTTTTTAATAATTTTAATTTAGAAACACTTGCTAATTACCTACTTCTTTGATCTCAATTTCCATTTCTCAATTTAATGAATCATTATTTAATCTTTCTTTCAACCATAGAACCAGTAAGAAATTACGTAGGTAACTTAGAAAAAATAAATAATCAACGGGCGTGCGTTTTATTTGCCATATGTGTACGATGCGCAAAGCGATCCCCACCCTTCCGCCGAGCGCATAAGAGTACCTATTGATAGGTACGTACAGATACCGTCTGTACGTACCTATCAATAGGTACTCTTATAATTTATCCCCATGAAACATTTGTACATATTACAGATTTTGATTGACAAATCATGAATCCAATATTCTGATCAATTATTGATACTTAAAAATATAGGCTATGAAAAATTAGATTACTTGCTAAGCACTAAGATTAGAAACATCAAGAAGTCATTATCACCTAGCAACAAAAACAAAAGAATAAAACATGAAGCTGAATACCAAGTCTTTTACATGAAACCTATGACCTCCACAACCCAGTTAATAATGGGATATACAATACCCCTTGGTTAGACTGGTTTTCAGACTCCGGGTCACGGACTACCTGTAAAAGATCTAGAATTGACAGCCATATTTGGGAACATCCAACTAAAATAAAATAATTTATGCAGATTATTAGACATAGAACAACAAATACATAGAATTATATTTTAAATATTTAATATACTTTGTAAGTTAACAAGCTTGGTCAAACCTATGTCTTCTCTATATGAGAAGATGCCTTTGCTCTGCAGAATATAGTAGGCCCATTTTGATTAAAAAGTTTTTGAGACAAAACATGACCACATACAAAGTTATCAAGGCTTCTATATCATGAATGGCGTGAAAATAACAATACAAATCTATTCAAATAATGATTTGACAGCTTAGCAAGCTTCTTGCTTATTACAGTTCTGGCAATAACTATCTAGCTTATTAATCTGTACTTGTACCTGCGTAGGTAATTCAAAACACCTAGTAATCAAATGAGTGTGCCCAAAATACACCTCCAGTGATGTACACATGACGGCATAAGCTATACATTTCCAATATAACATGGCTTAACTTTGTATAGATTTCACATTCAATGAGATTCACATTAACCGGTTGTCATGCTTACCATAGATTTAGACAATGCCTTTTCTCTAATATTTCCTTGCAAGACTTATTCTATTGTTTTTCATTAATGAAAATTACACCATTTTCAACTGGATGCTCATGACGCTATTCTTGCTTTTACAGGTCAAGGGCCACAAATACCATGCCAAAACTATACAACCTCATTTCTGATTTATGTCTATTCCATCACCAAAATGCATACTTTAAAATACTCTAGCAAACTACACTTAAAAAATCCTTATAAGCAGAGTATTTGTACATCATAAGATCTAATATAAACATCACAAGTACCTAAGTCACAAACCCAATACTGTTATAAACATTTAATGAGAATTTTTGTCAACAATATTATGAAACATGACTATCAAACATAGGCTCCTGCCCCAATACCAGAGATCGCCAAAAAGGCAAGTAAAGTTAGCAACAACGATTTGTTTTCTTTGACAATGTATGCGGCAGCGGTGTAAACAGTAAATGGTAAAACATTAACCCTTTCCCTGTATCATAAACCACAATATACCCTTATATTGTGACCTTTGTGACCAGGAACTGATGATTACTGAGTCTCTAATTCGTGGCCAGTTCTGGGCCAAAACAGGGAGTCTACAATTTCCTTAAGCAGAATCATAATAGGCTATTTTTAACTCTTGTGTCCCGTCAACTTCATCGACAGTGTACGAGTTAACAAACAAGCATGTATTTTTATTGACATACAATTTTTTGTACATTTCTTGTTGGTAGGTAGATACTTCTTTGGCACTGGGGCAGGCACCTCATGTGTAGTAGTTGTTTATTAGCACTATTCAACACGTATTAGCTCAACATCAAATACTAAAATTGCGTTTGGTGGGATGACTCCGGGATGGCCTCTAGATCCGTATGCAAAGTCCGGAGAGCAGGTCAATCTTGCACGTTCACCAACTGACATCTGGAAAATGTATATAAATGTTACTTGTAAATCTATCTCCTCAATAACTAACTTTTTTTAAGGATGGAAAATCATCAAATAACGTCTGGGCGGACTGGGGGTAGTGTCAGACTTTTACTGAGTAAAAACTGCCCATGTTCCTTCTATTGCCCTTTATGTTCCGGGGCCGCGGTATCTCTTTCGAACAACCCGCAACCCCGGCAGGCGGTGGCCCTGGTAGGCCGCTCTGCTTTCCTGACATGTCTTTGAGGCGCGCGTGGAATACTAACGCGTCGTCGACACGGCCTGTCATCAATAGACGGACGGACGGTGAGCTAACTATTGCTCACCGTCCACACGCCCGCATCTACGGTGGCCGGGAGTCGACTCGCAGCGCCTGACGCCCGGGGTGTCTGGTTTGGTTTGAGGTTCTCTCCCTCAAACGCCCGGTCACCTCCTTCGCTAGCATTACTGCTTCGCAGAAGGAGGTGACCGCTTCCAATTCCCTCCCGGACCATAGACTGTACCAGGGCCGGACGCGAGAGATCGCCGCCGCCGATCGCCGCTACGAGGGTACTGCTCTGCCCAAGCTGGGCAGACCGCCACTGTGTGCTCCACATAAATCAACCCTTGGATTCCATACACTTTACATCCCTTTCCTCATCCGAAAGCTATATAAGTATTTGGGTATGTTAGGCATTAACGCAACTGACATAAAGCGACGTATTAAATAGCCTTCTTTCAGGCGGGAACAAGGTGCCGTGCCATCAACAGTTGGGTCATGCCGGTTTTAACCTTTCGACACAAATATTTGACCAAAATTTATGTAAAATGAGAGGCTCGGCGTTGAGGGAACTCGTGTTTATTCTCTGACGATCAAAAGGTTACATGAACTCAGACTGAACTAAGTAGAAGAGGCTGTACAGTGTACAGTGCTGCCAACAAACCGTGTGTATCACCCACGATTATCAGTGATGAGACTAGATCCCACGGAAGTGCGATGGTCGAGGCTTTTTAAACACGAAGACCGAGGCAACCGAGTGGTGTACTGTCTCAGAGAATATGTAAAGTCGAAGTGGGTATCCACCAATATATGGTGGCAGTGGACAACGGACTCATACCTCTGTCCATGGCTAAAGAGAACTGGCGAATACCTGTAGTATTTACCGATGACTGCAAGGAATGGCATAGCAAAGAGCTACAGTCTGTTTCGGTGACCTTTTTAGGAAAAGCGAAGGTTTTGTCTGTGCCATAATGGACGAAGTTATGTTGACGAACAACTTCTACCGGGAATATATTACGAAGGATAGGACGGTTGACGTGTGTCGGGAGAGATGCCACCGTCGGGGAGAGTCCATCAGACTTTTTATTTCTAGTTATTCTCGTCTAACTAACGGCGTACTTTCACAGATAACTAAGTAGCCAGGATTATTCACCAGCAACTTTCCTTAAAATGTATTCTCATGAAATCTGAGGTACAATACTAGAATTTTGTGCCTGACTCAGTTCTCGAGAAAGACCATGGTCACACTGTTCTGGAATCATTTTATCATTACTGAAAGGACTATTGTCACCTTGACATAGTGATGATAGAACAATTAGCGCGCCGCGTAATGTTAATCGCATGACGAGAACTGAACCAATGACTATCGAGGTCCTTTTTAGGCGGTTGGGTCAAGGGCCTGATTCCCATACTCTTTCGTGATCAGGTTCCTGTCTCTGAGGCCCTAAACGCCGGTAGCTTGTACCCTGCTCTGGATATTGGCACACAACTATTTCATTTTAGATTTGATTTAAGATGTGTTTTAAAAACGTAAAAAATAAGTGAGAAAAATAAATAAAGAAGTCAATAATGTATGGGTCATAACCCGGACTTGAATGTTTGTAGTTTCAGGATTTTGACTATGTCAGAGGAGTAAAAAGAGGGTATAAGCTTGTTCTTTCACTATATAAGAAAAATTGCATATCAACTATAACAGGCCAGTTAAATTTATTATTAAAAGAAAATTGAGAGTGAAACATTCACAATCATGAACATATGAAGTCTTGCCTTCAGTCACTAGAGACTATGGATATAAAATATCAAATAAGAGATAGTTGCTTGATACTAAGGACAGTCATGGTAACATGGGGGGCAAACTTTGGGCTGAGTTATCATCCAGACTCAGTGGTTACTGTACACCTTCATAGAGAATGTGCAGTCAGTGGGTAGCCTGGTATAGCAGGCTAATAAATGAATGTAATTCTATCTCCTGGACCCCCAACACATTGTAGTAGGTTTTAAGTCAGAATCTGACATAACCCTCTTGCTACAGATGCAGGGTATCCATGAGGATTTTCTCCGACTCGATAAAAAGGTATGGCTACTTACCCTACAAATGCCTTGGTCCCATCCTTGAATAACATCGCCTCTTCCCAGTGTAAATTTAAATGGTTGGCCTCTATCTCTCGAGGAATCAAACTTCTTGCCATCTTCTAGCGTTCCTGTGTAGTGAACAACTACAGTCTGACCAGGTTTTGGGAATGTTGTTCCTATAAGTAAATAATCATTTAAATAAATCTATTGAGGTTATACAAGATGGGTGGATATCAGTTATTGATAAATTACGTACCATTACCAGGTGTAATAGTTTCTACCTCTACTCCCATAATAGTTTACAATAACTGTGATGAAAATATAGAAATGTTTGTACTTTTCTATTAAGTTATTGTTTGTAGAAAAATAACAACAGTCACAATCACAAACGTCAAGATTTTAGTTTTTTCACTAAGCTTACTTCTCGGATCACGTATCAAGTTATACAGCCTGAAAGTGACAGGTTAAAACTCGATATGCCCTAGGGCTCTTCAAAAATTAGCGTAGGGACACACAATTCAATTCAATTTTTTATTTAATGGCATTTGTGGAAGGAGACACCACAATTTTGCCAATATCACGTAGGTACTATGGTAGACAATCAAACGCTGGAGAATTTATCAGTAATTATTATTGTTGAATAGAACACAGCCAAGAGATAAAATGATTTAAAATATTTTAACAAACAAATGAGTCATCTAATATCAAAGGCGGCAATATCCATTTCGTTGAATTTTGTGTAAAGTAATAAAAACGTGTATTGTAAAAATTATTTATCCCTTAACTTAGATATTTTTTTAATTTAAAGTGTATAATGAGAATGATCATTTGACTCTGTTTTATGAAACAGATGTGGCCTTTTTAAAGCAGAATTAACAAATAACCGTTGGAGATTGCCGACTTTGTTTGAAAGTTTCGAATACTGCCGAGTTTGTTTTAGACAAACATGGAGATTGCCATGTTTGTTACCGATGATCGCCATAATGTATCCGGCACCAGAATCTTGATACTTGAAGTAAAAATTTAAAATAATAGTCGTGGTAATAATCAAACTCTTTTTTATTGCTTATCAATACTCAATTTTGATGTTTTTTATGGAAATATATAAAATGGCACATTCAATTCATTCAAAAGCATCTTTTGTTTCCATATTGTGATATTTATAAAATGCAAAATGAAAATTCATCACGTCTCGCATAGTTATTGACTCGCATTTATAAACACTCTTCCGGAGGTGTTGATATCTGGGCCTATTTGGAGTTTGCTTAGGGGAATATCTGTAACAAAAACATTTAAATGAATAACTTGGCACAACATGGTACAACTTGGTACAATTGGGCACTACTCGCTACGCTCGTGATTCTATATAGATGATCTATTTCGCTAGTATATAAGTTAGTTATGAAGTTTAAAATCGGCTCTAGTAGTAAAACGGTATCCGATAACAAATAACTGTTATAACAAAACTTGACAATAATGGATGTCCAAAGAAAATTTCTGGCCTCAAAACATTTGAACGCAATAAAATACCATACAACTTTGCCGGCACCTATTCGAATATCGCGACAAGGCAGACTTTGCTCAAAGAAAGTTGTAAAATAATTACCACATTACATGCACTTTTGAGTTTTGAATAAATCGGCTTAAAAAAATATTTATGTAAAAAAAATAAAGTATCAAATCTGTGCCATCTGTGTGTACTTACCGCTGCCGTTTAGCTACGTTTTGTTTCCAGTTTTCTGGATGAGCCGTACGTTTTCTGGTCTTCCCCGATGTGCTCGGCGATGCCAGACACTCCATAATTACAGTTTTAACCAAAGTTTTTAGAAAAAAATACAGTATTCATTATAAAACAATAAAAACACTAACACTATTTCGTGAGCATTAACCGCTTCGACGCTTATAAAATTCTGTGCTCTGATTGGTCCACATGGATGTTGCCGTCTCTGATTTGGACGGTACAGGATAATGCCGTGTTTGTTACGAGCTCCAAACTTTGAGCTCCATTTTCTATAGGATAATGCCGTAATTGATACGTAATGTAGATTTCCTTACAAAGCTATGTCCACGGACAATAAAACTACATTCATAGTTAAATTTTGACTTTAAGTGGATATTGCCGCCTTTGTTATTAGATGACTCAAATAATGAACCATTTTCTGCACAGACATTTTAGACATTTTGTTCTAAGAGAGAAAGAAAAAGAGGAAAAAAAAAAAAAAAAAAAAAAAAAAAAGGAGACGGAATGTTAGCTAACAGTTGTTATAATTTACAACTTTATTTTATTAACTTCAACAAACTTACACAGTTTATATACAAAACGAGAGAACACAAGGGAGAGGAGACATTTAACCGATGTGGGACGAGGGATATGAGGGGGAATAATTTCGTGTAAAGAGAATTTCAATTTAGGACAGCAGAAAAGTAAATGGTCCACGTTTCCATCATCCAAACCGCATTCACAAATAGAGCTATCCCTAATCCTAAGTTTGGCCAGAAAAGAGGGGGAGCAACAATGATTCAAACGTAGGCGGCAGATAGTCGATGTAGTTGATTTATTTGCCAACTTGTATTTGAAGAACCAAGGTTTATGGGGAATGACAGGTTGAATATCACCATAATATTTACCTTTCACAGACTTAGAGATTTGCCATTCTAAAGACCATGTTTTAAACAAAATTGACGGTAAAGTGGTACATATGTCATGAAAGTAAATTTCAGAATGGGCTAAGGAGCCTGTGAGAACAGCGTTTTTAGCACATGAATCAACTGATTCATTCCCATGAATACCAACATGACCTGGGATCCACGCTAAAACAGTTTTAATACCTAGTTTGTGGCATTCAAACAGCAAATCTCTAATTTTCAGAATAATAGGGAATCTTGATTTACATTTAAATGGGTTAGATATAATAGATTGAAGACAACTCTTTGAGTCAGAAAATATTATGGAATTATTCATGTTGTGAGATTTAACAAATGAAATGGCTTCAAAAATTGCTATTGCTTCACCTGTAAAAACAGATGTAATCGAGGGGCACTTGTAATTTAAAATAATTTTTGTAGATGGAATCCAAACAGCTACACCAACTGGGCCATCATCAGAGGCTTTTGAAGCATCAGTAAAAATAGTTACCCAGTTGTGGAAATCAACAGAAACTCTATTATTAAACACCGAATTTGCTTCCACTGTGCTTTTATTAATACCAAAGTCTAAGAGGACATCAGGGTGGAAAACTAGAGCATTATAGGGGGTAGAATAAAGAGGCAAAATACGGCATTGAAAGAGTGGGCTAGGAAGACGGGAGAATTGAAGGTAGGCACGGAGAAGACAAGGAACTTTTAAATTATAGCGAACACTGCCAGAGTCAAAAATAGAAGATAGTTGGTCCAGCTTACCGAGAAGGGGATGGTCAGAATTTTGAACAAGTTTGAAGAAAAACCTATTAGCAAGAAATTGTCTACGAATAGACAGAGGAGGATCAACACATTCGACTTGCATAGCATTAATAGGAGACGACTTCATCGCCCCAATAATGATGCGCAAGCATTTTGATTGGATTTTGTCAAGTTTTTGAAGCCCAGATTGATTACAGGGCTCTAATAAGAACAATCCGTAATCAAAATGACTTCGAACTATAGCATTATAAATAAGTTTTTGAGTGTATGGATGGGCCCCCCACCATACCCCAGACAGAGATCGGAGAACGTTGATGTTTCTTTCACATTTTTGAGCAACATAATCATTGTGGGCAGTACCCGATAATTTAGAATCAAGCCAAATACCTAGGAATTTAACTTTGTTTTCCTGGGGAATAAGCTCACCATTTATTTTAATAATAACAGGAGGAACTAGTCTTTTTTTTGTAAAAACAATGGTAGTGCTTTTGGCGGCTGACAAGGACAAACCGTGTTGAATGAGCCAATCATGCAAATACCCCAGAGCAGAATTTAGGCGCTCAGAAGCTTCTTCCAGAGAAGAAGCAGGAGAGTATATAGCCAAATCATCCGCATACTGCAAAACTTGACAAAATGAGTCTACAGAAAGGTGTAAGTCGAAAGTGTAAAGATTGAAAAGAAGAGGACTCAAGACTGAGCCTTGTGGTAAGCCTTTCCAGATAGTCCTAGGGGAAAGAAGAGAATCTTGGGACTTAATAGAGATGGATCTCTCCATCAATACGTTGCATATAAAACGAACTAACTTCACAGGGATATTTAACTGATGGACAAGTTTGTGTTTGAGCACTGGAAGTTGAACGTTATCATACGCTGATGTAATGTCTAGAAAAGCACCTACTAAGTACTGTTTCTTTAACAGAGAGATTCGAATATCAGAAATTAATATGCTAAGACTATCTATAGTGCTCATACCTTTTCGGAATCCAAACTGTGATATGGGCAATAAGTTTCCATTTTCAACAAACCACTCAAGTCGGTGTTTGATTATATGTTCGGCAATCTTACACAGAACTGACGACAGAGCAATGGGTCTATAGCTATTTGATTCTGACGGGTTTTTGCCGGGTTTAATAACTGGGATGATAATTTGGTTCTTCCACGGTTGAGGTATAAAACCAAGTTCAAAAAAGTTATTAAGCAGATCTAAATAATATTGTTTGGATAAATTTGAGGCATTTTTTAAAAATGAGTACGGAATACCATCTGTCCCAGGAGAGGAATCCATGAGACCATCAAGTGCCAGTTGGAGTTCAGTAAATGTAAACGGAGAATCAAAATCATTTAGGGAAGGAAGAGGAACTAAAGGAGAGGGAAAGCAGTCTAAATTTGGGACTGAAGGAGGAGATAGTTTATCAGAAAAGGAATCAAGCCATGAGGAAGGATCATTTGCTAAAATAACAGGAATATTACAAGAACCTCTATATCTTTTAATTTGTTTCCAAACCTGGGAAGAAGGAGATCGAGGGGATAAACTCTGGCAATAGCGGAGCCATCCCTCTTTTTTCTTTTTAGAAAGAAGTCTAGTGGCAAAGGCAGCTTTCCTTTGGTAAATAAAAAAATTTGAAAAATTCATTGAACCATTATAATTCTCCTCTGCTATTTTCCTGGCTTTGACAGCTGATGTGCATTCAGAGTCCCACCAGGGAGTGGAAACTCTGAAGCTGAAAGGTTTTTTGAGAGGGAAATTTTCATCAGCGCTGGCAGATAGCGAATCCACAAACTTAGAGTAAGAATCAACAAGGTTGTTGTGGTCAGGGGAAGGGAGTGATTCTATTTTATTATCCAAAGAGGCAGAATAATTAGACCACTTGTCAGTCTTTAGTCTATACTTAAGGGAAGGGTTGAAGTTACGTACTGGGACTACTCTGTCTGAAATAGACACAAGAATAGGAAAATGATCGCTACCATGAGAATTGGGCAAGATATTCCAGGAAAGAATAGAAGCTAGAGAGGCCGAGCACACTGTAAGATCGACGGCTGAATTGGGATTTTGAGTAGGACGAACTCTCCTAGTAGGGGAACCATTATTAATAACACAGACATTTGCTTCATCAAAAATTTCGAGGAGAGAAAGAGCAAAACTATCATCATAGCTCGAACCCCACGAGCGATGGTGGGCATTTAAATCACCCATGAGAACGATTGGAGAAGGGACAGATGAAAGAATGCATAAAAGATCAGGGGTTAAACGGGAATGGGGATGAGGGATGTATGCCGAGAGGAAAGTAATATCAAAAGCTCTTACGGCAACAATGTTAATTTCAGGGGATATAGAAGGGAGAGGAATAAAGGAGAACGGAAGAGAGCGCCTAACTAGAAGGGCACTTCCGGCATACCCATCAGCCCTATCATCACGAAGACAAGAGTAACCCGGAATCCTGAAATGAGAACCAGGAACCAACCATGTCTCCGAGATGGCAATGACAGACGGGTGAAATTTGTTAATTAAGTAAAAAAGATCAGGCTTTTTCGGTCGTATGCTTTTCGCGTTCCACTGAAGGAGGACTAGGTCCATAATTGGATGCTGAAAGAAGATGAGTAAGTTTATGGGCAACGTGGGGCGGTAAATGGGAATTGTTACGGGAAAGAAGACTAACAATGAGAGATAAAAGCAATTCTAACAGACTATCCTCTTGAGGAGGCCCTGCAGGAGAATTCTGTTGGAGAAGGGTATACCCGTTGGGGAGAGATGACGGAACATTAGCGACGATAGCGTTGTGAGCGTCCCTGTCGAATGACTTGCCCAAAGGAGCTCTGGGGCGAGGAGAGGAGAAAACAGTTTTTCTGTAAGACGTAGAGGTTGAAGGGGAGATAGGAACGGATTGGGAAGAAGCATTGGAATATTGGGAAGAAGGAAAATTTTTTGTCGCTTCAGAGTAAAGTTTAGAGGTCTTCGGAACAGATCGTGAAGCCTCTTCATAAGATAAATTATTTTGAGACATTAAGATTTTGATTGACCTCTGTCTACCCTGTTCAGGACAGCTATTACTATAAGAGTAGTGCTGCCCCAAACAGTGGACACAAGAGGCCATCGACTCCACCACATTGCAAGAATCACCCGTATGCGGTTGAGTGCACTTAAAGCACCTTGCTTTAGAACGACACTGGGCCTTCACATGACCGAAACGACAACAATTAAGGCATTGGATAGTGGGAAATTGATACGTCTCCACAGGGAGAGAAGTATGGAAGCAGAATATTCTTTGGGGTAGAACTTGACCTTGGAAAGTCAGGACGATAGATTGTGTAGGGAGCCAAGAGGTCTTCCCCTCCTCTTTAACTTTACGGTTCAATCTACGGGCTTTTAAAATAATACCGCATTCGACAGGGAGGATGAGAGACTCTACAAACTCATCCATCGACATGTCCACCGGCACTTGACGGACGACACCCATTTTAGTGATATTATATGATGGGATTGAAGCAACATATTTTTGAGCTTCTAGGACCGGAAGATCTAGAAACTTATTGGCCGCAGCACCAGATGTGAATTCGACAGAGATTTTATTTCTGCCCACTCTTTTAATACCGTCTGTGCAAATATTTTTAATATTATTTTGTGCTAAAAACTGGCCGAACTTTATGGGACGAATGGACGTCCCGGCGGATGGATCTGGTTCAACTCTGGACACGTGGACAATAAATGGACCTTTGTCATTGGAATTGTAAGCTTTAACGCCCACTACAAGTGACGGGTGAACGTATAAAGTTTGGATAGATGGAACTGACCTCTCTTTATCTGTTTTCTTTTTTAAGCTCGGCTCAGCTTCGATGGCTTCGTCATCAATAAGTCGACGCTTACCCAAACTCGGAGAAGGTGAGAAGACGTCATCTGGGGGATCAGGAGGTTCAGGCGGAGGACTCAAGTCCATCTTGAAAGAGCTAGCTATAGGAAATGTCTTAAGTCTGTGCAGAAAAAGAGAGATTGTCTATAAATAGTTAAAATTACAAAATCTACAGATTTTTTTCTCACTAACGCGTGTGACAGCTGCCACCTCCCCACGTGGAAAAAAAAAAGGTCTTAGGGACACACACTCGGGCTGTAAAAGTGTCTGACGTTATTGCGGCATCGAGAATACCATACCGTTAATTTTTATTTTGTTTATGGTTCCTCGCACCGACCAATCAAAACGCTTAATTTTATAAACAAGCAATTTTCTGTCGTTCACAGGGACTGCCACAGAAAACAGTTGAAATTGAATTTTGTGGTTGTTGATAATATAAGTTTTTTAATTATTTTATTCGTTTTATTAGTAATATTTTCATATCAATCGATCGTGAATTTTGCTCATCGTGTTAAATTGTTGTTGTGATTCGTACCCATATTTGTTTTTCGAAACTGTTCTGAAACCCTTATGGTTATGGACATGGAAGTCGACGGGTTCGAAACCATCAGTAACCAATCTGAAGGTGGAAAGTTCTGCAACTTGAAAGCTTTTGTGACTGCTGCCCGTGAATTTGAGGCAACACACAGTGAGTCTGCTGTGAATTTGATGACACGGTATCTTGGGGTAAGTTCAAGTCTTTGTGTAGCTACGAAACTGCCCCACACTTAAAAAATCACACGAATGGTGCTTGTTGTAGCAGTACAAACTTAAACTGATATATTCTGTAGATAAATCTGCTCCTGCTGTAACTTGCCAATAAACAAACCAAAAGCTCTGACCGATTTAAAAAATTTTATTTTTTAGCTAATAGCCTCATCATGCGATCTCTCGATATTTTCGCCGGGTCGTTCAGAAGTGTGCGCATTCTTCAGCTCGTTATGGCGCGTAATGTGTGACGGACGTGGCTCTCACTGGGCTGGCGTGGCTGTGCTTGCAAGGGCCGCTATTGAACCTAGTGCTAGACATGCTCTAACACATACTTACAAGTTAGTCAAGTTCTTTATTTAAATATTTGGTGTACTGGCTAACCAGATCACTTTCCAACTAATACACCCTTAATTTGTACCTATCCTATTTGAAAGATAGCATATTGTAGATGCAGGATCCATGGCTAACAAATCAAACAAACACTAAACTAGTTTCAACTTGTCCAGTGTGGTTCTTATTTCCATATTGTCAACCTCTTGATCAGCAATCGCTCCTCCAACCATTAGACAAACGAGACAGGATTTATTATAAGTTTTGTTTTTATAATTTCAGGTTTATGCCGATCCTGGCAAGATTACTATCTGACTCAATATCAAATGACAAAAAGATAAAACTTCTGTCTGTTATGCAAGTAAGTTGACCATATCTTTTGACTGCTAAGACTGAGGGTTGATTTATCACAGCTCCAAGGGACTAAAAAAGGAAACCAAAATTGGTTTTAACTACAAGGTAAAGTCTTTACAGACAGATGGACAACAAAGTGATCCTTATGTATAATCTAGAGCCCTTGTAAATTCTACCTTTGAGCATACAAATATTTTTGAGTAGACACATCTCAGTTTACAAGTGCAAAAAACAAAAATACAATTAGCATTTTTGTTTTTACCAGTGTACCAGTATAAAATCCATTATAACAGAGGATATCATTATATGAAAAAGGGTACAGCAGCAGGCTGTTCTTCTGGGTTCATCCAAAGTTGCTCTTTTTATTCCTAGGGTAGGCAAGATAGCTGGTACACTGCTGGTCATCTGCCATCTTTGTATGGAACTAACTCCTGTGCATCTTTGCCCGCGTGATTACGGGATAAAAAGCAGCTTATCTCATTCCAGAATTCATTTACCTTTAAATAGATGCTGTGGTTTTTTAGATTACCCTCCACAAACATACAAACTCAAAAATACACTCACAACAGAAATACATCATCTGTGAAAATTTCAACTGTCTAAATATATATTACACAGATATAATAATTCATTCGGGCTGTAGTCCATTTTGTTCATGAAATACAGCCCGGTGAGACATCAATGGACAGCGGAGTTTTAGTAATTGGGTCCCATTTTGAGCTTAGTGTACGGAACTCTAAAACATAGTAGTACCTTATCAGAGATGTGAAATCCTTTTCTGTTGCAGGAAATATCTTATGGTATCAAAATCAGCTGGCAAGAGTCCTACTTATCCAACCTTATGAAGCAACTAACAGAATGGATAACTCAGCCGATGACAGAGCCTCAAGACCGCACAATCGGGCACAAGTCCTTGACTGTATTGGTTAATATTTGCTATGGAAACCTGCCGGCAATATATGCCTTGATGAGGACTGTTGATACTAAGGATTTTGTTGTACATCTGATTAGCTTGAAGGTAAGTTGCAATTGTAAAAGGTAACTGCTATGTTTGCATGCCCATTGGTTAAGAGCTTGTTAGTTGCCTAAAAATGCTATGCAATCGTCCAAAATCTCAACATCATGAAATGAAAACATACGTGATGTTGTTTCTTATTGCTTCTTCTTTTTATCTGCACTTTGTGAAAATTGCTCGCAATTTATGCAAAACAAATCAAATTAAAATATTTTATTTCACTTAAAAAATTGGTTGTTTGTAAAGTAGGTTTACGATCGAGATGTTTACGTGATAACGTCTTATTGGTGATATAAGTTATCACCAGTAGTGACATCTAAAATGAAATTAAGTACTAATTTAAAGTTTTTTTTTCGAGCCAAGTAACAGATGGCGCTACCATCTTTATGAAATGTCGCTTGTGAGGTTTTGGTGTGACACAAGTTTCTGAACATGTCACCCGACTAAAACGATTTTAACCACTCTGCACGACAGGATTTTGACACATGACACATTAGCTGAATCGGTGGGGTGACGCGAATTGTCACGAAATTCAAGATTTTTCATCAATTTACAGCATTCAATTTTGTTATTAAAAATAAATCACAGCGGCTGTTTCATACGATAAGTTTGAGGTTTATATTTCCAAAAACCTCATAAGGTCGATAAAACGGCGTGAATCTATTGCAAAATGTGTGAAAAATACATATTACTACACCCTTCCAAAAATTAGATACTTTAAAAACGCTGGAAATAATGTACATACACAAGATAACCATTTGATAATAAAGTCGGAAATCTAAAATAAAAACAGTGACATTCCATCTGCATTCTTATTTTTGCCATTTTACATATAAATTAATAAAAAAACACGATACAAATCTCGACAAAAACTACTACAAAGTGTGTTGCAATATGACATTTCTTAGTGCTGACCGTAAAACTAAGTTTCATCATTACGATTAAAAAGTTGCATTCAACCTAATCGATAATCGTAATAGAGTAAACTTTAAAGAAAATTTTTGGGACCACTGAGGAAATTACCTATGGAGATGGCATATCATTCTACTATAGATATTTTAGTTGTACAAATATCTATGATATCGATAATAAAAGAAAGGCAACAACATTTTGTCACGTGCTTTTTTATTATGCTATAATTATTTTGTTATGCGCCCAGATTTGAGGTACATTTGCTGTCAAACGGTTTCGCGGTAAAAGATTTTGGCTGTTTTCTTGAATGACGATAAATGAAAATGGCGGCCAATTTTGTAGGTCATGCTAATTCTGTAGGTAGCCAGTCAGGCAGCCCAGCCGGCACAACAATACCGTACCGGACCTAGAAAGCCATGCCTCCGCAGTAGAGCCTATTTAGACATACAGGGACTCCGTACACAAGTACACATCGGGGCTCTAAAATATTGACACTTAAAAGTATTGGTTGGATAAAAAAATTAGAAAGGTATAGGGAGACCTTTGCGTAGCAGTAAGCGGTTCAGCCTATTAAAAACAGACCGGCCAAATGCGAGTCGGACTCACGCACCAAGGGTTCCGTACAAACTGACGACATAAACGGTCATCTTTTCTCTACGTAGACTTGGAGGGTCGTTTTTTTCACAGCTTCAAGAGACCACAGATTTGATATTTGGGTTATTTTTTATGAGGTACGGAACCCTAAAAAGTATTTTTAAATAGTGTATCTCTCTTTTTTGAAATTTAAGGACTTCTTTAGGAATTTAAAGGAGGCCTTCTCATAAACTTCTTTAGGAATTTAAAGGTGGCCTACTTTAAATTCCGCCATTTATATCGGTCTTGCGCCACTTGGATGGGAAATCATCAAATTTATATCCGCTCCTGTTAAACTTTTAACAAAAAGTCGTTGTCGTCTCGCGGCGCCCGACCCCTGTAGCGTCTCCCGCGGTGGCTGGCTTTGTTTGAGGTTCTCTCCTTCAAATATCACCATCTCCTCCGGGACAGAGCGGTGCTCCGCTCAAAAGAGCAGACTGCCAGTATGCTCCAACGTGTCCTCCGGGCGATAGTCACATTGGTGACACCTGGGTGTTTCCTCCCGCCCCATGATGTGCAGGAACGTATCGAAACTTTCGTGTCCGGTGAGGATCTGCATCAGGTGGTAGGTGAGGATGCCGTGGCGCCTCACTTCCCCCGCTCTGGGCGGAGCGGGGGGGAGTGTCAGACCCGCAACCCCGGTAGAGTTCTGCCGGGATTGTGGGTTGTTCGAAAGAGATACCGCGGCCCCGAGTAAAAGAAGGAACATCGATCGGTGGACATTAGTCAGTAAAAGTCTGACACTCCCCCCCGCTTCGCCTAGAGCGGGGAAGTTATCTGATGATTTCCCACCCCAAAAAAAAACCCGGTACACGACATCAAGAAAACTCCAAACTCCTTTTTACCCCAAGGCTTTCACTCCAAGAACACTTTGGCCTACGAGCCATGTTTTAGGAAAGAATGAAAACGCTTTCCAAATAACTAATCAAACCATACTACAAACAATTTTGTCGAACAAATATAATTTATCTTGGCTGATTTTTTTACTGTGCCTACCAAGATCATAATAAGGGCGTTCTATATTCAACCTTATTTATTTCTGTTTGCAATTCACATTCAAATAGTAGGTACAAAACCAAATTATTAATAGAATAGCAAATAAACATTTTAATATAAATTCGAACAGCGAGCGCATTCCTTATTTGAATTTTTATCTGAAAATAAAATTGGCGCGAATTTAGCCATAGATCAGATTCTACTGTTTGTCGTTGAGTCGGTTTTAGTGGCGTAAAAAATATTATTATCAATATTTATAGTAAGTATTTTACACGTATTACAAAATTATTCTTATTTTAATCTATCAATTTCTGATATTCCATAATTTAATTATTCGAGTTGATTGATTTACAAGAAAATAATCGATTGAAATAATCGCATTTACACATCACAAAATAAAAAAAAAAGAAATGGACGTCATTTTCGAAAGTGAATTTAGTAGTGGTTATGAATATTACGTGTTAATGGTCCTATTATTGCAAATTACGATAAGATCTGGGCATGTTCATGTTATTTATAATATTTGCAATGATATTTGTCTCATTTGTTATAGAATCTATCCGCGTCCGTGTGATATAATGTGGAATGAAAAATGTAAACAAGCACGATTGGCGCGAAACTTCGACTTTAGATTTCAAAATGTATCATTTCCACTGCTAATTTAAGTTCAATTACGAATGATTTATGCACGTAATAAAAGGACACGTTAATCAGGCCCAACAATGTGGAGCTTACATGTCTGAAAACCATTTTATTATGATTTTTAGCGTCGACCTACACTGCCATCAAAATGGCTATGATCGTAATTTACGCACATGGATTTTATAAAGGTTAATTAAGAAACTTACTCAATAATTAAAGAACTTCTAACGACGTTTACATATGAGATTTTTATTCTACTATCTTAATGAATGCACACCCATATTATTTTTTAACCAGAAAATAAAATATTTACAAAAATAATGAGGAGGTGGTATGACTTAAATGTTCGACCCCTTTCGGGGCCAGTGCCGAGCCAGCGGAGGTTTGAATATCGAGCCCCCGAAGGGGTCCGTACCGAACTATACGGTTAAAGACGTTATCACGTCAAAACATATTCACATTTATGTCCGCAAAAACTACTAATTCGGGTTGGTCATTTCCTATGGAGAAGAACCGGCAATAAATTTAATGGAGTTAACAAGCATTTGGAAATCTACAAGGCCCACAGTATCCACTCATTCACCAACAATCAGCAGACAAGAATCTCCACAAGAAATAGGAAAAAATAATATTATTTGTTTCTGTGCCAATTATTTAAACTTTGAATTTAGAACTAAAGATTGTTAGAATTTTTTTTTTAAAACAAATGAACACTATCTTTCTTTTTTTAATTATAAATAATATTATATTCCATTGTAGGATGGAGGCTATGGTGGTGTGGAAGTATGCAGACTACTCCTATGTCTATCAGGTGCGACAAGAGGCGCGGCTGCGACCAGACAGCCAGACGTGCATAGCTATCTGTGTTGTACTATGCGCACTTTTAGTAAGGCAGTCAGGTAAGCTTTTGTTTTTGCGGATGGGAAATCATCAAAAAACTTCCCCCGCTCTGGGTGGAGCGGGGGGAGTGTCAGAATTTTACTGACAAACCCACCCATGTTAATTACGGTTCTGTACAATTGGAAAAAAGAGAACCCTTATAGGAATACATTGTTGTCTGTCTGTCTGCCTGCCAAGATCCGTTATGTCAGGAACACATTGAGGTGACCAGTAAAAAATAAAACTATTTATACTCGAATCAGTGGTCCCTTGGAACTGTGAAAAAACCAACCTTCTAAGCCTACGCAGTCAAAAGATATGGGCGTTTACGTCGCAAGTCTGTACGGAAGCAACGGTGTACGAGTCCGGCTTGCGCTTGGCCGGTTTTTTATCTTTAAGTCTCATGTAATAGGGGGCGAGCCTATTGCCATCAACCGGGCACAAATCCAGACTCCGTAGCTGCTACTGAGAAATACCTGGCGGAAAAACCCAAGAACACTACCAAACCCAGGACCGCATGGCCAACATTCACGCGGCCATAAGACATATCTGATCCTACGGGGGAACATAGACAAAATGCCACAAGTGTCTTAAGTACCCATGGGGAACTTAATATGGTTTAGCTATGAGTTTAACGGTAAAATCTTCGTTTTTCTGAAGGCCTACCTCGCTGAAACTTTATTCATAAATTCGACGATTTTTCGTTGAATATTCGCGCTTTTGTTGTGACATTCAACAGGTTAAGCAAATAAATGATTTCTATTTCTATGACGAACGAGACAGTTCTATGTCTGCAGCAAGATGGCAAATGCTGCACAATACAAAGCTATCAAATGTTAACTTTTACAATTCTGTTTTAGCGAAGAAGACGCGACCCAGCTACTCCACGCTTACACGTTTGTCAACGACCTGTGTTCAGACGTCAACTTGCGAGGCTATGTCCTTACCTACCCTCATTTCGTTAATTCGCTCGCCGACGCAATGAAGGTAACAATGAAAGTTTCTGTGTCATCTACAGTTTGTAACAACTGATCCACTGGCTTTTGGAAATTCATAACTTATTTTTAGGGTTCCTTGCTTCAAAAGGAAAAAACGAAACCCTTATAGCAACAACCCGCAACCCCGGCAGGCGGAGGCCCTGGCAAGCCCCTCTGCTTTGCTGACATCTCTTTGAGGTGCGCGTGAAACACGAACGCGCCGTCGACACGGCCTGTCGTCAATAGACGGACGGACGGTGAGCTACCCAATGCTCACCGTTCACAGGCCCGCATCTACGGTGGCCGGGAGTCGTCTCGCGGCGCCCGGAGCCCGGGGCGTCTCCCGCGGCGTCTGGGTTGGTTTGAGGTTCTCTCCTTCAAACGCCCGGCCACCTCCTTTGCTAGCATTACTGCTTAATCAATACCCTCTTTGTATAAGAAATTCTTGTAGATTTGATTGATTTCCAGGATGTGAATAAGCTGTGCCAGGCGGCGCCAGACGATATGGGCGAACCGGAAAACGCGTCTAGCTGTCTCCGTAACGTGCTTAAGTTCCTTACTGTTTTGGTTAGCTTGGGTATGTATTTTTTCATAAAAAAAAAACTTGAAAGCCCAATGTATGCTAACTAGCATTAACCAGCATAACTATTCATAAATAATCCAATCGTAACCGTAATAGACAATCGGCATTAGTCTATGTTTTCGTAATCCAATAGTCAAACCGTCAAAACGCTATTCACAGATTCGTGTGGAGTTCTTTTTAAAACATTGCAAGGTATGTTTATCAGTGTATGTTACATAATGGTAGCAAATTGAAATATATGGTAGGAAATTTAAAGTGAATATATAATTTTTATTTTTTTTTATTTTTAGCGTTTGCAGGACTTTTTCGATTATACTCACGACACGATTGCAATCGAGTGGTTATGAATAGCTATGCTGAGGTACTAGTATTGTAAATGCGTAAGTTTGTGAGGGTTTTTTTGACGTGATAACGTCTTTAAAATCGTTTTAGTCGGGTGACATGTTCAGAAACTTGTGTCACACCAAAACCTCACAAGCGACATTTCATAAAGATGGTAGCGCCATCTGTTACTTGGCTCGAAAAAAAAACTTTAAATTAGTACTTAATTTCATTTTAGATGTCACTATTGGTGATAACTTATATCACCAATAAGACGTTATCACGTAAACATCTCGATCGTAAACCTACTTTACAAACAACCAATTTTTTTTCAGATAGGTATCCTTACTAAAATTATAAGAGCAAAAGTGAGTTTGTCTGTTTGTTTGTTACATCTTCACGCCTAAATGGCAAAACCGATTTTAATGAATTTTGGTACTGAGATAGTTGGGACCCTGTAGACGGACATAGGCTATGTTTTTTTTTAAAGTGAGGATTTGACTATCACCACCTGAATGAGTCTTGCCCTTTGTTTTCCAGGGCCGCGGTTTCGAACAACCCGGTTGCGTGGATGTGTGGATGTTTGTTACTCTCACGAAAAACCTGCTGAATGGATTTGAATGAAATTTTGCACTCAAATTAAGGATGAATAAAGTTTATAAACTGGATTAACAGATCTAGTTTATTAAATACTAGCTGCGCCCCGCGGTTTCACTCGCGTGTTGATAGATATATCTTTATGAATTGTAACCTATGTGTTATTCTGATTTCTATGCTATATTATAGTAAAGTTTCATTAAAATCCATCCAGTAGTTTTTGCGTGAAAGAGTAACAAACATCCACACATCCAAACAAATTTCTGTATTTTCAGATCTGTACTCGCTTCGTTGTCATCACGGCTCTTTTATTTGTCTATGTATGAAAGCCAGTCGAATTTGTCTGCCGGAGTCGTTAGAACTATTCGCTGCCATCGTATCACAATATAAAGGTAAAATTATTTCTTTTTATAAAATCATTGTTGGAAAAAAATTAACACAAAGAAGGGGAAAATAAGACTTTTGTAAATATATTTTCTACTTTTAAGTGGAAAATAAGACTTATGTAAAAATATTTTCCATACATTATTTGAATGATTTTTTCGAGGTAAGGTTTCTTTTGTGCAAAAGTTTTAAATTTAAACCATTTTGGTAATCATTTGTATGATCGTATCACACACAAGTTCTTATTTAGTATTCATTTTTCATTGCTACTAAAAGTTATGAGTATAATATCCACATAAAAAATAAAAACATGTATTTTAGAAGATAACTCATAAACTACCAAAGTAAATAATAATTAAGAATGTCATCCTTTTTTGAAGTCGTCTAAAAATTCCGTAAAAAATGGTTCAATTTGTGTTGCGATTTTGCTTCCTATATTTTCCTCAATGTACCATTTAGTAGGCCATGCCAAACTTTATGACGGTTCGGAAGTTAGCTGTGAGTGACGCTCTGGAAAGCATCAACACTGAAACCAGCTTAGACGCTTACCACACGAAAAAAAACAATTTCAATACGGTTCAATTTGTTCTGTAATGTTGCTTTTTATATTTACCTAAATATATCATTAGGTAGGTCATGCCAAACTATATGACGGTTCGGAAGTTAGCTGTGAGTGACGGCATAAAAACTGAAACAAAAAAAAAACAAGTTCAATACGGTGGTGCAATTTGTTCTGTAATGTTGTTTTTTATATTTACTTAAATATACCATTTATGTGGCATAAAACCTGACAACAGATTAGACGCTTATCTCACGAAAAAATACATTTAAATTCAATATACTTCAAGTTGTTCTGCAATTTTGATTCCTATATTTACCCAAATATACCATTTAGTAGATCATACTAAACTTTACGACGACGGTTCGGAAGTTAGCTGTGAGTGACGCGACCAATCTTTATAACGGTTCGGAAGTTAGCTGTGAGTGACGTTCTGGGTGGCATAAAAACTCTGACAACAGATTAGGCGCTTACCATACGAAAAAATACATTCAAATTCAATATAGTTCAATTTGTTCTGCAATTTTGCTTTCTAAATAAATCATTTAGTAGGCCATGCCATTTCCAGTCAACTGACATTAGGGCTCATAATTATAAAATTATAAAAAAATGCTGTGTTTTTCAGATGAGGGTCGTCTACCTCAGGAGTTAATATCAGTGATAAGTGAAGGATTGCCTGGACTTCTCGTGCCGCCTTCATTGGAGCCTGGCAAGGCAGGATTACAGTGGGTAAGTTATTATACTAAATTAGTTAACGAGTCTACGCCATTATTATTTGTTTTGCTGATGAGAAATCATCAAATAATTTCCCCCGCTCTGTGTGCGTCCCAGAGTGTCTGACTTGTAGTGACTAAAACCTACCCAAGTTCTTTCCTTTGCCCTTAATGTTGCGAGACCGCGGTATCTCTTTCGAACAACTCGCAACCCCGGCATTAGTCTACACCCTTAGGGGTTGAATTTTGCAAAGTCCCGTCTTAGTGAGCTGCGTCCTAAAAGGATCCCCTATGCCATTTGAGAGTCAGTGATTTTATCTTTTAAAAAAAAAAGAAATATAAATAAAATATATAGATAAATTGTAATGTTAACATAGATCTTTCATATCTGCTGGGCGTCCAGAGACGGCCAACCCTTGTATTATGACAAAGATCAAAGAGTTTTAGTAAGATGCGATTTCTTTGCTATGTCATAGTTTTTCAGAAGCATCAAGGGGAAAAAGACAGACGGATAGCTATTTGCACGTCGTTTTAAAATTATTATGCACCCTACCTTTTTGAAAGGACATCTCAATTAATAAGATATATTAAACAATATTTTTTTCAATTCTTTTCAGTTACAAGTAGTCAGCGCTCTCTGCGAGTCTGTAGAAACACAAGAGCGTTTATTACAAGAAGTGACACCCGACGCGTTTGAAGATACGTTATATAGCGTACTGCAATATACATCACAGGTACCTGCCATGCTTCTTATTTATTAGTAGCCTTACAATTCTTAATTGGGTCTCTGTTGAGTTTTAGTTTGTTATAAAATGTCACTTAATCCAGCGTGCCTCTTGCCAAAGGCCTCCTCTAGCTGCTTCCACTGTTCTCTATCGCGAGCCACTCTTCTCCAGTTGGGCCCGTCATCAGTTTCAACTCGTCCTCCCATCTCATTGTTTGTTTTCCCATCTCTAAAATATTTGGTCAATCATTCATCAATTAAAATAAATGTTGTAAATGTTTGATTATTTGTAAAATAATTTATATTTCACTTAAAATACATGTGATTATTTTTCCGACCCAAATATCGACCAATAGAATTGCACCATTCGACGTCACGTGGTACAACCTACATGGTATTATACTGATAATTTTTTGAAAATTTTCTCTGGTCGTTGCTATGCATAAAAAACAAAACATGGTGCAATTCTATTGGCCGACATTTGGGACGGAAAAATAATCCCCCGAATACCACACGAGCTTCAAAATTATCTGGCATTTCCCGATAGGTTCCCTGCAAACAAATAAAATCGTCAAGTTTTTCAGGAAAAATCACTCGCGCTTCGCGCTCGTGATTTTTTAACCTGAAAAGAAAAACTTGACTCCTTCATTTGTTTGCAACGAACCTATCGGAAAATACCCGATAATTTTGAAGCTCTTGTGGTATTATAAGTGAATATTTTTTATTTAGTCAACTAGCCTATTTTTTGATGACCCATCTTATTCTAGTCGCCTACAGTTTCCATTCGCGGACGTATAAAAAAAAAGAGTCCAACGTAATAGTAGCCTAGCAGTGTATTAATGTTATTTTCCAGAACGGTGTGGTGGGCGCCGAAGCGTCCCAGCAGGCCGTGGTGGTGGGATGCCGCACTGCGCTCACCCTGGCGCCGCTCGACAGGAACTGGGAAGCTGCCCTCGCACGCATGTTAGCGCATCATCAGGTCAGTCTAATGTACAATCAGCTTTTTCTTAAAGATCAGTCAGTGTCAGAAGATAGAACGATAATAATCTGTACACGATTCAAATTGCAGTTATTACAATATAGAACTAAAAATAAAGTATTTTCAAAACAAACCTTTATTTTAGGGATAGCTAATGCCCTCCGCTCTGGGCGGAAGTGTCAAACTTTTACTGACTAAAACCCACCCGTGTTTCTTCTTTTGCACTTTGTATTCCACTAGTTTAGTCAATCACACACTAGTAGGCACGTCAATTTTGACTAGCTACAAGTGCCTTAACTCTCTATGTATAGTCTATATTATTGTGTAGACTGTAGGCAACATACCATACAAACGCCTTAAAATTTTAAAATAATTGATTTCATACCGTAATCATGTAATGTAGCTAATGTCTACATTCCGAACTAACGAAGTAGTATCAAAAACTATCGACCTCCAGTGTTGCCTGAAAGCAACAGTCCCAATTTTTTATCATATTAAACCCTTAAATACGTGTATATATATATTTTTTAATCATTTCCAATCAAAAACATCTAATAAATCCCAGTTTAGAGGGTTAGAGGAGGAATAGTGATAGAGGGTTATAGGATCTACTCTCAGAAAAAAATCTTATAACGGACTTAGGTGTCCTTCCTGTATGGGCGAGTAGGGCCTTACCAACACCCACCGTGCAGTGCTGGTACATAAGGTGGAAGGAACACCGACGCTCAAACCTTTTTTCCTTGTATAGTTTCACATTTCAGATGTCACTTCCGCTTTCACTTGACTAACATTTCCTATAGAATAATTTAAAAAAAAAACCGCTGGACTACCTATTCTAAATTAATGAGATGATCGGATTTTTGTGTAATACAATAATCACGGTATTTGTTTTTTACAGGTTAGAAAACTTCTCTGCGTCGGTCTAACAAGCAGTAACGGAACGCGGCGACGACAGATTCTACAGCTCGTCAAACATCATTACTTCCCTTCTGATCAGATGAATCAGGTATGTCATGGGCAACTACAGTACTTTCACAAGTTATTAGGTCTTGTGACTGGGACTGTAGATTCAAAATTTTGTTTCTTTACAATCAAAAATGCCTGTAATGGTTTATTTGAGATAAATGCTTTTGAGTTGAATATAGAATATAATGTCTAGCCCTTTCTCCACTATGTTCTGGGTCGGCTTCCAGTCTAACCGGATGGAGCTGACTGTCAGTATTTTACATGGAGAGGCTGCTTATCTGACCTCCACAACCCATACAACTTGATTGATCTTTGATCAATGTTTGTTTGCGCCGCTTCAAAATTAATTAGTTACTTTAACTTCGGAGCTTAGCTAGTCTAAAAGGATCATTTTTTTATTTTTCACTTTGCCTTTCGTTTTTTTTTGGTTCAATCGTTTGTTAAAAAAGTTTATTTTTCTTTTCACTTTTTGTTATAGTTGTAAGTGGCATGCCCGTGTTTCTCTCTCTCTTTCTCTCATAAAAAGCAAGCCAGTTATTTTCGTTTCGTCTTTCTATTTCGCATCGAACAGTGTGGTGTCGCGACAATTATTTTTGTTGAGTGTAAACAGGTTTTTTGTACATAATAAATAATAACTTCATTCCATCCGGGTGTCCCTTGACACCTCTCAAGTTTTTTTTTTTAAATATTTTTTATTTCTAAATATAGTCTAGTGTTCAAAATAATGTACTGAATACGTGGGAACCGTATTTTGTGCTGGTGGTCATTACACCCTGTTGGATGCATTCGCTAATGTCCAGCCCCCTCCTGTTGTCAGGTATTCGGGTCGTCAGTGGGCGGGCTGTCGGCGTCCACGTCGGACGTGTCGCTGGCGGGCGCGGCGCCCTGCGCGGAGCCAGCGTGCGGCGCGCGCCTGGCGCCCGCGCAGGAGCACGCCGTGGACGCGCTCGTGGGCGCGCTCAGCGGGAAGCTGCGGGACGGGAAGGTACAACAACATGATCGTAGTCGCTGGCGGGCGCGCGCCTGGCGCCCGCGCAGGAGCACGCCGTGGACGCGCTCGTGGGCGCGCTCAGCGGGAAGCTGCGGGACGGGAAGGTACAACAACATGATCGTAGTCGCTGGCGGGCGCGCGCCTGGCGCCCGCGCAGGAGCACGCCGTGGACGCGCTCGTGGGCGCGCTCAGCGGGAAGCTGCGGGACGGGAAGGTACAACAACATGATCGTAGTCGCTGGCGGGCGCGCGCCTGGCGCCCGCGCAGGAGCACGCCGTGGACGCGCTCGTGGGCGCGCTCAGCGGGAAGCTGCGGGACGGGAAGGTACAACAACATGATCGTAGTCGCTGGCGGGCGCGCGCCTGGCGCCCGCGCAGGAGCACGCCGTGGACGCGCTCGTGGGCGCGCTCAGCGGGAAGCTGCGGGACGGGAAGGTACAACAACATGATCGTAGTCGCTGGCGGGCGCGCGCCTGGCGCCCGCGCAGGAGCACGCCGTGGACGCGCTCGTGGGCGCGCTCAGCGGGAAGCTGCGGGACGGGAAGGTACAACAACATGATCGTAGTCGCTGGCGGGCGCGCGCCTGGCGCCCGCGCAGGAGCACGCCGTGGACGCGCTCGTGGGCGCGCTCGGTGGGAAGCTGCGGGACGGGAAGGTACAACAACATGATCGTAGTCGCTGGCGGGCGCGCGCCTGGCGCCCGCGCAGGAGCACGCCGTGGACGCGCTCGTGGGCGCGCTCGGTGGGAAGCTGCGGGACGGGAAGGTACAACAACATGATCGTAGTCGCTGGCGGGCGCGCGCCTGGCGCCCGCGCAGGAGCACGCCGTGGACGCGCTCGTGGGCGCGCTCAGCGGGAAGCTGCGGGACGGGAAGGTACAACAACATGATCGTAGTCGCTGGCGGGCGCGCGCCTGGCGCCCGCGCAGGAGCACGCCGTGGACGCGCTCGTGGGCGCGCTCAGCGGGAAGCTGCGGGACGGGAAGGTACAACAACATGATCGTAGTCGCTGGCGGGCGCGCGCCTGGCGCCCGCGCAGGAGCACGCCGTGGACGCGCTCGTGGGCGCGCTCGGTGGGAAGCTGCGGGACGGGAAGGTACAACAACATGATCGTAGTCGCTGGCGGGCGCGCGCCTGGCGCCCGCGCAGGAGCACGCCGTGGACGCGCTCGTGGGCGCGCTCGGTGGGAAGCTGCGGGACGGGAAGGTACAACAACATGATCGTAGTCGCTGGCGGGCGCGCGCCTGGCGCCCGCGCAGGAGCACGCCGTGGACGCGCTCGTGGGCGCGCTCGGTGGGAAGCTGCGGGACGGGAAGGTACAACAACATGATCGTAGTCGCTGGCGGGCGCGCGCCTGGCGCCCGCGCAGGAGCACGCCGTGGACGCGCTCGTGGGCGCGCTCGGTGGGAAGCTGCGGGACGGGAAGGTACAACAACATGATCGTAGTCGCTGGCGGGCGCGCGCCTGGCGCCCGCGCAGGAGCACGCCGTGGACGCGCTCGTGGGCGCGCTCGGTGGGAAGCTGCGGGACGGGAAGGTACAACAACATGATCGTAGTCGCTGGCGGGCGCGCGCCTGGCGCCCGCGCAGGAGCACGCCGTGGACGCGCTCGTGGGCGCGCTCGGTGGGAAGCTGCGGGACGGGAAGGTACAACAACATGATCGTAGTCGCTGGCGGGCGCGCGCCTGGCGCCCGCGCAGGAGCACGCCGTGGACGCGCTCGTGGGCGCGCTCAGCGGGAAGCTGCGGGACGGGAAGGTACAACAACATGATCGTAGTCGCTGGCGGGCGCGCGCCTGGCGCCCGCGCAGGAGCACGCCGTGGACGCGCTCGTGGGCGCGCTCAGCGGGAAGCTGCGGGACGGGAAGGTACAACAACATGATCGTAGTCGCTGGCGGGCGCGCGCCTGGCGCCCGCGCAGGAGCACGCCGTGGACGCGCTCGTGGGCGCGCTCGGTGGGAAGCTGCGGGACGGGAAGGTACAACAACATGATCGTAGTCGCTGGCGGGCGCGCGCCTGGCGCCCGCGCAGGAGCACGCCGTGGACGCGCTCGTGGGCGCGCTCAGCGGGAAGCTGCGGGACGGGAAGGTACAACAACATGATCGTAGTCGCTGGCGGGCGCGCGCCTGGCGCCCGCGCAGGAGCACGCCGTGGACGCGCTCGTGGGCGCGCTCGGCGGGAAGCTGCGGGACGGGAAGGTACAACAACATGATCGTAGTCGCTGGCGGGCGCGCGCCTGGCGCCCGCGCAGGAGCACGCCGTGGACGCGCTCGTGGGCGCGCTCAGCGGGAAGCTGCGGGACGGGAAGGTACAACAACATGATCGTAGTCGCTGGCGGGCGCGCGCCTGGCGCCCGCGCAGAATAATATTCGAAATATGAATATTTAAAAATTATTGCCTCTGTTGCCTCAACCGAAAGAGGTAGCGACAGAGAGGGTAAAATACCCACTCTGTAACAGAGCTATAAAGGCCACCATTGCTCTCGGTGTTCCCTCAAGCATTTTCCCAATTATAATAGACTTCTAATCTAACCAGATGAATCTACAAACAGTTCTATAAGTGTGCCTATCTGACCTTTGACCTTGTATCTGAAGTCTGACCCTGTTCTGGGTAGCACGTTTTTTGGAACTATACTACGTTTGCATTATGTAAACAACAGCATCATCTGCCTAGCCATTTTACATGGAGCGACTGCCTATTGGCACCTCCACCAGTTTTATTTTTGTTTTCGCAGGAGTGGGAAAACCCCACGGACACCTCGACTATCTCACACAGGCTGTGAGACAGTCGATGTAGTGCCGGACTCGAACCGGCTAAAACCACACTCCTGTCCCGCCAGTGGACCTCTAACATAATCAGAAACCTTGTTGGCTTATGCTAAACTTTTTTAGCGACTTGTTTTTTTAGAGGCCGTCAGGTCTTCACTCTTTTCTCTAATTTTGAACCGCCTTCAAAAAAGGAAGAGGTTCTCAATTCGTCGGAATTTTTTTGATCGATTTGCAAAAACCTTTTTTGTTTCAGATATCTGACATCGCGACATCAAGCGTAATGGAGTTATATGGTTACAAGATGACGTGTCTAGAACAGAGGCTGCACTCACACTCAGTAGCTTTACAGGTCAGTCAATTAAATATACATGGAGTTGTGGATGGAGTTTTCAAGTGGGTGTGGATGGGCAAATCTGAAACTATGAGGAAAACTCATCCTCTTGTAATACACAAGCTGAATGTTTACTAGTGGACTTTTGGTGCAAGTATTTGGCTCATAGTGATGTCATAGTAATAGAAGAATTTATAATGTTTTGCTGTATTCTGTAATCGCTTGCAAACAACTCAATTGAGCATTCCAGTTCTTTTAAATAAAACTGTTTGTAGTGCCAAAATATTATTTTTAAGGGTACGTAACTCAAAAGGAAAAACCGGAACCCTTATTGGATCCCTTTGTTGCCCGTCTGTCTGTCTGTCAAGACCCTTTATCTCGGGAACGCGTTAAGGTATCGAGTTTAAATTAAAAACATACTCAAGTCTCTGGTTCCGGTTCCGGTGTGTAATACGTCAGACGCTTTGTTGAACGCTCTCGTGAATTATTAGTAAACCAGTGCAAAATAGTAAACAATCGGTGTGAAAGTTACATATAAATACTTCCAATACGCGTGTGCATCGAAATATAATATAAAAACACCATAAAAACGCATCAAAAGTGATAAATCGTGAAAGAAAATAAAATCACATTAAGTTTGAGGTTATATGTCAAACTTAAAAAACGACCCATAATCTGCTGTTATTGGTCACTTTATCACACTGTCACAGTACTGCCAACCTCAGTCAAAAGCACGTTCGGAAAAGCTTGCAAATTACGTTTCGTTTCACCATGTCTACAGAGCTGTCACCTGAGATGTCATTACTACTAACCAAAATGACAGAGCAATTAAAATTGCAAACAACAATTATAACGGAAAATATTACAACAGTTGTATTACAGAAACTAGATGATAAAATGAAACCAATTCTAAAAGAAAACGAAAAGTTAAGAAAGGAAGTCGATTATCTGAACAGTAAAGTATTAAATCTCGAGACAAATAGTAGGAGGAACAACATTCTAATTCACGGACTCCCAGAACCTAATGAAGAAAAACATGGCGAATTAAAAACTCTAGTGATGTCTACACTAAAAGAAATAGGAGTGGAAGTTGATCTGGGTGAAATAGATAAGCTTCAGAGATTAGGGAAAAAAGGTGATAACCCCCAAAAAATTAGACCAATATTACTTGGTACAACTACCCTCCAAAGAAAAATACAAATTCTGAATAACAAAAAGAAGCTAAAAGAAAACACATACATCACCCATGATTTACCAAAAACAGTGCTTTTGAAGAAAAAAGATAACAAAGACAACAATAAAGTAGAAAGTGAAAAAAGGAAAAGGTCAGAAACCCCAAGTCCCGGTAGCCAGAACCCAAATTCAATTCCATCTACTTCAAAGTTACAGAAAAAAGACAAAAGGGATGAGTCTCAAAGGGATGCCTTTCAGTACATGCGGGAGAGAGCATACTCTTTCTCAGATAAAAATACATACAGAAATTAACAGCAAACAAACTACTAAAACTTACAACATTCCTCCGGAAACAAGAACCAATACTAAAACTATTACAACAAAAACAAAAAAAACTGAATTTAAATTAAAAATAAACCACAAATCGAACTACTTAACAACAACACATAATCCTCTCCCACCACGGCCGGTCACCGAGGGAGTAAGCGACCACCACCCTCTAGCAAAAAACCATAATTGCATGAATATTGCAACACTGAATACCAGAACCTTGAGAACCCCTGAATCTTTACTGGAGCTGGAGATAGCAGTGAAGGATTTAAAATGGGACATTATAGGAATCAGCGAAATGAGAAGGGCAGAAGAAGTAATTGAAGAGCGTTCAGACTTTATATTATATTCAAAAGGGGCCACAAAAGGACAGCGGGGTGTCGGTTTCCTTATAAAAACCCATATTAGGAACCGTATAATGGACTTATATGGCATATCTGACAGAATAGCAGTCCTTAATGTCAAGTTACCCAGTTATAGAAAAACTTGGTCCATTGTTCAGACTTATGCACCAACTGAGCTAGGCGACAAAATAGAAATTGAAACCTTTTACAAAACCTTATCAGAAGCATTGATCAAATTCTCAAATAATCATATAATACTGATGGGGGATTTCAACGCACAAATCGGAGCAAAGCAACACAACGAGGAAAAAATAATAGGTCATTTTGGATACGGTAAAAGAAGCCCAAATGGACAGAAACTTGTAGAGTTTTTAATGGAACACAATCTGTACCTCCTGAGTAGCATGTTCAAAAAAAACAAGAACAACAAGTGGACTTGGAGATCGCCTGATGGGAAACACAGAAACGAAATTGACTACATCATGAGCAATACACCAAAAGCCTTCTCAGACACCTCAGTCATTCACAAGTTGAACTTTAATACAGACCATCGCCTGGTCAGATGCTCTCTCAGCATAAAACCACCTAAAGTCCCCAGAAAATACATAAAGAATATATCAAAAACACCGAACGAACAAAACTTCAGGGAAATTGCTCATTCTTTGGAAAACAAATTCATGGTACCAGAAAATAAAGAAACAGACTTTAAATCAAAATATAAAGAATTGGAAAAGCAATTAACGTCTCATAAACCTCTTAACTCAAAAAAAAATAGATATCAATTAAGCAAGAAAACTCATCAACTGATAGAAGAAAGGAAATACTTAATAGTGGAACACCTTAGAAAGCACAATGTCAAACGCATAGCCGAACTAAGCAAGGAAATAAAAGAAAACATTAGGCGAGACCGAAAAATTAAGAGACTTCAAACCCTAGAAAAACACATTACCAATACTGGAGGTGTGCGGAAAGCCTGGAAAGAGCTAAATGAAATAAAGAAGGAATGGATACCAAAGGTCAAAAGAGGAAAGAAAATAGTTACACAAAGAGAAGATATTTTGGCAACAGCTACACAATTCTATGAAAACCTGTATTCAGATCATCTATTACTCCGAAACTCAAACCAAGTGGACTATAACTTACCCAAGCAGCGGGAGTTCGATCCAGAACCCGATATATTACCAAGCGAGGTTGAAAAGGCTATAATGAGTCAAAAGTTGGAGAAAGCCCCAGGACCAGACAACATATCTAATGAGCTACTAAAAGGGACAGCTGAAGAACTCATTCCGATACTTACAAAATTATTTAACAGAATAATGACTACCCAATGGATACCACCACAATGGCAAACTTCACATATTATCCTATTACACAAGAAAGGCCCAAAGGAGGACATAGGGAATTACAGGCCTATAAGTCTGATGTCCAACATCTATAAAGTATTCTCAAAAATTATCCTGGAGAGAATGAGTCTAAAGTTAGACGAAAATCAGCCTAGAGAACAGGCGGGCTTTAGAAAAAAATACTCAACTATGGACCACATTCACACAGTGAAACAAATTATGCAGAAATACCATGAATACAACAAAACTTTATACATGGTTTTCATAGACTATAATAAGGCATTTGACAGCATAGACCACACAGCAATTTGGGAAAGTCTGGTGAGCCAAGGAATTCCGGAACCATATGTAAACATAATCAAATCCATATACACCAACAGCAAAGCAAAGCTACAATTAGAAGTGACGGGTCCTGAATTTCAGATAAGAAGAGGCGTAAGACAAGGGGACCCAATGTCCCCCAAGTTATTTTCTGCAGTCTTGGAGACCATTTTCCGAAGGTTGGATTGGACGAACTGTGGTCTAAATATCAACGGAAGAAGGCTAAACCACCTTCGATTCGCGGATGACATAATTCTATTCGAGGAAGATCCATATAGTCTGGAAACCATGATTCAAAAGCTGAGCGACGAAAGTGCTAAAATAGGTTTGACAATGAACAATAAAAAAACAAAACTACTAACCAATTCAGTGAAAATACACATAAAAGTTGATGGCCGACCACTTGAATATGTGGACGAATATACTTACTTGGGACAAATCATATCACCTAGTGAACAGATAAGTAAGGAGATTAATACTAGAATAGCCAGCGGATGGAGAAAGTTTTGGTCACTAAAAGAGATCATGAAATCTAGAGATCTAAGTATTTCCTGTAAGAAAAAAGTTTTCAACACCTGTATTTTGCCATGCATTACATATGGTTGTGAAACATGGGCACTCACAAAACATCACAGAAATAAAATGCAATACTGCCAAAGATCAATGGAACGAAGTATGACCGGCATATCAAAAAAGGACCACATAAGAAACGAACATCTCAGACTTAAAACTAAGGTTACGGACATACTGACCAGAATAGACCAGCAAAAATGGAGATGGGCAGGTCACATGATGAGAGACAACCAGGAAAAGTGGAGCAAAATTGTGACAGATTGGTACCCCAGAGATGGGAAAAGGAGTAGAGGGAAACAAATAATGAGATGGGAGGACGAGCTAAAACTGACGGCAGGCCCCAACTGGAGAAGAGTGGCTCGCGATAGAGTTCAGTGGAAGCAGCTAGAGGAGGCCTTTGCCAAGAGGCACGCTGAATTAAGGGACATTTTATAACTAACCTAAAAGTAACAGACAACCTAATTCAGAATTGCAAGGCTATTATTATTATTACAAGTCTCTGGTCCCTTTGTACTGTGAACCATCAATCATTTAAGTCTACACAGTCAAAAGATTCGAAAAGTTTATTCGCAAGTTTGTATGGAGCCCTCGATGCGCGAGTCAGACTCGCTCTTGGCCGGTTTTTGTGTCTTATTGGAAGTCTGTTTTTTTGTTCTGGTATCAAAAGTAGCCTATGTGTTCGTTCAAAATATAAAATTTCATACAAATTCGTATTCAGAATGGTGATTTTGAATTTTTGTGTTTTCTGTATTTATATTGGGTTTGATTCCTTTCAGAATAAATAAAATAAATATTGTAGTGTGATAACTAATTACTAAATGTTCAGGGTGCCAGCGAACACATGGCGTCCCTACAACACGCGTTGGCGATGCTACAAGCTACTAACTCATCTCAACAAGATGTACTCTACAACACACAGATGCAGAATGAAAGGTAAACACTCTTTTATACCAAGACATCACGCCTGTAAACACCAAGGGCTTTGGCAGAGGTGTACCTAACACCTACATTTCGCCAGTTATGTTTGTGACTCGTCGAATGTCGTAAACGTCCTACGGGGGAACATAAGGCAAAATGCTACAAGTGTCTTAAGTACCCACAATGAATTTGAAACAGTGTAGCTATCAGTTTAACGGTAAAATCTTAATTTTTCTGAAAATCTATCTAGCACACTGTTTTATGAAGTCCATTTTTCGGACATTGCTTTTTTGTTTGAAAAAAAAATACTAAAATGAAAAAACTTACACACTGTTTTATGTAGACAATTTTTTTGGACAATGCTTTTTCGTTTGAAAAAATAAAGAAAAAATCTAAATCATTTAAATGCATTTTCATTTTGAGAAAAAACATTTATGAAAATCGTCTATTTTTTTTTGTACCGGGTGGGTATTCAAAAATCACATATTTCTCTAAATCTAAGTTCTGTACGCAATGATGGTCTTAGAAACATCGACGACCTTTTTTCTGCTGCATATATTATAGCATAAATGTACCTTGAAACTTTGTTAGATTGGGATATATAGCAGATTTTATCATTTTAGATTTTATTTTTTTCTCGAAAATTTCATTGTATCATTATTTTTTTTAAACCGACTTCAGAAAAAGGAGGAAGTTCTCTAAGAATCTTATTTTTATGTGTATGTTCAACGATTACCCAAAGACGCCTGGATCGACTTGCAAAATTATTTTTTTATTTGAAAGGGTATACTTTACAGATGGTCCTTATCAATTTTATTTATATTGCTTAGGTAGTTTATGGTTTCTCATCTTTAATACATATTTTTTACTCTATATCTATATGGATGCTTTGCAAATCTTTTAGTAACAATGGACAACGAATACTCGATAAAAATATGTGATATATAAAAAATAAAACCGACTTCCAAAAAATACTTGGTGGAAAATAAATTTACTTCCGGAAGTCAGCGGCATAAAAGTAGACGAAATCCACAAAAGTCACCGACTTCCGGAAGTAAAGTTATTTTCCACCAAGTATTTTTTGGAAGTCGGTTTTATTTTTTAATAATACAACTGAAAAACGAACAAATGTTACTGATAAGTTGTAAGCGTATTTCGTCAGATAATATTATTTATTATTATTATACACAAATTAACATTTTATAATTAATAGACAAATAAACTGGTTTCATTAGCTTATTATAAAATGTTATTTAATTATAATCATTCATCTCTTATTACGACTGCAAAAGTTAGCTCCCTTTTTGTCAAATTTTGCTTCTGAATCTATCCACACTCCAGTCATAAACAGCGTGAATATAAAAACACTTATCAAAAAGCATAAATCATCACGTATAACTACTGCTTATCATTAAATTAGCACATTCGAACGCATATATTAAGTTAACATCACGATTCGCGAATACCTACAATTGCTTGATTTACGAAACAACGTAATAGGCAAATGACCGTAATTCTGCTTGTAATTTACTTTTCCTATAAATAACGGTCCTATGTTGAATGTGAACAGTAAATTGAACGCTATGTGTACAAGCATCGGTGGTTCAGTGGTAGAATGCTCGCCTGCCACGCGGGCGGCCCGGGTTCGATTCCCGGCCGATGCAGTTAACTTTTTGCATTTATATTTGATTTTTAACGCATAATTATCTAATTATTTTCTTTGTAAAAGTCAATAATTAGTGGAATTTTACTTTAAGACACAAGAAAACTATAGAGGATCTCCACAAACAACTAGAAGATGCGGAAACAACGTTGCGAGGGTTCAGGGCAAAGTTAGCCGCTGAGAAACTAGACAAAGAAAACCAGAAAGAAATGATACACAAAGAAATGCGCGCGCAAATAGTGGTATGTATTATAACAAGTTTTATATTGATAAGCATATTGTCTCACTTTAAGAGTTTTTATGATTCATGCAAAGATTATGGAATATTAAACTATTTTAGTCACAATACGGGAATACTATGTTAACATTTTGTTTAGTCATTTTTTATATTTTTACACATTTCTTATTAAAAAATAGTACAACAAGCATTTAAATGAATCTCCTACTTTAAATAATAATAAACAAATCCAAATGTCTATGAAAACCTTAGAAAGTACATTTTAATTGAAAAGTCATATTGGTGCGCGTATACATATTAATGTTACAAACAGCCAGATTCTGGCTGTTTATGTATGTGAGTTTAAATGTCTGTAAACGCAACCACGATACAGGAGAAATTCCTAATGGGTAACGTTTAAAATAAAAAAAAATGTTATACTATTTCTAAGCTGATGAATACATCATCAGTCATCAGCTTAAGAAATATTAGTCACCTAAAAGTACACCCACATTAATTCGCCAGTTAAGTTTTTTAAGGACCATTAATACGAGATTAGACAATTGCATTAATGAAAAAAAGAAAAAAAACGTCACAAATCCAGAAATTTCTGAAGTAAAAATCCAATAACATCGCCCGACTCAGGAATCTGACCCACCTTCATGCTCATGAACATTAGAAATATTTGTTTAAATAAATTACTTTTCTTTTTTTACTTTTTCAGAGTCTGGAAAATGAAATGAAAGTCCGCGACAGAGAATTCGAAGAGCGTTTGAAAACCTCCGAAGCTGACTATAAAGCACTACAGAAGAAATTAGAACAACAGGTGAGACCATCTACAAAAGTAAAATTAAAAAACGGCCAAGAGCGTGTCGGGCCACGCTCAGTGTAGGGTTCCGTAGTTTATTTTTTTGTTTGAAAAAAGATACGTTCAGGATAATAAAATATGTAAACGAAGTTAAAAAAAATGCTTGCTACGATTATACTACAAAAATTATTTTGTACAACTTTTTGTCTTTTTTGTACAAAAACTGTTGTCTCAATCAAGTTCAAAATGATTTTCATAGAAAGTCCATATAAAGTTCTACTTTTCAGATTTTTTTCATATTTTCTAAACTTGTGGTTCAAAAGTTAGAAGGGGGGGGGACACATTGTTTTTTACTTTTTGAGCGATTATTTCCGAAATTATTGACATTATCAAAAAATGATTTTAGTAAACCCCTATTCATTTTTAAATACCTTTCCAACAATATATCACACGTTAGGGTTGAAATTAAAAAAAAAATCACTTCCCACTTTACATATAGGGTGGCTACCCTAATAAAACATTTTTTTCCAATTTTTATTTTACCACTTTGTCGGCGTGATTGATATACATATTGGTACCAAATTTCAGCTTTCTAGTGCTAACGGTCACAGAGATTAAGCGAGGACGGACGGACGGACGGACAGACAGACATGGCGAAACTATAAGGGTTCCTAGTTGACTACGGAACCCTAAAAAAAAACAGCTAAAAGCGAGTCAGACTCTAGATAGTTCCGTACAAACTTGAAACATCAGCCAATCATCAACTTCAAACAGCCATACCTTTTGACTGCGTAGATTTAAAGGGTCGATTTTTTCACAGCACAAAGGGACCACAGATTTGAATATATGGTTTTAATTTTAACTCGAAACTTCACGCGTTCTTGAGATAAAGTGTCTTGACAGACAGACGAACAACAAAGTGATCCTGCAAGGGTTTCCGTTTTTTCCTTTTGAGGTATGAAACCCTAAACAGAATATTTACCTTAATATTCTTCAAATTAAAGTAACGAGTGCTTTTACTGAACACAAACATGAAGAAGTACTAGGTGTCGCCCGCGGTTTCGCCCGCATGGACTTTGGTAATTGTTTCACGGGATTGTGCTACCGTACACCGTTTCTGCGGGTTATTTAAATGAAACACTATGTTAATCAGCCATCACTCTTTTTTCACAGACAAGTAAAAACAGCGAGTTAGCGGGCGTACTAATAAAGTTCGAAGAGAGGGTCAAACAACGGGACAAGAAACTGGAAGAGGCAGCCAACAACGACGCTGCGCTGCGGAGGGAGGTCGAGCAGAGAGATACGGTAACTTCTACACTAGTTTGTTTCTAGTTTCTGAAAACTACTGAGCATTTTTTTCTTCTGTATCGTGGCTGCGTTTACAAACATTACAACTCACATACAGAAACTGCCAGACCCGGAACAACAATCAGTAGGTCATACAAATATTTGTTCCGTGCGTAGATCAAACTCACTACACGTAGCGCAGTGGTCAAACGCTTAGTCACTGCGCCAACCGTGTGGTAACATCATTTACATTACCTGGGTGTTAATTGTCATTTTTTTGCTTTAAAAACGTTGCCCCACACTAGGAATTTCTCCTGTATCGTGGCTGCGTTTACAAACATTTAAACTCACATACACAAACAACCAGACCCGGAACAACTATCTGGTAGGTCATACAAATATTTGTTCCGTGCGGGGATCGAACCAGCGATACGTAGCGCAGCAGTCAACCGCTTAGCCACTGCGCCAACCGTGTCGTCTAATTAGCGAGTTTAAAAAAGTTTAGTGGGATTTTATCCAGGGTAGCCCGCGAAATTCAAATTTTCTTACGATTTATTGCAATTTGCAAGTCAGTGTAACCTGACAATATAAATCACCGCTTTATACAACTCTTTCGAGTAAATATCACATAATGGAGTTATATGAACGCGACTCTATGACTAAGAGAAATATTTCTTATGACCATAACAAATATTTCTCTGTCGCTGTACTGTAATTTATAAAAAAAATAAGTAAATGAATTTTGCGAACTATGTAGGCGTTTCCACCTTATCGTAAATTTATTTTGATAGTCTTGTTTAATCAATCAATCAATTTATTTCTGGCATCGAAGGCCTATACATACATATATAAAACTTAAAACTATTGCATACGAAGTGACGGCGTCACATTTCGCTGCGAGGTCGGTTTTCTTCCACGAAAACGTCGATACCTAAATACCCTTCGGCTGAAATTCTCCTTTGACGAAGATCTCCACTAACGACTTATAATTAATGTCATGGCGCGACTCCATCTGCACGACTCTCAAAGCCCAGTTTAATGATTCATTGTTTATCGCGGCACAACCTGATTGCTAAAATACAGTTACATATTTTATAAACAACCATATTTTTCCTACAGACAATAAAACAGCTAGAGAAGACAGTCCTGGAACGAGAGAACCGCCTGTACCAGCTGACAACACAACTGGAAGAAATGAAACGCGTGCAAGAAATGGTCGCCAAGTTAATGAGCAAGAGTACCTCCTCGAACAGTGTGGGGAGCTAGCACCTACCGTAAGTAGAATTATAAATGCTCTATGTGTAGGGCTATATGATTGGTAATGGCATTACCAGAGACCTAGAGAATCTAGACCATTATAGGAGGAATAGAAAATTCTGGAATTTATTTGATAGTAGAATTGTATACTCTATGTGTGGGGTCGTAGGGATTATTATAATAGTGTTAAGGAAATGGAACGCTTACAAGGAATGGTGTCCAAATTGATGGGTAAGAGGTGTGGCTGTCGAAAAGCATGTTACCTATCGTTAGTAGTAGAATTTGATGCTCTATTTACTCACCAGTCACCTACAATATATACTTACCTAAATAAATTAATGCAGCATGTAGAAATAACTTATTACCCCTTCTGTTGCAGCTGATCACCAATGAAATAATCGGCGGGACCAGGGATATCAACGAAAATACAAATAGATCATATTTTTATAATAATGTATCCCAGATTACAATAGGTTTTAGTATAATTTTACAAGTATTTTTCATATTACGTATATGAATGGGCTGGACTATGAAATGCGAACAAATTGATAATGTTTATTGTATAGATCATAACATTTTAATGTCGGACTAATAAAATTATAAATATGTAGCATGTGTTTTATTTGGAACAAGAAGAATGCCTATTGCAATTAATAATTTGGAAAAACCGGACAAGAGCGGGTCAGACTGGCGTACCGAGGGTGCCGTACAAACTTGCGACATAAACGGCCATCTACCCTACAGGGTGTCTAGCACCATCTCTTTCCCTCAAGTGGCATAAGTTCTGCTTTAAGACGTCATGGTAGGCCTACAGGTCTTTTGACTGCGTAGACTTACGAGGATTGATTGAATTTTTCACAGCACTAAGGGACCACAGAGCTGAGTATATGGTTTTAATTTCAACTCGATACCTCCGCAAGCTCCCGAGATAAACGGTCTTGATTGACAGACCTTAAAATGGCAAACGTAAGGAATCTAGAGGAGTTCGTGGGTAAATAATAACAACCGCACGGGTCGTTCGCCAAGGTTAAGCAGTGCTAGCCTAGGTTGCTCCGAGAATGAGTGAGCGTCCATTACACACCCAGTTTTCACCGTTTTGCAGAAAGCACGTGGTCCCGGCTGTCATTTGAAGATCTTTAACAGTCGTTATAGAGGTTGTCAGAGGCCCCAAAGTCTGGAACCCACTCTTATACATATACATATTATCCTTATTATTATAATTAACTTCATGAGGCAAAGTATAACCCAGTACATGGGTTGTGGACATCAGATGGACAGTGGCACAATCCTTAACCTTTTGAACGTTAGAGCACAAACGCAGGCACACGAGCTCTCTTTTACCTCCAATTTTGTTTCATATTTGTGTCGTTGGCGCACAGGGTACGTGCATGTTTGTCACGTATATGTGACAATGGCGTTAAAAAGGTTAATAGTTTGTAAAAGGAATCCTACTATAATATTATAAATGCGAAAGTTTGTAAGGATAAGGATATTTGTTACTCTTTCACGCAAAATATGAACGGATTTGAATGGATTAACACATAGGCTTTTATCCCGGTATTTGCAGTTAAAACCGAGAGGCGCAGCTAGTTCCTACATAATGTAACCTCTACTTTTCTCAATACGAGGACAAAATCAGTGAAAAATTACGCGTACAAGACTACGTCGAAGTGACCTTGAACTGGGGTGACAGCGGTTAGGCCCAAGCAAAGAGTATAATAATATATCGGGTAGGCCCAAGTTACAGTACATCGGAATAATCGACAACACGCGGCTATGGGATGCTTTATTTTTTGTTTTATTTAGCTTTTGCTGTTCCACTGCTGGTTTTTCGTACGCCTGTTTTAAACCAAATTCAAGTATTTTTATTTTATAGTTTACTGGCTGCGCCGGTGTTACCCGCGGTAAAAAAACACTTTAGAATTATTAGTTTTCTCCACGGAAACACTGCATCTTTCCGGGATCAGAAGTAGTCTATCTGTTAATCTAAAAGGTAAGCTATCTTGATACCATGAATCATGAATATAAGCCATGTTGATACCAAATTTCATCTAAATCCGTTAAGCCTTTTGAGCGTGAAGGAGTAACAAACATACACACACAATCATGACAACTTTCGTCTTTATAATATTAGTGTGATAAATGGGTACTTGCGTGCCTACTGGACTACTGGTCCACAATGCTAATCACATGTTCTGGAGCGAACAATATTTTCACACGTTTTACCTACAAAAATACCATGAATGCAGAGGTCTTCAATTTAAGTAGACGAAACCCTAAACGAAATCTGCTACTCTGCTTGGCTGGCTCGGCCCGTAACAGCCAGTGAAGTGGGACAATGTGGAATTTTGAATATTCAATTTTGTTTCACTAGTGAAATTTTGTATATTCCACTTTGCCTCACTAGTTGAATTAAGTGGTGGGGAGAGATAGAACAATCTTACTTAAAGTAGTAATCATACTGGCTCTGCTTATTATCACTGTTCTTAAAACGTCGGAAAGCAATACATTTCTTAATAAAACAAATCGTAATGTTTATTTGCACTACAAATGGCAAGAAATGGGTTGAAAGGTTCTTGAAAGCTTCTGCTAATGTTATTAGTATATTTCGTTTGTAATTATATTATGTGGGGAAGTTAGAAGCTGCGCAAACGTAGACACTTTATCGGCACGGTTGGCGTAGTGTCTAAGGGACTGCTGCTGCGCTGCGTATCGCGGATACGATCCCTGCACGGAACAAATATTTCTTTTATAACCAGAGGTCGGAGTAGGTAGATTGATTTAAGGTCGTTGACGTCAAACGTAGAGGATAATATGGATATGCCTCAAAATACCGGAACTACATACCTATTTATTGTGATACCTATTTGTTCCGGAATTTACACTAATTTGTGTTTAAGGTGAAAAACGTATTAATAATATCAATCTACGCTGCCAGTGTTAGCTAATGGTGAAAGAAATCAGTATTTTATTTTATACAAAAATACCTTGGAATAGTTACACCGTATTTTGGGTCAGTGGGTAGTCTTAGGGGCGGAGTCCCTTACTGTTGAATTATGATTATTTATTTTAATTGTATTAACGAACGTTGAAAGCCAAAATATGGAAATTGTATCCAATGAGGATTAAAAATAATTAATTTATGGTTTTGTTTAATTAAAAATAATTGTTCATTGAATTCAATCAATTATTCATAATTATAATAAACGATTTTGTTAGCCTATCTGTAAGTGTGTTTTTTTTATTTTATTTTAATTCCAATCCCGGAACTTTACAACACAATGTACAATAGAGAGTTTTACATCAAATAAAACTTACCTATTATTTTTTCATCAATATCCGGAATCCATCTTGAGTCAAGCACCTGTCTTTCAGCCTGTTGTTAGCGATTTCCTTTGCCTCTCCGCTCGCGCCCTCTATACTTACCGTTGGGTACTAAGCATTTAAAGCGCGTATCGGGTGATCTCTCGATTTATCGTCATTATGGAACTCATGATGCACCAGGTAGACCTTACCTGGATTCCGGATATTGATGAAAAAATAATAGGTAAGTTTTATTTGATGTAAAACTCTCTATTATTTGTTTTGTATCAATATCCGGAATCCATCTTGAGTGATGTGTTTGTTATCACCTGGTGCGCTAAACTCAAAGACGCTATAATGTGTATTAGGATTCAAAATATTGAGTTAATAAAAGAACATCAACATTATATAAATGTATTGCAATAATTAATCTAGTTTACATTACAAAATAAATGATTAAGAAAAACTAATGGGTATTCTTAATTAACAGGATCAAAATAATTAGACAAAGATACAGAATGATTGGGAATATTCGAATCATTATGATTTAACAGTTCTCTCTGATAATAATTCTGGAAGGTATGAATCATTTTCCAGTTACCGGTCGCAAGAATTTGATCAATGGGAAAATTTTCCACAAAATTGAGAGAGGCAACTGCAGATCTTACCGATCCTGGAGTTGCATCAATACCACTGGCCTTTAAAAGAGATCTCACCCATCCACCAATAACAGTTCTAGACGCAGGCTTAACGTCACCTCTAACTGTTATAAACAAATGTTGGATATTACCTCGACGGGTTGAAGTAACAAATATCAATTGTCTCAACCAAAAAATCGGATTTAATTTTTTATCAGGATGTTGTCTAAGCCTCCATCCAGACTGTCTGTGGTTCTGGTTGTCCGTTTTAGAACCGAACGCTGGCCACAATACAATGGAGGAATCTTCATCGACTAGACTAGTGCTACCAATTCGTAAAAGTGTAAGGTCATGAACCCTACGGCCTGATGCTAACAATAAAAGAGTAGCCACGTGTCTAGATACTTCAAATATATTATTTTCATCAAAATTATAAGTGCTCATGTATTGCAATATGACTTTGGGGTTCCAAATAGGTGGCTTAGCAGATTTCAGTTTTGCCACCGCAATAGCTTTTAAAATATGTTTGATAAAGAAATTTGATGACAAATCAATATTAGATGTTATATGTGTGAAAGTTGAGATAACAGATTTGTGTACCAAAATAGTTCGATACGCAAGACCTATATCACAGTGTAGATGTGCTAAATATCGAGCTACCTGGTCCGCATTTGGGTATTTAAAATGAATCGAATGGGACTCACACCATAGCTTCCATCTGCGCCACACTGGTCTGTAGGTATTGATTGTGGAGCCCCTCCAGCTTGACATAAGCAGATTCTGTTCTTGATCTGTCCAGTCCGTCAAAGTATCTTGCCAGCCGAAATCAGCCATGCTTCCAAGTGCAGGTCTTGCACTTGTGGTGGATGCGTTCCTGTTCTGGTGTCTATTAGAGTGCACGCTAGATCTGGAATCAAATATGGGGGATGTCGCGCTCGCCGTTGAACATCTGCCTGCCAAAATACCTTGCTCCATTTCGGGGCAATTAATATGTAGACTCCGCTGGCCTGGTTTAGGTGTTGGAGAACTCTGGGAATCAAATTTGGCGGTGGGAACAACCAAGCTAGGTTGTAGTGCCACTGGTGACAGAATGCGTTGTAATGTTGAGCTTTCTGATCGCTGACGTCCAGTGACACATACTGTGGTACTATGTGAGCCGTTCTCGACGCGAAGAGGTCTATCTCCGGCGTACCCCACATCCGAAATATGTTGGCCGTTGCTGTCCTCGTGAGGTGCCATTCCGGACAAGCCTTCTGTCGAGAAAGAGCATCTACCTCGGCATTGAACCTTCCTGGAAAATAATGTGCTGTTAGATAAATGTTCTGCTTGTCTAGAACAGCAAGAAGTTTTCGAGTTTGATGAAGCAATTTCTTCGATTTTGTGCCGCCCTCCTTGTTTATATACAAGACTACTGTCCGATTGTCGGTTTGCAATAGTATCTGTGCATTTTGGAGTTGCTGCTGGTTCTGACATATAGCTGCGTAAACGGCAAACATTTCTTTTTTGTTGGCATGCCAAGTCTTTTGAGAATTTGTCCAGGTTCCCACAATATTTGTGTCGCTGAGTTGAGCCCCCCATCCGATGTCTGATGCGTCTGTGGTCAATAGCTGTGACGTCACAGAGCTCAAGTGTAACGGCATCGACATTCCTATGGCTTGACACCACCACTCCATCTCTGATCGAGCTGGTTGAGGGACGGTCATCAATCGGTACGGGTGTTTCACCGACAGCTGTCGACTGTAGTATTGCAGAGTACGACAGTGAAGGCGACCTCTCGGAGTCACGAAGGTTGCAAAGTTGAGTCTTCCCATTAGCGTTTGGTACTGTTTGAGGGACCACTTGCTTGTCTTGAGCTGTTGGTGAAGTGCTTTGCGTAGCGATAGGCACTTCGGTTCCGACAGGGACTTTGCGTTGCGTTTTGTGTCCCAGGTAATACCAAGAAACTCGAGGCATTGTGTCGGAACCAGAACAGACTTTTCGAAGTTGATTGTCCAGCCCAGTAAATGAAGTATCTTTATCGTGAATGCGATGTCGTCTTCCAACTGCGATTTTGACTGGTTTGCAAAGAGAAAATCGTCCAGGTACACAAGGCACCTGATCTTGTGACTCCTTAGGAATTCTGCTACCCAATTGGTTATCGAGGCAAACGTCCTGGGTGCCGATGAAAGGCCGAACGGCAAACACGTCATCTGAAGTAGCTGATGCTGACATGGATTTTGATGATAATTTAGCCTCAGGAATCTGCGATGTTGTTGTGCGATGGCCACGTGAAAATATGCTTGGCTCAGATCTAGTTTGGCCATCCAGTCTTGTTGTTGCAAAAAACTTGGTACACGGAAGTGACTGAATAGTTGAAATGGTTTGGCCGCTACGAACTGGTTTAGCTGCTTCAAATTGAAAATAGGACGGAAGTTTTGATCTGACTTTGGTACCAGAAAGAACGTTGAAAGGTAACTGGGTGTTAGCTCTGCTGGTTCTAGTACCCCGGACTCGAGCATACTTCGAATTTGTATGGTCATATTGGGAGAAGTTTTGGTTCTGTAACATTGTAGAACTGTGGAACTCGGATATATTAGCGGCGGTCTGAGTATGAAGGGTATGCGTGCCCCGTTCAACAATCGGCATATTTTGTCTGGCGCACCCATATTGCTCCAAGCATATTGAAATTGCCTTAGACAGCCGCCTTGAAATGTCCGACAGTCATTCGCGACGCTTGTTTTTAGGTGGAGCCTGCGATTGCGGTTTCTTACCATTTGGTTTAGATCGATTGTTTGCGTAGTTTTTATTTTGGCGTGAAGCGTGCGAGTATCTTTGTTTTTTATTAAAGGTTTCCCGACGAAAAAACTTGTCCTCAGCTTGTTTACTAGTAGATGGTTTTTGACTTCGATAAAAGTTTTCTTTAGAATAAGTTTGTGGTATTGATTTAGTAGAGACGGTAAGTTTATCCACCCCCCCAATTTTTTGGAGGTAGGTTTGAACTTCCTCATCATTAAATAGAGTTTCTGTACTGGGAGGAATTTTATTTAGGACATCACGATGAAAACCTTCGGAAATTTGACGCAACATACTCTCTCGACGTGTATTTATGAGATCAGCTCTTCGGCCGCATACTATTTGTAGTAAGTCATCAGTAACCTTGCTATATGGAGATTCTTTCGAAAACAATGATTCGACTTTTTCGAATAACGAGTTGGGTGTTAACGACTCTTTAGACTCATTTGACCAATCCACCAATAATTGTAACGATTTTTGTAATTCGTCTTTTTGACAAAGCAATGCATTCGTTAATCCAGCAAAAGATCTTTCCAATAAATATGAACGCGAATCTTCTTTTAACATATTCGATTCAAAACGCTTTAATTCGTCGTTAACATTTAATTCGACAAAACCGGGGGTAGCTAAATATTTCTTTTGTGCATCCGAAAACCGAACGGCATTCCAATCGTCACGTTTGAAACGCTGTAGTTGGGAGATTTTTCGAAGATACGTCTCGTTTGCACTAGGGTAAATCGGATCTTTTACTGTTGTACTGATTTCTGACAAAATTTGAAGTTTGTTGTTCTTGGATATGTTTTCAGGTCGTCGTAAATTTAAAGCGGTTGTGGTTACGGGAACGGCATTAATATTATTACTTGAAGCTGTATTATTTTCAGTAACGGAATTATTCGTTAAAAGGTTTGTTAAATAAGCCACTTGTTGTGATAAAAACTCGAAGTGTGCATAACTCACGGTTTGGGAGTCTCTTCTTAATTTGCGTTTCTCAGGGCTGGGTCCACTGCTTGTAGAAGTACTGCTATCACTATCTCTTGCACTTGGCGTCGGAGAACGAACACGTTTACGCGATAGTGAACCGTCAGAAACACATTCTGGCTCTAAATTATTATTAGGGTTTTCCATCGTAACAACGGAGAGGTAAAATTTCACGAATCTAAACTTAATAGTTTTACCACACTTAATTGAAATAAGCAGGTAGTTTTCGCGAAGTTAAATAACGCTAACGAACGTACGGCGCGAAAAACGACGCTATAATGACGATAAATCGAGAGATCACCCGATACGCGCTTTAAATGCTTAGTACCCAACGGTAAGTATAGAGGGCGCGAGCGGAGAGGCAAAGGAAATCGCTAACAACAGGCTGAAAGACAGGTGCTTGACTCAAGATGGATTCCGGATATTGATACAAAACAAATAATATTCTAATATCTTGACGCAAGTATATAAAATCAATCTACCTACTCCGACCTCTGTTTATAACTGACGAGACAAATCTGAATGATATGGTCACCTGTGATTTTTATATTTTTGGATTATAAAGAAGGACTTATATGACATGATCTACCTATATATAGGTGTTCTATATCTTCTTATATTCGTAGGTATATAAAATTCTCGTGTCACAGTTTTAGTTGCCATACTCCTCCAAAACGACTTGACCGAATTATATGAAATTTTAAATAGGTAGGTATGTATATTTGGTAGGTCTGAGAATCGGTCGTAATCTACTTTTCATATCCCTAAATGATAAGGATGGTGCTCATCAGAAGGGTACCTGAGCAGCGGGTGAAACCGCTAGGCACAGCTAGTTATCTATAATATATAGACAGTCATAACTCATCATCTGACCAATTAGGCCGCAGTCTATCTTTTATTAGCAAAAGTTCTAAATATAAGCGCGAAAAGTATAAACGCGACCAGTACAGTCAAATACAGAGACACAAGCAGAGTGGCAGCCATTATATTTTCGTGAAAGTACAAGACTTTCGCGAACAAAAGTGTTTGCAAACAGTTTTTTCATATTTCTCTAAACGGGGCTCCTGTTATTACTTATTATGTAGCTTGTAGGTACAAAATACACTTTTATGAGAAACAGAGGGGAAATGTATAATATTCGTCGATGTATTATTTCGTAGGGTGGTAGGAAACAAGATGTCTTATTAGGCCTTTGCTTGTTTGTGTTATGGCTAAATTACATTTATTTTAAGTTTACGAAATACTACAATGGTGGTATTTTGGTCGCAAAGATGATCTTTCAAGATATAAAAAGATATAGATAATATTGTTCAGAAATTAAAAGTAGCAACCCAGAGTAAAACTTTTGTTTAGTCCCGCGATTATGTAACTTAAAATAAATTTTAATAAATTACTAATGAAATGTTGGCGTACTAATAGGTCATCCTATGTTAATTATGTAAGTATAGGTGCCATAAATACTGAACTTTCTGGAAAGTCTTAAATTTTAGTTCAGTGACCGTAATGCGGGACAGATTGTAAAACACCGAATTTGATGTAAAACAGTAGGTATGCTTTTAATATATATTGTAAAAATAACAAGGAGTCACTTGCACTGGTAGAATTTAAAAAGCGTTTGGTAGTAGGTATAAGTAATTCACTTGAGAAATTGTTCTATATAAAATCTTGTTACCTAATAAACATTCCTCTGTGAAAAAAATGCGCTATTCAATTTTACTGCATCTTATTTTTTTTTAAACCTGTTGTATGTGTATATGAGTTAAAATATTTGTAATCGCATCTACGACACAGGAGAAATTCCTAGTGTGATGCAAAGTTTAAAAAAAAACCTTTGGCAAACGCCTCCATGACTTTCTGCTGCCCCATTGTCAAGCAAAGACTTCCATCACAGGTTTTAAATTGTACCTAACATTTAACTTTAAATATGAACACTACAAAATAAATAACACCGTTTTTCCCGCCAGTACCCATTCACTTGAGTCACCCGAACGCTCCCTCCATCCCAAACGTCACCATAGACAGACACGTAGGTCACATCTGGTTGTGCTTAATCTGTCGCCAGCACCAACGTGCTTGACACCATGACCTTCGCAAGGGCGTAGGGAAGGTCAGGGTCAATGTGTTTTCGGTTAAAAGTGCTTATTGGCTTTTAAAATAGAATTTTCTAGTTTGTACGTTTTTAATGTTTAGAATTGGAGTATACTGTATACTGGTACCTATGATGATATTGCTTATTTAAAAAATATGTATTTTTGTTTCAAAGGCAGGTAAGGTTTAGTCCCTGCCGGGGTTGCGGGTTGTTCGAAAGAGATACCGCGGCCCTGGAACATAAAAGGCAATAGAAGGAACATGGGTGGGTTTAGTCAGTACAAGTCTGACACTACCCCCGCTCCAACAGAGCGGGGAAAGTTATTTGATGATTTCCCATCCGCAAATTTAAAAAGTATGATTTAGTCGGTTGTCAAAAAACCCATTTCCTTATTACATAAACTTACATACTAACTCTAAACAAAATCATAATTATAGGTCACCTACCTAATTGAGGGCCTCTTTTACCGCGATATTTTTTTTCTCATGGTGCATTGGTCGATGAATGTCGACTTTACAGTCCCGAAATAATAGATTTGTTTTTATTAATAAAAAAGTACCTATTTAAAAATTATTATTTCACCAAGCCCTATAAAAAAAACTTTATTATTTTATGTAACATCATCGTTTCATAGAAAAAACACGTTTCAAATCGTAAGTTAGTGTAACATTCGTGTTTTTGCGAGCCAGTAATTTATATCATGTTTCAATTTTCACACAGCTTTTGGTCATAATAATGTGCAACTTTAATAAAAAAAAACATGGTGATTTTTTTGAATTTCCAAAGGTTTAAAAAAGTACAAAATTGGTAATACTTCGCCTAAGGTAGGTAAGCGCAGAAACTTCTCTTCATATTAAATTTCAACAAACTTCCAGCAGAGCCTAATCGTGATGAAATAAAGCGATTCATCTTATTTTCTTCGTGAAATGATAAATTGCTTTCAGAACAGAGTAAATTAAAACCTAAGTAGGTCTCCGGACTTAGGAGAACTCATTTGGTCTGTCTGTTGGACGGGACGAGTGATTTGTCTAGTTTTTCAGTCTAGGACTGTTTGTTGTTTTAGTATTTCGATGGATAACTAATTTATTACTTAGTTCTAAGTTTTTTTGTTTTGGTATAGAGGGATTTTAATTCTGAAAACACCAACAAACGCCATGGTGGGGTTTTCAGTGTTTTACTGGTGGACTGTAGTAGGTACCATTATTTATTCTGTGACTGTATTTATTTATTTAAACTTCATGTATAATAGTGGTACATTGGCGGACTTAATGCCATAAGTCATTCTCTACCAGTCAACCTTGGGGTTAAATATGACGACATAGTGATAGGGTATAAAAATTATAAGTATCTATAAAAAAATATAACTACTTATTTGTTTTCGAGAACTTATATTCTTATACAGATACTAATACACATATGTCAGCATCATTTTCCTGCCCTTGTCCCATTCTATTTGGGGTCGGCGCAACACGTTTTCTTCTTCCATTCTCCCCTATCAGACGTCACGGCATCATTCACTCCTTTCTCCTTCATATCATTCCTTACTTACACAATCCATCCATCTTTTATTTGGCCTTCCTCTCGCTCGCTCCTCCGTCCACCAACATTCAGATCCATCACTCTTTTAGTCACATGTGCTTCATCCCTCCTCATTACATGCCCATACCAAGACAAACGACTCCCTTTCAATTTTTCTGATTTTATTTCTTACTAATACACATACAGTAATTTCTATTGTAGTTAAGCAAGTAGATACGCTAGGTACTTATGCAAGCTGAAAGGTGAAGCCTTGGAGGGGAAGTATATAAAGAAATCTGAAATTGTGTCATACTACTTTTCATTTCATCACTTATCTACAACTACTATATGTACAGACGCCTGCAGGTCAAGCTACCCGAAACTGTCAATTTTCCCCAATGAAACTTGAACCTTATACTTCAGAAATAAAGTCGAAAATCTATCAAAGAAATCTGACAGATTGTAGTAGCTTGATGTGCAGGCGTCTATACAAGCATTATGTACAGTTGCGGCGCGTGGAAATGACTCAGAGTGCAGACAGGCGCCGGAAATTGTCGCGTTACTGACTGAAAGCAACATTAGTTGTTAGTTGCGAAAATGTATTGGTGAAAAGCGTTTTGTTTCGGTATATTGTGTTAGTGTACTGTGTATTAGTGTCTACTAGTCAGCATGGTTCATGTCCTGGCTCCGATTCCCAGGTTGCTCTGTGTCATTGAGTATTTCTGTCAAGGTTTTCTGCCTGGTTGATGGCAATAAGTTTTTTTTTTACGGATGGGAAAGTATCAAATAACTTCCCCCGCTCTGGGCGGAGCGGGGGGGAGTGTCAGACTTCTCTTCAGTTACTGATTAAAACTCGCCCATGTTTCTTCTTTTACCCTTTATGTTCCGGGGCCGCGGTATCTCTTTCGAACAACCCGCAACCCTGGCAGTCGGTGGTCCTGGCAGGGCCCTCTCCTATGGCAATAGGCTCGCCTCTATTGTTTGGGACTTCGACATAACTGGCGAAATGTAAAGAAAGAAGAAAAGAAAGAAAAGAAAAAACATTTATTTGGCCCATGCCACAAGTGCACACAAAATGAGATAAAGACTTAAAACTAAACGATACAAAATACAAATACGTAATTGTGTGTCTCACGGCTGCGCCAAATAGGCCCAGTTCAGCAAACTGCCGAGCAGCTAGTGCCCGACGCCTGGTTGGCGCTGGATGTAGAGGTACTATTAAGTACACATGCGTGATGAATACGTTATTGTATAGGTAAAAAGTAGATATTAGTTAGGTTGGAGATCATCCATCTTGTATTTCATTGTTATAAGAGTACCTTTTTCAATTGACGTTACATTTGGTAGTTACATTATAAACAACACGCTTTTAAGTGGGGAGGGGTAAATAGAAGTTTATCTGAAGCATACCCCTTTTTTAAACTTTGCCTCACACTAGGATTTTTTCCTGTATCGTGGGTACGTTTACAAACATTTGAACTCACATTTACAAACAGCCAGACCCGGAAGAACTACCTGTAGGTCATACAAAGTTTTGTTTGGTGCGGGGATCCCGCGACGCGCAGCGCGTGTCGTCAAACCCCTCTTTACCCCTTATTCGCCTCGAGACATAAATCTATACTCACACTGTCTAACGCTGATTTGTTTCATTGCTGCTTTGAAAAACCTATTGAAATCATCCATCCTTATCCCATTCCATTTGGGGTCGGCGCAAAAATAAAAATCTTTTTTGATTCTCCCCTGTCCGACGTTACGACATCATTTACTCCTTTCTCCTTCATATCATTTTTTACACAATACATCCATCTTTCTTTGGCCTTCTTCTCGCTCTCCATCCATCAACAATCATATCCATCTCTCTTTTAGTTATGTGCTGAAGTTACATGTGCTTCGTCCCTCTACATTACATGTCCATACCAAGACAAACGACTCCCTTTAATTTTTTCTGTAACAGGCGCAACTTTCAAACTTCCTCTAATATAATTTATAAAAGGAATTATATTAAAAAATAAAACCACAAATCATTTATGATATCTATTTATTGATTTCATAGTACAATAGATAAGTCTCGATGAAGTGAGTGAGTTCATTCAATAGTTAGTTAACAGTAAGTAAATAAAATTTGCAGCGATAACATACTTAGAAATATATGCGTGGCAAGCGTCAGTCAGAGAAATTACTACCTAGCTTATTAAAAAGAAAATCGACACTTGTTTATTGGTCAGCCAAACTATATAATTATACATTACACTTTATTTCTAAAATTTGAAACGGGATATTTATCATGTTTATGTTTTATGAGTTTCCGATCACGAATAAACTATACTATTTTCGCTGTAGCATGGTGCGGATGACAATAGGAAGATGAGCCGTTCCTTTTCAATCTAGAAGGTCATCACTGGATGTAGACATTACCCTGAATGTCATCGTCATAAAAGACAATGATCGTAGCAAAATACATCTCGTCACTAAAACTGATTTCTCATATAATATCACCCGCACCATGCCACAGCGAAAACGGTATAATACGATACGATATCGGTAACTTAAAAACATGGTAAATATCCCGTTTCAAATTGTCTAAGCAGTATCAGTGACCATGTCAGTTTAAAAACTTATATATGTCACCGGAAAATAACAAGATCCGCAAGTTTATCAATTTACTAGGAAGTTTATAAACTTTCGTAAGATTCTAAACGGGAGATAAATTGTAATATTTTACGTCCACATTTTCGTGCACCAAAATATTCCTTCCTGAATGATAAAAAAATGCGTAGGTTAGGTTAGGTTAAAACTGTGACCCCCTACGCCACTAACGACGTAAAATATTACAATTTATCTCCCGTTTAGAATCTTACGAAAGTTTATAAACTTCCTAGTAAATTGATAAACTTACGGATCTTGTTATTTTCCGGTGACATATACATTACTCAGATACACATGGTACTGACAATATGCAAAAATCGCAAAATGAGAACAGAAATTTTAAAAAAGAAATAGTTTTTTTTTAAACGCATTCTATTCGAATTCTAAATAATTTATGTATCTTAATAATTTTGTTTTATTATGTTCAGAATTTCAGATATTGACATCCATCTTTTCTTTGGAGTTTCCTTAGCTAAAGTGCACGCAAGATGACTGCGCGCAACTGCTGGAGTGTAAAAAAATATCCCTGCCAGCTTTTTTAATCACTTTCGGCATATTATGGTTTTATTCGTCTTCAAAGTAATTAGTCGTAATAATTATGCATTGACAAGGATATTTTTTTGTAACCCGTCACGTCGCGATCTGATTAAACTTACGCGACTCTAGTTCAATTTGATTATAAATATTCAAACAATTTATCGTCTATGGAACGTATTCGTATAGTTCTTTTCTGTAGGGAGGTTTCATTAAACCCAGTAGGTACCCACTTGATGTTTACTCGAATCAGTGAGTTTTAATCAGTAACCAACTGAATTATACGGATGTTAGGCTTGCCTGCTCATTTTTTATATTACTTTACGAATACTGGCTATATTCGAACGACGGCACTTGTTTTCAATTATATAATACAACATTATATTTGGCAGATCCTTTATTCACGTGCTTCGATGCGAAGCAGAAATATTATAGTCAAAAAGAAACTAGCATTTTACCCGTAGTGCGGTGTACGACGTCGTCGTAGGCGGCGTAGCAAGCGTAGCAATATTCTCCTCAAGATTTTAGCTGTCATATTGAATGAGAAAACCTACTTAAGTGAAACATACAAGTCACAGTACTCGTATTCCCCCGGCCCTTTGCTGGAGCCAGCCCGCGATGCTGAGCCAGTGAATCTAAATCATCCCCCAAATAATGGAACTCCTATCCAGCCTGTCCCTTTGCTGTCCTCCCCCAGCGACGTCCTAAGCTGGTGTCCTTAGGTGGTAGGGAAGGGTGCTCTTAGCGTGCAGTGGCTTAGTATATAAGATTTTTTAAATAAAGCAGATAACAACCTCATAGATTCACCAGCGAAATGTCATAAAAAAATAACAGAACTTGTCACTTTGTTCTGAATGATTGAAATCGTAATTGAAGTTCCTATAGACCTTGTAGACATGGTTACACATAATACACGATGAATTGAATTCATTACTTTTACCAACTTTTTCCAAAAAGTTTAGTAGCATTTTCTAGACTAAGCCAGCTACAAAATGCCTTTAAAACATCGGAAAACGAAAAAAGTTACATCAACTGGAAAGGAACCGGTTTTCATTACAAATAATTAGCATTTTTTTCACATTCTTTATTTCAACGGGTTCTATTCGATTCGTTGCGAGTTGTCGACTGATAAGGCCCGGTCCCACCGCCAGCGAGGAAGCGATTTTACTCGGGCCACTATAAATGCAAATTTTGTGTCATAATTTATTGGGTCCCACTTACGTTCCTTATAAAGCAGTGATAGTGTTGTGGGTAGAACTGTGGTAGAAATCAATTAAATAGTACCATTTTTTTTTGCTAGTTAGAATTATTCTTCAGGAATTACAGGCGTGTTGTTTTGATATCTAATAATTCAACAGCAGTTTTACCCCTGCGTGTGTACACACTACGGCTGGTCAACCTATTCGAAACTATTATAACCTGATCTCTTCATTACGGGTTACACACCTTAGTAGAGAGATCAGGTGAAAATGGTTTTGTATAGGTTGATGTGCCGTCGTGTGAACATTAGCTCGACAATTAACTTGCGCTCATTGTGCATCCTCTTTAATATAATGATGTATGTCATAAACTGTGCGTTTGTATTATATACGGCCAGTCTTTTGGGCACTTTACCAGCTGACAGCATTAGGGGCGAGTTTTTTATGTGCCCATTTAATTGTTAATGTACAGACGCCTGCACATCAAGCTACTACAATCTGTTAGATTTCTTTGATAGATTTTCGACTTTATTTCTAAAGTATTAGGTTCAAGGTTCATTGGGAAAAATTGACAGTTTCGGGTAGCTTGACCTGCTGGCGTCTGTACATATTTACTTAGTTTACTCTCAAAGTAAAGAGAATTGCTATAGCAAAGTAAAAAAATTGCTCCATTGATGATTAATATTTAAACAATGACTTTTCACACCACCAGGTTGGTGTGTAAAGTTTAGCCATTCTCTAAGAATACACCGTCGAGCGCAGCGCTGATCCTAGAGGATTCTATGAATCTTAACACTGCGGCCACGTTAAGCCTGACACTGTATTCTTTTATAGAATAGACATACTGAAGAACTCTGTCAAATAAACAACTCGCTCTAGTTGCTATCTCTTCTCGCTAATCGCTGACGGAAGGACTAGTACTTACAGAATTTATATTGAAAGATTTTACTTTATTTTACAATTTTTATTTCGTTTTCACCTTTATTGGCATCCTGTTCATTAGTTCGACTAAATGTCAATATTTCCGCAAGAGATAACAAATCAGTGAAAAAGGAAATTTATATTTTTATCTGCTTTGGGATGTGAATATTCAGAATAAACGTGCGTTTTCTCGCTTTGAAATGATTGCGTTGGTATTTCTTTATTTTTATTATGAATATTTATTATTTAGTTAATAATTGGCTTTATCATAGGGAATTCTGTAGTAAGATAGGCTACCATTAAAGGCCAATTCCTTAGTGGATGCGGTACAAGAATGGCACCACTGTATAAGGTGGCAGTCCTACCACACGCCGAATAACCAATTTCGTCTCATTTGTGGCTTTATTTATGAATGTAATTATGTGGAAAATAAAGCTTTCATCATTTTCATTTTTCATTACAGCGTGTGTATTACACATAAATATTAATTTCAAAACTCGTATGTGTACATAGTCAATAAACCCAATAGCTTCCAGGAAAACTTGACACAATTTTTGTTATAGCATCCTGTCTCTAATATTTATCATGTTCTATGTCATGCATACCTGTTATTTGCATGGTTACTGAAATGCATTTTTAGATGTTAGTTTATTTGTATTCGTATGCATATAACCGTGCTGTTGGTGTGCTTATTATAAATAAATAAAAAGTTTATTTTAGAAACCGATGGATATTTTAAGATGAATTGTCATTATAGTGTTGCACGTAATTTATTTACATCTTCTAAACTCGACTGACAATTTTGGCAGAACTTAATTTTGACATTTAATGGATTGTTCTGTCAAAATTGTCAGATCATTTTGATCTCTACGCGGTCGATTGAAAGTACATTTTTGAAGGTTTCGGCACGCTTCTTTCACGAGAATGGATTGATTCCTGTTTGCATAAGTAAGCCCACTTAACAATATGAATCGGCTTCACTTTACAAACCAGAACGAGGTAGATGACAACATTTTCTCTTCTATGACATTGAGATAAAGCTGTTATTGGCTTGGCTAAGCCGATCTTTCGTAAGTTCTCTGACTGACTGAAACAACCCACAATAATTAACGTTTACAATATATTAATTAGCTAATAATACTTTGATCTGATCAAATAACAGTCGAACTATGATTATAACACAAATTCAATACTGCTCATTGCTAGAAATCATTTTGGCATCGATTTAAAATCTGTTGGTAAGCGAAACTAAATAGAGATGTATTATTTTAAGTCTAGATTTGAATTGTGTGTAGAGGGGTGCAGTTTGATGCGATGTTACAAGCAAGTCCCAACGTTGGTAACAGTATAGGCTTATAATGTTCCCAAGGTTGGGACTTGGGCCTTCTCTGTACAAAACGGGACAGTTTCCTTCACCACTTTTGAAACAATTTACCGTAGACATGCCATAGGCACTGCATTTAAAAAAAAATGCAGTGCCTATGTTATTTTAAATCGAAAGTCAGGGATGAGGACTTTCGTTCGTTTTGTTGGTAATACTACCAATCATACGGCTACAACGCACTTTTATGTATTGAAATGAGATGCGCCTTGACTGTCATGTGCCCTCAAAAAAAAAGCCCGTTTGCACCACAACTAACTAAATGCGTCTAACGCTAAACGTATGTCAAATGAAACTTTTAACGCATTTATAATTGTGTTGTGCAAACGGGCGTTAATCACTTGTTTAAGAATCTTATGGGTCTAGCTTTAACATCACGCAGCAACTTAAAAAAAAATCCTGAAACCCCAAGCGCACTTTATTTTGTGATTGTTTTTTAGCTAAAAGTCTCGCAAGCATCGAGATAGTAACAAAGATTTCAGAAGGCTTTTTAACAAAACTGTAGAGATATTATGACAATTGGGAGGACGACGAGAACGGATTGTAGATAGATCGATTGTTTTTTTTTATACAGGTGCCCTGATCTAGGGATTTACGTTTACAAACATTTAAATTCACATACACAAATACCCAGACCCGGAACTCCTACCTGTATGCCCTGTATGGCTATACATTTTTTTATTCCGTACGGGAATCGCAACCGTGACACGCAGAACAGTAGTCAATCGCTCAGCCACTGCGCTAATCTTCCTGTCAAATTGAAGTGTTTAATCTTTGTAACATTGCACCACACTACATCTTTAAGAGTAGAAGCAGAGATATTTCAATAAAAATATAGCGTTGTATTTCAATTACTTCCTAATTAAATATTACGATAATGGTTGAAAAATAACTACATTTAACAACGCCCCGAATCAAACAGCTTAAAACTATGTTTTAAAGTTACTATATTGTAATCACAAAGCGATTGCACCATTGCCTTTTATTTATTTGTATTGCTGAATGTAATATTAAAAAAAAAAAAAACATTAAATTGCGTTTTGTTTTTCTTATATTAAATTCTCTTTTCACAGTTTTAGTTGCCATACTCCTCCGAAACGCCTTGACCGATTTTTATGAAATTTTTATGAAGGTCTTAGAATCGGTCAATTTCTATTTTTGATACCCCCAAGTCGAGGGTGGCCTTAGCAGCGGGTGAAACCGCAGAGCTATCTTTAATGTTATCTGTATTTTTTGTTAGCCTCTATATTGTCCCTCTTCTTCCGTTTCCTCTGCCTAACCTCTGTACGTATGATTATTTGAAGGAACCCTAAAAATAAAAGCGAATTTTCTTTACTAATATTTCATACAGAAATATTTCTATTAAATTCAGCAATACAAACAAACTGGTTGCTTAAAACAAAAACGTTAACAGCGAGAACACCGATAAGGCAAAAATCACAATCTGTGCGTTTTATTTGTGTTACTCGAACGTGCTAGTGTATGCCAACCTTTAACATTGTACACTCAAGTAAGGCACGCTTTCACATCTAGCATATAGTTGGACATGGTTCCATTGACGCGTGGACATAGTCGGTACTAACGCTGGCACCTTCTTTTTTAATACAATATCCGCAGATATTCACATAATGACTACCAGCAGCGGTCTCTTGATAATGTCATTCATGCGCCAAAAGTTCCTTGTGACGCTAATGTCACGCCAATGGCAGTGACGCGCCGTCAACACGACGTCAAACAACGCACGATGTGAAGGCATCCTTATACACATTCAAACAAACGAATTTGTATTATTTAACTTATTATACAATCGATCGACAGGATGTATACATTAAAATTAAATCACACAATATAAATTACGATAAAAAAAGACAATATTTTTACAAATACGAAATACAATTGTTTGTAAAACACAAAGTAGGTACAATCACAAAAATACCCAATTCCCGACAAAGGATAAGACGTAAAATAACATATTTAAACAATAAAATACCGACGACCGATTTTTACCGACGAATAGCGTATTCGACTGGAATAATAATCTAGTGACGAAAAATAATAATACGCGAGTATGTAATCGAATTTTCCGTATGAATCTAATGTACTTACAATAATTACTTACACAGAAACGTACGAGATAAAACGACGCTTTTGGCACTTAGGTCTTTTCCTTTATTCTTTTGAACAATCTTTTTCGAGCATTGCTTCACTCAACTTTATTATTTGATGTTCCAACCTACAATGAAGAATCATTTTTCTAGCCGGCGTATTATTTTTTTGTCGTATTATTTTCGCAATAGTACGCCACTAGAATAAATATTCTTTTACGGTGTAGATTTAGAGCACTTGCACATAGACTTGGGTTTGTACAAGATTTTTGTGCAAGAATATCATACGGTTGTAACTTTAGCCAAAATTGTGTGCAAATGACGGGGCTAGGTAAGAAGTTCGTTTCTTGTCTTGTGCAAACACTCTTACTAAAACGTCGCTGTTTGTGCACAGAAATGCTATGAAATCTTCTTGGAAACCCAGTCGTATGTGGAAGAGCACTAATTGTTCGTTTCTATAGTTTTCTTCATAATTTTTTAACGCTTCAAAATTCCTCTTATACAAGTGCTTTATCGGAAGAGTGCTTACTTACAAGGGAGGTATTTTATCTATTAAATTATTGCTATATTAGTTACATTTCAATAAAACTTTTTTTAATTTCAAACTTTCACTAAGGTAACTAATGCACTAAATCTTACTAGTTTTTCAAAATCTTCACTAATTAGTTTTTAAAACTTTTATTTTCTTTAATAAAATATTTTAACGTACTATTGGTCTTTAATAAAATTTTATATTAAATACTATTAATACTATAAATGAAGTGACTAGAAACATGCAAAACTTGATGAGAGTGAGCAATTTTATACTTAAAGATCAAATGTTTGGATTTTGTTAAAATAAATGTATTTTACTAACTTTATGGAAATATCAATTATCAATAATTTTAAATCATGTTTTTTAATCCATGGTGAATGAACTTTCCACCATATTTTTTCCATACATTCAGTAAAATACATGAGAAGCGTATTATATTATCTAAATGGGAAATATTATATAAATATCTGTACAATTATTTGTCATTTAGAAATTACACTTTACCATCATCATCGTGTGCGATTAAAATTAATGATTAAATTATTATTCGAAGTAAATTATTCACATTGCAAAATATTGCAATGGCTTTAAGTGTGGTTCATGTGGACTCGAGTATTTGCAGGCCTTTGCTTGGTTTCAGCACTAGTAGGAAAATGGGGCCATTATAACTTACTTGATGTTTCAGTTTATTTAAGAAAAATGGTTTAATGAGTTACTTAGGTAATAACTATTTAATTTCAAAAGCTTTTAATCTATCCATACATATTTCAGATGAGCTAAAAACTGTTCTATTGTAGGTAAACCAATTAAGTATTCATTTCGAAATAACAACCTGTTAACCGTACATATGTAACCTGTTAGTTTATTAAAATTTCAATAAGTAAACTATTCACATAATATTCATTCACAAAATACTTGGTAATTAAATTATAAATGGCGTATAATGTTTATGGTCTCATTTAAAAATTGCATTTCTCGGTGAGAGAAAGTTAATGGGATATCGTGTCTCTTAAAATTTTGCGATGTTAGCTTTACTGTTTCTTCAACATATTTTCCTACAATTGCGCAAAACCCAGGTCATTCAGCCTTATCAAAAACAATGGCCGCTTTTCAAGACATTTTCGATCAACGAAAATTCTACATTATTCAAGGAACTTTCCTCGAGCGACATGATAATGAATACATGAAAAGGTACCACTAGTTATAACAATTTAACTACTAGATCACAAACTGATTGACTAAAGAACTATTTATCAATTCCTTTATTAGTCGCTAGATGAAATATTGCGTTTTATAAGCTAAATGTTGAGAAGACGCGTATAATGCATGCACAGGGGATACAATGGAAGAATCTTGTGTTTGTGCAGAAAATAAGGCAGCATAGTAAACATTTTAAAGTAGATTTTAAGTTTTGAATAATTCTTTTTGAGTTTTGAATAGGATACTAAGAAATCTTTGAGTTTCCGATATGTGTTTGTGTAAAATTACTGCTGTAAATATCGCTTTATACTTAAATATAGTTGGCGTTATTTTTGAGGTTAATATTGTAGTGCTATACAAGATGTTAATTAACCCTTCACGAAGCCGTCAGCCAAGCAATCAAATTAATTGATGAAACGTATACATTAATTTTGGGAAAATCTATTTTTTCTCACAATTTATGGTAAGAGCCAATCAAAACATTATGTTGGTAAGTATCATGGAGGTATTTAAAGAAAAATAAAAAAAAACCTTGTGAAGAAGTATTTCGACAAAAAAAACAATACAAACAAATTATTATTATAATTAATTATTGCAATGCCAGGGAGAATTAATTACTTTTGACTTCGTCAAGGGTTTTTTACATCCATTATTATGATACGTTTAATATAATAAGTTATTGCACACGATTGTCTGTTACGGTTCGGCCACACTATTGTACGGCGTATTATTAAACTACTTAAACTGTTATTGTTAATCATATTATTTGATTAATTATTACACCTATTCACTCTCAAAAGTAGTCTAAATTACTTTATTCCAATAAATCAGACCAGACTGAATACATATTCAACTATACATCTTACATGAATACTTTCGTTTCGATTGTATATAATAATACGCCGCTGCATTAATGTGGCAGTGTCTTTATCAAAGATCCACTTTTGTGATGTTAGGAACGTAGCCAGGATTCCTTTTAAGCATAAAAAAACTTCAAGGTAAAATAGACCTTTTTTGTTACTTTCGAAATATGAATTCTGGACTAAAACATCTAACCCACAAGAGACTATTTTCAACGGGTAGCCCTAGAACACCTGCGAAATTCCTTTTGAGAACCGCTTGTAGCTTTTATAATTTATTTTATTAGTATTGGGACCACTTTTATGAGATCTTCTCTTGATGTTTCTATTGTGAATAAGACGGTAAAGTCAATATCAATTTTATGTATCGAAAAGTTTGTTAAATTAAGAAACCATATTTTTATTTCATGTATTAACAAAAGTGTGGTTTGATAACATCGGCATTCGTTAATACTTATATGTTTTGTAAAGTGCGGTTATAACTGTCAATGAAACTTTTGGCGCGTATTTAAAGCCCGCCATTACCCGAAATTGGCACAAAGACGCAACTAGTGCCACACCAAAAAAAAAAAAAAGCCCGCCATCTTGTTTTTTCAATGTCACTCAAATGTTTACCACTGCGCCCCTGTCAACGTCATTTGAGCGCCAAAAGATCTTTGTATAATCATCGATATTTTACTATTTAAAATTGAAGCTACCCCTGGCTACGTCCAAGATTATGATGACATTAAAACCTGTATAACTATGACGTGGCAGTTGTCGAACGTGTTGGATATGGAGTTTATTGTACTACGGGTTATTAGATTATCACTACACTCTCTCTTCGGGTGCTAGTCCTTTTTTGATTTATTATTTATTACCTGGGAACAAAAAGAATGTTTGATTAATTTGTCTATTGTACCATTGTACTAAATTTCATCTTAATGAAACGTCATCAAACTATAATGTGTAGCTTTAAAAACAAGATGTCAATAATTTTATTTAAGTTATTAAAAATATCTTACTGTGTAAAATGAATTTGAGACAACATTACCTCTAAAATATCTGAATGCAGATAAAGCAGTCTTTAGAAAAACAAAAATTAGGGCAACCTCTCAATCATAAGCAAGCGTCATCAGAGGCTAAATGTAAACAATCTTGGAATATTATCGCACAACTAAATCTATACTGAGACAACTCAACGATTGAGAATATTAGGATTCGATTGATCAGTACACACAGTTGCGTAAAAATATTCATATATTTATTTGCATTCCATAATGTGTGAAGATATTACAATGGGCTTAAAGCTAAGGTACAATTACGGACTCTGTAGGGCAAAGCAAAGAGTATAAAATAATTGTGAAATAAAATTAATACAATAACCAAATAATTCTTTATAATAATTTAACCAGATTATAACATTTTTTTTTATTCAGATCAACCAGAAATAGTTCAGTGACAAATAGTTATCTACAAAAACATAATTTATATACAGTGATATTTTACAACCAATTTAATGGATTTAAAATAAATGTAATGTTCATAACTTCCTATGCAAACAGCCAAATTGAAACGAAAACGACTCCCTTAGTCGTTTGTCTTGGTATGGACATGTAATGACGAGGGACGAAGCACATGTGACTAAAAGTGGAAGGCCAAAGGAAAGATGGATGGATTGTGTAAGGAATTATATGAAGGAGAAAGGAGTAAATGATGCCGTGACGTCTGATAGGGGAGAATGGAAGAAGAAAACGTGTTGTGCCAACCCCATATAGAATGGGACAAGGGCAGGAAAATGATGATGATGATGAAACAGCAATAGAATTATTGCGTCTCCTGAAAAATGACCTTTTTTGAGATGTCTCAGTTTAGAAGTGGGTGTGCAATATTTGGCCCTAAGATAGCTCCTTGGAAACGCTGTCATTTTTGTTGAGGTAGTAGTTGTTTTGACATACCTCTCGTCGGTGTCTTCTGGCTCAGAGTTGTCCTCTTCTCGTTTTGGTGAGCTGTGAGCAAATACACATAAACATGTCAAGTTGTTCAAATGCTGTCTTAAAATCAAAAGGTGATGAAAACAAGAAATGTAAGGTATGAGTTTAGTTTCTCCAAATAAACCGCGTTTTAAAAACAGCTAAAAAATCTAATCGAAAAGTAACATGCACCGACTTTAGGAAGTAAATTAATTTTGTTTTTTTAGTTGTGGTATGATGGTATCTGACACAAATTCTTATGGAGTTTTGCTTATCTTCCATATGTATTAGAAGACTAAAAATATGTACTATAGCAGATAACTCATAAATGACCTAAGCAAAATGGAAAAAAAACATAGGTTTTTTTCTTCGGGTGTTAACTAACCTTTTAGACTAAAAAAGAATTTTGAAAAACGTGAAAATACAAATATATTGTATGCTATCATCATATACAATAAAATCTTGTACTAGTTTGTATACTGCTGTTTCATGAAAAGTAAAGATCGCGCTAAGTAATTACTAACTACTGCATTCAAAGTAAAAACGGCAGACATTTTCTATATTATTCATTTAAATGCAAGAAATATCTGCCATACATTTAGGCCTGGATTACGCTCCGACCGGATTACACCAAGCCACAGTTGCAACATATATGACAGCAATACGTATATCCAGCCATTGTGTCCTGACCACAAGGCGCAGAGCTACTACCGGTCTCTTGTTACTTATGCATTCCTGGTACCATTACACTTGTCGCAGTCTTGCTGTCGTATTGTCCGGCTAAGCTTTGCTCTTGAATGATTGATGATATTTGAGAGCAAGCGTGTGTTTTATTTATTTTTAATGTCTGGTTTCTTTTCCGTGGGTTTTGTGTCTCCGTTTTAATGTGATTAAGTGATTATATTGAATTACTTTAGGATATGCAACAAGATTACAACAACTCAAAATATATGTAGGGTACCCAGTTAAACTACCTCATTACAAGTCTTTTGAAATAACGCTTGTTGTATCAATATATTGCAGTTTTAAAAGCAGTGCTAATCAGATTATTAAAAATATGATAATACTGGCAGTCAATAAGATTCAAGATAGTTGTGATCAGTCAGTAATTAATGCCACTGATTCTGGTTCTCCAGTCTTAAGGTATATCTGGACCGTATTACTGTTTTAAGCACTTGTTTCTTTAATAGCGGTAAAGTCAGTATTAAAAACCTGGCTATTATATTTAGATGTATGTACAAGCAGCACTTTTTTAAAACCCGGCTTTTCCTTGACTAGCTGGAGTAACATTACAACTACACATCTTACCAAGAGCACAACTCCTCGTCTTTCCACGTGTCTCAGTCTAGGTTCCCCCCGTTTCTCAGCCCCGCCTTGGTCTCTGGGGGCACCTGCTTGCGGAAGCAGTCGTCCAGGAAGGCCGACATTGTCCGGTACAGGTGCCGTTTCACTCCTTCCAGGCTGTGGCCCTCATCGGGGTAAATCTGAGGGAAGAAAGAAGGATTTAGTAGTCTACCTATAATATTCCCCACATTGCTCATTTACCATGTATAATGTTTCTCCCGTGGTTAGTTAACCTAAAAAGTTCCCACTACAATTGCACTTTTTCGAATACGATATCATCAAACATAACGTCTCTCATTCTGCGCGGAGCGGGAGCGCATCCATGTTTCTTCTTTTGCCTTTTGTGTTCTGGCGCTGCGGTATCTCTTTAGAACGATCCGCAACCCCGGCAGGAAGTGGCTCTGGCCCTCTGCTTTGCTGACATCTCTTTGAGACCTGCGTCTACGGTGGCCGGGAGTCGTCTCTCAGCGCAGTCAGCGCCCGGTGTTCGAAGCGTCTCCCGCAGCGGCTGGGTTGGTTTAAGGTTCTCTCCCTTAAACGCTCAGCCACTACTGTTGCACTGGCCTCCCCTTTATCAAGCAACCCGAGTGCGGGCTGCAGAATACGCGCATATCATTCTGTCCATCCATGTTGCTTAAGGTTTTAGCTAACGTTTTATAGTCGGCCGCCTATCTGACACTAACCCTCCTTGGGAATGCTTTTGTTGGTGAATTACCCGTCACCATTCGGGTGACCCAATGTACTCGATAGTCTGCACTGGGTCATAAGTTCCCTATGTCGCCTTTTACGACACCCACGGGATGAGATGGGGTGGCCGTATTCTTAAACTCCGGGGCCACGAATACGATTACCACAAAAGATCAAAAGAAATAAGTGGCCAAGAATACTACTCGGATCCACAAGACTATCAGTAACACTAATATGATTAGGATTTTCTCCGAACTTATTATTAGATAAACATTGTTTCATTGTTATCCCCTTAGACAGTTTTTGTATCAGTTACTATTTATTGTAATAACTACCAAGTCAGGATATCTTTTTTTTATCTGCTGTTGAAATATAATATGCCTTTCTGTTTGCATATATGAATGTCTAGCTGCACCCCGCGGTTAAACCGCGAAGACCGAGATAAAAAGCCTTTGTGTTAATCCAAGATATACGCTATCTACATACCAAATCCGTTAAGCCGTTTAAGCGAGAAGGAGTAACAAACATGCACACACACATACAAACTTTCGCCTTTATAATATTAATAGCTTTTGCCCGCGGCTTCGCTCGCGTTAAATTCGGGGTAACACAGTTACTCTTTCCTGATTTACAGGTACCTGCTACCTGTAGTTTTTGCCCTTGCGCCTTTTTTATTGTAATAGCAATGCTAAGTTTTCCCTTTTCTTCCCTCTTTCTCCCTCGTATCTTAATCTATTAAAATAGCCTATGTCCGTTTCCAGGGTCCCAACTATCTCTGTACCAAAATTAATTAAAATCGGTTCAGCCATTTAGGCGTGAAGCCGTAACAAACATACAAACAAACAAACTCACTTTCGCTTTTATAATATTAGTAAGGATAAGGATAGTGTGATAAGTTTCATTCCTATCTCACCTGCTGTCGGAACATGCTTCCCTGGTCAGCGAGTGCTCTCGCAAGCGCCATGCTCTGCTGCACATGCACATTATTGTCTGCAGTCCCGTGCACCAATAGCAGCATCTTGTCGTGCAAGGCCGCTGCTTGCTTCGTGACGTCGGCGTCGGCATACCCTCGGTAGTTTCCGGTGGCGTTCGGGAAACCCATGTACCGTTCCGCATAGGCGGAGGCTGTTGGGGGAAAAAACATATTTAATAGCTTTCCGTTTGTCTAGGAGAAACGACGAAGTACTTTTTTTAACCATTGATGCTTTCTGTATTCTTGGATTGAGGACACGAAACATCTAGTGGGGCAAAAGTCATCATCATCTGCCTAGCATTTTCCCAACTATGTTGGGGTCGGCTTCCAGTGTTACCGGATGCAGCAGAATACCAGTACTTTACATAGAGCAACTGTCTAACTAACCTCTACAAGCCAGTTAGTTCTGGATTATACGATACCCCTTGGTAAGATTGGTTGTCAGACTTTCGGAACACTGACTATCTGTAACGACTGTCAAAGATCTACAAATGACAGCCGGGACCAATAGCTTAACGTGCTTTCCGAGGCACGGAGTAAAACGCATCGGGATGTAACGGGTGGTCACCCATCCACAACCCAACCTAAGCAAGCGCGGCTTAATCTAAAGATCGACCTGAGCGGTTGCTATTATTTAGTCACGAGCTCCTTGTGGGACAGAATTGTTTAAAAAACATAATTTAAATAAATACAGTAGTTGTAAAAACTTCAAAAATTAAAGGAATTATTTAAAGTAATTCAGGACAGACAATAAAAGCTTAGTTTTAAAGAAGAAAGAAATAAGTTTTTTGTGCTACATTAACATTGAAAGGTTTAGGGAATAATAAAATTACCAATTCAGGCATTATTTTGAAGCTGTGAAAGAAATAAAGTTAGGTTTTTAAAAGTTTTGACGGTACGTTTGGCGCAGTGGCTGATTGATCGACTGCTGATTCCTGCACGGAACAAATATTTTTATGACCTACAGATAGTTGTTTCAGGTCTGGCTGTGTGTCTATGTCAGTTTTAATGTTTGTTTCGTAGGTGCGAACCTCAACGCTGTCAGTAGGTTATGTCCCCAAGAGACTGGCCGCGTTGCCACGTTGTATGGCAACGCTTAGTTTCTGGCCAAAGTAAAAGCCAGCCTTGTCACGTCAAGTGATAACTAAACATTCAAATCAAATCAATCAAATCAAAATGTTTTTATTTTACATAGGCCTACATGGGCACTTATAAAACGTCGAGAAAAGATGCACGGTTCGGGTTGGTCGTTTCCTATGGAGAAGAACCGGCAAGAAACTCCATGGTTACTCTTTTAAAATCATTTAGTTTTACAATGTTGTTGTTGTTACAGCGTTAGCACTTAAGTATGAGAGGACAGTGTAGGCCCGACAATAAGTCATTGCTTACTTTACAAAAAGTAAAATAAAATAATACGTTAACAAAAGTTAACAAGCGTCTAAGAATCTACAAGGCCAACCATGTCCACTCATTCACAACTAATAGGTAGAAAAGAATCTATACAAAAGTAAAAAAATAAATAAAAAAAATATTGCAAAAACAAAATAATAACTAAAAGACGAGTCACACAGATGTTGCTATCAGTACTGTAACTATTCAGAACAAGGGTGATATAAATATGTGATTTGACAACTATTGAAAAAAAAAAAAAAAAACAAAATGATTAAAGAGATCACACAAATAAATAAGATTGAGAATAGTTAGAGACATCCACAAATTTGTGCAGATTATAGCTACCAGGGAAGCCGCATGCGCAGAAGGAACTATAGCCAAACTTCTTTATCTTCAACGTAGTCCTTGATTTTGTAATATGCGTTTTTAATAAGGACACGTTTTATGTAGTTTTTGAACTTTCCATCTGTCAGTTCTATAACTGATTTTGGCAACTTGTTATAAAAGCGTATACTGTTTATTAGAAATGACTTGCTAGTTTTTGTTAATCTAAATTTAGGAATTACAATTTCGTGTTTACTGCGAGTATTAATATTGTGGTAGTCGCTCCTAATTTTGAAAAGCCCCCGATTTTTACGGACATACAATAAACATTCTAAGATATAAAGTGAGGGCAGAGTCAGTATATCGATCTCTTTAAATTTTTCTCTGAGGGACTCGCGAGGACCCATTTTATAGATCGCGCGGACTGCCCTCTTTTGTAATATAAAAACTGAATCGACGTCTGCTGCTGATCCCCACAGGAGAACGCCATAGGACATAATACTGTGAAAGTAAGCATAGTATACTAACCTAGCTGTATCTACATCAGTTAACTGCCTTATTTTCCTTACTGCATATGCAGCTGAGCTGAGCCTACCCGAAAGAGTTCTTATGTGCGCGCCCCATTGCAGTTTAGAATCAATAGTCATCCCCAAGAATACAGTTTCTGCTATAACATCAAGATTTTTGCCGTCAAGATTTAAATTTAGATCACGTTGTGGTACATTTGGTAAGGCAAACTTTAGACATTTGGTTTTGTTCGCATTCAGTAAGAGATTGTTAGCTGCGAACCATTTCGATAGAACGGTTAGACTTTTGTTAACATTAACAACATCCGGATTTTTTCTATTTATTTTAAAAATTAGCGAAGTGTCGTCAGCAAATAAAATTATATCCGATAGTTTGGCCATCATATAAGGAAGATCATTTATATAAACAAGAAACAGGAAGGGACCGAGAATAGAACCTTGGGGCACGCCCATCTTGACTAGAGACCCAGAGGACGTCGCCCCATTAACATTTACTTTTTGCTGCCTGTTTGATAAATATGATAAAACAATTTGAAATATCCTTAAAAAGGCTGCCAGCACAAGGACCCCATGGTCCCAGAGTTTCAACCCCAAACGGTTCGTAAATAAAGTTACCAATAAGGTTACTATATTTATATTGTTAGAATGTAAACAAAAAATTACATCGAAGACAAGCTGGGACAAATTACGGTAAAAAAACCATATTGTTCGAAGGAGCACAGCTGTTCAACGATCTACTAAATGACGTTAAAGATTGTAACAATATAAACACATGCAAACTAAAACTAAGAAATGATGTACCTATATGCAATTTAATCGTACCGCTAATTACCCACACGCATCGGAGGGAAAACATGTTTATTAAGATTACTAGCTTTTGCCCGCGGCTTCGTTTGCGTTAAATTCGGGGTAACACAGTTCCCTTTTCCTGATTTGCAGGTAGCAGGACCTGCAGTTTTTGCCCTTGCGCCTTATTGATTTGTAATAGCAAAGCTAAACTTTCCCTTTTCTTCCCTCTTTCTCCCAATTTCAAATTCATTAAAATCGGTTTAGCCATTAAGGCGTGAAGAGGTAACAAACTCACTTTCGCTTTTATAATATTACTAGCTGACCCGGCGAACTTCGTACCGCCTTAGCGTAGCTTTGATGCACTACTTTATTTTGTATAGCTGACAGTTCTCATATCTTAGGTATGAGTACCTATTCAATTTGAACTGGAATCTATAAAATCCTCCATATAAAAATGAATCCCTATTTCCCTGGTTGCCTGGTCGCCATAACTGAGAAGGACTTGACATTCGTTACGCGCGTTTTTTAAAATATGCAAAATTAAATGTATTTTTTTCAATCTTTCAGAGACATTTTCTTAATATTTTTTCCGTAAGAACCTTCTACAGAGTATTAGAAAACTACAAAAACAAAAATCAGCCAAATCGGTCTAGCCGTTCTCAAGTTATGGCGTGACAACGGGAAACGGGTTTAATTTTTATAAATATAGATAGATAGAAGATAGATAGTAAGGATTTGTATCTCATTGTTAGTGAACCTATGTATTGTTCTTATGAGAATAAATTCTTTAAATCTAACCTAAGCCTACAATTTACAAATCAAATATTTTATAACAGTTTCAATATATTACACAGCCAACCCGCTATCTTTTTAATCACCCAAGATTATCGAACCACATTCCCGTAAAAGCAAAAGCCTACAAATTCAAATACATTATACAAGCAGCGCCTGTCATGTACCGCCATTAAAATAACATTTAGGCCCATTAGTATAAAGGCGAAATTACTGTATTTAAAACAATTACAATCGTCCTTCGATAGCTATTTGAGTTCCTTTGTTGTCTGGCTTCTGATGAGGGAATTTTGTGGTTGCTTGGTTCATTTAAATGGGAGAAACAGAGTGCTTTGTGATGCGAAGATTTACGCATAAATGAGATTTAATATCATTATAATATCAGAATAGTATCCAAGGAAAACTTATCAAATACCCTTTTCCCGACTTCATTGGGGTCGACTTCCAGTCTTACCGGATGTAGCTGAATTACAGTATTTTACATGAAGCGACTGCCTATCTGACCTCAACAACCTAGTTAGTACTGGGTAATACGATACCCCTTGGTTAGACTGGTTGTCAGACTATCGGGTCACTGACTAATAGCAACGACTGACAAAGATCTACATATAACAACCGGGACCAACAACGGTTTAGCGTTTATATGGAACTAGCTTTTGCCCGCGGCTTCGCTCGCGTTAAATTCGGTAGCGCCTTATTGATTTGTAATAGCAACGCTAAGTTTTCCCGTTTCTTCCCTCTTTCTCCCTCATATCCCACTCTTTTATAAAAAAATAGCCTATGTCCGTCTCCTGGTTCCCAACTATCTCTGTACCAAAATTCGTCAAAATCGGTTTAGCCATTAAAGCGTGAAGAGGTAACAAACAAACAAACTAACTCACTTGCGCTTTTATAATATTAAGTAAGGATAAGTGGTCAGTAATCTATGGATCAACCTAGGCAAGCGCAGCTTACTTTGAACATCGTCCGAAACGGCTGTTATTATAATATAACCACAAGGTCCTCTTGGGAATCGTTCAACCACGTTGGTTTTAATCTACATTGCTTCTCTTGTCGTCCTTAAAATTTGCTTTCGAGTCTTGAACGTCTTCTCTTCATTCTGCCCGTATGTGCAACATCAGCACAGTTCACTATACATTGCCCAAGTACCACCAGCGCACAATGGGTGTCAGCAGTTCCCGCAATGGAACACATTCAGTGTGCTGGCTAACCCGAGAGCCACCGCGAACTCATCCCTGAAAGTACCGAAACATCTATCGCACAGTTCACTATACATTGCTTACCATAGTATCGCCAGCGCACGATGGGCGTCAACGCGATGCCGCAATGGAACACGTTTAGAGTGCTGGCTAACGCGAGTGCTGCAAGGAACCCGCCGTGTGCGCGCCCCCATACGGCCACGCGACGTGCGTCTATAAAGTGCAGGGAGTCGCGGAGGTACCTGGTGGAAATCATATAATTTCATACAGTAAACTACGATAGTCGTGGAAATACCAGGCGCGGTGAAATGAAGACTGGTATTCCAGCTTCTCAAATGTCTGGATGCGATTCGAAAATGCGCCAGTTAAAATCAAACATGGCTTATAACTTATCTACATATTATTGGAGTCCAAAGGTGTTAAATTATTCTGTGCTAAGAGAAAGATGGTCCAAGAAGTACTTAAACGTAATGGCCAGTTCTATAATTTCTTTTGTTGCTTCTTGCTCGTAAATTTACATCCTTACCTTTAATGTACTGATTATTTCTTATTGCAGCTATAACTTACTCAGCAACTTCCAACTGGTCTTGCAGCTCAACAGTCCCGAGCCGGCGATGTAACGCGTGATGAGCACCTAGTCCTCTTCCCCCCGCCCCCCTCGCATCTACTGAAGCGAGGATAGCCCCTGCTCCAGCAGCGAGAGAGCCCCAATCGAGGGCCCAGCGCTCTGTGACTAGCTGTGTCCCTGGTGCCCCGTGCCTGTTGGGGAAAAAGTACCAGGCGGTTATAAGTAGTAAATAATATTGAAACTAAGATAGCAACCGCCCCAACAGCGAGCGAGGATCAGTCTATAGCCCAAAGCTCCGTAACAAGTTGCTTCCATGATGCACCATATCTGTTGAAGGAGTTAAAGCAGGTTAAAATACCAGGCGGTAATAAGTTGTAAAGGGAATTAAAGCGAAAATGCTCCTCACATCAGCAGCTAGCTATCACAAATCTCATAGTCCCAATTTAAAGTCCAACGGTCTGTAACTAAGCTGTGTGTGAAATAAATATAAAATATGCTATGTGTGTAAATGCTGTTGGAGCAGGTAAAAAGTACCAGGAGAGTAAGGGTTATAAGGAACTTAGAAATAGTTGCTGGTACATAGTTCCAGTCGAGTACTTAACTGTTCGGTTGTTATGATGGAAGACGAGTGCAAACATGAGGGTCTGTGTTATCTATATCCTTGGTCAGTTATCAGGTTTCTAAATCAAGGAATCATCTTGCTGCCGCCGGCCACCGTAGACGCGGTCTGTGGACAGTGAGCATGGGTAGCTCACCGTCTGTCCGCTATTGACGTCAGGCCATGTCGACCGCGCTTCGTGTTCCACGCGCGCCTCAAAAAAATGTCAGTAAAGCAGAGGGGCCCGTCGGGGCCAACGCCTGCTGGAGTTGCGGGTTGTCCGAAAGGAAACGTCGTATTTGTTTTGAGATTGGCATACTTTTCCATTGAAAAATCAAAGCTGACCTTAGATACGTCCTAATTTCAAAAAGATTTTCATTTCAGAAACAAAAAGTCTTTGTGGTCTATATTTAAGAGCAATTTTACAGAATTGAAGCTCAAATAAACGGGAATTTTGATTTGAAAATTACAATAGAGATTGCTTAAAAATCCGTTTTATTTGAGAACAGTAATGACAGTAATAAATCCGTCCACAAATGTCTCTTATTACTTACTAGGAATGTTAAGCATCAGAGTCTATTGTCCAAATGATTTGTGGCTCTCAAGCCATTACAGCACTTATTACTTTTGTAACAATGACTGCAATGGCGCGGCTATCGTGTAGGAATAGACTAACAGTCTTATAAAAAGTAAGTACGGGTATATTTTACGTTTACAGTTTCATTCTACGGCAGAATTCGAATAATTTTGGTATTCACTGGTTTTCTGATCTTCGAATTTGGTTGAGAAGTTCGTTAACTGCCAGTGTTCTTTATAGTAAGTATTAAGATCGGGGAATATTTGTAGTAACGTCTCTTTTACGCATTCGAGATATATTGCAGCAAAGACATCTTCAAAAGAAAATGTTCTCTCGGTTTTCTCTTCATGTATTTTGCGTCTTTTAAATGTTACAACGTGATTTTTTGTTCAGTCAGATGCTTTATAACTATACTGTTTTTGCTGTAGCATAGTGCGGGTGACATTATATTAAAGGACATGTTTAGTGATGTGATGTGATGTATTGCAATGATGGGGAGTCCTCTACGACTATGATATTTAGGGTAAAACCTACATTCATAGTGAGCGCAAATCGCGGTAACGTTCCAGATTGAACAGGAATGGTTCATCTAACTAATGTCACCCGCACCTTGTCACAGCGAAAACAGTATTGACCCTTTTGATGAATTTTGGTATATGAAATGATTCGTTTTATATGAAAATGAGGAAAATCTATGAATGCTGTAAAAACATATGGAAAATTTAAGTAGCCTGTTGCGCTACGTGTCGCACGTTCGATTCCTGCACGGAACAAATGTTTCTATGGTAGTTTTTCTGGGTTGCTGTTTGTGAATAAAAACGCTTAATGCAAATACGATACAGAGGAAATTACTACTCGCTTCGAACAGATTTGGATCGCCAAATCCGAATTACTTGAGGATCTCAAATAAAGACAAAAATGGTTCCATATTAGTCTTCATTTCTGAACGAAGCGAGTATTTCGCCTGATTCATGATGAAAATGCAGGTATTTAACTTATCTGCAGCCGTTCATAAATTCTGACCATCAGAAAAACTCTATTTTTTTTAAAACAAACAATTTTCAAGAACTTATAGAGCGGATATTGGGAATTTTTATACAAAAACGTCGATCCCTAAGTTTTCGATTTTAACACACGAATGCCAACAGTAAAGCTGGTGAAAATATGATTCTAGATGACTTGACAGATCGATTTGTTACTAAGTAGTAACAAATATGGGATTAAAAATTTCTTCCGCCACGGTTTGTTTTAATTAATTAATTCATCTATTAAACTCTTCTTTTGCTTTTACTCTGGACGCTCTTAATGTGCTCGTTTTTTTACATCGCTCTCACATGATTTTGTAAAAATATTATGATTTAAAAGAGTGTCCATGGAGTTTCTTGCTCATTATTGGCAAGTTGGCAACTACAGTACTTTCACAAGTTATTATATCTTGTGACTGGGACTGCAGCAGCATCCTTTTTTGTTTTCATGTCATTCAAAATTGCCTGTAATGGTCTAATTGAAATAAATGCTTTAAGTTTGAGTTTGACTTTGTCTTGTACCGTCGCTTGAAACATTTTAATGTCTTTGTTTTTACAAGAAAATAAGTATCTGCACTCACACTTTAAGCACAAGAGGGTACTTAGTGACCTCGTCTTCTCTTAGCCCTGGTGGGAGGAGCAGCCGTACCCTGGCGGCGTGACCACTGGACAGCTGCACCGAGAAGGTTCGAGGCGTCGGCAGAGCTATTGCTGCTAGTCTTTCCTGTTGCAAATAAATAGTTGGGTTAGCCAGAGAATATTTTAAATTTAATAGTACATATATTACGACATCTTAGGCAGAAAATCACAGTGGAGCTTCAAATTTTGCACGGGAGATCCTTCTAGAACGTAGGGGCACACTAAGACGGGAATTTGTTAAATTCTACCCTAAAATAAATACATCGATTCCTCGACCGGATTAACTTAAAACTTGATTTAGACATTCTTTCATGAAATTAATAGATTATCTACCATACGACACTGCGGAGCTGAGTAAAAATTGAAAAGTTTTATGTTGTGACGAGTTGCACTGGGCTCAACTCGTCACAACATAAAACTTTTGTCTTAAGAAAAACCTTAGCAACAAACTTTCCCGTAATAAAATCGGTTACACTCAGTGAAAATGTTTAAGGATAAAATTTTCTGCTTATTTAATGTCTCAGTGTTAATCTCAACGGATAAACAATATCCCTCGAAAATCATAATCCAAAAATGCTACAAGCTACTGAGATTTCAAGCCTATTCAAATGGCGATAAGCTACATAATTCCGCTTTTCTTAAAGTGGAGTCTTAAGCGTGTACTTTTTGTCGTGATGAATGGTATCTTAACTCACATACAATTTGCACAATATAGCAAGAAACTAGGGTTTTATGGATGGTCTGTGTAATTGAGGAAATATAGGGGAAAAGATAATGAGCGAATGATAAGAAGATATTGTACAAGGCGTTGTTTTTGTTTGTGTCTTTGTTTCTGGTTTGATCCTACTAGTATTATAAATGCGAATGTTTGTGAGGATGGATGGATGTTTGTTACTCTTTCATGTCAAAACGGCTGAACACATCTTGATGAAATTTGGCACAGAGCTAGCACATAGGATTTTTTTATTTTTTTTCGATATCACGTGGGTAAAGCCGCGGGCGCCAGCTAGTAGAAATCCTTACTAATATTATAAAAGCGAAAGTGAGTTTGTTTGTTTGTTTGTTTGTTTGTTTGTTACCTCTTCACGCTTTAATGGCTAAACCGATTTTGATGAATTTTGGTACAGAGATAGTTGGGAACCAGGAGACGGACATAGGCTAATTTTTATTTAAAAAAAGTGGGATATGAGGGAGAACGAGGGAAGAAAAGGGAAAACTTAGCGTTGCTATTACAAATCAGTCAGGCGCAAGAGAAAAAACTGCAGGTCTGCTTGGTGTGTTATACCGAAGTTAACGCGAGCGAAGCCGCGGGCGAAAGCTAGTCTATAAATAAAAGCTAAATATTAGGTCCTTACATATGAAATTGGCGTTTTTCGTACTGGCCACTTTAATCACGAATTTCTCCTCTTTGGTAAGGAATTCCAAATTCAAATTTGTACAGCTATTTACTCATGTATTTGTGCTTCGATGACCGTCATTCATTTGTTTTTTTTCTTCTGTTTTTTTCTGTTTGCGTCACTCATTTTACAAAATGGAAAATTTAAAATATCGCATTATTTACGAGTACGAGTTCCGCCGTGGCACTAGTGCTGCGGAAACGACTCGAAGGGTGAATGATGTGTATGGCGGTTGGCGGTCATGTTGCAAAAGAAAACACAGTTCGTTTTTGGTTCCAACGTTTTCGTTCTGGAAATTTCGACCTGCAGAACAAGCCCCGTGGACGGCCTGAGACCCAAGTTGATAATGGAGAATTGAAGGCTATTGTGGAAGCGGACCCATCGCAAACCACGTCCGAGTTAGCTGCAGGCTTCGATGTTAGTGATAAAACTGTTTTAATTCACTTGAAGCAAATTGGGAAGATTAAAAAGCTTGAAAGGTGGGTACCTCACGAATTGACTGAAGCAAACCGGCAAACGCGCGTCGACTGCTGCGTTACATTACTGAACCGGCACAACAATGAAGGTATTTTAAACCGAATCATTACCTGTGATGAAAAATGGATTCTTTACGATAATCGGAAGCGCTCAGCGCAATGGTTGGATCCTGGCCAGCCAGCCAAATCCTGCCCCAAGCGAAAATTAACCCCAAAAAAGTTACTTGTAAGCGTTTGGTGGACTAGTGCCGGTATTGTTCATTACAGTTTTCTCAAATCTGGCCAGACTATTACAGCTGATGTCTATTGTCAGCAATTACAAACCATGATGGAAAAGCTAGCGGCTAAACAACCAAGGCTGGTCAATCGCTCCACGCCACTGCTGCTTCACGACAACGCCAGACCACACACTGCGCAACAGACGGCTACCAAATTAGAAGAGCTTGAATTGGAATGTCTTAGACATCCTCCGTACTCCCCGGACCTTGCTCCAACAGATTACCATTTTTTTCGCAATTTGGATAACTTTTTGCAAGGGAAAAAATTCAACTCCGATGGGGCAGTCCAAATCGCCTTCAAAGATTTTATTAATTCCCGTCCGACTGGTTTTTTTAGTAAAGGGATCAATGAACTACCTATAAGATGGCAAAAGTGCATTGAAAACAATGGTTCATATTTTGATTAATTACATATATTATATTAAAAAATATTCGACTTTTTGTTCCTTCCATACAAAACGCCAATTTCATATGTAAGGACCTAATATATAAAAATCAAACCAAGAGGTATCGTGATAACCACTTCTAACTGGGTTGTGGAGGTCAGATAGGCAGTCGCTCCATGTGAAAATAGTGATCAGCTGCACCCGGTTAGGTTAGAAGCTGATCCCAAGATAGTTGAGAAAAGGCAGATAATGATATAAAAATCAAACATATTACTTAATCCATCGCGTCAAGGCTTTGAACTTTAATTTCTACTAGCTTTTGCAAGCGGCTTCGCTCGCGTCCATCCCCCATTTTCGGGAAGTGGGGAGTTAGAAAGAGACAAAAGTAGCCTATGTCACTCTTCATCCCTTCAACTAGCTCTACTTAAAAAATCACGTAAATTCGTCGCTCCGTTTTGTCGTGAAAGGCGGACAAACAAACAGACACACACATACACTTTCCCATTTATAATATTTTAGTATAATATTGTATTTACATTTCTGTTTATATATTTTTGTGTTATGTATTTATACAGGTATATATTGTTATACTTATATTTAGGTTAAGACATCATATTTTACAAGCTATTCTCTTCCTGTTCTCGCACATTACTGTCTACGTTTCTTTTTGTCACATTTCCTCTCACAGGCGTGCTGGTAGAAATTTCTTTTAAAATTAACTCTACGTTTTTTTAATGATGTTTCTTTGTTTTTTATCCTGTATGTAAATAAATTATTAAATAAATAGTATGGATTAGGAACAACTATCTGTAGGCCATACAAATATTTGTTCCGTGCGGGAATCGAACCCGTGACACGCAGCGCAGCAGTCGATAGCTCAGCCACTGCGTCAACCATGTTGACTGTGCTATGCCGTTTAAGTCACATGTAATAGGTTGCTAGCCTATCGCCATTAAACGGATAAAAATTCAAATTGAAAACATTTACGTCGAGTTTTTTGAATTATGCTGTAACAGTTTAGTGAATTATTGTGCAGCAGGTATTTTTAATTAAAACAATTGACGTGTTAATGCCCCGACCTCGTTCTAGTACGACAGGACAAATTTCTTGTGTAGAGCAATGTTTATAAAAAACCGGCCAAGAGCAAGTCAGCCTCGCGCACCGGGGGTTCCGTACAAATTTTCGACATAAACAGCCATATCTTTTGACTGTGTAGACTTAGAGAGTTGATTTTTTTACAGCTCCAAGGGACTACAAAGTTGAGTAAATAGTTTTAATTTCTACTTGATACCTCAACGCGTTCCTCAGATAGACAGACACAAGCCCAACAAAGTGATCTAATGAGGGTTTTTCCTTTTGAGGCACGAAACCCTAAAAAAATATGTTATGCTATGTTTAATGGGTAATGTATACAAAACAATATCGTTGATATTTGTAAGTGTTGTTCTGATGCGGAATAAAAAAGTCAAAGAATGAATTCAGCTTTCTGAAGCAAAAAGTTTTGATAGCCATCGATCCGTGATAAAATAAGCAAAGATTATCCGGGATAATAGCAAAGCTCGATTTTCGTTTTGGTCGATTTTCACCAATTCAACTTGTATGTGCTCCTTAATATTTTTTTCTACAGAAAATAACCTCGGGACTGTTAACCTATTGTTAAAAATTTATTTGTCTGCTTTTTTCATGAGTTTAATGGCTTTTTAAGGACTGGAATACAAAATGACGAACAAACATGTTTAATAAAGTGCGTGACGCAGTTTTATGTTCATGAATGTTTAAAAGGTATGCTATAAACTGAATGGTGTTTAAACACTGTCAATAAAAGCGTCTGGCGGAAAGTTTTTTGAGGTGGCGTTTCATGCGTATTAAATAACTAGCTGACGCCTGCGGCTTCGCCCGCGTGATATCGAAAAATAAGTATCCTATGTGTTATACCAGACTATAATCTAGCTCTGTGCCAAATTTCGTCAAGATCCGTTTAGCCGTTTTAACGTGAAAGAATAACAAACATTCATACATCCTTACAAACATTCGCATTTATAATATTAAAGTAGGATCATAAATTTTCTGACCAAGACCCATTCCATTTGGGGTCGGCGCAACACGTTTTCTTTTTTCATTCTCCCCTGTCAGAATTTATGGCATCATATACTTACTTCTTTCTCCTTCAATCGCGCGTGTGTCGTATCATTTAGTTCCCTTCAAAATGGTTAAGATGAATGGTGCTGATCTATGCGTCATGTTCGTGAACGGGCTCTGTCAGTTGTGACTGGTCATCTCTCAGTTGCCACGGCTTATTTGAATTAATTATTTAATTTCTTTTTGTTTTTACTATGGACACTTTTAACGTGCACCGCGTCTTGCTACATCCTTTTCACATAATTTACCATATCAACACAAATGATGTAACCAAGGTTTTGTAACAATATTCTGATTTAGAAGAGGGTCCATGGAGTTTCTTGCCCATTCTTGTCCGTATAGATCTACGCTTTGGAATGGGCAACTACAATACTTTCACAGTTATTATGACTTATGACTGGGACTGTAGCTTCATTTTATTGTTGTCAATGTTTCGACTGTTCAAAAGTGCCTGTAACTGGTCTACTTGAAATAAATGATTTTGATTTGATTGAATCCTTACTAATATTATAAAAGCGAAAGTCAGTTTGTTTGTTTGTTACCTCTTCACGCTTTAATGGCTAAACCAATTTTGATGAATTTTGGTACAGAGATAGTTGGGAACCAGGAGACGGACATGGGCAAATATTTATTTTAAAAAAGTGGGATATGAGGGAAAAAAGGGATTACAAATCAATAAGGCGCAAGAGCAAAAACTGCAGGTACAGTACCTGCAGTTTTTGCTCTTGCGCCTTATACCGAATTTAACGCGAACGGATCCTGGATTAGTGAGTACCTACCTCGTCAAAGGATCCACCAGGCAAAATTCGGAACTCCTCACAAATAGTCTTTCTGAGATTTTGTTATGAGTGAGTCAGTGATTTTCTCTCTTATATAAATAGATTTATAGATATAGTAGTAAAGTTGAACAGTAAAGGAATAACTGATTTCCCACCTTAACAATAGTATTATTCTCCAAATGCGCCACAAGTCTGGGATCAGGCAGCGCAGTCCGATGTAGACTGAAGGTGGGCACTCCAGGCCCGAGGCACTCCAGCACGAAGTAGGCTGATGAAGGACTGAAGTGCGCCTCGTGGTACAGGCACGGCAGGTTCTGAGGCACGCCATCTGGTGGGAGGGGGGAGAAAGTAAATGGATTCTTGCATGATGTTCGACTTAAGTATAGTAAATACTTTACAAAGCTACAAAGTTGACCATTCACACAAGACTGGCTTCTATGTTTAAATTTATATTAACGCTTTTTTGTTTTTGGATGGTAATTTTTTTTCCCGCTTTGTGCGGAGTGCAAATGAGTGTCAGACTTGTACTGACTAAAACACATCCATTTTCCTTCTATTGCCCTTTTTGTTTAGGGACCACGGAAACTCTTTCGAACAACCCGCAATTCTGGCAGGCCCCTCTGCTATGCTTTTTTTTCGGATGGGAAATCATCAAATAACTTCCTCCGCTCTGGGAGGAGCGGGGTGGAGTGTCAGACTTGTACTAACTAAAACCCGCCCAAGTTCCTTCTATTGCCTTTTATGTTCCGGGGCCACGGTATCTCTTTCAAACAACCCGCAAACCCGGCAGGCGGTAGCCCTGGCAGGCCCCTCTGTTATGCTGACATATCTTTGAGGCACGCGTGGAAAACGAACGCGCCGTCGACACTAGACGGACGGACAGTGAGTTGCCCATTGTTCACCGTCCACAGACCCAGTGACCATATGCTTAAAGCCTGTTGCCCACTTTATTCGACGCAATCTTTGCCATAGATTGCTTATGTGATAAAGTGTAAGTGTTGAATGAATGAATGACTGTTGTCTTACCAGGGTACTTCTTCTTCTTCTTTTTGCTGGGTGACGGAGACGTGGCAGGGAGCTCCTCGTCCCAGTCGCTGTCACCCCATGTGCTGTCTCCCGAGGAAGCCAGGTTGCCGTAGTATTCCAAGTTTATTGACGGGGATGGCTAAGGGTAAGGGTAAAAGAAGAATAGTCATTATTGTGTATGCAAAGAATTAGTTTTTTTTAAAGCAATGGAATTGAATTGCATTAGACGTGCGCAATGAAACTAGTCATTAAAACTTTCGTTAACAATGTTTTGATTTTTTTTGTTCCGTCTTCTGTTTTTGAATCCATTTTCTGTTTTTGAATGTTCAAAAGCTAAAATACGCTCGAATTTTAACATGACATGTGATGCGTAGGAATGAGGAAAATCGAGGAAAATTTTGAGTATGAATGAGGATATCTATTAGAGTAGAGGAAGATCAAAGAAACGAAGGATGTGAACTGTGTGAAGGATGTTATGGCGCGAACGGATATATGTATTAAATATGTAGTGTATAAGACAATGTTTGAAAGCTACATTGCAAATACAGGATGAGTATCCTTCTGATATACTTCACACAAAGTACTTCAGAAACACAGCTCTACTACTACAACAAATAATAGTAGATACATCTTCAATTTTATCTACATATATCAGAAACCAGTGAAGCAAATATTACTCCTATATCAGCCGCTTCCTCAAACATCAATTGTGTACTCATGATATTTGTGTTCATATTGCTCTTCAACTTACTACCGTCCTAGTACCTATTGACCAGAAAATGGAGAAAACAATCTAAAAAAATCCTATTTCATCGGTTATTTGTCGTAGGTTTATTTTATCCGAAGAGAAATTTCATATTATTTCCGGAATCTGTTAATTTGTTTTTGGGAAATTAGATCTCATTTATGAATGTTAATTAGAAACATTTGTGTTTCTTTGCTTAAGATACCTGTCCCACCATTTACCACTAGCGAGAAGCGAGTAGAATTAGCTACTAGTACTTTTTTTTTAGTTTTTGTTTGTTTTTAACTATACTGGCAGTTTGAGTACTATAAGCGAACTACACAAATGTTATTTTTTTGTATTATTCGTCGTGTCGTTGAGCTCCTTAAGTTATGAGCCGAGCTATACGATAACTGAAAAATGCTTGTACTGACTGGACGGGTCCACTCAAATTTGTGTGGTTCTTTCTTAAAAATACCAAAACACTAATCTGCATAATCCTCATATACTAAGTTTACCAAGATATTCTATCTGGTCCTTAAAAGAGAACATGACCTCTGAGTTGGTTTCAGGTGTTTCTTCTCAGAGTAGCCGGTTAGCAAACATAAACAAAAAAAAACACTCTCGGCATGCATCGGTAAGTAGGTACGCATCTATTGAAACAGACATGCATAGTTATAGATATATGTCATATCCTGTCTCCCATGTGTCACTGATGTAGCACAGATGTCGGTAAAGACGCACTTAGAATATTCTGGCGTTCAGCCACTGCGTTCCAGAATAGATATTAAACGTTTAAAGGGATTTAGCGATACTACTAATATTATAAATACGGAAGTTTGTGCGGATGGATGTTTGTTACTATTTCACGCTAAAATTGCTATCAGGATTTCGATGAAAAATGGCACACAGATAGTTTATAAAATAACTAGCTTTCGCCCGCGACTTCGTCCGCGTGGCATAGTTACTTTGGGCTAACGCTAACTTTAACACATACAACACTTTAAAAAATATATCTTTCTCTCCCCTTTTCTTCCCTCTTTCTCCCCCTTTTCTCACTTTTTTTAGCCTATGTCCGTCTCCAGGGTCCCACGCGAACCCACGCGAAGTAGTTACTCTTGCGCTATCTATGTCTATCTATATCTGTGGTTCTGCTATCCTGGTACAAATCGATCTTTGTAACGGTGAACATACATAATTAAGGAGATTGAACTGACCTGTGAGTTACAAGTGACACAGTACGGTAGTTTCTGCGGGGAGCCCGGCCTCGGCGCCTCGGACGATACTCTGTATAGATGCTGCTGTCCTGGTTTACCTTCCGGGATTCCCATGTAATATCTGAAACAAGAATTATCAATCAGAATCATGTCACAGGACCAACAAAACTTTTTGTTTAATAAACACGATATTATAAAAAAAAACTTGAGAGGTGTCAAGGGACACCCGGATGGAACGAAATTATTATTTACTAGCTTCCGCCCGCGGCTTCGCCCGCGTGGTGTGTTGATAAAAAGCAGCCTATAGCAAAAATAACAAAATCGAAGTATAAATAAAATTAGGTACGTCTCATTTTTAAGGTTACGTCCCCAATGGGTAAAAACTCTATTACTAAGTCTTCGCTGTCCGTCCGTCCATAGGTAATGGTACGAATCTAACTAATAGGTATGTATTATGAAACTTCATAAAACCTATGTTTTATTACATTTTATGTAATTAGATCTTATTGTGCCTATATGTTCACAAATAAAGGATTTGAATTTAGTTTGTAAGGAACGTGTCAACTGAACGTACTCTGTGCTCACGCGTCTGCCCGTGTTCGGGTCGCGCACTCAGCGATGAGCGACTTGTTCCCTACACCGCGCCCGAGCGGGCCAGCCTAGTCAAGGCGACATGAAATTAATTTTGTTGCGCGTTATTTTGATTTTGCTATATCTCCTAAAGTATTTATTTAATCTGCATGATGTAACAGGAAAAAATAATCTTCATGAAATGCTCATGCCAACCAACCTATTTAAAATGATAAGGATTAATACTGTATTTGTGTAAATAGCTTTCCAAGTTAGCGCTTTATAATTGCCCATTTGTTAAAGTATTAAAATGGATATAGTATGTTATCCTTAAGATATAGACATATGTCACCGCTGACTTTTCTGTGGACCTATATAAGATACACAATTACACCATACATTATTTTGTTATATCTTAAAGGGTTTAGGCAGCGTTTTCGTTGAAAGCTCCCAGACAGCATACTTTTTGCCGACATCTTCAACAAATATAGTTAACTAGCTTTTGCCCGCGGCTCCGCTCGCGTTAAATTCGGGGTGACACAGTTCCCCTTGCGCCTTATTGATTTGTAATAGCAACGCCAAGTTTTCCCTTTTCTTCACTCTTTCTCCCTCACATCCCACTTTTTTCAAAAAAATATTAGCCTATGTCCGTCTCCTGGTTCCCAACTATCTCTGTACCAAAATTCATCAAAATCGGTTTAGCCATTAAAGCGTGAAGAGGTAACAAACAAACAAATAAACAAACAAACAAACTCACTTTCGCTTTTATAATATTAGTAAGGATGTACACAGAAATAAATACAAAAACTTAACAAATTATATACTAAAACCTTTCTTAAGAATCACTCTATATATTACTAAAAACCGCATCAAAATCCGTTGCGTAGTTTTAAAGATTTAAGCATACAAAGGGACATGGGGACAGAGAAAGCGACTTTGTTTTATACTATGTAGTGATTATGTACAAAAAACCTGAATACACTCAACAATAATAATCGTCGCGACACCACACGTACACACAAAGTACTCACATATGCTGATTCGCATGATCCCAAGCCAATAACTGGACGACGTCAAAGCTCCCATGCGTCAGGGGCAAAGCCCTGGGCCCATGCGAGTTATGCTCCGTCCTTACAATATGACGAAACAAGCCTGCTGGGCCGTCCCTGACTGGAGCCAGGGTCACCAGGGCTCCGCCACCTGCTGACCAGAGGGGCGAGGGGGCTGATTCTACCCAGCTTGACGGCTCGGTAGTTTCAGGCCCTGAAGATATCCTGTAGACCTGGGGAAGGAAGAATGATAAATATAATTATGAACAGGTATGCATTTGTCTTTAAAACGAATTGTTTTGAATCCCTACAAGATATACTTAAACTAGCTTAAGTTACACCTAAGTTAGCCTTGTCTCAATATTAGATTTTTCTTGTAAGTAATGTTTAAAATATCAAAACTGTTGAATAAATAAGAACGTGTTAAAACCAGCCAAGATAAAACAAATGCGCTCCAGACAAAGTTAAATAATGTTCTTTTCTTAGTAAGATATGAATATTTAAAATGAGACTTTTTAGTTAAGCCGCGAAAAGTTAACATTCTAAAACATTATTAAGAATTTAAAATTACCAAGCTACAAAGTCAGTCACAAAAGTAAAACAAAAACTGTTGGTAAAGTGCTAAAAATAACATAAAACCGAATTCCCTAACTTAACATGAAATTTTATTAAGGCTTAAAAATTGAAAATATACGACAAAACTAAATTTAAGTACACCATTTATTAACGAGTGAAAATATGAAGGTACAAAAAGAACAAAGAATTTTTTTGAATTGATAATACTTAAAAAATATGTTTATTTTTATGAATATTTCTTGGCAGCCATTTAAAGACTGCTTTTTTGTAGTCAGCCAGAGATACTGTTATTTTCAAGACTTTTTATCGTAACTACATAGTACTAACTGGTAAATACTTAATTTTATTGTATTCACATTGAAAAGGCCTATCTAAAAAAGTAAAAAACTTAACGCTTCTAAAGTGACTCCTAAAAAAGGAGGAGAAATTCTTTTTTTTTAAATGTATGTTCACTGGACAATCGGTGAACATACATTTAAAAAATTGATTGTGATTACTCTGCAGATTTACGTCTATGTCATTTGGTAGGTATCATAATCTGCCTAGCATTTTCCCAACTATGTTGAGGTTGGCTTCCAGTTTTACCAAATGCAGGTGAATACCAGTATTTTACATGGAGCGACTGCCTGTCTGACTGACCTCCACAAACAAACGTGCTTTCCGAGGCACGGAGGAAACTCGGTATGTAACGGGTGCTTCCACAGACCAACCTAGGCGATTGCTGCTTAACCTAAAGATGAACCTGAGCGGTTGCTATTATTTAGCTACGAACTCTTCCTCGAGCTATGTTACATAATAATACAATAAGCTAATATGTTCATTGGTATATCTCTCAAAATTGAATTGCTAATAGTCCAATTCTATATATTAGGTCCTTACATATGAAATTGGCGTTTTGTATGGAAGGAACAAAAAGTCGAATATTTTTTAATATAATATATTTAATTAATCAAAGTATGAACCATTGTTTTCAATGCAGTTTTGCCATCTTATAGGTAGTTCATTGATCCCTTTACTAAAAAAACCAGTCGGACGGGAATCAATAAAATCTTTGAAGGCGATTTGGACTGCCCCATCGGAGTTGAATTTTTTCCCTTGCAAAAAGTTATCCAAATTGCGAAAAAAATGGTAATCTGTTGGAGCAAGGTCCGGGGAGTACGGAGGATGTCTAAGACATTCCAATTCAAGCTCTTCTAATTTGGTAGCCGTCTGTTGCGCAGTGTGTGGTCTGGCGTTGTCGTGAAGCAGCAGTGGCGTGGAGCGATTGACCAGCCTTGGTTGTTTAGCCGCTAGCTTTTCCATCATGGTTTGTAATTGCTGACAATAGACATCAGCTGTAATAGTCTGGCCAGATTTGAGAAAACTGTAATGAACAATACCGGCACTAGTCCACCAAACGCTTACAAGTAACTTTTTTGGGGTTAATTTTCGCTTGGGGCAGGATTTGGCTGGCTGGCCAGGATCCAACCATTGTGCTGAGCGCTTCCGATTATCGTAAAGAATCCATTTTTCATCACAGGTAATGATTCGGTTTAAAATACCTTCATTGTTGTGCCGGTTCAGTAATGTAACGCAGCAGTCGACGCGCGTTTGCCGGTTTGCTTCAGTCAATTCGTGAGGTACCCACCTTTCAAGCTTTTTAATCTTCCCAATTTGCTTCAAGTGAATTAAAACAGTTTTATCACTAACATCGAAGCCTGCAGCTAACTCGGACGTGGTTTGCGATGGGTCCGCTTCCACAATAGCCTTCAATTCTCCATTATCAACTTGGGTCTCAGGCCGTCCACGGGGCTTGTTCTGCAGGTCGAAATTTCCAGAACGAAAACGTTGGAACCAAAAACGAACTGTGTTTTCTTTTGCAACATGACCGCCATACACATCATTCACCCTTCGAGTCGTTTCCGCAGCACTAGTGCCACGGCGGAACTCGTACTCGTAAATAATGCGATATTTTAAATTTTCCATTTTGTAAAATGAGTGACGCAAACAGAAAAAAACAGAAGAAAAAAAACAAATGAATGACGGTCATCGAAGCACAAATACATGAGTAAATAGCTGTACAAATTTGAATTTGGAATTCCTTACCAAAGAGGAGAAATTCGTGATTAAAGTGGCCAGTACGAAAAACGCCAATTTCATATGTAAGGACCTAATATATAACAAAAAATTGTCAGGAATTGGCCTTCTACTGGGCCTAACTCTTTATAATTTCACCATGGATTCGAAAAGAAGTAGAACAATACGCGAATTTACCAATAGAACTGATTTAATAAGAATTGCCTTTCTCTTACCTCCTGACAGTACCACATCGGACTCTTGCAGACGGAGACCACAGACAAGTTCTGCCTCCTCGTCAGCCAAACCACGCACACTTCTGTGAGGGACACCCATTGTGCGCTCGTGAAGTAGTAGTCTCTGTAATAGAGGGATAAGTTGTAATTGTGTCAAGGAAAATGAGAAGTAAATGTATGACTATACAGTTTGTTTTCTTATACACGAGTATCATGGAGAAAATTTTGACAGAAACCATCGGGAGTTTTAAGACTCTTTAAAGTTTCTGATAACCTGGTACATCTGCAGACAAATTTTAGTATTTGTTGTGCTAAATTTAAATTGTGTGATGCTAATTAAGCTAATGGTGTGTCAATTAATTAGTATTTAAATACGTCATTGATGAAGAGGGCCAACCTCCTTATTCATCCAACTGAAGAGGTAATAAGAGGGCGCCCTTATTACCTCCAATGTTACCACGGTATTCGACCTAAATTACAGTTACTATAGCAACAACTCTAAACATTTTACTTCATAGTGTTCCATGTATACAAAGTTCATCTCCATATAAAACGAAGATTGTAAAGCGGACCCGACTGCTTTAAAGCGCTGTAAGCTATAAAGCGAGCTAGATAAATGAGTTGAACCCCGTAAAGTATACAAAGTGGCAAGATTTCGTATTAAAACTTCAATATTTTGGATCGACGTTCATTTACATCCAGGGTTTATTGGTGAAAGAGACCGATCGTGTTATGTTTTAATGTTTACTGCAAGTTTCGAAAGTTACGTTTTATTTTTTGTACATACACGTGAATTATCATGTCGACATTGACCAAATGTCAAAAGGGATATTCTCGTGAAAAACTTTGAGATAAGACTTATTTAGATAGTAAGGCATCCAAAATACTATGTTCGTGAAATCGTAAAACGTTATTTAATATAGTAGCAGGGCCCTGCTGGGGTTGCGGGTTGTTCGAAAAAGATACCGCAGCCCCGGAACATAAAGGCGTAGTAGGAACATGGGTGGGTTTTAGTCAGTAAAAGTATGACAGTCCCGCTCCGCCCAGAGCGGGGGAAGTTATTTGATAATATCCCAACTGCAAAAGAACATTCTGTAGGAGGACTACATTCATTATATTACCCGTGACTGGAATTTTAGTTTGTGTGAAAGTTGTTCAACAGTCATATAAATGATAAATGATGTTTATTTTGCAAGTAGGTTTTCACAAACACTTTGACACGTCTTTTTAAAAAAAACTAGTTGAGGCCGGTGTTTCGTACCCGACTACTCTGAGAAGAATCAGCCGAAACAAACTCAGAGGTCATAAGTCTCTTGGTCAACTTACATGAGGACTGCATAGTCCTCATGTAAGTTGACCAAGATTTTTGTCTGGACCTTAAAAGAGCCTATGACCTCTGAGTTTGTTTTTGGATTAGTGTCTGAAATGGTCTTTTTAAGAAAGCACCACACAGATTGATTGGATCTGTCCAGTCAGTGCAATCATTTGTCAGTTATCGTGTAGCTCGACTCATAGCCCAAGAAACTCAACGACACGACGAACAAGACAATATCATAATTATTAAACAATAAATTCTTAAATTTATGAAAATATTGTAGGTGAAGTAGGTATTTTGAATTGCAAAATCGACGGCCTCTGAAATCTACTCACCCTGCTTCGATTATAGCTTTGGGTGGTGTGAGGTGTCTTGTACGTATGTGCTTCGGGTCAGCAATGTCAGCAACTGTCAGTGTCACCGTCGGGTTGTTCGTCCCTGGCTTTGGGTACCTCACGCTTCTGATTTCCGGGTATGTCTAGGTGGAGAGAACAAACAGTTTTATATAAACACAACAATACGTGTGGCACTCGGGGACTGCCGCGGTAAAGCTTTTGCATTGCATTTTTTATCAACTTATGATTTAAACAACAAAAAAATATAATTTTTTTAAAGTACTTTCAATAATAAAGAAGCCCCAAAAAGAAAAGCAAGACCTTAGGTTTGATCCAGCGTACTGTCGAGAGACCATCCAATTTTTGACCAAACACGCTGATAGAACATTGCAATCGTAAATTGAAATTAATGACCGTATTCGTAATGTAACTGTTAGGTTTTTTTTCGTTACGGAATTTCTTGATTTGGTCGCCGCGATAAAAGCTATGCAATAGCTTAAATCTTATAGAATTTGGTTTTTATTTCTCTTTAATGTTAAAGAAAAATAACTTAAAGAAACTAACTTATAAATAAACTAAAAAATAGGGTCAAAAATTTGTGCTCAACGCTATGAGTTAGTAATGTCCCCAAGAGAATGGCCGCATTGCCACGTTGTATGGCTACACTTAGCTTCTGGCCAAAGTAAAAGCCATCCCTTGAGTGAAGGAAAGTGTCAACTAAACGTATTGAAATTTCTTTAAAAAGGCTGGGAGCACAAGGACAACGGTCCCAGAGTTTCTACTCCAAAAGGCTCGAAAATATAGTTACCAATAAGGTTACTACTAAATTTACGCCGCTTGAGGTTCTCTGCAGCACTATTTTATTGGTGCATGTAGGATATCAAAAAAAGACAAAACGGGATATTATTGATTACTAGGTGGCGCCAGCGGCTTCACTCGCGTGATATCAAATAAAACCTATGTGTTACAGACTATAATCTACCTTGTAATAGCAAAGCTAAGTTTTCCCTTTTCTTCCTTCTTTCTCCCACATATATCACTTAAATAAAAACAATAGCAAATATCCGTCTCCAGGGACCCAACTATCTCTGTACCAATTCATCAATATCGGTTTAGTCATTTAGGCGTGAAGACGTAACAAACAAACAAACTCACTTTCGCTTTTATAATATTAGTAAGGATAGTAGGAAGTAGGAAGTAGGATTTATAATATTAGTAGGATGTCAAAGTGGACAAATATTATTACAGATAGTATGTAACACCCATCTTTCGCCATTCGATACCAAATGTAAACAAAACCCATGCTAAAACCCCATCTAAAATGGCCGCCTGAATGTTGGCGAACCCGTCTTAACGTTGTCATGTTTTTGCCGGGAGAACGAGACATTACGACAAAGGCACAAGATGGAAAGAGATAAATATTAGATTGTCAACGCCACAGTTGTTCTTTAGGTTAATGACCTTTCGTATCGCTGCTAGTTGGCCTTATGTTAAATCTTATATGAAAGGGTTGAGCCCATAATTTTTTGCAACAAATGTCATTTTGGGCTATCAACTGAAGAATTCTTGATGGAAAAACCGGAAAACACCACCATCTGGCGATCAAAAGCAAAAGTTCATGCTTGACTTTATTTACTTACTAACTGCGCCCCGCAGTTTCATTTGCGTGTTTATAGAAAATACAATATACCTTAATGAATTGTAGCCTATGTGTTATTCTGGTATAGAAGCTATATTATTGTAAAGTTTAATTAAAATCGATTCAGTAGTTTTTTCGTGAAAGAGGATCAAACATACATCCATACTCACAAACTTTCGCATTTGTAATAGTGTTGTAAAATTAGTAGGATTTTGTAGTAATGGCAAGTTTATTTTACCACTGATTAAATTGATCTGCAGTTCCGATTAATACAAGTCGTCGTACTGTCGCCATTCCATAATATCTCAGGAACGTCCCAATACTGGGACGAATGCCTAAGATGGGAGGTAGGCTAGGATACTACATTCCATCTAGTTGTCTAAATTGTCTAAGGTTGTTTATAGCTCATTTATTTATAGGTGAAAAATACTGACCCCGGGTCTGTGGACGGTGAGCAATCGGTAGCTCACCTTCCGTCGGTCTATTGACGATAGGCCGTGTCGTCGGCGCGGAAAAGGTTACTCGTAAAGTACAACTAGCATAACTGGCAACTGTAATTAATCCTTACTAATATTATAAAAGTGAAAGTGAGTTTATTTGTTTGCCATTTAGGCATAAAGACGTATCTTCACGCCTAAATGGCTATGCCGATTTTGAAGAATTTTGATACAGGAGACGAACATAGGCTATAAAAAGTGAAAAAAGGGAGAGAAAGATATATTTTTTTCGATCATCACGCGGGTTAAAGTTAGCGTTAGCCCAAACTAACTATGCCACGCGCACGAAGTCACGGGCGAAAGCTAGTATAATATAAAAACAACGCATAGCCAAGTCTTCCTTCTTTGTTTGTTCTTTACAAAAAACATAAAGTTCCTAATAAATAAAGCTAATTAATTTGGTGTTCAGATCTATAAGCAAGGTAATACACATTCTGTGCCCATAGATATAAAGATGTATATACGGATAAGGAATTGAGAAAAATGAACCTTAGGTACTAGATGGAAGTTTGTGTTCACCAAAGCATATTTTTCATTACATACATTCCTCAAATACCGCTTCATTTACAGTAGTTGGTCTAAATTAAAAGTAACCTTATCAGTCAAAACATAACATTCAGATTACCTTGGCAGGGTCATCAGTGTCCAATGCTGCCCCATACCAGGGGTACTTCTGTTCATGCACCAGGCTGTCGTTGAAGGTGGCGTATAGCACCATGTGTCCATCTGCTGACATCCATAGCGCAGTACGAGAGCCCAAGATTTCTTCTGTAACAAAGAAAGTAGTTTTTTTGTAGTAATCATCAAGATCTTTTCAGAGACAGTTGGGGCCATACTCTTTTTTTTTGTGGATGGTAAATCATCAAATGAGTTCCCCCGCTCTGGGCGGAGCGGGGGAGGGAGTGTCAGGCTTGTACTGACTAAAACCCACCCATGTTCCTTCTCTTGCCCTTTACGTCCCGGGGCCGCGGTATCTCTTTCGAACAACCCGCAACTTCGGCAGGCGGTGGCCCTGGCAGGTCCCTCTGCTTTGCTGACATATCTTTGAGGCGCGCGTGGAACACTAACGCGCCATCACCAATAGACACTCAGAAGATCGGGTCGTAGATCGAGAACAGGGTCCAAGCTACCGGCATTCCGGGCCCCAAAGAGAGGAACCTCCTTAAGATACGAGCCGTGTCCAGAAGTCCCACTTTATTATACTAATCAATGGGATTATTATTCAGGATAAAATATCTCTAACTAAGAAACATTTGGTTTTAAAAATAAAAATTATCGTAAAATGTCATATTAACTAATTTTATTATCAATTTGTTAAACTCAAATTATTTAAGTGATAAATTGTTGGAAATAAGCCCTCGTTTTTCGACCAAACTTTTCTAGATGGTAGTTGTCTGTCTGATACCAACCTCTCACTATATTAACGCAGAGCTAAGTAGTAGTTCTTGTTGCAAGCACAGTAAGCTTCTTATAAATTGAATTGTTCTCGATACGCCACTATTACACAATTATGAAAAGGAAACAATACTAAGCAAAATCTGTCGATAAAATGTTGCAAATAATCGTTCGAATTTTAAAATTCTTGTCCCGCATTGCAAACTAAGTCAAACGTTCCATTTTTAAACTTATCAACAGAACGCCTCGTATCATGTAAGAAGGAAATCCGCATAAACGATTTTCTTATCAAAGATTGTCATGGATATCTTGTAGACAGACGAGAGTAAGGCCAAATAGTTGTTCGAAATATTTTTATCCTGAATAATAATCCTATCGATTAGTATAATTAAAAAAGCGAGTGTTTTTTTTTTTATTTTAGTTAGTTCGAGTCCCGGGCTAGGCAAGCGAGTTTTAGAAAATCTTTGAATGCAGTTTTGTTTTTCTTTGAAAATAAAAGAATGTCTCCTTTCAGTAAAATGAGCCAACTTAAGACTTTAAGGTTTTTTTTTATTTTCCACCCTGTAAGTTAATCTTTTATCTAAGGAGTATATAATAATTTTTTCTTTTTAATAAATAACTAAATATACAATCTATAATTATAATTAATTGTAACTTACAAATAAATTAAAAAATAGCGTCAAAAAATTCGTCCTCAACGCTATCAGTTGGCAACGTCCCCAAGAGACTGGCCGCGTTGCCACGTTGTATGGCAACGCTAAGCCTCTGGCCAAAGTAAAAGCCAGCCCTTGGGTCACGGGAAGTGTCAACCAAACGTTTTGATATTTCCTTAAACAGGCTGTGAGCACAAGGACCCCACGGTCCCAGAGTTTCAACCCCAAACGGCTCGAAAATATAGTTACCAATAAGGTTACTATATTTACGCCGCTTGAGGTTCTCTGCAGCCGCAGCAGCAGCGCCAGCGCAGCACGAAGAGCTAGGAAGATGGGATGGCGCAAGAGTATCGACGCACGTTGCGTCCCACACTAAAGGCCTACCCAACTTCCACGGAAACAAAGACATACCGTCCGGTCTTTTGCCATCGTCGCGTGCCAAGCCATTGGGTTCTAAAACAGCTGGAACGCCGACGGTGACAAGAGCTCGACGGATGATGTCATTAATATTCGCGTGCCGCGCAAAACGGCCCGCACTTCGGCTGCATGATAGACCGTGGTGTCCAAGGCTGTTGACTACTTCACCACAATGACAGCGATGAGGAGAACAACAAGGAGCACCTAAACGTAAGGTAGCAGCGAGGCGGAAAGAGTGTCATCGAATAAAGTGCCTATGCTCGACGACGGTAGTGCGTTAAGCCAAAGACCCGACTCCCACTTGCTCACAGCCAAAAGGCGCGCACGCTCAGCAGTAGTAGCAGACGTGTTCAGTAGATTATTCTGAACTACTCTGCAGAGCGGCTCGTCCCACTGTCTCTGAGAAAATGGTTTGTCGGGTTGTTCAGTGCTCGGACAAGCGATTTTCCAAGCATCCTTAGCCTCGGAGAAGCACGGCACATCAAAATCAATCAGTGTGGAAGCCAGGATATTCCTGATTAATTTTTCAGTACCGTGGACCGAGGATAAGAAAGCTGGTAGACTAATACTAGAAATTTTGCGGACGCCGAGTCCTCCCAAACGAATGGGAAGAGTGGCTTGAGCCCAAGCTCGGTCGTCCAGAGCCACATTTAAAATCAAAGATAAAGTATGTCTGATAATTTGATCCATTTTGTCCAAAAGATGAGTGTGCTTCCATAAAGGGGAAGCACGTAGGAAATATGTTAATTTAGGGCCAAAACAGCAGTAACGAATTATAGTAATAGCCGAATGCATGTTAATTTGGAGCAATCTTTCTGAGGCATCATTAAATTTTTGGATTTTTTCATCAATAAAATCTAGAAAGGAATTCTCGAAGATAGGAGACCCAAGGAGACGAAGAGAACTTTTATCAATAATTTTGATATCTGGGGCTATTGTGTTGAATTTTGATAAAGTCCTGTAAGTAAGTATATAATTCTGCTGTACGTTGTCACTGAACTCCTCTTAAACGTCTGGACCGATTTGAAAGTATTTTTTTGTACGCGTTTGAGTGGCGCCCTGAATGGTTTAGATTCACAAATTAGCCAGGCAGATGACGCGCACTAAGGGGGTTAAACAGGTTGGCAAAGTCTGTATGGGAGATACGCTATTCCGTGGCCGGATTGACTTTTGTGATAAAACTAACTACTAGGATAGCATGAAATTCACGGTGGTACTAATTTCAACAGTTTGGTCTGCAAATGCAAGTTTTTGAAAGAAACAAATTATGACAATAATACTAGGCTTGCATTAAGTCGCGGTGGTATTAATTCAAACAGTTTGGTCTGCACATGCCAGTTTTAGAAAGACATAAATTATGATACAGCTACTAGGATTGCATGAAATCCACGGTGGTATTAGTTCCAACAGTTTGGTCTGTTCAATAAGTTTTAGATGGAACTTACTTACTTTTTATTCCGGTCTAGGCAGCAGCTATTAGGCTGTATAATTTTACGCTACAATACTTAGGAGCTCAGCAGTGGGTGAAACCAGTGGGAACAACTAGTATTTATGTAAAAATATTATTCAAAATAACCAAGTCATGGCCAGATAGGATATCCAGATAGATTGTTTGAAATATTGGGAATGTTTTCTGAATTTAAACTGAAAAAAGTAAATAAAAAGAAGTTGATATGACCTTTTCCACTATTCGTTTCAGCATTGAGTATTTGTTTCAGCTGAACATTATTGACTTTCAAATTAAATATGCGACACATTGATGCAATGCTTAATACGAAAATATATTTTTTTGATTTGGTTTTGATGCGTGAAAACAGTGAGCAATATCCGATTTTGCTAACTGTGTGTGTGAGACAAATAAATCTTTTATAAGAGAGTTACGTATTGTCATTGTTACGTTCGCAAACGCGTGATAACCTAAAATTAAAAGATATTTTCGCGTCTACGCTGGCCGGGAATCGTCTCACAATCGTCTACCCTGGAGTAAACGAAGGAGCACTTAATATAGTATGTGGTATGTAAGTATCCAAACAAAAAAAATAAAAATGAGTTAAACCTAAAATTGATTAAATTAGGTTAATGAGGAAAACACAACTAAACTATCAGTACTACAGGTACCAGGAACTTATAGCCCGGAGGATGTTGACAGTGGTGCTAATTCTGATGAACAACCGGATTAGACTACGCTAAGATTGACACACATCGAATGTTATTCCACACCATTTTAGTCAAAGATAGTGCGATTTAGCTTGACAACATATTACGCAATTTCATTAAACGTCTGTGTCAGTGAACCATCACATCACAGTTGACAGCTGTGCATCGCGTTTACGTCAGTGCGTACTCAGTGTGCCAATGTGGCACATTTCATGTGTATACAGGGTGTTTTTTATACTAAATAGAGTTTGGTCGCAACACGCCTGAAGTGAAGCGATGCGGCCTAGGGTGCGGTTTTTGCGTTTATAACTAATCAAACGCGTGTGTCAGCGAACCGTCATATCACAGCTGACTGGCATGCATCGGTTCTACGTCAATGTGTACTGTATCGTGCTGACGGGGCTTATGTCATGTGTAGTGTGTATAGAGTGATTTTTATTATTAATAGAGACGTTTAATCCATAATATTAGTATGGCACTAATATTATAATTGTGAAAGTAACTCTAATTGTTTGTTTGTTACATTTTCACGACTCGGCTAATTCGATCGTAAAGAAAATTTGTCTAGGGATGACCTGGGACATAGGTTATATATTTTCACGAAAATAACTAGGGGTAGTGAGCAATATTGCATTATATTCATATTTCAGATTTTTTTGAAAACTGGCAACTGCATAAGAATATGATGGTTTTTTGGAAATGCAGATGATAGTGTAATAATACTGGAGATATCAGGTGACGAATGCAAACAAAATATGGAAAACAAACTTATTTTAAGCAAATCGCGAGCCTCACCGAAGTCGCGGATAACAGCTAGTTTAGCATTAAAAATAAATTGTACACACAAATGCTTGACGGTAACATGAATGTAATTTTCTGTTTGTTTGAGGTCACTAAAATCTGAGGGAAAATTCTTAGACTCGTCACAGACGCAGTTAATATTGTGAATTCTCACTTTGTCACCATTTTACGAATATTGCCAAAGCGGCCATTTTAGAACCCCTGATCTCACATATAAAAATACATATCGAATTGAGAACGTCCTCCTTTTTTTCGTCGGTTAGTAAACCACATTTGTGTGTGAACTTTTTCATTAATTATGATATTAAAAAAAAATAACAATTAGCTCACACACATACGCAAATAATATCGATGTTTAAAGTAGAGAGATTTTCTGGTTTACAGCCTAATATTGTTCTAAACTCGTTTTGACACACCCTGTATGTTCGCATCTAATAATACCGCACAGATGTGGTGCAACGGTCGCAGTTTCTACGCGCAGTCATTGACATTAATTACTTAGCCTACATTATAATTACGATGTGTATTATGATACACCTAGATTATATGCAAGCCTAGTACTTCTTAACATTGCATAGTATAAAATGAAGTAGTTTCGCTTAGATCTTTTATAATGCTCAACGGATTTTAAAACAGTTTTCAGCAATAGATAGAGTGGTTCAAGAGGAAGGTTTATTTATATGTAGAATTTGGATCGTAATTTTTTTTTTTTACTTCTATTCTCTTTTCTTTTCTGTCTTTCTGTCATATGAAATGATAATCTAAATCTGCAAAGAAATACTTTTATTGTTTTTATATTTTTTATATTACTGTGATTACTTGCTAAATATTCTCCAGCGCTTGATAGTTTATTTCCAGTACACGTGTTATTGGCAAAATTGTGGTATCTCTCGTCCACAAAAGCCATTAACCGTATAGTTCGGTACGGACCCCTTCGGGGGCTCGACATTCAAACCTCCGCTGGCTCGGTACTAGCCCCGAAAGGGGTCGAACATTTAAGTCATACGACCTCCTCATTATTTTTGTAAATATTTTCTTTTCTGGGTAAAAAATAATATGGGTGTGCATTCATTAAGATAGTAGAATAAAAATCTCATATGTAAACGTCATTAGAAGTTCTTTAATTATTGAGCAAGTTTCTTAATTAAGTCTTATAAAATGCAAATGCGTAAATTACGATCATAGCCATTTTGATGGCAGTGTAGGTCGACGCTAAAAATCATAAAAAAAATGTTTTCGGACATATAAGCTCCACATTGTTGGGCCTGATTAACGTGTCCTTTTATTACGTGCAGAAATCATTCGCAACTGAACTTAAATTAGCAGTGGTAATGATACATTTTGAAATCTAAAGTCGAAGTTTCGCGCCAATCGTGCTTGTTTACATTTTTCATTCCACATTATATCACACGGACGCGAATAGATTCTATAACAAATGAGACAAATATCATTGCAAATATTATAAATAACATGAACATGCCCAGATCTTATCGTAATTTGCAATAATAGGACCATTTAACACGTAATATTCATAACCACTACTAAATTCACTTTCGAAAATGACGTCCATTTCTTTTTTTTTTATTTTGTGATGTGTAAATGCGATTATTTCAATCGATTATTTTCTTGTAAATCAATCAACTCGAATAATTAAATTAAGGAATATCAGAAATTGAAAGATAAAAATAAGAATAATATTGTAATACGTGTAAAATACTATAAATATTGATAATAATATTTTTTACGCCACTAAAACCGACTCAACAACAAACAGTAGAAATCTATGACTATGATCTATGGCTAAATTCGCGCCAATTTTATTTTCAAATAAAAATTCAAATAAGGAATGCGCTAGCTGTTCGAATTTATATTAAAATGTTTATTTGCTATTTTATTAATAATTTTGTTTTGTACCTACTATTTAAATGTGAATTGGAAATAGAAATAAATAAGGTTGAATACAGAACGCCCTTATTATGATCTTGGTAGGCACAGTAAAAAAAATCAGCCGAGATAAATTATATTTGTTCGACAAAATTGTTTGTAGTATGGTTGGATTAGTTATTTGGAAAGCGTTTTCATTCTTTCCTAAAACATGGCTCGTAGGCCAAAGTGTTCTTGGAGTGGAAGCCTTGGGGTAAAAATGGCCTAGAGGGAGACCACAATTGAGATGGAAAAAAAAACCCCGGTACACGACATCAAGAAAACTCCAGGTTCAAAATGGGTCCATTTTGTTACCTGGAGTTTTCTTGATGTCGTGTACCGGGGTTTTTTTTTGGGGTGGGAAATCATCAAATAACTTCCCCCGCTCTAGGCGAAGCATGGGGGAGTGTCAGACTTTTACTGACTAATGTCCACCGATCGATGTTCCTTCTTTTACTCGGGGCCGCGGTATCTCTTTCGAACAACCCGCAATCCCGGCGGGACCCTACCGGGGTTGCGGGTATGACACTCCCCCCGCTCCGCCCAGAGCGGGGGAAGTGAGGCGCCACGGCATCCTCACCTACCACCTGACGCAGATCCTCACCGGGCACGAAAGTTTCGGGACGTTCCTGCACATCATCGGGCGGGAACAAAACACTCAGGTTTCACCAATGTGACTATCGCCCGGAGGACACGTTGGAGCACACAGGCAGTCTGCTCTTTTGAGCGGAGCACCGCTCTGTACCGGAGGAGATGGTGATGTTTGAAGGAGAGAACCTCAAACCAAGCCAGCCACTGCGGGAGACGCTACAGGGGTCGGGCGCCGCGAGACGACAACGACTTTTTGTTAAAAGTTTAACAGGAACGGATATTTGATGATTTCCCGTCCAAGTGGCGCAAGACCGATATAAATGGCGGAATTTAAAGGAGGCCTCCTTTAAATTCCTAAAGAAGTTCCTGAGAAGTTTATGAGAAGGCCTCCTTTAAATTCCTAAAGAAGTCCTTAAATTCCAAAAAAGAGAGATTTAAAAATACTTTTTAGGGTTCCGTACCTTATAATAAATAACAGAACCCAAATATCAAATCTGTGGAAAAAAACAACCCTCCAAGTCTACGTAGAGAAAAGATATGACCGTTTATGTCGTCAGTTTGTACGGAACCCTTGGTGCGTGAGTCCGACTCGCATTTGGCCGGTCTATTTTTAATAGGCTGAAGGTCTCCTTATACCTTTCTATTTTTTTTATCCAACCAATACTTTTAATTGTCAATATTTTAGAGCCCCGATGTGTACTTGTGTACGTATGTAGTCCCTGTATGTCTAAAACAAGGCTTTACTGCGGAGGCATGGCTTTCTAGGTGCGGTACGGTATGGTTGTGCCGGCTGGGCTGCCTGACTGGCTACCTACAGAATTAGCATGACCTACAAAATTGGCCGCCATTTTAATTTATCGTCATTCAAGAAAACAGCCAAAATCTTTTACCGCGAAACCGTTTGACAGCAAATGTACCTCAAATCTGGGCGCATAACAAAATAATTATAGCATAATAAAAAAGCACGTGACAAAATGTCTTTCTTTTATAATCGATATCATAGATATTTGTACAACTATAATATCTATAGTAGAATATTATGCCACCTCCATAGGTAAATTCCTCAATGGTCCCAAAACTTTTTTTAAAGTTTACTCTATTACGATTATCGATTAGGTTGAATTCAACTTTTTAATCGTAACGATGAAACTTAGTTTTACGGTCAGCACTAAGAAATGTCATATTGCAACACAATTTGTAGTATTTTTTGTCGAGATTTGTATCGTGTTTTTTTATTAATTTATACGTAAAATGGCAAAAATAAGAATGCAGATGGAATGTCACTGTTTTTATTTTAGATTTCCGATGTTATTATCAAATGGTTATCTTGTGTATGTCCATTATTTCCAGCGTTTTTAAAGTACCTAATTTTTGGAAGGGTGTAGTAATATGTATTTTACACACATTATGCAATAGATTGACGCCGTTTTATCGACCTTATGAGGTTTTTGGAAATATAAACCTCAAACTTATCGTATGAAACAGCCGCTGTGAGTTATTTTTCATAACAAAATTGAATGCTGTAAATTGATGAAAAATTTTGAATTTCATGACAATTCGCGTCACCCCGCCGATTCAGCTGATGTGTCATATGTCAAAATCCTGTCGTGCAGAGTGGTTAATGAAGAGTTGAAGTTATATGTAGAACTAGCTGTCTATAGCGTTCGGGATATGAAAAATAGATGTAGGTCGGTTCTCAAACCTACACGATATGCACACAAAATTTCATACCAATCAATCGGTCCAGCCATTTCCGAGAAAATTAGTAACAAATACCGCGACACGAGAATTTAATAAATTAGACAACTAGCTGTGCCTAGTGGTTTCACCCGCTACTCAGGTCCTCTTCTGAAGACAGTCACCCTTATCACTTAAGGGTATGAAATACAGATTACAACCAATTCCAAGAAAATCTGTCAAGGCTTTTCGGAGGAGTATAGCAACTAAAACTGTAACACGAGAATTTTATATAAAAGAAGAAATATAGTCCCCATCTATGTGGGTGAAACCGCAGGGTGCAGTTAGCTTATGATAAACTAGCTTCCGCCCGCGACTTCGTCCGCGTGGCATAGTTACTTTGGGCTAACGCTAACTTTAACCCGCGTGATGATCGAAAAAAAAGTACCTTTCTCTCCCCTTTTCTTCCCTCTTACTCCCCCTTTTCTCACTTTTTTTGCCCATGTCCGTCTCCCACCTATCTCTGTACCAAAATCGGTTTGGTCATGAGGCGTGAAGACGTAACAAACAAACAAAGTCACTTTCGCTTTTATAATATTAGTAAGTATTACTGTTTGATGGTGGTGTTTTGTATAAGTTTCTGGCTAACCCCATCGGACAAAGGCGTGCATTTTAGACTTCATGTATATTCCTGTGAGATTTCTAAAATGCAAAAGAATCTATCCACGTGTGTGGTTCTGTATTTGGAAATCCCTTAAGTCAAATACTGTTCTTACGTTTTTTCAATTTACTGGCCATGGATTACAGAGTTTATAATTATAAAAAAAAAACTGCCAAGTGCGGGTTGGCCTTACACACCAAGGGTTCTGTACACGCCGACCTCCCCAGCGGCGTCAGCGTAGTTTGCTACGCCTGGCGACACGCTCGTTCTGGCTCAGGGGGGGTCGCACCAGGCGGCGGCCGACAGTATGACACGCGGGGTTGCGATAGTCGCGGAGAGGATCCGGCTACTGGGTCTCGAGGTGGCCTTGCACAAATCCGAGGCCATGGTATTTCATGGCCGCGGAAACACGCCACCGTCGGGATCCCAGTTGACGGTAGGAGGGGTTCGCATCGGCGTCGGGTCGACGATGAAGTACCTGGGAATCGTCCTCGACAGCCGGTGGAACTTCGTCGAACACTTCCGACGTTTGGCTCCCAAACTGGAGCGGACGGGGGCTGCTTTCAAGCGGCTCCTGCCCAAACTGAAGGGGCCAAACGCCTCCTGCCGTAGGCTCTATGCCGGAGTCGTGCGGTCCATGGCCCTTTACGGGGCCCCGGTATGGGCGCGTTCTTTAGGGCGGCGCGCCGCCCACTACCTGAACGCGCCCCAAAAGGTGGTAGCCATAAGGCTGATCCGGGGCTACCGCACGATCTCCGGCGAGGCAGCAAGCCTCCTTTCCGGACTGCCACCGTGGGATCTGGAGGTGAAGGCGATAGTCCTCGTGCGCCTGTTTGAGTGGCGCGCGGAGGCACTACACCGGGGGGAAAACCCGCTGCCGCGGCAAGTTGCCGCTCGGCGGGCAGACCTCCAGTGCGATCTCATGGTGGCATGGAGAGAGCGACTGTCGCAACCCCGTGCAGGGCACGCCACAATAGTGGCGGTAAGTCCCCTCTTTGAGGAGTGGCTGGAGAGGCGTCATGGCGTCCTCACCTACCGCCTGACGCAGGTCCTCACCGGACACGGAAGTTTCGGGAGGTTCCTGCACATCATCGGGCGGGAGGAAGCGCCCGGGTGTCACCATTGTGACGATCGCCCGGAGGACACGGTGGAGCACACAGTGGCGGTCTGCCCAGCTTGGGCGGAGCACCGCCGTGCCCTCGTGGAGGCGATCGGCGGCGGCGATCTCTCGCGTCCGGCCCTGGTTCAGGCCATGGTCCGGAGCGAGAGGGAATGGGAAGCGGTTACCACCTTCTGCGAAGCAGTAATGCTAGCAAAGGAGGTGGCCGGGCGTTTGAGGGAGAGAACATCTGCCCAACCCAGCCGCCGCGGGAGCCGCCCAGGGCGCCGGGCGCCGCGAGACGACTTCCGGCCACCGTAGATGCGGGCCTGTGGGCGGTGAGCAATGGGTAGTTCACCGTCCGTCCGTCGATTGACGACAGGCCGTGTCGACGGCGCGTTCGTGTTTCACGCGCGCCTCAAAGAGAGTCAGCAAAGCAGAGGGGCTTGCCAGAGCCTCCGCCTGCCGGGGTCGCGGGTTGTTCGAAAGAGATACCGCGGCCTCGGAACGTAAAGGGCAATAGAAGGAACATGGGTGGGTTTTAGTCAGTACAAGTCTGACATGCCCCCTCGCTCCGCCCAGAGCGGGGGAAGTCATTGGATGATTTCCCACCCGAAAAAAAAAAATGGTTCTGTACAAACTTGCAACATAAACGCCCACGCGTTCTCGAGATAAAGGGTCTTGACAGACAGACAGACGGGCAATAAAGTGATTCTATAAGGGTTTCGTTTTTTCTTTTGAGGTAAAGAATCCTAAAAACATCAAAACAAACAACCATAAACTCATTAAATTCCATTAAATGTCATTTTTATGAAATATTCACATATTCCGACCAGCATAATTCATTTCAAAATTGGATTGAGTCTAGGGCCTTGATTTACGTTAAAAACAAATGAATTCAATTTCGAATTGTTTGTGGTCACTCGAGTAAGGTTATTGCTGTTTACAGAATAGAATATACAGAATATAATGATTTACCGGAGAGGCAAATGAGTTTTAATGTAGGTACTACCTAGTTTATGGTCCAAAGTTTTTTATCTAAATAAGTTAGAAACCTCTATAGACCCAAGTAACAGTGTTCATGAAGAATCGCTAAGTCAATTATTTATGTAAATTGTTCCTTTTGGTCCAAACTTATTAGGAGTTGGGTAAAAGTTTACGCGTTTTCAGTTGCGCTAAATACTTTTATAGAGAAGTAATTGTAGGATTACTTCTATTAAATTTACCTAGCGCTAATAGGGTAGTTTCCAGGGTCAAAGTAATTACATTCTATTTAGTCCATCTTTAAGATTATTCAAAAACTAGCTTCCGCCCGCGACTTCGTCCGCGTGGCATAGTTACTTTGGGCTAACGCTAACTTTAACCCGCATGATGACCCGAAAAATGTATATTTCTCTCCCCTTTTCTTCCCTCATTCTCCCCCTTTCCTCACTTTAAAAAAACTTGCCTATTTCCGTCACCAGGGCCCCAACTATCTCTGTACCAAAATGCATCAAAATCGGTTCGGTCATTTAGGCGTAAAGCCGTAACAAACACGACGCGGTTGGCGTAGTGGCTGAGCGATCGACTGCTGCGCTGTGTGTCGCGGGTTCGATTCCCGCACGGAACAAATATTTGTATGACCTACAGATAGTTGTTCCGGGTCTGGCTGTTTGTGTATGTGAGATTGAATGTTTGTAAACGCACCCACGATACAGGAGAAATTCCTAGTGTGGGGCAACGTTTTAAAAAAAAAGAAAGAAAGAACAAACAAACTCACTCTCGCTTTTATAATATTAGTAAGGACTTATGAAAATAACCGAAGGTAACTGAATGCCTATTCAGTTACCTAACGAAATAAGCTACGTTAGAGGTCCTAACTGTAGCTACCTTACACTTAAAAAATCAAAGTTCCTACTTAAATAATAAAACTGATCCTAAATACACTACAGCTACAACTAAATAAAACTACAGCAAAATAAATAAAAAAATAATAATTTGAATTTATAATTAACCTGAAAATAATTTAAGTACTAAATTATATATATATATATATTTTTTTAATATATCTAATTATGCCTATTATCTCTAAGAACCTATTAATTACCAAATAAAGTAGGTACTAAAACTAAATAATTCTAATAGAATTATACCCAGAAATATGTAGGTAAGTACAACTTGTAACAAAAAAAGAAATTAAAATAAAGCTAAAACGTTTGTCCAATACTGGGTCCACCCTTTATAGCAGAACTTTTTATGTCATAATTTTATTTTGAATAACAACGGATAGCATAAACTTCATTTCGCAGAAAATTGTTTGGCAGACACTCATTTATCATACATTTAAAACTCATGATTTTGTAAGTCAGAATCATCTCTAGACATAAATTTCATATCCATAATATTCAAAAAGCAGAAACATCATTTCGCAGAAAGTTCACAGTCAGAATCGTCTTTTGACATATATTTCATATCGATATCATTAAACGGCAGAATTGTCATATCGCAGAAAGTTTATAGTTAGAATCATCTTTATTATTATTTGTTGTCATTTATTTTAATTATTTATTTCTTTAAAATAATATCATTTATTTTAACTATTATTTAATTGAATTTGAAATAATGTCATTTAATTCCATAAGTAATTATTATCCTAATGTAAATAGTTCAGTTCCGGGTAAACTACTAAAAACAATCTCATTTTCTATTAATGCAAGTCGTTACTGGCACTCGCCGGCCGCTGCCGCGGCACCGCTCGCTCCGCTCGCTCGGCTCGTGCGTAGGGGGTCACAGTTTTAACCTAACCTAACCTACGCATTTTTTTTAACAAATTAACCTAATCTTAATAGATGAGTTCCGGGTAACCTACTAAAAACAACGTCTTTTTTTTCTATATAATTCCAAAAATATCTTATTTTTGCCTTAATATGTTTTTGTATACAATTGTAACTCACTGTATCGGTTCACACCAAAATATTGGAAACTCAAAATAAAAAACAAACATGGTAAATATCCCGTTTTAACCGTTAATAATAATGTTAGTGACCATGTCAGTTTAAAGACTTATTAGGCATATAAGTCTTTAAACTATAAAATGAAAAGTGAAATTATACCAAATACTCGTCGCTCTAAATGAACATTATGCTAAACGATATTATGCGAAATTTGAACTCTGCCAATCGTAATTATACTAAATGTAATTCTGCCATCTTAAAACTATGCAATTGTAAATTCGGAGTTTTAAACATTATGCCATGCGATAATTATATCAAATAATTTTTATGCCTTTAAAATGTTCGTTTAAAGAAAAATATGCTAAGTGTGTTATGCCAAATAAATTTCGGAGCATCAAGATTCTGCCAGATAGAGGGAACCCGTCCAATACTATCTACCTATGTATACCTACTTCACTTAAAAATAAAAACCTATAAATACTTTAATTAATAATACCTATAACTATAATTAGTATAATTAACTACGCTTTTACCAACATAGTATAAAAAAAAAACTGAACATAAATTAGCCGAAACTCGGTTTCTAAAAATCTATACGTACCTACTACTACTTCACCTAAAAAGAAATAAAATGTAAACTATGAATAATTTGTAATTTGAACGAATATTTAAACACTACCAAAATAACTAATACCTATTTTATAAAATAACAATAAAATTATTTAAAGACTAAAAGTCGGGCTGAAAGCATTGTCTGTCAATAAGGTCGAACACTCTGAACGTCTATTCGCATCAACAGCCAAATATTACACAAAAATAATCCTTATAGCATGATTCAGTATTCACGCGCGATGGCTTATTAGCGTATTTCATGCATAACTTTGGTGTTTTTATACCGATTTATATGATTCTTTTTTTATTGAATACGTAATAATGTTAACTGTTTTTAATTAGAGATGTGTTATAAACGTAAGCGTAGACAAATATAATCAGAAAACTCCGAACTGCTAAGTTATCGGGAGTTACACGTGTTATTGTGAGTCAACCATAAAAGATAGACCTATGCTGACCTATGTTGTAATTTTAAGGAGAACATTTCCGTCATACATGATTTCTGTGTAGCTTTAACCAACTTCTCCCGATTACCCAACATTTTCCTTCACTGCTCTGCTCCTATTGATCGTAGCGTGATGAAAAGTATACTATAACCTCCCCAGGTGTATGAAGAATAATTGTACCAAGTTTCGTTAAAATCCGTCGAGTAGTTTTTGTTTCTATAACGAACATACAGACATCCAGACAGACAGACAGACAGACAGAAAGACAGACAGACAAAAATTTTACTGATTGCATTTTTGGCATCAGTATCGATCACTAATCACCCCCTGATAGTTATTTTGGAAATATATTTCATGTACAGAATTGACCTCTCTACAGATTTATTATAAGTATAGAGTATAGATAAAGGACACGTATTTTTTATTTGTATATTAGACCAAAAATGACAAAGATATAGCCCATTAAAGTTACGTGTGACGTCACTTGTTGCGGAAAAATGCAGCAACGCGTGACGTTTCACGTAACTTTAATAACGACATTGCTGAAAATATGAACTAAAATATTTTATGTTATTTTAATATACCTATTTCCTCCTAATGCAAAAGTTTGTGAGTATGGATGTATGTTTAATCCTCTTTCACGAAAAAACTATTTGAAAACAGTAGTTCGATACCATACTGACGGTGTATGGTATCGAAACTTGGATTTTACTAGGGGACCGAAACCAAGTTTCGATGCCGTAATCCCGGTATCAAACTACTGTCTTCAAATAGTTTTTTCGTGAAAGAGGATTAAACATACATCCATAGTCCATACTCACAAACTTTCGCATTTTTAATATTTTATAAATATATATCCTTACTAATATAATATTATAAAAGCGAAAGTGAGTTTGTTTATTTGTTACGTCTTCACGCCTAAATGGCTAAACCGATTTTGATGAATTTTGGTACAGAAATAGTTGGGACCCTGGAGACATAGGCTATTTTTTTTCAAAAAAAGATTGACATATGAGGGAGAAAGAAAATTTAGCATTGCTATTACAATAAATAAGGCGCAAGGGCGTGCCGGGGTTGCGGGTTGTTCGAAAGAGATACCGCGGCCTCGGAACGTAAAGGGCAATAGAAGGAACATGGGTGGGTTTTAGTCAGTACAAGTCTGACATGCCCCCCCGCTCCACCCAGAGCGGGGGAAGTCATTGGATGATTTCCCACGCGGAAAAAAAAAAAAAAAAAAAAAAAAAAGGCGCAAGGGCAAAAACTACAGGTAGCAGGTACCTGTAAATCAGGAAAGGGGAATTGTGTTACCCCGAATTTAACGCGAGCGAAGCCGCGTGCAAAAGCTAGTAATATATATTAGTAGGGTTCCCTCTATCTGGCAGAATCTTGATGCTCCGAAATTTATTTGGCATAACACACTTCGCATAATTTTCTTTAAACGAACATTTTAAAGGCAGAAAAAATATTTGATATAATTATCGTTTGGCATAATGTTTAAAACTTCGAATTTACAATGGCATACTTTTAAGATGGCAGAATTACATTTAGTATAATTACGATTGGCAGAGTTCAAATTTCGCATAATATCGTATGGCATAATGTTCATTTAGAGCGATGATTATTTGGTATAATTTCACTTGGCATACTATGCAGATGGCCGAATTTCATTATGAATACTTTAATAGGCATGTAAGTCTTTACACTGACATGGTCATTAACATTTATTTTTAAGGGTTAAAAAAACGGGATTGTGAGTTTCCAATATTTTGGCGTGAACCGATACAGTGAGTTACAATTATTTCCAAAAACTCTTAAGGCAAAAATAAGAATTTTGGGAATTACATAGAAAAAAAGATATTGTTTTTAGTAGGTTACCCGGATTTCAACTATTTAGACTAGTATTAATTCCTTCAAAAAAATGGGTAGGTTAGGTTAGGTTAAAACTGTGACCTTGTACGCACGAGCCGAGCGAGCGAAGCGAGCGGTGCCGCGGCAGCGGCCGGCGAGTGGCAGAAACGACTTGCATTAGAAACAACAAATTTTCTATTAAAGAAACGACTTGCATTAATAGAAAAAAAGGGATTGTTTTTAGTAGGTTACCCGGAACTGAACTATTTAGATTATGATAATTACCTATTGAATTAAATGACATTAAGTATTTCAAATTAAATTAAATAATAATTCAAATTATTTAAAAAAAAATTAATTAAAAAAATTACAACAAATAATGACAAAGATGATTCTAACTATAAACTTTCTGCGATATGACATGATATATATTTCTGCCGTTTAATGATTATCGATATGAAATATATGCTAAAAGACGATTCTGGCTGTGAACTTTCTGCGATATGATGTTTCTACTTTTTAAATATTATGCATATGAAATTTATGTCTAGAGATGATTCTGACTTACAAAACTATGAGTTTTGAATGTATGATAAATGAGTGTCTGCCAAACAATTTTCTGCGAAATGAAGTTTATGCTATCCGTTGTTATGCAAAATAAAATTATGACATAAAAAGTTCTGCTATAAAGGGTGGACCCATATTAGTAAGATGAACTCGGCATCATTAAACCAGCGTATTCTCTTACAGACAGTATGTAAAAGAATACGAGAGTTCCTTCATTATACTAAAAATGCTATAAAGTTAGCACATACAGTGTACGGTTAGCAAAAAAGATTGCATTGTTCACGCCGTTATTACTGCTGGCGTAAATGCAAAGGCGTATAATTTCAGACGGTCGTGTTTTTTCCGACGCTACCTCTCGTTAGAACTATACAGAGATGTGGTAGCGTCGGCATAAAAAGTTCCACTTGAATGGGCCGGTGTTTGCTAAAACGAAAGTAGCGTCGCGGTCGGTGGGAACTTAATTAATATTGCCTTTTGTTGGGAAATCACTACAGTTAGGGTTTATCTGTAAATATTCGATGAAAACAACAGCTAGTGCTAAAAGTTCCCAAAACAACTTGGCCTTGTTTTCATAGCATCAAGAATCATCTCCATAAAAATACTTCAGTTGAATTCACATGCAAAGATACGCATTCAAATGACGGTAAGAACTGCTAACAGAAAAACGTGCTCTCAAGCGTAAATACATTTGAACTACAAAAACCACCCTTACTGCAACGAAATAAGAAGTTGCAAAAGTCAAATTGCAACACGGACGTGTGGTTGACTAGGTAGAGAATAAAAAGAACCGGTAGCCAGCGAAAACGTGACCGGGACACTAAATTGTTGGTACAGTTCTTCTAGAGTTATGTTGCCTTGGATAGCTGTAGTCTAATAGCAACCTTATTTTCAATACAATAACGCTCACTATAATTTTGGCAGACTTTTCAGTGAGTAACCTAATCACAACTTTATTTCTAAGAGTATAAAGATCACTGGCTTTGACAGTTGTTCAATGACGAAGGTACTGTAAAAGGACTATGAATAAATGTACCACACTGATCGACTTACACATTTGCCATTTTTTATTCATAAGCTTCCGGTTCCAAAATTAAATTTTACGTATGTGCATAAAGTTTGTTAAATTAATAAAACATTCTCATGAGTTTGCCGACCGTACTCGGGTGTTGTAAAGGTCAGAAGCGCTGTTTGCTTTGCTCTCTACCTTGTATGGTAGCCTGGTAGGTGTATACAAACATGGTAGCGAAAATGTGACTTAAGATTATATGTATTCCTGCTAGGTGGCGAGTTGTTCAAAAGAGATACCGCGGGCCCCGGAACATAAAGGACAAAAGATAGAACGTGGGTTGGTTTTAGTCGGTAATAAAGTCTGACATTGCCACCTCGCTCCGCCCACAGCGGAGGAAGTTATTTGATGAATTCCCAACCTTAAAAAAAGATTATATTAATTTAAATTAAAGTTTTTTTTTTTTTAAATCATTCTAGCAGTAGCAGCTAGTAGCCAATATACAATGTGTCCCAGGGATAAGTGACCGCCCGGCGTTTTTTGAACATTTGTACAAAATTATTAATAATTACATTTATATTTGTGACTTAGCGGCTTTAGTTTTTTTTTTTTTTGTAAAGACGTGAAATTATGCTTAAATTTTTAATACATCTAATAAAAAAAAGTATCTAATGGATATTAAGACTTCTAACAGTGTCAATAGCGGCTTTAGTTAGCTGTACTTTTGCTTTTGTTTGTACAAACAAAAGCAAAAGAACATTGTTCTGAGCTATTGTAGGAAATATCATGTAGTTAATTAATAAATTAAAAAAATGTGATATTAAGAAGGCATTTTTTAGATTTATTTTGAATAAACTGAAAAGAAGAGTTAATTTTTCTTCGTATTTTAATTTTGTTTAATAAATGTTTTACTACATTTTAGTTATGTTTAATGATTTTAATTAATAAAATATGATGTCAGCTAGTCAGTAAAAAAAATAATGGAAAAAGATGAACACACTTAGGAAATATCGTAAAAAAACTGCAGCACGTCACGCGTCTTTCCACAAAAAGAAAAAAAATCATAAAAAAAAAACTAAAGCCGCTAAGTCACAAATATAAATGTAATACAAATATAAATTAATAATTTTGTACAAATAATTAAAAAACGCCGGGCGGTCACTTATCCCTGGGACACATCTATATATATAAAAATGAAACCCGTTTCGCGTTGTCACGGCATCACGTGTGAACGGCTGAACCGATTTCGATAATTCTTTTTTTAAAATGTTTGTGGAAGTCCAAGGATGGTTCTTACGGAAAAAAATATTAAGAATATCTTTCAGAAATATTGAAAAATATACTAATTTTGCATATTTTAAAAAACGCGCGTAACGAATGTCAACGTCATTCACAGCCATAGACTATATTGAAAGAGCATCGTTTGTTCGGAAATGTGGTTACTTCATTAAATTCTATCACACTAATTTTTGAAAATAACTCGCCACGGAATTTTTATTTATAGATAAATATTATTAAATGTACCGACTTTGACGGTAATATTAATAATACCAGTGATGATTTCATTTTAATGTAAGTATTTAATAATAATAAAATATGTGTACTATGAGTTAGATTTCAGAACGCAGTATACAAACTTCGCATAACCTATTTAGTAACCTGTGGTAATCTGTGATATACATAACCGGGCTAACAATAATTTTATTAAGTTTTTGATAATTTTGGTTTTGTTTTAAAGACTGAAGAAGTTTGGATGTGACCGAAATGAATTTTCGAATTTAAAATAAAAAAGGCTGGCGAATTGAAGAATTACAAATCACTTGATTCCGTTACTAATCAAGATGAAGTTGTCAATAATTATTATACAACTGAATTTTTAAATTCGCTGAAATTGCCCGGCTTACCGCCTCATAATCTGCAATTAAAAATACGGAACATAAACCAGCCACGTCTGTGTAATGGCACCCGGCTTGCGGTGAAAAATTTATTGAACAACGTCATCGAAGCCACAATTTTGAAAGGGCAGTACAAAGGCGAAGATGTTTTAATCCCACGCATCCCTATAATACCGAACGACATGCCATTCAACTTTAAACGTATACAGTTTCCAGTGCGGCTTGCATTTGCAATGTCGATAAATAAATCGCAAGGGCAGTCGCTAAGTGTTTGTGGCATCAACCTAGAAAATCCATATACTAATAAAATTATGAAATTAGTAAAGTCCTTCTCAGTTATGGCGAAACCAGGGAAATAGGGATTCATTTTTATATTGAGGATATTATAGATTCCAGTTCAAATTGAATAGGTACGCATACCTAAGATAGGACAACTGTCAGCTATAGGTACAAAATAGAGTAGTGCATCAAAGCTACGCTAAGGCGGTACGAAGTTCGCCGGGTCAGCTAGTTGTATATAAATCTATCTCGTTACCAAAAAGTTTCGTGTTTGGGATGATAAGTTTATGTCTGGTACGAAACTCTTAAAATACACTGAACGATATCCTAGCGTATAATAGGAAAAGGGCAATAGAAGAAAACTTGGGTGGGTTTTAGTCAGTAAAAGTCTGACACGCCCCCCCGCTTCGCCCAGAGCGGGGCAAGTTATTTGATGATTTCCAACCCCAAAAAAAAAACAAAAAGGAGTCAACCAGAATCCTGGTTAGAAGATAAAACAAAATCAATTTAATATTTATTTATATTGTTGTCCTTAGATAATCTATAGAAGTAATTTAGTATAACAAAATAAAATATTTCCAAGAAACAAATTTAAAGGGGGATATCAATTATAGAGCGTCAAAAAACTCATCTAAATCGCTGACAATAGGAAAAGCGCCCAGAAGGCTGGCAGCATTGCCACGTTCGATGGCTATGCTGATTCTTTGGGCAAAATAAAGGCCAGCCCTTTGGTCACGCGAAGAGTCAACTAATCGCTTTGCGATGTCCCGAAAAACTAGTTTATTGTAATTGTTTAAATTCTTTGTACATTTTTTTGTTAACGAGTAGGTGTTGTTTTCCACATCCTACTATAATCCTTACTTCCTTACTATCCTTACTAATATTATAAAAGCGAAAGTGAGTTTGTTTGTTTGTTACCTCTTCACGCTTTAATGGCTAAACCGATTTTGATGAATTTTGGTACAGAGATAGTTGGGAACCAGGAGACGGAAATATTTTTATTAAAAAAAAGTGGGATATGAGGGAGAACGAGGGAAGAAAAGGAAAAACTTAGCGTTGCTATTACAAATTAATCAGGCGCAAGAGCAAAAACTGCAGGTCTGCTTGGTGTGTTATACCGAATTTAACGCGAGCGAAGCCGCGGGCGAAAGCTAGTAATATTATAAATGCAAATGTTTGTGAGGATGGATGTATGGATGTTTGTTACTCTTTCACATCAACACGGCTGAACGGATCTTGATGAAATTTGGCACAGAGGTAGATTATAGTCTGGAATAACACATGGGATTTTTTTTGGATCATCACGCGGGCGAAGCCTTCAGCTAACAATATCCCGAACTAAACCCTCTTTTCAGTAAAATTTGTAAACAAGAAGCACCCGGGCCAAACACAGGTGTGTGCGTAAAGTTGTCTGAAGGTCAGATAAGTTATTTAATACATAAATAGGACTTTATACACTTTGTGCCGCATGTGTAGGCTTGCATTAGTGAAAATGTCCCGTGGTAAAAAAAAATTCAGAGTATAGAGTAAGCTTATCCTTTTTGTTTTGGATGTGAAATCCTTACTAATATTATAAAAGCGAAAGTGAGTTTGTTTGTTTGTTTGTTTGTTTGTTTGTTTGTTTGTTACCTCTTCACGCTTTAATGACTAAACCGATTTTGATGAATTTTGGTACAGAGATAGTTGGGAACCAGGAGACGGACATAGGCTATTTTTTTTTTTTAAAGAGTGGGATATGAGGGAGAAAGAGGGAAGAAACGGGAAAACTTAGCGTTGCTATTACAAATCAATAAGGCGCTACCGAATTTAACGCGAGCGAAGCCGCGGGCGAAAGCTAGTCAATTATAACTTCCAATGCTCTGGACAGAGTGGGAGGGAGGAGTATCAGACTTCATCTGTATACAACCCACCCATGTTCCTTCTTTTGCCCTTTATGCACCAAGGCCGAGGTATCTCTTTCGAACAATCCGCAACCCCGGCAGGCGGTGGCCCTGGCAGGCCCCTCTGCTTTGCTGACATCTCTTTGAGGCGCGCGTGGAATACGAACGCGCCGTCGACACGGCTAGGAACCCCCCTTGAATGTTAATTTTAATACAACTATTTACCCAATTGATGCAGTCCATCTTACCATCTGAGGTTTGATCACTATCAAAGTCAAAAATCGCAACAGAACTTGTCTGTTCCATCCCAAATTTCTACCGTGTATGGGCACTTGACTTAAATACGCTTGTATACGCTGTGTAGTGTTTACTCTGCGTCCCCGAACTGGCTTCAGCACTTAGGGTAGGGTGACTTTCAATGTCACTCATGTTATAATTTATAAACTAAATATTGTACGCGGTTTTACGCGTACAAACGATAATACTATTATTATTATGACGTTGTTTTTTTAATCATGCTGTTAATAAAGCAGCAATCATATTTAAGTTTCTGAGCGACTAATATTTACGAAACTTTTATAATGTTCGACTCGCGGCTTCACCCGCTTGACGATCTATTATTTCAGATTATAATCCGGGCCTGTTGGTCTAGTGGTTAGTGGCCCTGACTGCTGAGCCGGAGGTCGTGGGTTCGATTCCCACCCAGGACAAACTTTGTGTGATGAGCATGATTGTTTGTTCTGTGTCTGGGTGTGATTTATCTATAATATGTATGTATTTATAAATTATATAAGTATGTATATCAGTTGTCTGGTTACCATAACACAAGCTCTGCTTAGCTTGGGATCAGATAGCCGAGTGTGAGTTGTCCCAAGATATTTATTTATTTATTATTTTATTTATTTAATCTACCTCTGTGCTAAATTTCACCAAGATCCGTTCAGCCGGTTTGACGTAAAAGAGTCACAAAAATATTAGTAAGAAGTAAGATTCTAAACGAATATTGAAAAACAAATTTTAATGGCAAAAATGCTTAGTAAAAAAACTTGTGAGCTATATAGGTCCTTTTTGACCCCAAGTAGGCACTTGAGTACATAACTTAACGGCATTGCTTTCAAAAGAGTGAAGGAAACTAGCATGTCGTAGAGCTAAATATTTAATGTCACGCTATATTAAGTAACATGCATTGGGCATGGCGGCTTACAATCTGCGCTTTCGAACAAAGAGGTCTTTACCAAAGCAGTGGAAACACTGGCATGCGGTGTAAACGTAATCCCAAACATTCGATTTTTGAATCGAAAATACAATTATAAAAAATAACCTGTTATTACTTTTTAAATTAGTTTCATCCCATAGACACGAGTTCTTGGATTTATATTCGATTATAATCGCTCGTATTTACGTCATGTTTACATCGTACACTTATGCTAACGCTTCTGACCACTTGATACATGATCATTCTACATTCTATTCCAACTTTGCTTCTAAATACACAAAACTACGCAATAATTCCTCACAACATGCTATTATTACATTATCTGTGGCAAACTGGCATCCATGTTTATTTTACCCCAGTAAGCAAGGCCTACATAGATTGTAGGGGAACTATAAATATTGTTTATCAGAGGGATGCCTTGTATAATAGAGTGGAAAATGTGTCTATGGTAGCAGTAGCCAAGGGTTGGGTAGTATTATAAAATAGGGCGAAATATAATATTATAATGCTGGTGTTGTCTGTGGTTATACTCGCATAGTAATTCATGCACCTAGAAAAATTATGTAACCTAATACATATGTGATATACCAGAACGGCAATTTTAAAATTCGTGGTAGGTACATCGTAATGTAACACAATTTTTTTTTAAACCACTTTTTTGAAACAAGCGGTTCTGCTGTCAGCATTTATTCTATGTTTTAGTGCAGTACGGAATTATTTTTCAAAATGTTATTAATAAGTATTAACGAAATGCATTATGTAAAATGTGACGTTGCTCAATTTCTGATTACTTACCTAATAATCACGTTCTTCGGTAAATGTGTTTTATTTAAAACATTTACTACTATCCTACTCTATTTCTGATTACTTAATAATCACTTTCTTCCGTAAATGTGTTTTATTTAAAACATTTACTACTATCTGGCATCTTAACATTAAAACAATGACATTGGCTCTGGGCGGAGCGGGAGGAGTTATTTAAGGATTCCACAAAAAAAAAACTGTCGCGGATAACAGTTTTTATTTTTTATTACTTAGTTCAATAATAATATTTTAATTTTGCTGTTTTTTACCCACAACCGTAGTGTGGCATTATTATTTCTCTATACAAGTCTCTTTACCATGAAGAAAATGAAAAAGAGAAAGTATATTACAGTTACTCCTGTAAAGAAAATATACTTGTTTTTGGTTTACCGAGAAAACTTCACAGACTCAAAATCTTAATTCAGACCAAAGAATTCCACGCTAAAATAAAGTCAACTCTAGAACAGTACTCTGAAGTCCCATAAACCCTGTACCTTACTTCATTCCAAGTCTTTCTATTAAAAAGTTAAAGGTTCTCATCATTAAGGTGCGCGCGCTCACGAGACGGCTCTATGACATTCCATAGATTAGATAAAGCAGCGACAACATCTGCCGAATAAATTGTTACAGCGAAAATGATTATGGTTCAACACGTTTCAAATGATTTATATAGAAAGAGAAATGTCTTGATTTGTGTGAAGTATTTGTATAATTTACAATATGTAGTTACTGGATATTGTTGCAGCCATGTTGGTTTATTATGACTTGTAGGAAAGAAACGGAGCTATCTAGATGTCTAGCGCATTTTCTTTCCAACTCTAAAATGAGTTATTTTAAAAAAAAAAGGTGCCTCACACTAGGAATATCTCCTGTATCGTGGGTGCGTTTACAAATATTTAAATTCACATACACAAACAGCCAGTTCCGAAATAACTATCTGCAGTTCATACAAATATTTGTTCCGTGCGGGAATCGAACTCGCGACACGCTGCGCAACACTCGATCGCTCAGCCACTCCGCCAACCGTGCCGTCATTATCGCGCCAACCGTATCGTCAGATTAAAACAATACTAACTGCTATACGTGCTTGCGTGGTTTCACTTGCTTGACCCTTTCAGAATATCAGCGCTCTAACATGGTTGCCATGTTGTGTTAATTATCCCTTTATTGTATTGTTTTTTTTTATTATTTAATTTTGTTTCATTGTCTTGTCGGTCTCGGTTCCGTACAAACGTGCGACATAAACGGCCGTATCTTTTGACTGCATAAACTTAGAGGGTTTATTTTTTAAAGCTCCTAGGAACGAAACACACTTGATTGAGCATAAGGTTTTAATATAACGCGTTTCCGAGATAAAAGTCGAGAGGAGCTCGTGGCTAAATAATAGCAGCCGCTCGGGTCGATCTTTAGGTTAAGCCGCGCTTGCCTAGGTTGGTGATGGGTAACCACCCGTTACATACCGAGTTTCTTCCGTGCGTCGGAAAGCACGTTAAGCTGTTAGTTGGTCCCGGCTGTCAATTGTAGATCTTTGACAGTCGTTACAGGTAGTCAGTGTCTCTAAAGTCTGGCAACCAGTCTTATCAAGGAACATCGAACACATTACCAAGTACTAACTGGGTTGTGGAGGTCAGATAGGCAGTTGCTCCATGTAAAATACAGCCAAACCCCAACATAGTTGGGAAAAGGCTAGGCAGATGATGATGCGTTCCCGAGATAAAAGTTTTTGACAGATAGACATACGGACTACAAAGTTATCCTATAAGTGTTCCTTTTTTTTTTGAAGTATGAAACTCTTAGGAAACTATGATAATCGTCTTTCGTAGGTGACCGTACCGTTAAAGCTGGGATATTTCTGTAGTTTTTCAAGTATATAACTTAACACACTCCCAAAGGAATTCGAACCCTTTCCGCATTTTGGAGCCTTTTTTACAGAAAAGGCAGAGGGGAACCCTTTTGGCGTGTTTGCGAAAAATAACTATGAAATAGTCCAGGAGCTTGGGGAATTTAGGGAGCACACGCCATTGATGGTCCTTCTTTTCTATTTGTATACTTTTTTTATTCTTTATTTAAAAACTAGCTGTGCCCAGCGGTTTCACCCGCTGCTCACGTAGGGGTATCAAAAATAGATGTTGGCCGATTCTCAGACCTACTGAATATGCATAAAAAATTTCATATGAATCGGTCGAGCCATTTCGGAGGAAAATGGGAACGAAAATTGTGACACGAGAATTTTATATATTAGAAGATAGATAAGGGGGATTTTAGTGTTTAATTTTACGATGGTAGACGTGCTTAGTGTCTATGGCCAACGAATTCTTGTGCATAGTAAACAGTGTTTCTAGGACAGTAATGACAGAAGACATATTTGATACTAGCTTTTGCCCACGGCTTCGCTCGCGTTAAATTCGGTATAACACAGTACCTGCTACCTGCAGTTTTTGCTCTTGCGCCTTATTGATTTGTAATAGCAACGCTAAGTTTTCCCTTTTCTTCCCTCGCTCTCCCTCGTATCCCACTTTTTTTAAATAGCCTATGTCCGTCTCCTGGTTCCCAACTATCTCTGTACCAAAATTCATCAAAATCGGTTTAGCCATTAAAGCGTGGAGAGGTAACAAACAAACAGAGTCACTTTCGGTTTTATAATATTAGTAAGGATATTTTATTTAATATATCTTGGTGGTTATTCTAAGTTAACTTGTTTTGTGGATCGTCAAAAAAGGTTGTGTGGTCAACGGTCTTATGCGATGTGGTAAGGGTTTGATCTGCTCTCATTTGATGAGCTCTCAGAAATCGTCGAAAGCGACTCTTCCTTTTTGTAAGTCGGCTAAAATTATGAATGATGAACACGTCAACTTCTGATTTGGCTTTCAGTAGTACTCGGATATAAAACGAAAATTACATTTGTAACGGTTGTGCCAACTTGTCGGGGTTGCGGGTTGTTATTAAGAAATACCGCGGCCCCGGAACATATAGGGCCAAAAAAGGAACATGGGTTCTAGTCAGTAAAAGTCTAACACTCGCCCCCGAAGTTATTTGATGATTTTCCACTCGCAAAAAAGGTTAGTACCAATTTAAAAAAAAAAATTGAGGTTGATTTTTATTACCATGTATATTATTTGCAAACATCAAAATAATGACATGTATCAAAACGAGAAAAGAATAACAATACCAATTTATTACATATTATTATATTCTACGAATATTTCTTTTCTTTCTTTCGATATCCTCAGATTTAATTGATAAAACTAGGCATTGGTCCTGAACAAACAAGCTTAGACTCAAATATAGTGGAAACATTCATCCATGTGAGCCGAATGTCAAGGTTTACGCGTGCCTAGGTCAATTAGTGTCACCGTAGGCCGAGATAAGAGCCTACATCTTTCAACCGAGGTTGTGGGAGGCGGATAGTTGGCAGGAAATTTGATTTTATTACTCTGGAACACTTTACTCGAGGTCCAAGAGCGCGCGGTACAAACCTTACTATAAATACGAATGATTTTTTCAACAAAAGAACAATTTCCTTATGTCTTTTTTTTAAATTAATTATTATTTCGTGACAGTACATGAAATGAAGAGGTGTAATATATGCTTCTATATCAGAAACTTGATTTAAACCTTAGAAAAAGTAAAACTATATATACTACTAGTTCCGCTCGCTTTTTTTATTATTTTCTTACCTCTTTCTCCCACTTTTCTCACTTTTCTTAGCCTATGTCCGTCTGCAGGGTCCCAACTATCTCTGTATCAATAAAATCATCAAAATCGGTTATGCCATTTAGGCGTGAAAACGTAACAAAAAAACAAACTCACTTTCACTTTTATAATATTAGTAAAGATATATATACTTCCAGAAAGATCGCCCACAAATACATAAACACTCAACCATTCTATAGAACACAGAAAACTCGAAACCACAAGACGTTCTAATTTTAAACCACAAGGGGAGAAAATGATCATTTTATTCCTTTACTCGGCTTGTAAACGAGCCTCCACCTTTATCTTAATGAGCGATTGCACTCGGCTCATTTGCGTGCCAGTTGTCAGATTGTGCCAGTTGCCAGTCCGCCACATTCCTTGGCATACCTGCCAGGTTGCCACTAGAGATGCGCTGGAGGGTTGGAACGTGTTTTATGTGAAATTTCGGCAGTTATTTCTGTTGGGAATGAAAGGTCAGGATGTTTGGCTTGGATTTGGAATTAAATGGTTAGTTTGAGGTATGGGGTCAATGACAATGAATTAGCCTTAAGGCGCGGTAAGAAATTAATCTTTAGGTATTCGCGGACGTGAGGATAGCTGCAGAATGGGCGTGGACTGATTCAAGTATACGACAGTTATAGTGCATCGAAAGAATAGAAATAAGGTCGAAAATATTTCGTCGTTTGAATATTTTAATAAATACAGTTCCGTGTTTTAAGTTTTAGATATGTCTTTAGTCTATAAAATTTCTTAGATAAATATAAAAAATATGATGGTTGTCGCTGAAAAAATTGAAATTTCGAGATGAAATTTTTTTTTCGTGGGCTCTTTAATCATTTTTTATCGTAGTACTAGACCACTTTTGTAAACAGTTTTTGTTTAAGTTTTTTCTTTATGTATTTGACAATACACTTTTTTTTTGGCATGGGGTATGTACAGATACGGCTAACTTTGCGACGGAAATCTAGACGTTTTACAAAGTGTTTGCTATGTACAGCACCTTAAAATGTGATTCTTATTATGGAACGTTAAATGTTGCATTCAATAAATAAGACAAGATCACTGTCATGTGTAAGTCAACAAATCTTTTAGAAACGATATTTTCAGTTTCTTCCTTGCACCTAGATTATTTTATAATTTTATGTACACACAATAGACACGCAGGAAAAATACATATACAATTTGAGTTCAAGTGTACTGCTTATTTCTTAAGAAATTTCTGCCAGCAGACCTGCGAAAGGAGATATGAGAACGAAATGTAGACGATACTGTTCCTACTATTAAAAAACAACACAAGGAAACAACATAACATCCTTACTAATTATATAAAAAGAAAGTGAGTTTGTTTGTTTGTTACATCTTCACGCCTAAATGGCTAAACGGATTTCGATGAATTTTGGTACAGAGATAGTCGCTTATTTTCGTTGGATCCCAGTTTTTGATCCCACTTTAATATTTTTGGCGTTGGATCCCACAAAACATTATTATATATTTCCGTTGAATCCCAAATTTGAAAAATACTAAAAAAATACGTTTTATTGCCACTGAATCCCAAAAACTATTTCCGTTGGATCCCAGATGTTTAAAAACATCTGAATGCGGGTACATCCAACAACAAAATCACAATAATATTTTAAGGCGAAATTTTGTATGTATGTTTGTTATTCCAACATGAAATTTGGGTATGTGGATAGGTTATGTTAGAATAACGGGTGCCTGCCGTTTTTCCGAAAAGATTTGGACAAAATTTCATTACCCAAACAAATTATAGGAACCGGGAACTAGGTTTGGTTAGGTTAAAACTGTGACATCCTACGCACGAGCCGAGCGAGCGGAGCGAGCGGTGCCGCGGCAGCGGCCGGCGAGTGCCACAAACGACTTGCATTTATAGAAAAAAGAGATTGTTTTTAGTTGTTTACCCGGAACTGAACTATTTAGATTAGGATAATTACTTATTTACAAAAAAAAGGTTAGGTTAAAACTGTGACCTGTGTGCCAGAAACAGCCACATTTGTATTAAAAAAAAATATGGAAAAATTGTAACGGCAGTATTTTTTTTTGAGCTTAGAGGCGCTTGTTTTGAAGGCGTTCATATTTATTTATTTATAAACATCACAAATAAACCTGATCATTTTTAACTCATGCCAGTCTAGTACTATTTGGAGTACATCATTTGTCTCATTTATTCCCCAGTGGCAACAATCCTAAAAAACCCAAAATACACACACGGTGTTTTTGAAATATTTAATAAAAGTAAATCACTTTTCTTCTGAAATGTACACATGTTGTCATAAAATGGGATTCAATGGTAATATCAAATGGGACCCATCGTTAATACCTAAAAAATGGGATCAAAAACTGGGATCCAACGAAAATAAATCGAGATAGTTGGGACCCTGGAGACGAACATAGGCATAGGCAAAAGCGAGATATGAGAGAGAAAGCGGAAAGAGAAGGGAAAACTTAGCTTTGCTATTATAATAAATTCCCACCCCAAAACAAAAAAGAAAAAGCAAAAACTACAGGTAACAGGTACCTGCAAATCAGGAAAGGGGAACTGTGTTACCCTGAATTTAACACGAGCGAAGACGCGCACAAAAGCTAGTAGAGTATAAAGGCACAGCTTATTTGAAAGTTATTTCTAGCAGCAGGGTTAAGTTTTTTTTTGTAATGTTTGTAAACGCGCCCACGAAGACATTCATAGTGGGGTTTTGATAAAATGAAATAAACGATATACATATCATGAAGAACAACTAGTACCTTATACAATAAAGAATCCGTATAAAACTATCACGAGCAAGTTAGTTAAATCCTACTAATATTAAAAACGCGAAAGATTGTTCGGATGTATGGATGTTTGTTACTCTTTCACGCAAAAACTACTGGATGGATTTTAATTAAACTTTACAATAATATATTTTATTCACCAGAATAGAGAAATAGGCTACAATTCATTAAGATATATTGTATACTAGATTTTGCCCACGGCTTCGCTCGCGTTTAATTTGGGGTAATACAGTTCCCCTTTCCTGATTTGCAGGTACCCGCTACCTGTAGTTTTTGCCCTTGTGCCTTATTTATTGTTTTAGCAATGCTAAGTTTTCCCTTTTCTTCCCTCGTTCTCCCTCATATCCCCCTTTTTTAATAAAAATATAGCCTATGCCCGTCTCCTAGTTCCCAACTATCTCTGTACCAAAGTTCATCAAAATCGGTTTAGCCATTAAAGCGTGAAGAGGTAACAAACAAACACACTTTCGCTTTTATAATATTAGTAAGGATTCTATCACCAACTGACGGGAAACTGCGGGGCGCAGCTAGTACATAATTAATAAACTATCCAAATTATAAGTTTCTGAAGACGCACAGAACTTACTTACAAGAAACTGGGTACACTCGTAACTTACAAAGTTGCTCTCCAGTGTGCACTTTGTAAAGTCGACATGCAGTGCGGGGGGGACACATCGATAATTGATGCGAAAAGTTTCGTTTCGAGCCACGAACAATGAACATAATATCAACATAATTTTTCATTGGTAACTTTATATATTGACTAATGAGCCTCGCCTCCTAAATTTTTTTTTGCGGGTAGGACATCCGTCAAATAACTTCCCGGGAGTGTCAGACTTGAACTGACTAAAACCCACCCATGTTCCTTCTTTTGCCCTTTACGTTACCTGATACGATAATCTCCCCTCCATAATTGACGGGCCTGTTGGTCTAGTGGTTAGTGGCCCTGACTGCTGAGCCGGAGGTCGTGGGTTCGATTCCCACCCAGGACAAACTTTGTGTGATGAGCATGATTGTTTGTTCTGTGTCTGGGTGTTTTTTATCTATAATATGTATGTATTTATAAATTATATAAGTATGTATATCAGTTGTCTGGTTACCATACCACAAGCTCTGCTTAGCTTGGGATCAGATAGCCGTGTGTGAGTTGTCCCAAGATATTTATTTATTTATAATATCAGTTTATACCTTAGTTAGAATTTAAAGAGCCCGTGGCTAAATAATAGCAACCGCTCGGTTCGATCTTTAGGTTAAGCCACACTTGCCTAGGTTTGTCTGTGGCTGCGTGCTTCGAAGAGCACGTTCACCTGTTGGTCCCGGTTGTCATTTGTAGATCTTTGACAGTCGTTACAGATAGTCAGTATCCTGAAAGTCGGACAACTAGTCTTATCAAGTGGTATCGTATTGCCTAGTACTTACTGGGTTGTGTATGTCAGATAGGCAGTCGCTCTATGTACGATATTAGTATTCAGCTGCACCAGGTTAGGCTAGAAACCGACCCCAACATAGTTGGGCAAATAGATGATGGAATTGAATGAAATGGATTATGTTTTCAGTCAAAACCGACGAGTTACACCAAATCTTTCCCGAAAATTGTCCAAACGTTCCTACCAACCAACGCACCTACCCTCATATCAATAAAAGTAACATTTATCGTAGTTCGTAGGACTAGATACCTACCCTCAAAATTGAATCAAATATTCTCAAGGAACAAACGACAAGCGTTTCGAAACTTTATTAGAATAACAATATTGGGCTCAATGAGCATCGGCCATATTGAAAATGCGAATCGTCGCAAAATATCGAGTTTCATGGACCACAGTTCAAGCGGCAGTGGTTTAATTTTACAGTGATATTGGAAATTGTAAGTTCTCTCTTCAGTGAGAGAACTCACAATTTCGAGTTGAGTGGACAGGGCGTTCATTTACAATTTATAAATAAAAAGTATACTAAAATAAGTTTGTGAGTGTGAGAGGTGGGTTTTAGTCATTTTTGACGTGATAACGTCTTTAAAATCGTTTTAGTCGGGTGACATGTTCAGAAACTTGTGTCACACCAAAACCTCACGAGCGCGATCGATCGATCGATCGATCGATCGTCTTATTGGTGATAACTTATATCACCAATAAGACGTTATCACGTAAACATCTCGATCGTAAACCTACTTTACAAACAACCAATTTTTTTTTTGACCTTCCATCACACCAAGCGACGTATGATTGGAGGTCAAAAAATGACCAAAACCTACACCCTTGTTCCTTATCTTACGCTTTTCGTTCCGGGCCGCGGTATTTCTATTGAACAACCCATAACCCCGAAATTTGCATCCTGTGGACCTCGGATTAAATAGAATTGACGTGTTATCTCTATCGATCCAAGAGATAGGTTCTCATATTTTTTTGTTTTTCGGTATACTCTTTTTATGACGATTTAACATTTCAAATGACTGACGATAATACAGAAATCGTTTCATCCTAGAAATAGAATCCTTACTAATATTATAAGCGAAATTGAGTTTGTTTGTTACCTCTTCACGCCTTAATGGTTGAACCGATTTTGATGGATTTTGGTGCAGAGATAGTTGGGACCCAGGAGACGGGTAAAAGCTATTTTTTATTTAAAAAAGTGGGATACGAGGGAATGCGAGGGAAGAAAAGGGAAAACTTAGCGTTGCTATTACAAATCAATAAGGCGCAAGATCAAAAACTGCAGGTAGCAGGAACTGTGTTATACCGAATATAACGCGAGCGAAGCCGTGGGCATTTTTTTTTTTAAGTGAGAGAAGTGGGAGATTTATGGAAGAATCACGTGTTTTAAAGTTAGCGGAAGCCACTTTAGTCATAAAACTATAACATATAAAAACATCCCTCATGTTATAACATTTTATTTCAAAAACTCCCCGTACTTATCTTACTGCTCTGTATACGCAGCAAGAATATCGAATACGGAAAATTTAAAATTGACTAGCAACACTGGTTTCTCTGTTCCCAAAGACTTTCAGATTTTCCTTTGTGAAAACGAACGGTTATGACGTAAGCGTTATACGGATACGCCTTGCCGACCATGAAATTGAAGTGTCTGGTTGCTGGAAGAAAATATTTGAAAATTTTCGGCGACCATTCTGTGGAAGATGCGATAAAAGTGAGCGGATAGGCCTTTGTTGTTTGTAGAGATTATGGTGAGAGGAAATTGCTGTTTTTTTGTATTGTGATGGAGCTGGCAATTTAATGAAATCATGGCAGTTATGTTTTTCGTTTACAAAAAATGTTACCATGAGCGTAAAATCTTCAGGAGGACTAAAAAAATACCCGTTTTTCAAACTGGTAAAAAATAAAGTCTGCGTGTCCGTCTGTCAGACAGACCACAAAGTGACTCTATGAGGGATTCCGTTTTAGAGTTCGCTATTCCAAAAAGACTTAGAAGATTTTTCTTTGTGAACATTATATGGGCAAACACGACCGTTATCGACACAACTATTCATCATCATTTTCCTGCCCTTGTCCCATTTTATTTTAAGGGTCAGTGCAACACATTTTCTTCTTCCATTCTCCCCTATCAGCATCATTTACTACTTTCTCCTTCACAATACATCCATCTTTTCTTTAGCATTCCTCTCGTTGTTTGTTTGTTCTCTTCCTTCTTCTGAGCAACAACTGTTAAGCTGGACAATAATATTTGCAAGACAACAGGCAATGCAACCCACAATACATCATTTTTCATAGAGTTTTATGTGCTCGGCGGACACTAAAATAAATGCGCGCAGGCTACGTGCGGCTTATGGAAAAATTGAATTGTTCCCGTATGTAATCTGTACCCGGCTTTAAGGTTTTTTTTTATACCAAATAGGCTTGCGTTGGCCGCAACTCGCCCGAGGTGAAGCGATGATGCAGCCTATGGTGGAGCATGCTTGCCTATAAGAAACCGGTTCATGCGAACTTTGAAGAGATCTCTTTCGGACCCCAGCAGGCCCAGAGGGGCCTGGCAGGGCCACTGCCTGCTGGGGTTACGGGTTGTTCGAAAGAGATACCGCGGCTCCGGAACACAAAAGAAATGGAAGGGTTTGTAATCAGTAAAAGTCTGTCACTTCCCTCCCTCCGCCCAGAGCAAGGGAAGTTATAGCTTTCTTTTCTTTTTCTTTTATTAAAAAAACGTTGCCTCACACTAGGAATTTCTCCTGTATCGTGGGTGCGTTTACAAACATTTAAACTCACATACACAAACAGCCAGACCCGGAACAATTATCTGTAGGCCATACAAATGTTTTTTCCTTGTGGGGATCGACACCGCAACAAGCAGCGCAGCAGTCGATAGCTCAGCCACTGCGCCAACCGTGTCGTCAATTGAATTTGATGATTTCCCATCGGATAAAAAGAGATAGAGACAGAGCCATACAAGTTATACTAAGAATGAGAGACATACCTTCATACAACCAATCAGGAACACCATTGTGGATGGTACCAGGGATCCCAGATTCTGTAACTCGATAGCCAGTTGAAGACCGAGGTGCAGGCCTGTAGTATATGTCGTAGTCTTTCACGGTGATCAGGCCGTGACCTTTGGGCGTCCAGGTGGCAAGCAGCAGTGTGGGTCCTTCTGTGATCACTCCGCCGCCGACCTCGTCTGGTAAATGCGTGAGGGGATACGATTCTCTGTGGACGAAAAGAGGAGTTAGTGTGTTGACCTTGGGTTGCTGTTTGTTCGAAAGAAATACAAGGGCAATACTTCTATTGCCCGGAACATGGGTGGGTTTTAGACAGTACAAGTCACTTATTGAATATTATGGAAGTTCCTAGCTTCTGCCCAGATATTGCCCTTGCGCCTTATTTATTGTAATAGCAAAGCTAAGTTTTCCCCTAGCTTCCATCTTTCTCCCTCATTTCTTAATTAAAAAAAATGCCTATGTCCGTCTCCAGGATCTCAAATATCTCAGTACCAAAATTCATCAAAATCGGTTTAGCCATTTATGCGTGAAGATATAACAAACAAACAAACTCACCACTTTCGCTTTTATAATATTGGTAAGGATTTGATGATATCCTATCCGCAAAAAAGTGTGTATTTTTTTATGACGATGTGTGCTATATCATTGTTCTACTAGCGTTTAAATAAAAAGTCACGAAGTTTAACTGTTTTTTACTTAGTTTAGCCAACGATTGTTTACTCATTACATTTCATTTAAAAAGTGCCACTTGACCGGTCGTTATTTACGGTAACCCCTTTTTCCGAATCAAAAAGTATAACATAATAGATAAAAGAAAACCAAGAATGTGTCACGGAATACGTGACTTCCATGAATGTCCCTGACTGCAAACTTTTCGGTAACCTTTTCTTAAGATACCCACGCACTTTATTGTTGGCTACATTTATTAAAATCCCTAACCTTCCCCAAATAACGACTTTTCCGTGACCCTCCCTAACTATACAAAAAAGTTGATATAATGGTAAAATTCGCCATTCTATCGTGTTGGGGGAGACTTGGCCGCAAGGCAAGTTTGATAGAAAACTTCCTCCGCTCCGTTACCCATTCAACTAAACGAGGATATCCATTTGACAAGAATTTACGAATTCGAATGATGGAAAAACGTTTCTGATTTTGATTTCGAACACTGTTGCTGAATGAAAGCAGTTTGTGGTAGTTTATTTTTAACTGTTTCTTATTTCAATACTTTATTATTTTAAAATTACCATGTTCATGTAACTTATGTGTTCAAATACCGCTTGTGGAATGAATTGTATATAATTTCCGTTGTTACTACTAATTCTAGACTTAAAATTTAAATGACTTTGCTAAATTCGATTTTCACCAACTCTTGGCACCAAGCCGAGCGTAGACAATTTAACAGTGCGCTTCAATTCCAGTATTAATCAGGAGTTACCTAGTTTAAGTGAAAACGGACTTATGCTCCACGTTTCCTTATCAATCATAAATCCATTTATTTCATCAACACTATTCCAAATGATGCTCTCTCCCATTTCAGTGACTAAACCATCAAAAAGTACCTACCAGGTTTGCATGGCCACGAAGAGATTATATACGCGAGCTAGAAAGATAACAGTGAAGACAAGCTTGAGAGAAAACCCTTGTTTCGGTGCTTCTTCTGAATGACGTGTTCCCAAAAAGATTCATATCGCCCGGTCTTTTCCGATCGCTGCTTTAGTTTTGTTAATATTGAATGACTTAACTAAACTAACTTATCATAAAAAAGTACCAGGCACCCATATTATCAAAGAGATTTAATACGCAAGTCCGCAAGACAGCACCCAAGACAAGTTTGATAGAAAACCTCGCCCGCTCCATTACTCCTTGAGCTTCGGTGGCGAACTTCCGTCGGAATGTATGAATTTGAATGATGTAAAAATGTTTGCTTCGGTTCGAAAATGCAATTGGAAAACTGAGTATTGTTGCTGAATTTTGTTTGACTTGATTCTACGACTTTTTAAAAGGTATTATGTACTTAGTGAGACACCGTTAACCATTTTGACAGGCCTAGTAATTTTAATAAAAGATTAGCACAGGCATTATTTTCAGAATAATTACAATTCGGCTGTACGTTGTCTTAAATAAATAGTTTGAATTTAAATACAGTAAAGTTTTCATGTGGAGGTTATAATTACAAACTGCCGCTTCGGCCGCTTCGCATTTAAAATTAATGGCTCATAAAACAACATCGTCATCTGCCTGAATTATTACCTATTTTTGCAGTTAGCTTCAAGGCTAACTATCAGACATTCTGTCTAGCCGCATCTACTGTCAACGGTCTAAACATGACAGATGCCAACGGCATAATTTTCAAGCCACGGAAGGGGTTGCATGTAATGGATGGCCACCCACCCATCCTTCTACGTACTGGCTTTGGGAAGTGTTGCTTAAAAGATCAACCCGTGTGACTGTTATGTATCAATGTGATAAAATTATAAATGGGAAAGTGTATATGTGTGTGTGTCTGTTTGTTTGTCCGTCTTTCTCCGTTATAACGGACCGACGAATTGACGTGATTTTTAAGTGGAGATAATTGAAGGGATGGAGAGTGACATATTGGCTACTTTTTGTCTCTTTCTAACACCCCACTTCCCTAAAATAGGTGGTGGACGCGAGGGAAGCCGCGGGCTAAAGCTAGTTTCATATAGCCACCAGGTCTTCATAAAGACACATACTCCTACTAAAAAAGTCATACAAAGTACCAGGCTCCCAAGGTCCCGAAGAGCTTCAATAAACAAGCCTGTATCCACTAGAATCCAAGACATTAGTCACAAAGTCGTGTTTTCCCGCGCAACGGTCGAATATTTTTTATTTTTTCAACAATGGGTCTGAGGGAAGTGGCTGAAGGGCGAACAAAGGCTTTATTCAGTCGCCTTTGCGTCTCTTTCACTTTATAAATATACATTACTCGGCCATGTTTTAACAGGGCATTGATTTCACCAAAATGTTTAAGAAATGTTAGGTAATCTTTGTGAATTAAATGGATGAATAGAGATCTTTTTCGTAGCCTTTTAAGTTAATGGACCTGCCCGTTACTTTTCTGAAGACTGTCTGTGTAGGCTTTCTATGAAATGATTTGATTGACTTAAAACGTTGTAAGATCTGAATTTTAATACCAAGACTACAGGCTTTGCATGTTTTGAGGTATTCTCAACGAAGTAAGTAAGCACAAAATGTTGTTGAAAAATGTGAAAACATGAAACCAGACTTTAAAATATGAAGTGTGTTAACATACAAAATCTCTTACTATACACCTTCCTGCAAACTACAAGATTTGTATGTAACCAGACAATACAGTAAATAAATAAATGCAATATATAACCAACCTTATCTCTATTAAACAGAGTAGAGAATCCTTTACGTGTCTTGTTTATTCAAGCAAAATACCTTAGTACGCCGAACGTAGTGTTAAAGGCCCGATTTATGAACATATTAGGTTTTATGCTCGCCTGGTACCTGCGATTACGGCTGCTGTACTGTTATGTTTGTATAGGTACTTCTGAATTTTATTATGTACATACAAGAATGTATAAAACATTGGAATTCAACAACGGAGTTTTAAGAAATTGGGGTAAAACTAACTTTTATGGTGGTTTTTCGAGAAGTCTCTGACCATTTTGTTATTTGCTTTAACAAGAAGAATACGCACTTTCCCTTTAACTTATTAAAAGACAACATTACCAAACACAAACGTTTACAACCAAATCTACTCATAGAACTTTAGTAATTACCTTTCACAACACAATTCAAATCGATAAAGAACATCCTTTTACCGATCGACTCAAATCGGATACAAAAAGGCAATTCACAAAACACGAAACCGCGGGCTTTGAAATACTTTTAAAGCATGAAAAAGTTTCTTTTGTTGGGGCATAATGGAGAAGAGAAATAACCAAATATAGACCAAGGATATATACAAATAGATACAGAAGGCTCAATACAAAAATAGGTTTGTACCTGTTTTATATGTTACTTCCAAAATCAAAATTGTAGGTATTTTCCAATCTAAATACGCGGTGTTTGTTGTTTGAATTGGTTGGTATATAAAGTAAGATCGGGATCAAGATAATGATTGAGATATAAATATTTTATTTCGGGCGTTAGACGCGTATTTACAATATCCCTACCAGTCTCACGAATGTTGGTTACAAGTGCGCTAACACTCACTGTACCACAAGCAGTGGACCACGTTCATTGTGACATCGACCTTCTGTACTATCTATTCTGTGTCCAAACAAAGGGTGGTTAACTTTAATAATCGATTCAAAGTTTAAATCAAATTCGAACAATCTATTCAGCAAACAATAAGTCTTTGCAGCCATTAGCCATCAACTTGTTGTGACAAACTAACCGACTATCAACGAGTTTGGTATTTGTGGGATTAATCATTAGAGTTGAGATTTGTAGGGATCGATTTGGGATCGAGTTGTCTGTTTGTGGTTTGTGATGTTCACAGTTTATGGCTATTGTCTCTGAATTGGCGTTGGTGTTCCCTTTAATGTATTTTAAGTTAGGCATTTGTTTTCCTTCGGTATTTATAAACTTAGTTGTTGCAAATAACCTTATTTATTACTTTAGTACAGATACGTTTTTTTTAAAGCTTCTATTAGCATCGGTTTTTTACAGAGAATCCTTTATGATATCTATCTATAATATAAAAAAGAATCTCCGAATTTATTGCTAAGCGCGAATCTCAAAAACAGCTGAGCCGATTTCGCTAATTATTTCTTTATTGCTTTGGTTAATGTCAGAGGAGGGTTTTTTATGAAAACAAAGTTCCATAGGTAGGGTAGAACTCGTAAGGCAAGTAGGGCAGGCAGGGCAGTTAAGGCATGTAGAGAAGGTAGGGCAGGCAGGGCTGTTAGGGAATGCAGGGCATGTAGGGCATGAAGGGCAGTAAGAGCATGATGAGCTAAGGCATGAAAAACTAAATACGAGGGCACAGTTGGCGCAGTGGCTGAGCGATCGACTGCAGCTCTGCGTGTCGCGGGTTCCATTCCTGCACGGAACAAATATTTGTATGACCTGCAGATAGTTGTTTCGGATCTGGCTGTGTATGTGAGTTTAAATGTTTGTAAACGCACCCAAGTAACAGGCGAAATTCCAAGTGTGGGGCAAAGTTAAAAAAAAGCTCTGAAATAATGTCATCATTTACCAAGTTCCCAGAAGTAAGAACACGTTTTCTTTTAAAATAAATCTTGCAGCTAACATAGCACATTGAAAAGCAATTTGTTACTCAGTTTTCGAAGCTCGTTTCTCGGAACAGGGATTAAATTTTTCACGTTTTTCAATTGTTACCCCGTGCATAATGGTGGCTATTTGTAACTAGGTACCAAGGTTTCATAAATGTGGAAGAGATTTATTGGATCGCAATATTTTTCTTATTTTGATTTATATGTTGATGCGAGAGCTGGCAGTTTGTTAATTAAAATTTATAAAAGGAATGGTGAAATATTTTAATAATATTTATCATGGACTATTTTAATGCTTTCTATATTTCATGTATTTGTATATATATACATATATGTAATCTTAGCACAGGACTGGTGCACGAGTTTGCCCTAATACATGTGATTGAAAACACATAAATGTACTTTTTTTGCGGATAATCACCAAATAACTGCCCCGCTCTCGGCGGAGCGGGTTGAGTGTCAGACTTTTACTGACTAAAACCCATGTGTTATTCCAGACTATAATCTAACTCTGTGCCAAATATCATCAAGATCCGTTCAGCCGTTTTGACGTGAAAGAGTAACAAACATCCATACATCCATCCTCACAAACATTCGCATTTATAATATTGCTAGCTGGCGCCCGCGGCTTCGCTCGCGTGATGATAAAAAGTATCCTATGTGTTATTCCAGACTATAATGTACCTCAGTGCCAAATTTCATCAAGATCTGGTCAGGAGTTTTTTCGTGAAAGAGGATCAAACATACATCCATACTCATAACTAAATAATATTGTATCCATCATCTTTAAAATCTAATCGTGATCCGAACCCACACCTACCAAGATCACAGAACCAGAAAAGCGTATATTCTTCCCTTTATTAAGTACCTAATTATAACCAACAGCTTGCATATCCAACCGAAAATTTAACCCCTATATAGCCCCCTTCCCTTTATTCTTCAGAACTCAAGAACAGATGTTTCATTACATAATTCACAGACTTCTAAGAAACAAAATTCAAGGCAGAGAGCTCGCAAACTCTTGAATTGATAATGAATTTTGAAATATTAGACTTTTTATACTGGTAGGCGTGGAGAGCAAGAAGTTGCCTTAAGTCGTTGGCTTTGTAGTTTCCGCACATGTTAAAGAACAAGTATATTATTTTAAATTAAATAAATCTATTTCTTTTATCTATTTTTTTTGCTGATAGGAAATCATCGAATAACTTCGCCTGCTCTGGACTGAGCGGGGGTGAGTGTCAGACTTTTAACCTTTATGTTCCGGGGCCGAGGTATCTCTTTCGAACAACCCGCAACCCCAGCAGTATTCGGTGAGTTATGTCGGCAATTTTAGTTCTCCTACGGATCTCCACATGATTTGATCACCTAGGGAAGTTCCAAGCTTGGGAGACGCTCCGGGCATCGGGACCCGCGTAACAACTCCCGGCAACCGTAGACCGTCGTCTACGGTCTATGGACGGTGAGAAATGTCTCATCGTCCGTCGGTCTAGTGACGACAAGCCGTGTTGACGGCGCGTTGGTGTTCCACACGCACCTTAAAGAGATGTCTGCAAAGCAGAGGTCCGCCAGGGCCGCTGTCTGCCGGGGTTGCGGGTTGTTTTAAAAGAGATACCATAAAGAGAGACTACAAAGTATTCTGAAAACAAAAGCATAGCTCTTTCCACCGCTCGCAGTGACTTGAAGCTTTCTTATCAGATCCATTACCATACCAGTCTTTTAATAGTATCTACTAGTTATTCTGAATTTATCTTGACTATGCATATTTGTGTAAAAGGTTACTGTTGATTTTGGAAGAGGAACCATTATCAAAAATTGGCATATAATATCATTAAACGGTACCTTTGTGGTCATTTGTCTGTATGTTATTCTTGTATTTGTGTTTTGCTTGTACAAGAATAAATAAATGAAAATAAGGATTGAATAAATTTTAGAGACATTAAGGTAGTGAAGTGATAGTAGGTCATTAAGGTATCGTATCCTTGAAAGTGAGCTCAGTGGTGACAGCTCTTTTTACAAGTTGTAAGCGGGGCTGCCAACCGTAAAAAGAAATCCCTCGTACATAATATGCTTTATAACTATGTACATTTATTAGGCTGTGAGGTTTGAATACATCTGACAGATAGCGTTACTTGTCAGCGTAACGCGAATTGAAATATTTAATGTATCTAAAATTATATTTCAAATTTAAAGATGTGAAATAATAATTTTAGTTTGAAATCGGTAATTCTTGAAATACATTTTTTTAAAAGAATACTTTTAGGACGTAGTTTTTGTTTCGTTATTTATGGCTTTAAAAAAGACGCAAAGTAAACTTGTTCATAATAAATGTTGTTGTTATTGTAGTTTAGGGCACTAGGAAAACTTAAAGTGGTTGATTGATTCCAGAACTACGTTGTTGACAGATGAAATTTGGGACTGTTGGTCATGAAAAATGTTTGCATGGCTATATTTTACAAGGTTACATAAATGTACAAGGTTGAAAGTGTTCTCATACCTCGTATAGATATTACTATATCTACACTATATATATTACTCCTGTACTGTTCTGAACACGAACGTGCCGTTGACTCGGCCTGTCCTCAATAGACGGATAGACGGTGAATTAGCCATTGTTCACCGTCCATAGACCCGCGTCTAAGGTGGCCGGGAGTCATCACACTCCCGACAGCCGGAGCGTGTCCCGTGGCAACTTGAACATCTCTACATCCATCAGAAAAATGACTGCTTCGCAGAAGGCCTGCCTTAGCCTGCTTTCCATATATTTCGCTCCGGACCAGGAGCTGGACCAGCCGATCGGCTCCATGAGGACAAGTTACACACCCCTCGATATCTTAATAATCCTTCGGTTAAGTAATAACTTACTATGAAATATTGAATTTGTTTTCTTTTTTCAAAATAGGGGTCGCCCTCTCTGCTAGAACTATATTCCTGGTTACGGCCCTCCCAAATACCCCTATAACCGCAATGGTAATTTAAGTGCGATATCACATACCCCAGTTAATAACTACTCGCCGAACAAAACGTGAGTCGTCCAAAAAGCCAATAGCACAACAAATTAACGGGAGTTTAAGCGACCTTCAACTTTTGTCAGCTCGTTAGCTCTTTGTTAATTTTGTTTAATAATTAATTATGCTTTGGTAATGAGACGTGGTGTGTACTGGGTAATGTTTTCGTTAGGGAAGCGGCACACAGTGGGGGTTATAAAAGAAAGGCACTTTTTCTCCTAAGTTCCGAAAATATCTTTCCTCTCTTCTCCGGAACTTTCTAATCACGGTTTTCAGACAAGACCACAGATAAACTGAGTTTATTGCGGATTGGTGTTTAAAAGCAGAGAAAACGGCCCATGACCTTCCTGATACGTTTTCTCGAAATATCAGACTTTTGTTAATAATAAACATGGTAATCATGAAAGCCGAGAAAGATGAGCAAATCAAGTTCGCAAGTTCTTGGTTCGCGAGGTTGTCGACATGTGGGATGTGGACTCAGCAATCGTTGTGCCGATAGACTTTAAAACCAATGGCTAAATTGCCAAGAGCCTCGACTAACAACTGAGGAGGTCCGCGATAACAAGGATCCTTGATGATCCTTGTTATCGCGGACGTTATTGATGCCGTGCCGTCGACGGCAGAGGGTCTTGCCAGGGCCACCGCCTGCGGGTTGCGGGTTGATCGAAAGAGATATCGTGGCCCCGGAACATAAAGAGTAATAGAAGGAACATGGGTGGGGTTTTAGTCAGTACAAGTCTGACCTCATCTTCTGTCTCTACCCCCGTGAAGGGAAGCCCCGTGGGGAAGTTATTTGATAATTTCCCCATCCACAAAAAAGGGTTTGTTTCAGATAGAAGTACTTCTGGACACTGGTTCCTCTCTCTGGAGCCCTGAGAACCGGTAGCTTGGACTCTGTTCCCGATAATGAGGGGCTACTAAACAAAAAAGTTGTTTTTTTAAATAAATATTTGAATGTTTAAAATGAATAAACGAATGTATTAATAATTTTAGGTAGTGACCATGTCAGTTTAAAAAGTTACCACATAGTGTGCCCAGATCTTTACTTGCGGTACCCAAAATAATTTAACTTAATACGGTTTAACGAGGACCAGTCATGCATAAGTAATAGGTTGGCTAGAAAAATAACTTTACTACCCCAGCCCAGAATACATCACGTTATAATTCGTTATTTAAATAACTCACACTCATTCTTTCAGCATATGAAACTAAATATATGGGTAGTTATTATAAATTTATTGAAAGAAAGTAGAAAATATTTAAGTTACCTATAAAGTTAGTTATTTTTGTGAACGTAGCGTATTTTAGGCGGCAATAAGAACAAATATTTTTTCATAAAAATAATCACCCTATATTGTCTATCTATAAGAGGTTTTATTTAACCACGTCGTTCCGTGATGACGTCACGAGGGTGTTTTGACTCTATGATATTTTTTCACGATGTTTTTCTTTGTCATTTAAGAAGATAAAATCCTTACTAATATTATAAAAGCGAAAGTGAGTTTGTTTGTTACTTCTTCACGCCTTAAAGGCTAAACCGATTTTGATGAATTTTGGTACAGAGATATGTGGGACCCTGGTGACGGCCATAGGTTAATTTTTTTGAAAAGAGGGAAGAAAAGGGAAAACTTAGCATTGGTATTAAAATATGTAAGGCGCAAGGGCAAAAACTACAGGTAGCAGGTACCTGCAAATCAGGAAAGGGGAACTGTGTTACCCCAAATTTAACGCGAGCGAAGTCGCGGCCAAAAGCTAGTAAATTATAAATACTAAAAAGGTGCCTGCCCAGGTTCCAAACGACTCGTAAGTCAGTCCTTTTACCACTGAGCCTCTACTATTCAGATTTAGCAGAATTTTTGGTTGCGTGTTTGGTCCTACTACTGCATTGATTATTGTTCTTTTTTAACACCCTTGCTCGTAAAGCTGATGTAATTCCACCGGTTTTAAATATGTAAAGAGGGTCATAAAAAACGCGTGTGTTATCAAAGCAAATAGTTAAGTTATAGTCCATACAAATTCCATAACAGTATTATTTGCCATTTCAAATTTTGGAACTGATCGCCCCGCCGCACGACTCCAGCTAGTGAGCAGCGCGCTGTTGCTATTCTTTTTCTTTTTTTTTTTAATTTATATAAAGGGTTTTGTCGCTTAGCGCTGTTACTATTCAAATTTCGAACTAATTCGAAAGTAGGCAGCGCTAGCTCGCTGTTAAAATGGCGGGAAGCAACAATGTGCATTCACAGATTGAGTTTATTTAAAATGTTTTTTTTTCTGTTTCCTCGCAAATGTGTTAAAAAACGTCGTACGATATACGTGCGTATTGGTTATAACATGCTCGGCTCAATTACGCCCTCGCCTACGGCTCGGGCTGAAATTCCGACTCGCATGTTAAAACCATCTTAACGCACTAATATCGTAATGTACTATTGAATAATTAATTAAACCACAGTTCACATAGTGTGTTCACCCTGAACTCCGAAGACAAAAGATAAATTCGCTGAAGTCGTTCGTCGAAGTTCGTATACGCTAATCTCCCGATAACATTATTATTCGATTTTTTCAATTAATTTTTGTGAATATCTATATGGCTAGTTCTGACTTTGCAAAGAAGCGCTTCACAAAAACTTACAGAATGATAGATTATAAAAAAAAACTGGTTAAGTGCGAGTTGTACTCACTCACCAAGGGTTCCGTACAAACTTGCGACATAAATGGCCATATCTTTTGATGGCGTAGACTTAGAAGGATGACTTTTTCACAGTTTTAATTATAACTCGATACCTTCACGCGTTCCCTCAGATAGAGGGTCTTGACAGACAGACAGACACGACAAAGTAATCCTATAGGCTTCCGTTTTTTTTCCTTTTGAATTACGAAAGAACCTTCTAAAAGCTATAGTACTCACGTGGTCAGTATATCGTACACAGTATACCGTGCGAGGTATGAGTGCGTGTGAATCTTGCGCACGTTTTGAGCAAGCAGCAGGAACCGACGGTCGGCGGACACGGTGAACGAGGCTGGCTCTAGCACCCTCTGAAACAAATGATATGAGTAAGTAAGGCTTATCACGGTACTCATACGATCTTACGTAAGTAAAATATACAGGGTGGAATTTTGTAATGCCACCTGAAGGGGAAGTACTCTTAATACTTTAGATAGAAAATTTTACTCAAAGAAAACATTACTTTATTTTTTTTTAAAGAAAGAACACGGCATTCAAAGGTTTTTAAAAATTCGCTTGCCGCACACGGTAATCGAACCGACTAAAGGTGGCATTACAAAATTCCACCCTGTATACCAATGACTCAAATGTGAACAGAACATGGATGCCACGCAAGGACGACAAGCACGGACGCCAAGCACGGAAGCCAAGCACGGACGCCACGCATGGACGCATTGGCACGTCAGAGTTGTGACAATTCCGTGCGTTCTAAATATTATATTGATGGTAAATTTAATCATTAAATTATTTAATTTGCCCTCCGTTGGTGTAGTGGTCGTAAACGTGACTTCAAAGCATTTTTTTTTGGCGTGGGAAATCATCAAATAACTTCCCCCGCTCTGGGCGCAGGCGGAGTGTCAGACTTGTACTGACTAAAACCCACACATGTTTCTTCTTTTGCCCATTATGTTCCGGGGCAACTGTTTCTCTTTTGAACAACTCGCAACCCCGGCAGGCGGTGTCCCTGGCAGGCCCCTCCCATAAAAACGCGCTGTCGACACGGACTGTCGTCACTAGACGAGCGGACGGTGAGCTACCCATTGCTCACTGTCCACAGATCCATCAACATTTAACAACGAAGCGAGTAAGAAATGACTTATAACTTTTCAGTGAAGCAACTCTCATAAATTCATTGACGATTGACATTTTTTTTTTATAAAACTTGACAAAACGAACAAAATGTTATAGAACTTCCTTCGTAAACAGCCCAATAAACCTGCATAATCACAGTTCAAATTTGCAGTCCAACAACAAACCATCATCCTACTGTATTCCTTCACACTGTGTCAACATTCACCCGTAATTCGCATATCAATCGACACGCGATCCCCATATTAGAGGGTAGTATCGAATTATACGCCATATTCGATACCAGGAAACGAGAACCGATGCCTAAGCCTATAAAGAGCATCGTAAAACAGGTATCGATGTTATCAAATTGGTTTCAATCGATTCATGGTCGTGTTGTAATATTGACGTGGTATTTATTTGTCTTCAAGGCTGTTTTGGTTTATGACGGATTTCAGTAGACTCCTTTGTCTTTATGTTGTCCTGGTACGTTCATTGCGCCTGATTTGATAATTACGGTTCGAGGGTGAAACGACTGACCCAACATTTATAAACTTGATGTTATGATTAATAGAGTTTAGTTTATTTATTAATAACTAGCTGGCGCCCGCGGCTTCACCAGCGTGATATCGAAAATACCATAATCTACCTCTGTGCCAAATATCATCAAGATCCGTACATCCGTTTTAACGTGAAAGAGTAACAAACACACATCTATACTCACAAACATTCGCATTTATAATATTAGAAGAAATAAGGACTATAAGCTGCATCCTGCGGCTTCAGCACGTAGACTAGAATAAACAAGGTAAAAAACCTTTCTCTTGAATCACTCTATCTATTGCTGAAAACTGCTTTTAAATCAGTGGAGCAGTTTAAAAGATCTAAGCGAACAGAAAGCGGAAGCGACTTCATTTTCTACCATGTGAAGATGATAAAAATAACATGTCACGTTTTGGAACTTTAATCAAGTATTATTATTATTTGAAAAAAAATATTATAACACAAATAATCATGCATTAAAAAATATATCCAAAAATGCAATAAAAATTTATACGTCATTCTTATCTTCCAATTATTTTAAACGTTATTGTTCATCAAGTGGTAAAATGAATTTTGGACATGCCTACTTATAAATAAAGGACACAAGTGATAAATGTGAGCAAATTTCGTCTCGCATCCCACGCGTTTCGGCCCAGTTTGAGCAAAGTTTTAATAGTCTTTAGCTTAGTTTCTACACATTCGTGTGCAACCTTTATTTGGGGATGTGAAATCATCAAATAACTTCCCCCGCACTGGGCGGATTGAAGGGGAGTGTCAGATTTGTACTAACTAAAACCCATCAATGTTCCTTCTGTTGCCCTTTATGTTCCGGGCAGGGATATCTCTTTCGAACAACCCGCTACCCCGGTACGTGTGCACTCTTGAGTATAGAAATTCTTCTCCCCTAAGTTGCTCTTCAAAATCCTCTTTTAAAATAGCAATGTTTTGAAGGGTCTGTCTTAATAAAGGCCGTAGGTACTAAGTATCCCGGGAAGGAACCGTTACCAATATAAGTATTTCGGAACTGTTAAGTTATTGTTTTTATTTAAAAAAAATACGCACTTGCAGAGAACTTCAGTATCACGATTATTTAAATTAATTTGATGGTAATTTAACAGCATTGGACAAGTAATGATTTTAAAAGAGTAACCATGGATTTTTTTTGGCGAACCAAACCAGAACCACACACACACGTTTATGTAGGCATAATATGTGAAACGAAATATTTACATTTTGAGTTCATCATTATGCGAAATAATAATTTCTCCTGCACTGGGCGGGAGGGGGGGGGGGTATTGGACTTCCTTACTTAATATTATAAAAGCGAAAGTGAGTTTGTTTGTTTCTTTGTTACGTCTTCACGCCTTAATAGCTTAACCGATTTGATTGAATTTTAGTACAGAGAAAATTGGGACCCTGGAGACATAGGCTATTTAAAAAAAAATTGACATATGAGGGAGAAAGAGGGAAGAAAAGGGAAAACTTAGCATTGCTATTACAATAAATTTTGTCTAGATATACTTGATTGATTGATGCTCAGGTTTCATTCTAATAGAACAGTGAAACTGGCAATAAACCTCCTTGATAAGATGAAAAGTAATAAAAAAGAAAAAAAACTCCTGTTAAGTCACAGTACCACCTAATAAGGCGCGGCAGGTGCGATTTGTTATTGTCAATGGTACAGATAGAATTGAAGCAGAAATCTTCATTAGGGACCATCTGGAGGAATTTAGTTAATACAAATTTACTACGACAGAGAGAATAGATTGTCTTTGGTGTTTTTTTTACGAAGACTATATTGAATAGTCTGTTTCTTTTAGGTTTTAGAAATGTGGTTTTTGTATTTCGTTTATTTGACTGCTTTGAGAATGTTTTCAGAGAATTTGGTTCTTCAACTATGATTACGTAACAATATCTAATAGTACATCCACATTTCACTAGTTTTGTTGACACCTATATAATATAGAGTGAGCCTATTGTTTTAACTTTTTTTACGGTCTGTAAATCATCAAATAATACCGCTCATGGCGGATCGGGGGCGAGTGTCAGACTTGTACTGATTAAAACCCACCCATGTTCCTTCTATTGCCCTTTCTCTTCCGGGGCCGCGGTATCTCTTTCGAACAACCCGCAACCCTGGCAGGCGGTGGCCCTGGCAGGCTCCTCTAATTTGCTGACATCAGTTTGAGGCACGCGTGGAACACTAACGCGCCGTCGACACGGCCTGTCGTCAATAGACGGACGGACGGTAAGCTACTCATTACTCACTCATTCGTGAAGAGGCCTTAGTCGACAGACAAGCTGTTCTACAACTGAAACAACGAGTTGCCGATCACTCTGATACAAGTTAGAATTAATTAAACCAATTTAGTTCTTTAGTTTTTAGTAAGTAGGTATGTTTTAACTTATTTTAAAGAAAGAAACAGCAATAAAGTCTATTTTTAGATAGAACCTTATTCCGCCCGCGACTTCGTCCACGTTGCATTGTTACTTTAGGCTAACGCTAACTTTAACCCGCGTGGTGATCGAATAAAAAGTATCTTTCTCTCCTCTTGTCTTCTCTCTTTCTCCCCCTTTTTCACTTAAAAAAAATAGTCTATATCCAATTCCAGAGTCTCAACTATCTCTGCACCAAAATTAATCAAAATCAGTTTGGCCATTTAGGCGTGAAGACGTAACAAACCAACTCACTTTCGCTTTTATAATATTAGTAAGGATATAACCGTGCTCTACATCACACCACGTCCCGTGCCTAACACCTAATATTGAAAATATTCAACGACAAGAAGTAAGTAAAAGTAATTTCCTACTAAGGCATTACCATACTTTCTCAACTATTTCTTGACAACAGGGGAAGGGAACGAAATTAAAAATGTTAACCAACTTCCATCTACGGCTTAGGGCCTAAGCACACAGAAAATATTCAATTAGGCACAAACAAGATAAGTTTTAATGCGAAAACCTTAAGTTGGAGAGGAGAGGGATTATGCTTAGTGGGGTAAACAGAGATGTTGGATTATTATATCTTTTTATGAATTTTGGACGAGGTGGGTTTGTTGTTGTTTGGTTGTCTCCAGCAACGACGTGAATATGAAGTAAAATTTATTTATCTGGCGACAGTCCATAGTTTGATGTATCAAAATTAGTATTATTTTCTTTATTAATTAGCATAACACATTCTTATTTATTTATTTATGTACACACAAAACAATGTATAAAAAAAGTACATAAGGAAAAAAGAGCACAAAGGTACTGCTTATTTCATAAAGAAATCTCTTCCAGCAGACCTGCGATAGGACAGATGGAAAAAAAAACACGTAGACACAGTGTGTAAAAAAAAAAAAAAAAACAACTTAAGCACTAACTTAAATAAACACACACTCTACACATTTTTTGAAAGCAACTTTGCCCCACACTAGATTTTTTTCCTGTATTGTGGGTGCTTTTACAAACATTTAAACTCACGTACACAAACAGCCAGACCCGAAACAATTACATAGGTCATATAAATATTTCTTTCGTGCGGGGGTCGAACCTGCGACAAGCAGCGTAGCAGTTGTTTAGCCACTGCGCCAACCGCACCGCACCGTCGTATTTAAATATAACTATTAAAAATTGTTGTTCGCCGGTGTCTATGGTAGGGCCACAGAGAGAGGAACTCCCTCACAACGCAGGCCGTATCGAAGAGATATTGCCTTCTGAATTAGGATCCAACCGCCTAGCGGTTACTAAAATAAATTATTGATGTTTTTTTTTTGTAAAAAGAAAGTTTAGCTTTTAATTTTTTTTTCATTTGATCGTATTCATTTATACTTATGGCGGCGAGTTTACGTAAAAGAAACTGAAAACTTTAATTTTAAAAACATTATTTGAAACAGACATTTAAGAACCGGTATTAAAAAGTTATTTCCTAGGTTTTATCATGTTTATAATATTACTAGCTTCACCTGCGACTTCGTCCGCGTGGCATAGTTACTTTGGGCTAACGCTAACTTTAACTCGCGTGATGATCGAAAAAAAATAATATCTTTCTCTCCCCTTTTCTTCCCGCTTTCTCCACCTTATCTCACTTTAAAAAAATGCCTATATCCGTCTCCAGGGTCTACAACTATATCTGTACCAAAATTCATCAAAATCGGTTGGGCCATTTCGGCGTGAAGACATTAACAAACAAACTCACTTTCGCTTTTATAATATTTGTAAGGATTTTTGTTTGGACTGGTCACGTCAGCCGCATGTACCTACCTGTGGGCAAAGATTTCCACGCGATGGGTGCCGGAAGATGGATGGCCCAGAAAAACGGCGAATGGCGAATCAACCTTTGCGCGTACCGCGACGGCTGATTCGACGTCACTCGGGAAAAAGATCATGGAAGGTAGAGGGGGAGGCCTTTGCCCAACAGTTCCCCAGTACAGGCCTAATCCTTATCCTTACTAATATTATAAAAGCGAAAGTGAGTTTGTTTGTTTGTTACCTCTTCACGCTTTAATGGCTATACCGATTTTGATGAATTTTGGTGCAGAGATAGTTGGGAACCAGGAGACGGAAATAGGCTATTTAAAAAAAAATTGGGATGTGAGGGAGAAAGAGGGAAGAAAAGGGAAAACTTAGCGTTGCTATTACAAATCAATAAGGCGCAAGGGGATCTGTGTTACCCCGAATTTAACGCGAGCGAAGCCACGGGCAAAAGCTAGTATATTATACATATACTAGCTTTTAACCTCGGCTTTGTGTTGTTGAAGCTCTTCGGGAACTTGGGAGCCTGGTACTTTGAATGACTTTTTTAGTAGGAGTATGTGTCTTTATGAAGACCTGGTGGCTATATGAAACTAGCTTTAGCCCGCGGCTTTGCTCGCGTCCACCCCGCATTTTAGGGAAGCAGGGGGTTAGAAAGAAACAAAATGTAGTCTATGTCACTCTCCATCCCTTCAACCATCTCCACTTAAAAATCATATCAATTCGTCTCTCCGTTTTGCCGTGAAAGACGGACAAACAACATACACACACACACTTTCCCATTTATAATATTAAAGTATGGATATATAAATATATACATATATATCTCATCTCATCGCGTACAGTCGTTATAAATGTATTTTAATTGAAATACAGGTTAACTCCAGCGTATTTTCCTTAAGATCAAAGAAGGTTCTAATTAGTATCTCATTTCACAAAAGCCTGTCAACCTTATTAATTTGATTATACCTGGTTATTAATAGATAACTGTTTTCCTTTATGATCAGGTAGGTAATATCAATTTAAGCTAGTTGTCGAATTTTGGTTTTGTCTAAAATAGGAATAGATATTGTTAATAGGAAAAGCTTATCCGCTCTTTGACTGTAACGCAATGTGCTAACCAAAGCAAATGTTGAGAAAACCCGCATCTGACACGATCTTTCCGGGGTTGCGGGTTGTTCGAAAAAGATACCGAAGCCCCGGAACATACCTAACGGGCAAGGAACATGGGTGGGTTTCAGTCAGCACAAGTCTGAGTCTGCCCCCCGCTCTGGGCAGACCGGGGAAAGTAATTTTATGATTTTCCTTTCGCAAAAAAGATTACACGATCTTTTTATTCGGCTATCGCAAACACAGGGAGTTTTCCGTTTTCGCGAAAAATTAGTGACATTTAATGCAACAATCGCATGACCGATCGTTTTAGTTAAGATGCGAGGTAAGCTTGTTGATAAACGTATCCTTTTCTATATAAGTCTATATAAAGGTTTACAAAATATAAAAAAAAAAATCATGGTATTTTTAAGCACATGCCATTTTTTGATTGAGGTAAGAAGATGACAAGGAACCATAGGGGCTAAAATGGCATAACAATAAAATCCCCTAACATATAGAAGTACCTTACTGGCTTTAACACGTTAACTTTATAGAAAAGGTATGACACTACAATAGGCTAGTTTCCAGGGGCCTTAGTCTGCTATAACAATAGTGTCAGAATGGTCGATCACTGATCGCATAATGGTTAATTTTGACAAGTTTGGTAATCTACTACATACTAAACTTGTCAAAATCAACCATTATGCGATCAGTGATCGACCATTCTGACACTATTATAATAGCAGACTTAGGCCCCTGGTTCAAAGTAATTACATTCTATTTAGTTCATCTTTTAGATTATTAAAAAATAAGGAACATGTATTTTTTATTTGTAAATTAGACCAAAAATGACAGCCTACTAAAACTTACGTTTGACGTCACTTGTTGCGGAAAAATGCAGCAACGCGTGACTCTAAATACGTGTAGCTTATTTTTGAATAATCTAAAACACGGACTTATATTTTTATAAACCTAGCGCATTGTTAAATTTCTAGTGAAAAGGATAATTGGAACTAACACTGGATAATGCATTATTTATTGAGTATCTAACATTCTGTAGTTCTTTTTGTGTCATAAATAAAATAAATTCTATTATTTTCTAACATGGAATTCAAAGTCAAAAGTGTAAAAAAGGTGTAAATATATGGTTTAGGTATCTCCATGTTTTGCCGTCAGCAGCGTACAAATATTAAACAAAATTAAAATTATATTTACAAAAGGTGGTAGGAAATTTCATCATAATCAACGATTTACGAATAAAACCGAGTAAACAGTAACACATCAAAAACTTGGAGTAAATGAGATTATTATAATTTTTAATGGACTTTCGAAGAATGGGCGAACGTCAGATGAAAATTATACGATTCAAAGTGAATTAACAATGATAAAGTGATTGGAAAAGTTTGTTACACAATACTTTGCCGGAATTATGTTTATGATGATTAAATAAAGTTATTTTTGTTTTCATTCAATTTAGTATTTTAGTGTTATTCCGTAAGTAATTATGTTATTATTATTATTATATTATATTATTAAAGCCTTCCTCGTTAAATGGGGTATCCAACACAAACGAAAATTTTGAAGCGTCCACTAATCGCCAAACTACTCCCGACCATCGTAGACGCGGGTCTGTGGACGGTGAGCAATGGTTAGCTCACCGTCCGTCCGTCTAGTGACGACAAGCGGTTTCGACGGTGCGTTCGTGTGTCACGCGCACCTCAAAGAGATAATTTTTTCTCGAGATATTCAGAGGGATTTGAAGTGGGTTAGTCCCAATTTGTTAAGGCGAACAAATTGCTATTAACCTGAAAATCCCTCTATCTATTACGAATGCTTAATTATAAACAAACAGGGGAAACGTGGGTGTACTATAAATCCTTACTATTTTATTATGCGTCTCAAATAAGAATGTATACTTTTTTTGTAAAAACTGTTGTTAAAAGAAGATATCCCGAAATTGGTCGCATAACTCGCTTACACAGTAATATTCGCTTCAATGAGTTTCCCGGTGACTCCTAGCGCCTAAATTTACTTCTTCAGTGGTCTGTGTGAAAGGAAAACAAAGGAATAAATTAGGCAAATGTTATTGAATGGATGAGTTAGTACTTTGGTTCTGTGAGATATCGGCTAGACCCAATGGTTAGGTTAATTTTTTATTCAGTTGGTCTAGAACAAGTCTAGTCAGCTTCACTTCGCAATATGGCAACGTCTTTTTTTTAAACGTTCCCCCACACTAGGTATTTCTCCTATTTCGTGGGCGCGTTTACAAACATTTAAACTTAAATACATAAACAATCAGACCCGGAACAACTGTCTGTAGGCCATACAAATATTTGTTTCGGGGATCGAACCCGCCACACGCAGCGCACCAGTCGATCGCTAAGCGACTGCACCAATCGTGCCGTCAAAATTTTGCATGGTTTCGACTGCATAATCTGACATACTTAACCCATTAAGTACTAGGCAATACGATACCATTTGATAAGACTAGTTAACTTTACAGTAATATACTTTATACAGCAGACTCACATACAGAGCTTTTACTTTACATATAGTACATTATTTATTTATTTATTTATCATCATCTGCCTAGCCTTTCCCCAACTATGTTGGGGTCGGCTTCCAGTTTAACCAGATGCAGTTGCATACTAGTCGTGAGCCAACAGTGGTCAACTCACGATAGCCTTTTGAAAACAGATTTCAGAATTTAATACCAGATGGAAAAATAAAATTGTTTTCCTTTATGAACCCATTCTCCAATTAACCATTGAACATTAACCAATTTCTGATGAGTACTGTGTCATAGGAAATTGTTTAATAAAACTGACTATAGCCAAGTTTTATTTAATAGATAGCCAGATGATACAGCATCAAAATTTTAGCCCACCTTCAGAAAAAATGAGCAGCCTTGTTATAAAGATCTGCACTCATCACTTGTTGCGAAACAATGCAGCAACGCGTGACGTCACACGTAACTTTAATATCTTTGTCATTTTTGGTCTAATCCTTACTAATATTATAAAAGCGAAAGTGAGTTCGTTTGTTACGCCTACACGCCTTAGTGGCTAAAACGATTTTGATGAATTTTTGTACAGAGATAGTTAGGACTCTGGAGACGGACATAGGCTATTTTCTTTTTAAAGATATGAGAGAGAAAGAGGGAAGAACAGGGAAAATTTAGCATTGCTATTACAATCAATAAGGCGCAAGGGCAACTGTGTTAATCCTAATTTACAAATAAAAAAATACGTGTCCCTTATTTTTGAATAATCTATAAGACGGACTAATATTTTTTTTGGAAACTAGCCTATTGTTAGATATTTCATAATATCAGCAATACCTACAAGTAGTTTTAAATTGACAGTTCTAGATATACAGTCTTGCGATTTACAGAAAAATAGCATGGGATAAGAAACCCAAAAAAATACAGAATGACTGCAAAAAAATCTGTCAAGTGTGAGTCGGACTTGTGCACCGACGGTTACGTACAAAATTGCGACATAAACGGCGATATATTTTGCCTGCGTTGACTTCGAAGATTGAGTTTTCACAGCTACAAGGCACCACAGACTTGAGTTATGATGAGTATGGTTTATATTTCAACTTGATGCTTCCACGAGTTCCCGAGATAAAGAGTATTGACAGAGAGACAGACAATCGGACAACAAAGTAGTAGGCTTAGACAAAGTAACAATTTAAAAACGATAACGAAGTTATAAATCGTTATCGCTCAGCAGTCACTAATACATTTTCAACTTTATACGCGCGTTTAATAAAGTTGAAAATCTATTGACTTTTACATATCGTTTTTGTTTGTTTCGTTCGTTATCGCTCAGCAGTCTTTAATAGATTTTCAACTTTATGCACTAGGGTATAAAGTTGAAAATGTATTAGTGACTGCTGAGCGATAACGATTGTCGTCTGCTGCCGACTGCTGTTTGGCTAAAGGGCAAGCAAAGGTTTCGTTTTAACTTTTGACGTACGAAACCACAAAAAGGCGCGGGAAACTAACAAAAAACAAAACATCACCTATAAAATAAAACACGCCAAGATTCCCACAATATTTCCAGAAAGTTTCATTTACATACAAAATTACACTTACAGAACCACCCATTACACTGGCGAGACGTTTCACTGGCATTTGCTCGCCAGTGTAATTGTATTGCGACTGGCACGACCAATGTCTCCGTTTGTTTATGTCTGTCGGTAGACTGTGGAGTGACAACCCTAGTTGCTAGCTTTCAACCTTTTGGCTGTTGTTTGTGTTTCGCCTCGTCCACAACCCACAAGTTGATGCGTTTATGACGCGATTTGCGACAAAACCGCTTGAGTTGCTGTGATCCATGGTTCTCTTGACTCTTGGTGACATTACCAGGATGGTACTGGCAAGCGGCCAAGTTTAAAAAAAAGATGTGCTGGTTGACACAACGTGTCAAGAAAATCATGCAAGACCATACCACCGCGTCGACGTAAATCTTCGCTGTAATCAATCCTTTGTTTCTGCTAAGTTTTAGAGTTGAAGAATAATAGTCTTCAACTCACACTAGGTCCACATAACAATTTAACCTACTCACACGACTTCGTCCGCATGGCATAGTTACTTTGGGCTAACGCTAACTTTAACCTGCGTGATAATCGAAAATAAATATTACCTACTCTCTCCACTTTTCTTCCCTCTTTCTCCCCATTTAAAAATAGCCTATGTCCGTCTTCAGGGTTCCAACTATCTCTGTACCAAAGTTCATTAAAATCGGTTTAGCCATTAAGGCGTGAAGAGGTAACAAACAAACAAACTCACTTTCGCTTTTACAATATTAGTAAGGATTTCCGATGACACAGTAGTCATCAGAAATTGGTTAATATTGAGAATGGGTTCATAAAGGAAAACAATTTTATTTTTCGATCTGGTATTCGATCCGGTCTAGCCATTGAACGTGAAGACGTAACAAACCAACAAACGAACTCCCTTTCGCTTTTATAATATTAGTAAAGATAGTAAGGATTATGCAGTTGTTGTTGCAACAGTCGTGTAGTTCGTGGTCAAGCAGTTACGTAGGCTAGCTAGGGTTGGCCTGTCAGTAATTGTTTTCAATTACGAAAGTCTTGTTTACATTGCGTTACCTTTTTGCGGTGTCTGTTTATCTTTTTTGAGTGTGGTAATAATGGATCCGCTCTGTTTGGAAGGGGTGGGGGGATGCGGGGGTTGAGGGTGTATGTTATGCAGAGGAGCCTGCCAGGGCCACTGCCTGCCGAGGTTGCGGGTGGTTCGAAAGAGAGAGAGAATATTAAGACCAAAAGAAGGAACATGTGTGGGTTTTATTCAGTAAAAGTCTGACACACTTCCCCTTGCACTCCGCCCAGAGCGGTGGAATTTATTTGAAGGTTTCCCATTAGTAAAAAAAGGGTGTATGTTCTTTTTCTACCGACTTAAACTTTAAGAGCCTCCTCCGCAGACCAGCTTATGAAGTTTCCACAGTTGTTACACAGGTCTACTCACTGTGAGAGTCCTGTAAATGCCGTATTACATCACACGCGCTTAGCTACAGCTTTTTTTGGGGTAGGAAATCATCTAATAACTTGTCAGACTTGTACTGACTAAATAAATAAAAAAATATCTTTATTGACTTTTTTCACTAACAGTTTATGGTTTCGGTAATCCATAATTTGTTAGTGAATTAGTAACAGAATATGCTTATATACTATGTTAGTGTTATTAGTATCTACTATTTAAGGCGCTGTACAAAGCAAACACTTCGTAAAACGTCTAGATTTTTGTCGCAAAGTTAGCCGTATCTGTTCATGCCACTAGCCAAAAAAAATTACCGTTTATAGTCAAATACATAAAGTAAAGACTTAAACAAAATCAGTTTACAAAAGTGGTCTAGTACTACGAAAAAAAAAATGTTTAAAAAGACAACGAAAAAAATCTTTTCGTCTCGAAGTTCTCAATTTTTTCAGCGACAACCATCATATTTAAACGGTTTTTTTTATATCTATAACAAAAGAATATTTTATAGATTAAAGAGATATCTAAACTTTTTCAAACACGGAACTGTTTTTTTTATATTTAATTAAATCTGCAAAATGACCTACATTTTGGCGGACATGATATTCAAATAAAGTCAAACGCCGAAATATTTTCGACCTTATTTCTATTCTTTCGATGCACTACTGTCGTGTACTTGTGTCAGACCATGCCCAGTCTGCAGCTAGCCTCACTTCCGCGAATACCTAAGGATTAGCTTGTTACCGCGCCTTAATTACACAAACCTATGGCTAATTTCACCCAGTGCTCTTAAATGGGGCAGTCGACTAAAACCCACCCATGTTCCTTCTACTGCCCTTTATGTTCCGGGGTCGCGGTACCTCTTTCGAACAACCCGCAACCTCGGCTTTGCTACAGCTGACCTATTGGTATGGCCTTATGGGGTAAAGAACAATGGTCTGTCTTGATGGTCGAGTGGTCGCAAGCAATCCTAAGCATAAAATCCTGCGTTCAATTCCGTGTCCAATTCCTATTGGATTTTTTGGGTTAATTTGTCAGTAGGTGTCTGGATTTTACATGGATGTTAAAAATACAAAACTTGTGAAAGAAATATGTACAGCTTTGCTGAAGCCTTCGAGATTAATAGGCGTGATTTTATGATAAGACAAGAGAGGTTTTGTTCTTGATGGTTTTGGTAACCATCCGTGCAGTCGTTTTCAAGCCACGTCGTACAATGTTACTAGCACAAAAATCTCGTTTTCTTCACACTCATCAGCATCTGAAAAATCTTTTCCCAACAATGTTGGGGTCGTCTTCCAGTCTTTTTGGATGCAGCTGAATACTAGTGCTTAAAATGAAACGACTGCCTATCTGACCCCTACAACCCAGTTAGTAATGGATAAAACAATACCCCTTTTTTTTTTTTTTTTTTTTTCGGTTGGGAAATCATTCAATGGCTTCCCCCGCTCTGGGTGGAGCGGGGGGGCATGTCAGACTTGTACTGACTAAAACCCACCCATGTTCCTTCTATTGCCCTTTACGTTCCGGGGCCGCGGTATCTCTTTCGAACAACCCGCAACCCCGGCAGGCGGAGGCTCTGGCAAGCCCCTCTGCTTTGCTGACTCTCTTTGAGGCGCGCGTGAAACACAAACGCGCCGTCGACACGGCCTGTCGTCAATCGACGGACGGACGGTGAACTACCCATTGCTCACCGCCCACAGGCCCGCATCTACGGTGGCCGGAAGTCGTCTCGCGGCGCCCGGCGCCCTGGGCGTCTCCCGCGGCGGCTGGGTTGGGCAGATGTTCTCTCCCTCAAACGCCCGGCCACCTCCTTCGCTAACATTACTGCTTCGCAGAAGGTGGTGACCGCTTCCCATTCCCTCTCGCTCCGGACCATGGCCTGAACCAGGGCCGGACGCGAGAGATCGCCGCCGCCGATCGCCTCCACGAGGGCACGGCGGTGCTCCGCCCAAGCTGGGCAGATCGCCACTGTGTGCTCCACCGTGAAACAATACCCCTTGGTAAGACTTTTTCGGGATACTGACTATCTGTAACGAATGTCAAAGATCTACAAATGACAGACGGGACCAACAGCTTAATGCATTCGGTATGTAATGGGTGGTCACCCATCCATGGACTATTCAAGCGTATCTTAACCTAAAGATCGAACCGAACGACTGGTATTATTTAACCACGAGCGTCTAAAATCAAAATTAAAATATTTAATTTCACATAGGCCTACATGGGCACTTATAAAACGTCGAGAAAAGGTGCGCGGTTCGGTTTGGTCGTTTCCTATGGCGAAGTACCGACCAGAAACTCCACGGTTACTCTTTTAAAATTATTTGGTTTTACAGTGTTGTTGGTACAGAGTTAGTACTTAAGTATGAGAGGACAGCGTAGGCCCGACACACTCATACAGTCCTCTTCCTACCATATTAAAAGGCCCTCCTGATCCAATAATATCATAAATATAACAAAAACGTTGCTCCAAAAATAAACAGGCGCCCGCAACCGCAATATGTTAACTCAATCGGCCGTGCGTTGCAAAAATAAGTTTTCTATCGAATACACAAGGAGGCAATGGATCGGAACATCCCCCTCCCGACCCTCTTCACACCCCCTGGAGCCACTTGTTGGCTGGACATCAATTTATTTCGTGGCCCTGTCCCTGACACTTACGATATTGAATGACCTTGTTGTTTTCGTCTACTTACAGTTCATTGAAAACAGTTTTGTACTAAAATCGAATGTTTTGTTCCAACGATAATTGACTTGTTAAGCTGAAGTGCTGGTTTTGACTTGCTCGTTTGCTTTACTTCGTGTTTATTTTTCGTTTTGTGCACGGATTTTGCTGTTCATGCTGTGTTTAATTTTCTGTTAAGCGCTGAAGATTAGGTTCAAGTTTTTGTTGATTTCGTTTCGTTTCTCGAATATTTTTTATCAACTTCAAAAAAAGGAGGAGGTTCTCAATTCGTCGAAACCTTTTTTTTGTGTATGTTCACCGATTACACAAAGATGCCTGGGCCGATTTTCAAAATTCTTTTTTTGTTTTATAGGGTCCTAGCTTTTGCCCGCGGCTTCGCTCGCGTTAAATTCGGGGTAACACAGTTCCCCTTGCGCCTTATTGATTTGTAATAGCAACGCTAAGTTTTCCCTTTTCTTCCCTCTTTCTCCCTCACATCCCACTTTTTAAAAAAAAATAGCCTATGTCCGTCTCCTGGTTCCCAACTATCTCTGTACCAAAACTCATCAAAATCGGTTTAGCCATTAAAGCGTGAAGAGGTAACAAACAAACAAATAAACAAACAAACTCACTTTCGCATATATATAATAGTAAGGATAAGGATAAGGAAGTATGGAGTAAGGATAAGGATAAGGAGTAAGGAAGTCAGGATAAGGATACTTCCCAAGTGGTCCCATATCAATTTTATTTATTTTGCTTGGGTAGTTTATGAGTTATCGCCTCTAACACATTTATTTTCTTTACGTCCATATGGATGTTCTGCTAATCTTTTTAGTAACAATGGAAAATGAATAGGTACTCTATAAAAATAATGTGATATATCATTATATCATAACTAAAAATGCTGAAATAAAAAAGGAAGGATTCAGGAAGTCGGTGGCAAAAAAGTCAACGAAACCAACAAAAGTCACCGACTTACCGGAAGTAAAGTTATTTTCCACATTTTTTTTTGGTTAGTTGTTCCTCCGGGAATTGTTAAGGTTGATTGGTCGACACGACGGCAGGTCAACTTATTCTAAACTACGTAGTAGAGAGATCAGTAGGGTTACTATGACATCTTATTGCAGTTCAAATTCCTGTATGAGAAAGAGATGGTGCTAGACACCCTGTATAGCTCTGTCTCTTTCCCTCAGTGGAATAAGTTCTGTTTTAAGACGTCATGGTAGGGCAGCAGGTTAAAATGGTTTTGTGTAGGTTGATGTGCCGTCGTGTATATACCTATTGGCTACTGGAGATTTTGGTTTCCTAAAAATTGTAGTGTTTTAAAAATAGTATGGCGAGTGTATCACAAAAAAATGTTGACGTTCTATGGATGATTAAATAAATAGTTTACTTACAAATGTAGTGTTCGGCATAAGTGTTTTCGATGATTGATTGGCAGCAAACATCAGGCTGATGCCTCCAAATGTGTCGCGAAAAATGAATTCATCACCTGAAACAAAAACAAATGTTAATTAATTATAGGAGGTACATACATACACAGAAACCGAGAACACTTTTTTTAACTTTTCCGCACACTAGGAATTTCTCCTTTATCGTGGGTGCGTTTACAAACATTTAAACTCACATACACAAACAGCCAGACCCGAAACAACTACCTGTAGCTCGTACAAATACTTGTTCCGTGCGGGGATCAAACCCGCGACATGCAGTGTAGAGGCCGATTGCTCAGCCACTGCACCAACCGTGCCGTTAAAAGGTTGGGCGGATAATGAGGTTTACAAATTTGACAACCCTGATCGATGAAAATAGCTTTCAAAGATTTGTAAACATCCAACTCTTACTAAATTCGAAACTTTGTTAGGATGTTTCTTGTTTGTTACACTTTCACGCCATAACGACTAAACGGATCTCTATAAAATTTAGCAAAGAGATAGACTAGAGAAGAAGGAGCTCGTGGCTAAATAATATAAGCCGCTCGGGTCGATCTTTAGGTTAAGCCGCGCTTGCCTAGGTTGGTCTGTGGATAAGTGACCACCCGTTACATCTCGAGTTTCCTCCGTGCCTCGGAAAGCACGTTAAGCCGTTGATCCCTGCTGTCATTTGTAGATTTTTGACAGTCGTTACAGGTAGTCAGTGTTCCGAAAGTCTGACAACCAGTCTTACCAAGGGGTATCGCGTTACCCAGTACTAACTGGGTTGTTTAGGTTAGATAGGCAGTCGCTCCATGTAAAATACTGATATTCAGCTGCATCCGGTTAGACTGGAATCCGACCCCAACATAGTTGGGAAAAGGCTAGGCAGATGATGAGATTAGAGAAGAAGAAGAACTATTTGGTAAATGTATTGATTATATTTCACAATTATTTTATACTCTTTACTGTGCCCTACAGGGTCCTTAACTGTTAGCCGTTAGCTTTAAGCCCATTGTAAGATCTTCACACGTTATGGAATGTAAATAAGATATGAATATGAATAGAGTCTGAATTAGCACCTAAGATTATTATATTGATCACATTGACTTTTTGGATGGATTGTATAAAAGGAATGATATGAAGCAGAAAGGAGTAATTAATGCCGTGACGTCTTAAAGGGGAAAATGAAAGTAAAAAGCGTGTTGTACCGACACCAAATAGAAATTGACAAGGGCAGGAAAATGATGAAAGATGACATTGACTTTTTATCGGGAAAAAACAATTTCTGAACGCAGTCACGGAAAACAGCTAATTGTTAATTTATAAACATTATGCAACGGTAGGCACTCAAACGTTATTCAGAACATCATTCAAAATAAACATTCCGTAGCTCAACCATTGATCCGAATCGCTGCATAAATAAAACCAGGATTAAATGAATTTGATGGCACGGTTGGCGCAGTGGCTGGGCAATCGACTGCTGCGCTGCGTATCGCGGGTTCGATTCCCGCACGGAACAAATATTTGTATGACCTGCAGATAGTTGTTTGGGGTCTGGCTGTTTGTGTATGTGAGTTTTTATGTTTGTTCCTAGTGTGGGGCTAGGTTAAAAAAATTACTGCCACGAAAAAGCGCTTCAGCTAACCGCTTATTGATCGCAGTATTAACCCGATGTTGTATTTTTTCTACCCCTACCTATCAACGGGGGCATCTCCCTCACTCCTTCGTTAATCAAATTGGTTCAATAAAATATTCAGGGCAATCAAAGTAAGAGGATTATCGAGCAATTTACTTGATGCCAAAGTTAGAATGTTACTGAAACACACATTGACAAGTTAGACATACAACATACTGTATGTACAGATACCAAATGAGTTTTTAGGCGAGATAAACTTTCCTTTTTAGGGTTTCGTACCTCAAAAGGAAAAAAAACGGAACTTATGTGTCTGTCTGCATGTCTGTCAAGACACTATATCTCGGGAACGCGTATCGAGTTGAAAATAAAACCATAGATTCAAGTCTGTGATCTCTTGGAGCTGTCAACAAAATCAACTCTTTAAATCTATATCTCTTATCTATCTCTATGACAAAAGATATGGCCATTTATGTCGTCAGTTTGTACGGAACTCTCGATGCTTGAGTCCCACTCGCGCTTGGCCGGATTTAACAAAAACTGATGCATTGGGCCATACAGCATTAAAAGTAATATTAATATATTATAACATCAAATATATTTATTTTACTTTACTGTTTTTAATGCTGAGGGCTTACATTTGTTACCAGATTATTTTTGTCAAATAATTGGCTAGGTAAATTTGTTAATGTTATTACAAAAATTGGTTAGGAAAAGTTTATTTTATACCCTAGTGTAGTAATAATCTGACATAGAAAATGCTGCTGTCACTTTACTGTATTTTGAGGGAATTCTCGCAAAACAAAGAGTAGCCTAAAAATATTGAAGATTTATATCACATTTTTGAATAATACGACCACAAATATGTTAACTTAACAAACTGACTAAGTAAGTCATTTTTTGACAGTTGCATGCCATTTTATGCAACTGTATTATAATCCTACTTTAATATTATAAATGCGAATGTCTGTGAGGATGGATGAATGGATGTACGGATGTATGTATGGATGTTTATTACTCTTTCACGTCAATACGGCTGAACGGATCTCGATGAATTTTGGCACAGTGTTAGATTATAGTCTGAAATAACACATAGGATATTTTTTTTCGATATTACGCAGGCGAAGCCGTGGGGGGCAGCTAGTTTACTTATAAGGCGGCCACTTTGCTTTTATACTACTTTCACTTTGTTAGTTTGCAGTTGAAATGTCAAACTGGGTACAATTACTTTAGTTTTGTGTTTTATCGCTAACTACAACGTAAACAACGAACAATAACGCTTTTGCTAGAACACACTGCAGCAAGTAAGATGGTGATTATAGCCCCAGCTTCTAGCAGACAACAAGTTGCACTCCGTATTCTAACCGTAAATTGATTGCACATCTATGTTCGGTTAGAAACGGAATATACAATGTGTCCGGTCATGGACTAGCGATATTCTATATACTTATGTTACGAGTGCTTTAATATACTATTACGATACACAGTTGGGTATAATTCACTTACCCGCTTTTTCGCAGCCATTCTCTATGCGTGTACAAAAATTAATCATATCTTTTAAAGTTTTGGTCTTACTGAGACGAAAATAGGTTTATTCGGAGGGCAAAAATATCGTCTACCGTTTAAATTTAGAAATGATGGAGTTACATTTTCGTAACTTTTGGAAACAAAATTAAAGTCCAAAAAATATGCAAATCAACGGAAGTTTTGTAAACTTTTTTTTGAAAATCTATAAATTTGAGTACTAGAATGTTTGTCATATAAGTTCATAGAATATCGCTAGTCCGTGACCGGACACATTGTATAGATATGTGTATGATCAACCAAAGAAATAAGTAACCAGTATCATCAGATTTAGTTTTATTTTACACCGTCATATGTTAAACGTCGTTAAATTAAATTGATTTAATCAACTGTTTGTTTTCAACTAAATAAAATTAACTCTAGCGAAAACATACATGGATAACACGAAAAAATAAACTGTATTTGACGAGCCTGGTTACCGATTTCTTTTGTTGACCATACTCGTACATGTTCATTGCGTTGCTATACATATACATTATATCTAATTATATTATAACAATGTAAGTAAGTAGTACAGTAACGAGCAATGAAACGCATACACTTATTAAAATTCAACATCAATATTCTCATGAAATAACAGTTTCTACTTAGAGTAAAGACCTATTCCATACTAGAATGACTTCCAAAATACAATGTTTGTAAAAACATGGAGAAAATCGCTTTTTTTTGCTAACAGTACAAATTTCGTTGCTCGCGACTGTACATTGTTGTACAAATATATACAAACAGTTCGGGTAGCTAAATGTGTTGGATAATGGTACTTGAGACATTAGCTTAATAGCTTGTCGTAGTTAATGGTTCGGGTGGTATGGAGGACGGTGTGTATAGGTAGACCAGTTACTATCTGTTGGTTTGTCCTTGTCGGGATAATGTCTGGTTCTGGTTAAGCTGGTTTCAAGATTCCAATATTTTGTACGTCATGAGTATGAGTATACAGAGTTCGATTTCCTGGTGTGGAAAGAGTTATTGCGAGTCTCCATTAGAAAAATACAAAGTTGAAGAAACTACTGAAATATCCTCCCGTCCTTATCCACTTGAGCTGCTTTTGTCAAAGTCCTAATAGAAATTCCGAATAATTCTTCGCCTGACCTGATAATTGAACCCAATACTTCTAAGCAGTCTCGCAATAATGACACAAAAGCAGACGGGTTGGCGCAGTAGCTGAGCGATTGACTGCTGCGCTGCGTGTCACGGATTTGATCCCCGCACTGAACAAATATTTGTATGACCTTTAGGTTAGGTAATTGTTCCAAGACAAGCTGTTTGTGTATGTGAGTTTGAATATGTGTAAACGCACACACGATACAGAAGAAATTCGTACAAAACCGGTCAAGAGCGAGTCATACTCGCGCACCGAGGGTTCCGTACAAACTTATCGACATAAACAGCCATATCTTTTAATTGCGTAGATTTCGAGGGTTGCTTTTGTGTGCGGCATAATGGAACCACAGACCTTAGTATATATTATATGGTTTTAATTTCAACTTGACAGTCAGTCAGAGAGACAGACACACATGATTTCACTTCGATTTTTCCATTTGAGGTACGGAACTCTAAAAAGATTAGTAGCAAAACTACATAGGTACTAGGGTACCAGGAAGTAATAATTGGTATATGTACGGCTTAATGGTACTGGGGACATTAGCCGTATCGCTAGTCGCTTGTAATGGCTGCCCCGACATGACGTAGTACATAGACGTGATCAATCTGAAACGTGGTGGGGTAGTTAAGTGCAGGTAAGTATTCGTAAGTAGTGGAACCTTTTTTTTGTGAATTGGAGAACGTCAAATAACTTACCTCGCTCTGGGTGGAGCGAGGGGAGTTTTTTCTTAAAATAAAAACGTTGCGCCACACTCGGAATTTCTCCTGTATCGTGGGTGCGTTTACAAACATTAAACTCACATACACAAACAGCCAGACCCGGAACAACTATCTGCAGGCAATCAGAGATTTCTAAATGAAATAGGCAGTAACTTTGTGCTCTTTTGTCTATATTATATGTGTTTTGTGTGTACATAAATAAATTATAATTTTCAAAATTGAAAATAATTAATTAATTACTGGGTTCAGTCTCATATTCAAACGTAAATGTGGATGATTCAAAGACTGGTGTATAATTCGACTGCGGTTAGCACAGTTCACCGGACGGCTCGTTATCGCGACCGCGTCATTGGCACCGATGTCCGGATTTGTAATTAAAGCCTTATTACAGCTATCATTCATTAGTATCATGAATTATAAATTCATGATACTAATGAATGATAGATTGATTAATGATTGATTGCTAGCGCAGTGTACAAAACTACGCAACGGTAGTGCGCTTTAGTGCTACGCCAAGGACTTGCTACGTAATGCTACGCCAGGGACTTGCTATAGATTGTTACGTATTGCTACGGCTGCTACGCTAATGACTTGTAATAGCTTGTTAGGTATTGCTAAGGCTGCTACGCCAGGGACTTGCTATAGATTGTTACGTAATGCTACGGCTGCTACGCCAGAGACTTGCTATAGATTGTTACGTATTGCTACGGCTGCTACGCCAGGGACTTGCTATAGATTGTTACGTAATGCTACGGCTGCTACGACAGGGACTTGCTATACATTGTTACGTATTGCTACGGCTGTTACGCCAGGGACTTGCTATAGATTGTTACGTTTTGCTACGGCTGCTACGCCAGGGACTTGCTATACATTGTTACGTATTGCTACGCCAAGGACTGTGTGCTACTTCGTTGGTATGTCGTGCCATGTTGTTTAAAATAGTTTAAATAAAGTTATGTTAGATTTTATATTATGTTTTATATGTGTTTATTGGAATGAGGAAAAATATGTGATAGATGATATCAAATAGGCTCTTATGTTAATTGCATTGCATTCTAAAACCACACTTAATAAAACTTCAAAAATAATTGTGGCAACTAGTAGCTATATAGCAGTATAATTACACTGCGGTTTACCCAGTTTTGCGGCTGGCAAGTTATCTCACCGCGTCACGCGTCACCGCGTCACCGAATGTCTGTGTAATTACACTCGATTATGCATCTGCTCCCTGTTACAACGTGGATTTAGACCACGCTCATGTCCTCCAGCCATGAGACTTTGTAACAAGAAAAAAATGCGCGGCGTATGTTTCCCTTGTGTGAGTACCGTAGGCCAGCGTTCCAACCACTGCAGACATATTAGACACATATTTTAGCACATAATCTATAAAAATACGGTCTCCTACCTTTTAGCAATCGTTACAAGAACAAGTGCCTGTCGCGTTTTTTTTTTCAAACATGCACGCGTGGTCGCACTAATAGAGGTTACAATTCGATTTCCCATATAAATTAATATGAACGGCGACGCTCCAAAGGACTTGTCATAGGAACTTGTGACATGAGGGTGTCATTCGTTTAGTCGCTGTTGCGTGCCGCTTGTAGATCGTGGCCAAGACTTTATTACCAAATTGGGGAAATTGGGGTTCGGGTTAAAGGAAAAAGTTAGGAAAACCGTGATTTCTTTATCGTTTCTAATGAGTGAACGAGGTAAGGAAAATCACGAGAGATTTTCGTCTCTTTTCCTAATTTCTCGTCCACTTTGGTTAATGATAAATGGAGAAGTTTTGTTGCTAGATAAATGTGGAGATATAAAGTTCATTTTTCGATAGCTCCTAGACTGTCTCGTAGATCTAGTGGTACAGAAAAAGAAGCAGCACTGTTGAGGATCTGGGTTCGATTCTCAAGTCATGTTTACTGTTATTGAGTTTACCAATCATAAACTTGGCAGTAATAGCCCGGATTCAATAATTGTGGCGGGCTTGTGGCAAAAGATCTTTATTTTAACCGCTCTGGGTGGAGTGGGGTGGGAGTGTCAGATTATAAATTACTAACCATGTTCCCTCTTTTCCACTTTATGGTCCGGGGTCTTTTCCGAATAACAAGCAATTACAGCAGGCAGTGGCCATGGTAGGCCCCTCTGCTTTGCTGACATCTCTTTGGGGCGCGCGTGGAACAAGAGTGCACGTCAATACGGCCTTTCGTCACTAGACGGACGGACGGTGAGGTACCCGTTGCTCATCGTCCACAGACATACTGGCTATGCTTGCGACTTCGTTCTCGTGACTAAGTATGCTATTGACGTCAAAAGTCAATGAAAACAAAGTTACATAATAATCATAAAGAATAAGGAATATGCAAGCAATGCCAAACTTTTTTTATTTATATTTTAACTGCTTTGTCTCGTACCATTAAACAATGTGGTACATTTGTTGTATTTTCTATCACAGCACTTATTGTTTTTGGTGAAATGGAACGTAAACTCAAAAGGCATCGTCTAATAAGATATAATGCCGTTGGTGACGTCAAAGTCCATGTGTCAAAAGATACACTTTTATTTGAAAAGTGCTTACATTTTCGATAAGATTTTATTATAATAATGTAATTGCAATTTTTGTTAGAATAAAGCTTATAGATTTGTATAATTATATATATTATAAAGAGGTATTTTTAACCGACTTCAAAAAAGGAGGAGGTTCTCAATTCGACTGTATGTTTTTTTTTTTTTTTTTTTTTTTGTGTTTGTTACCTCATAACTCTGGTCTGGGTGAACAGATTTTGATGATTCTTTTTTTATTCGAAACCTGGTGGTTGTCGTTTGGTCCCATAAAAAAAATATCAAGATCCGGCCAGTAGTTTTTGAGTTATCTTTAATAATGCGTATTAGATTGACTTCGTCTACGTTGATGATATAATTTTAGATGTTGTCGAAGACAAATGAACAAAAAACGCTATGCACTATGATTTGGAAGGTCATCGCAGTTTTTTGAGGTGATTGTATTTTAATTTGGTGATAGATCTTCAGTGATTTACAACGGAACTCTTCAATAAATGACCGCAAATCTGCCGTGATTGCTGCAATCACATGTATAAGTATGGGTTTCGCCAGGATAGGCAGGCGAGTGGGAGCAGGGTGCCCGTACCCCCTCCCCTCCCCTCACCCAGTCATTAAGAAACATAATCAATCATTAGATCAAGTATCAGCTGTATCCCCTAGGCGATGATGCATATGATTTCTGAATTGGTTTTAAACTAAAGCATAATTTAGATAGTATTAAATACTATAGCGTGATGTGGAACTAAGGCACTTGTCTCACCGGCAACGAGTAACGAGTAGAACTAGAAACGAGTTAGCGAGACGTGGGGAGCAAGTGCGTAGTTCCGATATTTGTGTAGCTCGGCTATAAGCGAGTGTGCGAGTGAGGCGGGCGATTACTCGCATCACTCGCTCGCGGCAGTCAAGCGTACAGTCAGTCTTGCGGCCTCATACGCGACCAAATGACATGACCACTGGTTGCTCTCTCGGCGTGATTTCTAATCGCTTGGCGAGTATCGCCGAGTGAGTGTTATCTTTCATAGCTCTTGTCGCTCAGCTACAAACTAGTGAAGCGAGTGCTCGCCGGCAGTGTGAACATTCAGCGATCAACTGTTTGTATATGCATCTCTTTTATTCACACGGAAAGTATTCTATTGTACGTTTCTTGAGCGAGAAAATAGCCAATAGTTAGTCGTTTTCTCGTCGTTGGTGAGACAACTGCCTAAAGCTTGTATTTAAGACGGGACCTACGCACTAAAAAGCTAAAAATAACCGTGTTTGCGAATTATATCATAATACTATAACTAAAAATGCTGAAATAAAAAACGTTTTTGCAAAAAATAAAACCGACTTCCAAAAAAAAAAGTGGAAAATAACTTTATTTCCGGAAGTCGGTGGCAAAAAAGTCAACGAAACCAACAAAAGCCACCGACTTCCGGAAATAAAGTTATTTTCCACTTTTTTTTTTGGAAGTCGGTTTTATTTTTTGCAAAAAGTTTTTTTTTATTAAAAAATGGGAAATCGTGGTAAATGACGTCACAACATGGCCTCGCCAGTCACAGGTGTTGGAACTGTAGTACTTTTATTTGATTTTTTTAGACAAATAGTTGTTGAAATTAACTTCTAATACTTTTCTTGGGTATTTAATACTGTTTTTCATTGACTAAATATAAGAAAAAAATGTATGCATATTCCCTATTAAGTTACTTGTACGATATTTTTTCCTAAAATAGACCTCAAAACACCAGACTACAATGTAACCGATAACCAAACAAAAGGGCTAAGGTCAGTACCGAAATAGCTTTCAATCAATATCTTGTATCAATTTTAAATCATAAAAATGTTCAGGTCTCGTTATCCTTACTAATATTATAAAAGCGAAAGTGAGTTTGTTTGTTTGTTACCTCTTCACGCTTTAATGGCTAAACCGATTTTGATGAATTTTGGTACAGAGATAGTTGGGAACCAGGAGACGGACAAAGGCTATTATTTTTATTAAAAGAGTGGGATATGAGGGAGAAAGAGGGAAGAAAAGGGAAAATTTAGCGTTGCTATTACAAATCAATAAGGCGCTACCGAATTTAACGCGAGCGAAGCCGCGGGCAAAAGCTAGTCGTATATAAACTAACTGGTATTTGTCTGTGTTTTCGTCCGCATAAATGTATTATTATGCACGTGTCTTTTGTCTTATTTATTTAATAATTTATATACACACAGTAGACCAGACAGGAAAAAATAACATATAAAATTTGAGTACAAAGGTACTGCTTAATTCTTAAGAAATTTCTGCCAGCAGACCTGCGAAAGGAGATATACGAACAAAATGTAGACGATAGTGTGTGAGAGAGCACGAGAAAAATATGTATGTGCCTTAACCTATTATACCCAGCCAAGGACTAAATACGGGAAAAAGAATTTAATGTATGAAGGTGCGGACTTCTTTAATAAACTACCAAAAGTCATAAAAGAAACCGAGTCCTTAAACATTTATAAAAAACTTTAAAAAAATCATGTGTTAAGTGATCTTTCGCTACTTTCCGAATAAATAATAAAAAAACCTATATAAATATCCTATTAAAATATTTAAACCTATTTTGGCATGTAATAAAAAAAAAATTGAAACAAATCTGGTTTATTTTCTTGCTTTTATCTTGCACTGTGGTGTGGGCCTTAGTAAACACGCTACCGCTGGTGTAAAGTGGCCTACCCGGGTCCCTAAAAAAAAAACTCCACTAGCAAACTTTTTTAGACCTACCTGGTCATTTGTTTTGTTTTGTTTTGTTTTGCCAAAAAAACATTAACATTAACATAATTTTAAGTTTTAGTTAAACAAAATTATGTACAAACCATAACGTGATTAGTACAGTATTCTTGTTTTAAGCTACGCTTACCTACTGCTTTTAATTAAGTTGCATTTAATTAAGTTTTTCTCTGTAAGTGAATTTGTAATTCTTTTGAGAAATAAATATATTTAACCGTATTATAACTTACATAAACTTACATAATTGTATAAGTTTTATATCTTAATCCAGGTCATGGTCTTCCTGATCGCCATGATTTATAGGAATCTGTTCAGCGATTCAAGCGTTATAACCCAACCTGACGGTTTGTCTGTTCCGTGACCGACAACCGTCAAAAGGACTACAACATGTGTCTACGATACGGTTGGTGCCGTGGTTTAGCGTTTGACTGCAGTGCTACGTGTCGCGGGTTCGATCCCCGCACGGAACAAATATTTGTATGACCTACAGATAGTTGTTCCGGGTCTGGCTGTTTGTGAATGTTAGTTTAAATGTTTGTCCACCCACGACACAGAAGAAATTCCTAGTCTGGAGCAACGTCAACGTATGGAGCAAGTTCAGCAGAGATTAGTCATCAGAGTGGGAGATATTATAGTGCAAAATATGTGCGCAGGCACAGGTGTACTCAATGTTCCCTTACTCTCATAGTCCTATAGGAGGCCAACCCTACACTACCGGAGAGAGTATACTATTAAGAATGAATAGATTTAAAAGAAATCTTTATAAAACATTTTCCTTTCAAGAAAGCCCAACCGTGATAGAAAATCCATTTCTTCCAACGATTTCAAGCATCCCTAAGTAAGCAAATCCTTGTCGGTGATGTGGTGAATGTTTTACCCGTATGGATAGCGTCGCAAGGATAAGCTCGAATCAAATAACTTCTCACTATTCGTGGTAACCTAGTACACAAAACTGAAAATTGAATTAAGTATGTTTAACCTTACTGTATGTTGTAATGTATGTACTACCTTAAAATATCAGTGTTTTTTTTCAATAATTGTAATCAACGACCAATCTAATAAATCACAAAAAATAAATATGATTGCTTACAGTAAAATCTTCTTATATATATAATGTAGGTACTCGTGTCACAGTTTTAGTTGCCATCATCCTCAGAAATGCCTTGACCAATTTTGTATGTATATTTGGTAGCCCTGAGAATCGGTCGTTATCTATTAAAGTGAAACTTTTATTACATCGTCTCAAACTTTTTCGTCTGTGTGTTGCATGTCGCGTGACGGTCGGCCGCGCAGTAAAAAAAATGACGGGTTGCACTCCGGGAGTGCCGGCAGAAGTGAAAACTTGATTATTAACGTTGAGCTTGTGGAGTGACGGTTTCACTCATTCCTTCCGAGTCAGTTGGCAAATCCACAATGTCAGTGTTTATACGATTTCTGTATGTAAAACAAAAGAAATCATAATAATATAGAAATTAAGTAATTGGAGTAAATGAAAATTTTAGACCATAATATTCTTTTACTATTATAAAATTAAAGTTGTATGCTTATTCCAATAAACAGCCACAGGCAAAGTGTAGTAAGTAAATTATGGAAAACCGTGTTGTCGATGAAAAGGAAATATTTAGCTGGCTACGAAAGTAAACAAATGTTATGAAGCAGATTAGGAATTGTATAAACTCACCTATTCAGGTTCATCAATTTCAGCTTCTTGAGCTGCAGTCGTGAATATTTTTTGATTTTATTATTTTTGTTCACCATTTTTGTATTTAGGTGTCAATATACGCTTATATATTCTCTTGGGTAGTCGGTGACAACGGACGCAAAAAAGTTGTACACAAGTGCTCTCTAAGGCGCGCTGCGGCCGACTGGCGCGGTACGGGAGCGGTGGTTTAGCCTGCCTGCCTGCGCGCAAAAATACTGCACGTCTTTTTGTTAATAATTCCTTTTAAAATTTGACACTCCCTAATTCATTAAAATAAAACCATAACTCCTTAATATGTTTAATAGTGAATGTGTACACGAAATTTTATTGAAATTCGTCTTAAAACAATCGAATAAAACTGGTTTTGCTTTTCATGGACGTGTTTAAAAATGCTGATTTTGGATAAACTTTGCGATTTTTTTGTATCGAGCCAAATTGGGTCAATCGTGTTTTGGCTCTCATAACTCACTAAAGAATATCTTTAACTTTAACAAAAAAAAAAACAGTAGGCCCAGGCATACATTTTCGCCGCGCCGTAGAGAGGGGATAGCTGTCTACTCTCCATCCGTCTTACGCTTTTTCGATCAGGTCACGTGTCCTGACGCGAGTTTAAGATTTTATACCCATTACAGAAAAAGTGCTCAACGCCGCTAAAGAAGTTTTCACTTCAAAAAATCACTTTTACCGTGGTTTCATAAAACCAAACAATCCTTTTTTTAATATACACAGCTAGCTTTACTAAACAAGATTAGTAAAGTTTTTAAATAAATAATTTCTTAAACTTAACACTTTTAACTTGATTCATGTTCAAAAAATACATGCACACCTCTCGCAATACTATGAAAAACCATTCAGTCTCCCTAACCTACAAAATAACATGTAAAAACCATTCAGCTCCCAGCCGACCACAAATAGAATCAACACAAACAGGCGTCCAGCACAAAACGGTAATGACTACAATAAAATATTATTACGCACTTGGTTCAACCACAAGCGATATTTGTTTATTACACAAACACGCGAGCCAACCGATGCAAATCGATTCCGGTGTGACAAACGGACCGGTGCGATGCCAATTTTACGTTATCATCTCACCAATCATTGCTAATTAATCCACAATTTACGATCAAATTATTTGATTACTAACTGGCGCCCGTGGTTTCGCCCGCGTGATGAAAAGTTTTCTATGTGTTATTCCAGACTATAATCTACCTCTGTGCCAAATTTCATCAAGATCCGTTTAATCGTTTTGACGTGAAAGATTAACAAACATCCATACATCCATATATACATCCATCCATCCATCCTCACAAATATTAACATTTATAATATCAGTAGGACTTTGGCTCTTGCCAGGATTACCCTTTTTTTTAAACGTGTGGATATCCTCGATGGATGTCTTCCGCCATGGCGGAGGTGTCTGTCAGACTCCTACTGACTAAAACCCTACAGTGTTCCTTCTCGTCACTACTGGCTGGGTTGCGGGGACACAATTACATTCTACACAATTACCCCAGCAGTAACGGTTTCCTTGCGGCAAACCCCTTCTCAGGTAAAGGGAGAAGTGGGCTACTTCTCTCTCTGTCATTCTATATGAGAGCCGCGCGGAAGCACCACGCGACGCCAGCTCAGGTCTATATGCTTGGGCAACAGACTTCCCCAAGTTAATTGCCAGCAGGTCATTTGATGGGGAGCAGAAGAGGGCATTGTCGGCCCTCCTCCTGCGCCTTGATGTGGGAAGGCACATTGGAAGTTACCTCCCTCTCCCTTTCTGCTGTCTCTTCTGCTGCCATAACTTCTTCGGCTGACAGCACGTGAACTTTGGTTATTGTCTCACGTAATCGTTCTACCGGGATATTGTTATCGATTCTGTTGTCAAAAACAAAACTAAAACTATTCTAAAAATCGCTAAAATTTAGTTTAATCCTATCAAAGTACATTTCCTCTTTTGAAATTGATGAAGTGACATAACTTAATAATATTATAGTATGACAGCATTAAGTTCAGTTACTCAATTTAGAAATAATGGTAAAATCGCTGTTCTGAAATTGACGTATTTCATCAAAAACTGTGGTTGACAAGCTAAATCCGATTATCTTTAAATGCAACTAAAATGGTCTGGATTAAAATTTGATTTGGGATGATGATTGGGTATGTCATTTTTATATTAGTCTAGTTTATTCCAGTGGGTCGTCAAAATCAGCATCATTATCTTGTGTGTTAATTTAGGTTAGATTAAACCATTACTAAAAATGCTGAAATGAAAAACTTTTTTTTTGTAAAAAATAAAACAGACTTCCAAAAAAAAACTAAAAAGTGGAAAATAACTTTACTTCCGGAAGTCGGTGGCTTTTGTTGGTTTCGTTAACTTTTTTGCCGCCGTATTATTCGAGTATTCATTTTACCTTGTTACTAAAAGATTAGCAGATCATCCATGTAGCCATAGAGCAAAAAATATGTTTTATACTTAGATGATAACTCATGAACTACCTAATAAAATTGATATGGGACCACCTGGGAAGTTTACCCTAACAAAAGAAATTGCAAATCGTTCCAGGCGTCTTTGAGTAATCGGTGAACAAACATATAAAACAAAAGAAAAGATTTCGACTCCATTTTTTGGAATCGGTTAAAAACATCTGTGTGCTGAATTTAATCCAAATTCGTTTAGTAGTTTTTGTGTAATTGAGTGACAAGCATCCAGACTGTCATCCATACATCTTCACAAACTTTCGCGTATAAGTGTAATAGTGGACTTATCATTTTCTTTTCTATAACGTGTGGTTAGTGACTATCCTGCTTTAGTGAGTTTCTGTCCATGGTCTTCCGACTTGGCCAACATGTTGTCGAAAAATATCTCTCAGGTCTGCTGGTTTTCTCACGATGTTTTCCTCACCGAAACAAATTATAATTATACAATACGTACATAAATCCGAAAAGTCAGAGGTGCCTTTTTTTTGTTGGTATGGGAAATCATCAAATAACTTCCCCCGCTCTGGGCGAAGCGGGAGGGAGTGTCAGACTTGTACTGACTAAAACCCACCCATGTTCCTTCTACCGCCCTTTATGTTCCGGGGCCGCGGTATCTCTTTAAAATCGGTTTTGCCGTAACAAACCAACAATCAAACAAACTCACTTTCGCTTCTATAATATTGGTAAGGATTAGGATAGTAGGATACAGCAGGAAGTCAGTCGTAGTTTCGGCTCTCCAGAAACTGGCATATCCTAGACCAGCAATTCGAAGATATGTGATATTCAGCAAGGCCCCACCAAATCTTGTGGTGGATAACGGCCCTCACATAGTCCCGATGAGTTTAGTGTCTCAGCAGTGCGGAAACGTTATCAACTTACGCTCACTAAACAATTTAGACCATTGTTTTAAAATTCGAAGCACGTATACCTACGTGGCGTTTGAATTTGGAAATTGAATTCGAAATTTCGAATGCAGAATTTTAGAATATTGCGGTTTTGGTCGAGCTGTCAAAATGGTTCAGTAGTTCCAGGTGTTGGGAAAGTAAATAAGTTTAAACATAATATATTTTATAAAAGCTTTTGCAGTTTTCGATGGGAAATATTATAGGCTACTAGGTTATGTACGTAGATATGTGTGTTTGAAAATGGTCGAAACAGCGGAGGTCCTCGACGGAGTACAAAATACTGTGGTTGCTTTATGGTTGTTATGGCTAAACCCTCAATGGCCAGTTAAAGCCATATTTGCATCGACTATTCTACATGACGGCGAGAATAAGCACGTTTCGGTTCCCAGGCGAGGGGAATTGCTGTTGGGATTTTTCATGAGGGTTTTTTAGCAGCCACAACAGTCTCTGGATTTCTATGGTCATATTTCAGTGTGTTATTCAGACCAGCGACCCGTTTTATGGTCTGATACACGAGTCTCAAAACAACCCAGTCGCCGCAGGATACGCTCCGGACGTCGAGCGCTGTAAGACGACTCCCGGCAATCGTAGATGCGTGTAGATGATGATAGCTCACCGTCCGTCCGTCTAGTGATGGCAGGCAATGCGCGCGCCTCAAAGAGATGTCAGCAAAGCAGAGGGGCCAGGAAAACATATCGTACTCTAGCAAATTTTTGTTTTATGATCGACATTGTTGCTTTTCACAAATAGGTATTACTTTTTGTATTTGTATATTATTTGGATTATAGGTCAACATGAAACCTCCATTGCGTGATGATTTACCTACGTTCATGTTGTGTATTCGTTATCTTTAACAACACGATAATATATCAGAGTTATGAGTTCTCCATGTGTTTTTTATGAAAATAAGCTACTACCATCTTGCGGGTTGTTCGAAAGAGATACCGCGGCCTCGGAACATAACGGCCAAAAGAATGAACATGGATGGGTTTCAGTCTATAAAAGTCTAACACTCTTCCTCCCGATCCGCACAGATCGAGGAAGTTATTTGATGAATATCGAATGTTAAAGTTCTCCTGGAATGCTAAAGAAAGGCTTTTAATTAACACGCTTTCGTTACTATCACCCGTGGCTAACTACGTAAAACAATCTAAGAAGTTAAATTTGACTCACTTTCCAATTGACCTGAAAATTTCCATACATATTTATGTAGTTTAACAATAAATGGTCTTCTTTGACACTCCCCCGCTCCGTCCAAATCAAATCATTTATTTCAATTAGACCATTACAGGTACTTTTGAATGTCAAGAAACAAAATGAATCTACAGTCCCGGTCACAAGGCATAATAACTTGTGAAAGTACTGTTGTTGCCCGTTCCAAAGCGTTGATCTCTATGGAGAAGAAAGGGCAAGAAACTCCATGGACACACTTTTAAATTATAAAATTCAGTCCAGAGAAGGAAAAGTTATTAGATGGTTTCGCAACCTTAAAAAACAAAACGGGACGTTATTATTAATCCAATATGGCGGACTCCCAAAGATAGCAGAGTAGTTATATTTATGCATACCCGTAGGAATTTAACTCACTTTGCGCCGAGTACAGTACTGGCTAGAATATAGGCCAAAATAGTGAACGGCCATTAACGATTACTAAACCACCTAAAATAGCAGCAAAAAAAACCTTCAACAAACATATAACACGCTCATATAATCCTAATCAAGATTATTTACAAACTAAACTAGCGGCAAACACGCAATTACCATTTCGAACTAAGCTTACTGCATTAATACTATACTGTGACGATAATTATCTATCACACCGTCACGAACGATTTGACTTCACTTTTTGTCGTCAAATCTCTACAACGCGTAGTGAATATAAATGTTTCTATTGAAATAATCAAACTTCTATTACCATAGCTTTTGGTGAAAGGAATTTTAGTTGAAAATGTGTATGGGACATTGATCTTCAGGCAAACAATGAACTAAAAAAAAACGTCAAAAGCTCTTTCTCACCGCTGTCAAATGGTAATGAACCCAAGTGACAGCTCTCACGTTTTAAGGCAACACTCATCCTCTGGCTAAAAGCTAGCCCTTTCTTCACGAGAAGTTTTGTCCTTGTCATACCTATTACAACTGAAAGACAAAAGCGACGGCATGGTTGGCGCAGTGGCTGAGCGATCAACTGCTGCGCTGCATGTCTGGGGTTCGATACCCTCACGGAATAAATATTTGTATGTCCTACCGGTAGTTGTTTCCGGTCTGGCTGTTTGTGTATGTGAGTTTAAATATTTGTAAACGCACCCACGATACAAAAGAAATTCCTAGTGTGGGGAAACGTTTTTCAAAAGATAAAAAAGCCTCATCAATGAATTAGAGAAAGAAGACCATTGTCTTGGGATTGTAGAAAGGTTGGTACGTCTCTTTGTTTAAAATACGATTTTATTTCGTATCTGTTCTTCTTATGTCAAGTAGAATAATAGGAAAAGAGCTCCTTGAGAAAAGGATCGCCCTGAGAGTATTGTTATAACGTACAGTCAGCTAAGAAGATAAGTAACCAATTACGTCAGATACAGTTGAAATTTTCTTGAAAATCCATAAATGTTTTCGAATAAACTTAAATTTATTTGAAAGAAAATAAACAGTTTATTAAATAAATTAAACTTGTATGGAAGAAATCCATCCATTTTTAAGGAAAAAAAAATGTTTTTGACAAGCCTTGTGTACATTACTGGCAAAATTACCAGTATAAACTGGCCTTAATTCCGTACTAAGCTATTGCTGCTACATGCTCAACTTAAAGTGGTCGACTGTACCCACGCTTTGTGCTGTTAAAAATCATATTGTTTCAATCCAATTAGATATACGCACATAATACTGCTCTTTGACGATTCGGATGGCGCAGTGGCTGAGCAATCGACTGCTGCGCTGCGTGTCGCGGGTTCGATCCCGGCACGGAACAAATATTTGTATGTCCTACAGATCTTGCTGTTTGTCTATGTAAGTTTAAATGTTGGTAAACACACCCACGATACATGAGAAATCCTAGTGTGGAGCAACGTTTTTTTAAAGAATAAGAATGAAAATTCCTCTATATATTTATCTCTATATCGCACAAGTTGAAGTATTTAAAGATAAAAAAAATATTAAATCAATTACGTAATATCTTGTTAATAACCTTAACCTAATAATAACCTTAATAACCTTTTGGCCATGGGTACACGAACATGGCCCACTTTGACAGAGTAGTGACTTCAGGAAAGTGGAGAAAAGGGGCACCTGCACTGTAACAAACACTGTGACACGAGAATTTTAAATCTTCGATTTTCATAATTTATTCATATCCTACCTACACACATCAAAAGTATCTAGGGATCAACATATATTTTTGCAATAACTTTTCTCCTGATTGATATTAATTAAAATTTTCTTTAAGGATTCATCAAATAAAGTGTTTTCGTTTGTCACAGTAACGATAAACCAAGTCACCTTTGCATTAATAAAGAAATTTGCCATTTTCCTAATAAAGGGATTTTTGACATTTGAACCACTAACATTAAAGTTCGAAAAAAAGACTGAAATAACAGTTTTCTTTAAAATTTTATTGGGTAACTTAAACAATTAATAATCCGTGTTTCTACCGCGAACACTAACAACACAAGAACATCGGTTTGGCATACTCAAAATGAGTTCATCCAAATCACGCTGTGGAATGGCCGCCCATGTTCGTTGCAACAACAAAAAAAGGTCTTCTTGCGACTGGATACCCTCCATATTCGGCAGAGCTCTTCTCTGTAGCATATCCCATGCATGCTCAATCGGGTTCAAGTCTGGCGACTGAGCAGGCCAGGGCAGGACATTGATGTTAGCTGCGGCGAGAGTCTGTCTTACAACTCTTGCGGTGTGCGGTCGTGCATTATCATGCATTAACTGAAATAAGGGACCGATTTGCACTTGTAGAGGAACGATGACGTCTGATACAATCGTCTCAGCATAAATTTGAGCGTTGAGGTTGCCTCTGATCCAAATCAACTCAGTTCTTCCGCCGATCCAAATACCCGCCCATACCATGATGGTTCCACCACTATAAGGATGGACTTCCTGGCAGGATTTTAATCGCTGTTGGCGTCCAGGGGTTCTTCAGTGTCGTATACGTCTTGTATCCGGTCTCATACCAAAACGAGACTCATCAGAAAAGCACACGAAACGCCATTGTTCTTCTGCCCAATTTCTGTGTTCAAGAGCCCATTGATATCGAATCCTACGATTGTGCATTGCTATAGGTGGTACCCGTAGCGGTCTTCGGGAATGAAGGTTCACTTCATGCAAGCGGTTTCTGACTGTTTGGTCGCTAACTAAGTTCCCTGAAGAGTGATGAAGCCTCACGGCTAACATCATGGCGGTTATTGTTGGAGCTCTTCGAGTTAAGATTTGAATGTATCGGTCTTGTCTCCGTGTGGTGCAGCGATACCGTCCTCCATGGCGCTCAGCCACGGTACCAGTGCTTCGGTAACGTGTCCAAAGTCGACTGATAACACTCTGACTTGTATTCAGAGCTAAAGCTACAGTACGTTGCCGGGAACCAGCTTCTATCATTCCCACGGCTCTGAGCATTTCTTCCCTGCTTAAATGACGTCGCCGCTCCATAATAACGTTGGTTTTAATCAGTAGTAGGGAAACAGTAGCACTAATAATGTCTTCAATGCGTTGTATGTTTTTATAGGGAAAATATTGACAGCTTATTTTCATCTTTTACTCGAATTTGATTGAGAGTTCCTGATTCAAATTATGAAATGCACCAAAAAGGATCCATATAAATTTATAAAATCATAAATTTATTACAAAGCCACATCTCAATCTCAAGAAATCCGCATAAAAATGCTTGATCCCTAGACACTTTTGATGTGTGTATTTATGGATGATACTGTATGTGCTTGTTGCAAATAATGTAACTAAAATGCAACAAAATAATTGTATCTTAGATTAAAACTAGCTCTGCCCACCGGTTTTATCCGCTGCCCAGCTCCTTTTCTAAAGAGTGGCCCTCTTTGGGCCCCCTTATCACTTAAGAATATAAAAAATAGATTACAACCAATTCTAAGACCTACCTAATATACATAGAAAAATTATAAAATCGGTCAATCCCTTTCGGAGGAGTGTGGCAATTAAAACTGAGACACGATAATTTTACATTTAAGAGGCTAGCCGGCGCCCGCGGCTTTGCCCGCGTGATATCAACAAAGTATCCTATGTGTTATTCCAAACTATAATCTACCTCCGTGCCAAATTTCATCAAGATATCTTTTGACGTGAAAGAGTAACAAACATCCATACATCCTCATAAACATTCGCATTTATAATATTATTGACGGGCCTGTTGGTCTAGTGGTTAGTGGCCCTGACTGCTAAGTCGGAGGTCGTGGGTTCGATTCTCACTCAGGACAAACTTTGTGTGATGAGCATGATTGTTTGTTCTGTGTCTGGGTGTGATTTATCTATAATATGTATGTATTTATAAATTATATAAGTATGTATATCAGTTGTCTGGTTACCATAGCACAAGCTCTGCTTAGCTTGGGATCAGATAGCCGTGTGTGAGTTGTCCCAAGATATTTATTTATTTATAAAAAGTAGGATATCGACATATTTATTTCGATAACTTGTGCAAAGGTTACTGTTCACAATAATCACGGTTGATATCAGACTTAAATGCGGGCAGCTGACAACTCAAACATGACAGTTTGAAGCTCAAACACTCGACGCCATTCAGAAATGGGCGATCCATTTGCATTGAACTTTGAGTTGCAAGTTTTGTGAACGTGAATATTCATTTAGTGCGAGGTTCTAGTTTAGAAGTTTTCTAACTGTGTTGTGTATGTGTGCGTCTTGTTTAAAATAAACTTGTAATATCACGCCTAGATAATTTATAGGGGTAAATAGAGGTGTTACTTTCATCGTGTTTTTCTTCGTGTGATTGAAGCTCTTGGCTAAATGATAGCAGACGCTCGGATCGAACCTAAGGTTAAGCCGCGCTTGCCTAGGTTAGTCTATGGATGGGTGACAACCAGTTACATACCGAGTTTCCTCCGTGCCTCGGAAAGCACGTTAAGCTGTTGGTTCCGGGTGTCATTTGTAGATCTTTGTTAGTCGTTACAAGTATTCAGTGTCCCGAAAGTCTGACAACCAGTCTTATCAAGGGGTATCGTATTAGTCAGTACTAACTGAGTTGTAGAGGTCAGATAGGCAAATGTGCCGCAGATTAGCCGCTTCATGTAAAATACTGGTATTCAATACTAGGCAGATAATGATTCGTAGTGAATTTAAAAGAGTAGTCATCGAGTTTCTTGCTGATTATATCTTTTCGGTTTTACACGTACTGTTCGTCTCTGCCTCACCCAAAGGTTGACTCCTAGAAAACGCTCACGGCATTGTGCTTGAATTGTTAAATAAATAAATCCGACGGGAACCTGAACGGAGCACCTTTTTTGGCGTTAAGTGCCGTAAGCCAATGACTATAATTAAAAAAAAATAGTTAAAGTTTCAATATTATGCATGACATACAAAATACGGTGTTTCATTGTGTAAATGTTCAATAGTTTGTGGCGAGTTTTATTACGTATAATTGTTATTTATTGTGTGCCGACATGCCTTTATTTTTACAAACATAAATTGTATTGTTTTGTGTTTTTTGTTCACCGCCACTGTAACCATAGAATTAGCAATTTCTGTTAAACAGGTACTTATGTTGAACTTTTGGTGTGTAAAAAAGGATATTCTAGTCTATTCTATTGTTAGTGAATGGCTTTACTTTAACCAGTAGTATTTGCCATTTTGCCAGCTATAATATAACAACGAATTTTCTGACAATAATTTTCTTTACCAACTTTATTTTTCTGCAACTCATGTACGAGGACTACATGACAGTCAAACACGACCTCTAATGAAAATGCGTACATCATGTTCATTCCCTTGCAAAATGTTTCCAATCCCAATCTTGTTCACTAGCTCAGCATTATGCTGGAGTAGTGCCAGAATTTACTCCTATTTCTAGGGACATGTTACCGACCAATTGACTGTGAGTTCAAAGACCTTTTTGTTTGATAATATGAGCTCTATTTAAGGTGCAATAGAAGCGAGTTTAAATCTTAGTTTAAGTATTATATGTCAATTTGAATTAATTTTACTTCCGTGCATGCATCGCCGACAAAATCAAAGTGAACATTACAATTGTAGTTATAAGGTTACTTTTTGGTTGTGATGATGTTTAGTCACTATCGTGGTTTTTATTTTCGTGAAGGTTAGTCCCGGCTGTTATTTGTAGATCTTTGGCAATCGTTATAGGTAGGCAGTAGCTCCAAAGTTTAACAAACAGTCTTACTAAAGAGTATCGTATTACCTAGCTGCCAATGGGTTGTGGAGGTCAGATAGGCAGACGCTCGCGCGAGAGAACTTAACAGTAATTACTATGACTTATAATAATAGTTATATAAGTTTGTATATAAATGAGCCACGAGTTAATGAGCAATGTTATGTTATGTTGAACTAAGTAAACTCTTCATAAACGTCGAGATTTTTCATAATTCTCCAGTTAAATCTTTAGCTAAATCACTATGCAAAACAAAGAGCAGCTGCTATGAAACAAGAGCTTAAACTGAATATAAAAACGTCGGCAACAGCTTTCAACGGCATAACGTCACATAAACATATTTTATGGAGCATTAAACATCGGAGCCAATTTATCGAGGCGTTCTCAACCGGGGCCTTTATTTTTGCGGATGGTTAATCATCTAATAACTTCCCCTGCTCTGGGCGGAGCGGGGAGGAGTGTTAGACTTGTACTTACTAAAACCTACCCATGTTCCTTCTATTGCCCTTTATGTTCTGAGGCCGCGGTATCTCTTTCGAACAAACCGCAAACCTGGAAGGCTGTGGCCCTGGCAGGGCCTTCTGCTTTGCTGACATCTCTTTGAGACGCGCATGCGACACGAACGCGCCGTCGATACGGTCGTCACTAGACAGACGAACGGTGAGCTACCCATTGCTCACCGTCTACAGACCCGTATCTTTGGTGGCCAGGAGTCATCTCGCAGCGCCCGACGCTTGGAGCGGCTCCCGCAACGGCTGGCTTGGTTTGAAGGTTCTCTCGCTCAAACGTCCGGCCATCTCCATGGCTAGCATAACTGGTTTGCAGAAGAAGGTGACCGCTTCCCATTCCCTGTCGCTCCAGACCATGGACTGAACCAGGGCCGGACGAAAGATCGCCGCCACCCATCACCTCTACGAGGACACAGCAATGCTCCGCCCAAGCTGGGCAACCGCCTCAGTGGTTTTTATGTACTTGATTTTTATATTCTATTAAGCTATTAGTTTAAGTTGGTTATAAATAAGTAAGCAAGCATGAGATTTGGCGTCAAGACGGAATGTTTTTTTCGTCAGACAGAGTTGATGGCATCTAATCCCATCTAGGAGTTCAAAAATAAACCTTTCATATGTATTCAGAATAATGTTGTGAGAATGTGGAAAACAAACATTTTTCGCATAAGTTTTCGCGTTGTTTGTCGATCCTTCACAAACAAGAACTTTGCTTTCCCAATATTGCTTCGTCAAATATGGGTTCCTAGTCATTTAACTTATATAACTTTGTAGTTTTTGGATGTTTATAAGCTGGTGGATTTATAGATACTCTCTTAGTTATTCACCCTTCCAACCTCCTTGGTCTGAAATGCATACAAAAGCATGGCTTGCTGTTAATGTCTCTCTTTGGTTTTCAGGAGACGACGGAAGGTTTCTGAGGACTTAGTGTTGATAAGGGCGCGTAGCGTTATATAATTCTGTTGTATATATTATTTACTAATATGCTTGGGGATGATGAAAGATATTTTTTAAGAAATATAACTTTTAATTTGAGTGTACTTATTTTATTAGCTCTTGCAATAAAGAATTTGAATGGTTTTATGGTCATTCCTATTTTCGCAAAATGAGTTAATTTACTTGAATTCGGAATTCTTGTTAGTACGCATCGAATTCACAACGTCCAATTTAATGATCCAAAAACAAACAGGCAAGAGGCGAGGGTTCCGTATAAACTTGTGACTTAAACAGCCATATATTTTGACTGTGTAGACTTAGGGGTTTTTTTTACAGTACATAGGAACCACAGATTTCAGTATGTGCCTGCCCATGTCTGTAAGGAGCGCTCAAACCTTGTCTATTTTTAAAACTATGGTCAAAAAGCACTACCTCTCTCCCTTAACAACAACATGAAATATTTCTTTGCTCTTCATGATTATTATTTTATATGTATATTATATGTATTTATATATAAGTATTTGTTTTTAATTTTTTTTTTAAATTGTTTGAAAATTAATTTTGAAAAATGATACGCCACAGAATACCTACAGTACTGTTTCTCCTCTTCTTAAATCCATCCAAAGGTTGTCTTGAAAAGATCGCTTTTAGCGATAAGACCGCCCATTGTGTCACCCTATTTATAAGTTTGTCTAGTGTTATTCTTGTTACTTGTATGGTGTACATAATAAAGAATATTCTATCTATCTATCTATCTCTATGTGATTTTAATTTAATTTCGATACCTTCCCGCGTTCTATCATTACTGACAGGACTATTGTCGCCAATAAACCTGACATAGTGGTGATAGACCGATCAGCGCGCCGCGTAATGATAATCGATGTTACCATCCCACATGACGAGAACCTCGTGAAAGCTGAGAAAGAAAAACAACTAAAATATCTTGACTTGGCACACGAGGTTGTTGACATGTGGAATGTGAACTCGGCTATTATTGTGCCGATTGTCGTAACGGCCAATGGCTTAATTGCCAAGAGCCTCGACGAACATCTGTCGAAGCTCTCCTTAGGTGGTTGGATCAAGGGCCTGATTCAGAAGGCAGTACTCCTCGATACGGCCCGCATTGTGAGGAGGTTCCTGTTTCTGGAGCCCTAACCACCGGTAGCTTGGACCCTGCTCCCGTTACCGGCGGAAACCTATTTTTATATTTTTTTAAATGTTTTTTTAATTTTTTTTTCTAAGAAATATTTAAAAATGTAAGTATAAGATGTAATGTAAATAAAGGAGATAATAATAATAATTTATTTCAGACCAAGATAGTCCATAGAGTGTTAGTAATACACAGGTACTTACGAACTATGTTAGTAATACACAAAAATACTAAAACAAAAGCAAACAAACTAAAGTAAAATTAAAATTATCCTGTATGTAGGCGAATCCAGGCAGAAGGGGGAATTGTTATACATAACAAATTCCCCCTTCTGCCACAAATGCCCTAACAACTATATAATTTAACCCATAGCACATAATGTACCTACTACCAACACCGCGTACATTTCCGGAGGCTGTACTCCTACTGGAGTTAGTGCATATTGGATTAGTTTACGCCTCAGTTGTTTAACAGCGTGTTTTCTGCCGCTGGCTAAATGTATGGATGTATAGTCAATAGTACTTTTGTTTACCTTAATGTTGTGCGTATTATGGTTTTTGCATAAGTCTTCATAATATCCTTACTAATAGATTATGAAAGCGAAAGTGAGCTTGTTTGTTTGTTATGTCTTCACGCCTAAATAGCCAGACCGATTTTGATGAATTTTGATACAGAGATAGTTGGGACCCCGGGGACGGACATAGTTATATTTTTTTTAAAGTAAGATAAGAGGAGAAAGAGGGAAGAAAAGGGGAGACAAAAATATTTTTTTTCGATCATCGCGCGTGTTAAAGTTAGCGTTAGCCCAAAGTAACTATACCACGCGGACGAAGTCGCGGGTGGAAGCTAGTACAGACATAAATCCAGACTCCTTGGCTGAGAGCTTCCTAAAGAATTCTTGATTGAAAAACCCAATAACACTTTGTCTGGCCTGGGAATGGAATCCAAAACTCATCCTCAGCAATCGCGCATGTGATCCCCAGACTACTGATGCGACCACGCGCGCCTCAAAGAGCTGTCAACAAAGCAGGGGGGCCTGCCAATACCACCGCCTGCCGAGGTTACGGGTTGTGCGAAAGAGATACCGCGGCCCCGGAACATAAAGGGCAAAAGAAGGAACAAGGTTTTTGATTGTCTATATATAAAAAAAGACCACAAATGCAGCGAAACTAATTTAATTTACCAAAATCGTATGTAGACTAGCTACATAAAATTTCATTTATCTAACAAATTAATTCGACAAAAACAGCACACATCATGCAGTACACGAACATGAATTTCATTAAGAAACGAGTATTTTCAATTGATTCCATTGAATGGGTAGTACGTTCAAATACATGGAAAAATTAACGGGTTCAATTCAATTACGGAGGGAATCGTGAGCGGCTCGTGGGGTTGTGTTCAAATATAAATAAACATAGGAAGATATTATTATAATGGTTGATTCAAAATTGGAGTTATGTTATAAATGATTACTAAATATATTTATGATATAATTATAAAGATATTATAATTCACATCTATTTTTAAATTAGTATATTTTATGTTTCAACTCATTTTATAAACTACTAGTTTTTGCCCGCGGCTTCGCTCGCGTTAAATTCGGGGTAACACAGTTCCCCTTTTTTTTTTTTTTTCGGGTGGGAAATCATCCAATGACTTCCCCCGCTCTGGGTGGAGCGGGGGGGCATGTCAGACTTGTACTGACTAAAACCCACCCATGTTCCTTTTATTGCCCTTTACGTTCCGGGGCCGCGGTATCTCTTTCGAACAACCCGCAACCCCGGCAGGCGGAGGCTCTGGCAAGCCCCTCTGCTTTGCTGACTCTCTTTGAGGCGCGCGTGAAACACGAACGCGCCGTCGACACGGCCTGTCGTCAATCGACGGACGGACGGTGAACTACCCATTGCTCACCGCCCACAGGCCCGCATCTACGGTGGCCGGAAGTCGTCTCGCGGCGCCCGGCGCCATGGGCGTCTCCCGCGGCGGCTGGGTTGGGCAGATGTTCTCTCCCTCAAACGCCCGGCCACCTCCTTTGCTAGCATTACTGCTTCGCAGAAGGTGGTGACCGCTTCCCATTCCCTCTCGCTCCGGACCATGGCCTGAACCAGGGCCGGACGCGAGAGATCGCCGCCGCCGATCGCCTCCACGAGGGCACGGCGGTGCTCCGCCCAAGCTGGGCAGACCGCCACTGTGTGCTCCACCGTGTCCTCCGGGCGATCGTCACAATGGTGACACCCGGGCGCTTCCTCCCGCCCGATGATGTGCAGGAACCTCCCTAAACTTCCGTGTCCGGTGAGGACCTGCGTCAGGCGGTAGGTGAGGACGCCATGACGCCTCTCCAGCCACTCCTCAAACACAGTTCCCCTTGCGCCTTATTGATTTGTAATAGCAACGACTAAGTTTTCCCTTTTCTTCCCTCTTTCTCCCTCACACCCCACTTTTTTTTTTAAATTAGCCTATGTCCGTCTCCTGGTTCCCAACTATCTCTGTACCAAAATTCATCAAAATCGGTGTAGCCATTAAAGCGTGAAGAGGTAACAAACAAACTTTTTTTTTTTTTTTAATGTGGCATATGAGGGAGAACGAGGGAAGATAACGGAAAACTTAGCGTTGCTATTACAAATCAATAAGGCGCAAGAGCAAAAACTGCAGGTAGCAGGTACTGTGTTATACCGAATTTAACGCGAGCGAAGCCGCCGGCAAAAGCTAGTATGAATATAATATTATGAATATAATATATGATATGAATATGTCGTTATGTTTTTGTTGTTACCTCTTTGATTAAGTCTAGACATTTTTGTATGCCTAAATACAGGTTGACCTTACATCGGTACCAGTTGGTAAATTTTTTGTGTATGAAATACTGATTTGTTATCTATACAGGTTTCCCAGAAAGTCAACGTTAAGCAGTTACGGAGCGATAGTCAAAAATGCAAAAGTAATTATAGTCAGTTTAGTAAATAGTTAGGTACAGTAGCTTAGTAAATATTTAGAGGGCAACAATATTGTCTATCGTTTAAATTAAGAAATGATAAGCATACATTTTGGTAACTTTAGAAAACAATTAAAGTAAAAAAAAATATGCAATCAACGCGAAAGTTTTTTTAGTGAAAAAAAATGATAGTTTTTTTTCAAATCAATAAATTTTAGTAGTAGAATGTTTGTTATATAAGTACATAGAATATCGCTAGTCCGTGACCTGACACATTGTATAGTCACGCCCTCCTCATGCAATATTTTAACTAGAGTTGCTATTCTAGAAAATGGCGCTGGAAGACAGATTTATTTTTTATAAAAAAAAAGTTTGAGCGTGACGTCGTTGGTAAGCGAAAGCCGCATCACGCTCGAACACATTGGTGTCAGCTCAGTGAAGCAAAAGAGGTTACGACGGCAAGTCGAAAGAGTTGCCAGACTTTATACAAGTATTGGAAAATTTACGTAGGATTGCTTTGAAATATGAGAGGAAAGTAAAAACTGGGAAATAAAAATATAGACGAGTTTCACAAAAATATATTTTATTTTGCCGTCTACAAGTCAAACCGATTTGTTGCTGTGATGTTCTAAACCTCTTACAATAATTATCCACAAAAATCAGTAACCGGACACCAGGTAGGCACCACTGGTTGTTTCCACGGTTTTTTTTAAATTAACTAACGCTTCACATTAAACTCTTGTTTTTGCTCTGGACGCACTTAGTGTGCTCGTTTTTCTACATCGTTCTCACATGTATGTATAATCTCATCATGAATGATGTATCCATGACTTTGTAAAAAAATGCGATTTAAAAGAAAAATAGAAATCTACGCTTTGGAATAGGCAACTACAGTACTTTTGCAAGTTATTATGACTCGTAACTGGGACTAGCATCATGTTTTTTTGTTTTTATGATATTCAAAAGTGCCTGTAATGGTCTAATTGAAATAAATGCTTTGAGTTTGAGTACCTGGTGTCAGAAATTTTGTGCCGCCCATAAGTCTCTGATTTCGCTAACATGCCGTTTAGAAATATCTGCCAGGTATGCTGGTTTCCTCACGATGTTTTCCTTCACCAAAGCTTGTGATAATTATACGACAGGCGACACGCACGACACGGTTGGCGCAGTGGCTGAGCGATCAACTGCTGCGCTGTGTGTCGCATGGAACAAATATTTGTATGCCCTACAGATAATTGTTTCAGGTCTGGCTGTTTGTGTATATGAATTTAAATGTTTGTAAACGCACCCACAAAACAGGAGAAATTCCTAGTGTGACGTTTAAAAAATACAAAACGCAGAATCCGAAAATTGCAAAGGTTTTATTCATATCGAAAGGTTTCATATATATCTCTTGGGTTCGATCTCGAGATCTGCTCATTCATTAGAAATTGAAATAATCGTATACGTTATGTTTTAAAGCTTCTAGAAATACTTACAGAATTTAAACTGTGAAATCATCACGTAAACAACGAAATCTGTATAATAATTATTATATCTAATTATTAGATATTTATTTTATTTTATTTATTTATATTCTAATCAAACAATCACAACTAGTTGTTGTGTTTAACTTTTCATTTAAGCAAGTGTGTAAAACAATGTTAATTCTTGAAAGATTACATCAGGTGAAAATGAATAACCTTATTATTAAATAATTACATATCTAATATTTACAGTTTAATGTTATAATAACATATAAATTTTGTGTAACTACAAATCCTACTATCCTACTTCTACCATTAATCTTATAAATGCGAATGTATGTGGGGATGGATGTTTAGATTATGGTCTGGAATAACACATAGGATACTTTTTTTGGGGTCAGCTAGTAAATTATAAGTCCAGGTTTTCCCACCATGTTTTCCTTCACCGAAGACCGTGATGTCTTTGATAAACAGTTAAACTTACTTATGTGTCGTAATGGCCTAGGGGTTTAGCGCCTCACCTTTCATGAATGAGGTTGTCGGTTCAAATCCAGGCAAGTACTGATGTGACTTTTTCCATCCATTTGTACTTTCTAAATTTTTTATATATATATTTTTTAATATGTAATTTTAAGCCGTGAAGTTAACCTTGCTACAATATATTTATTTTTATAATGCAATCTTATTCGATGAGCGCCTGTTTTCGAGAGAGTGTATTGAAAATAAAATAATTAACTAAAACTCAAGTTGAATCTGTAGGCGAGACGCCAAGAAGTTAAAATAAACTTCGAACCTCAAATATCAGCGGAGATGTCAAATAGAATTAGTTTGGCTTCTTCCTTTAGTGTAACAACAATATTGTGGTCACAAGTTTGGAATTTTGGTCAGATTGTGTTGTTGGCTTATGAACTTTGAAGGTTTTTTGACTAGTAAAGAGTTGTGGAGACGCTAAGTAAAATGTTCTTCGACACTAAGCAACGCCTAAATTATTAAAGTACACTGTAGAATCAACTCTCGGTTTAGCATTGAAAGTTCAAATTAAACAGCGGAGATTTTTTGCCATTTATTTAGCACTAGCTTTCGGCCGCGGCTTCGGCCGTAGTTTAAGCCCTAGCGCCTTATTTATTGTAATAGCAATGCTAAGTTTTCCCTTTTTTTCCCTCTTTCTCCATCTTCCATTTTTCACTCTTTTTTTAAAAAAATAATAGCCTATGTCCGGTTCCAGGGCCCCAACTATCTCTGTACCAAAATTTATCAAAATCGGTTTACCCATTTAGGCGTTAAGAGGTAACAAACAAACTCACTTTCGCTTTTATAATATTAGTAAGGATATCAAGACGCCTGTTATATCTGAAAGGTTAGACAGACGTGTTCTAATAGTAAAGCTACATTTCGGCAGTTATATCTATGTCCCGTATTATTGAGGGCGAATTTGTTGCTATCAACAAGGCATGATCATCCAATAAGTTCTCCCACTCTGAGTGGAGTGGGAGGGAGTGTAAGACTATTACTGACTAAAACACTTCCATGTTCTTTTTTTTGGCTTTTGTGTTCCAGGGTCGCGGTATCCCTTTCAAACCCCTGGCAGGCCCTTCTGCATCAAATAGGTACTAAACCAAACTATTTGGTTGCTTCTGACAAATGGACTAACCCACAATGACACTGCGTGGTTGAAACGGATCCAGGACATTATGTTTAGAAGTCGCGTGTAGTTTTTTGTGTTAGTGAAAACGAGTAGAACTGGCTTAAACTAAACAAAGCAATGCCCACGCAAGCAATTTATAAACATAACTTTACTTACGTGCGTGGGTTGTATGAAATATCACATGGCACTTTTTCTCTAGGGACCCATTTGTAATCAAGAAGTTTGTAATAAGTAGGTAATTCAGGATGATCTTAAGACAAGAGCTTTAATTTGGTAACACAATGGTAACTACAGATCACTGTTGACAACAGACATTTATTTTTTTGAAACTAGCTTTTTTTTTGCGGATCAAATAACTTCCCCCGCTCTGGGTGGAGCTGGGGGAGTGTACGACTTGTACTGACTAAAACTCACCCATGTTCTTTCTATTGCCCTTAATGTTCCGGGGCCGCGGTATCTCTTTCGAACAACCCGCAACCCCGGCAGGAGAGGGCGTGCCTTGGGTTTATATTTAGGTTTTTAAACTAGCTTGGGTTTATATTTTGCACCTGCACCTGCTTCGATCTATTACAAGCTATTATCATGGCGTAATTAGGGCTCAATCTTTACTTTCACCACATTATTATTTAAACAATAAAACCCAAATATATGAGTATTCTTTTGGTTAATTGTTTAAGTTACAATATAACAAAAATGTAGCATTAAATAAATAATATTAACTTTCGGCTTTAGTTAAGCGATAATCCTACTATATTTATTAATGTTTGTGAGGATGGATGTATGGATATTTGTTACTCTTTCAGGTCAAAACGGCTGGACGGATCTTAATGTAATTTGGCACAGATGTAGATTATAGTCTGAAATAACACAACGTTTTGTTATAAATCTGTGGAGGCTTGTTATTAGCAACTTTGTAATTGACTGTTTTTAACTTTTTTATTCTGTAAGGGCCGATTTCACAATCACTAGATAACTTCTATATAAAGAGTAAATGTGACGCTTTGACAGATGGTGCTTAGAAAATCTGTCAAAATGAAGTTATTCGTCGGATAAAACTTAACTGGCGATGGAAAAACCGGCCCTTAGTCTGTAAGCCATCTTAAACGTAATAAAATAGAATTAATTCACTCTTAATTTTTCACAAAAAGACACGCACACGCACAAAAGTATTTAGCTCCAAACAAACAAACGACTTATAAAGCATTCCTCTTATCCGACAGCTGTCAATAATAAAAGAGGTTCCCATCATTTCTGACAACGCAAGTAGGATGAATGCCGAAACAAACACACGAAACAAAGGAATCGAGGAAGAAAATGGGAAAGATTCGTCCTGATTGATCCATCTCAATCAATTTCCATCGAAGTGGCGCCATCTATATGTATAAGTGTACGAGTGGCGCCATCTGTATGTATAGGGGAGTATAATATAGCTGTTAGCCCCATCAGTGGTTTTGCAAGCGTGAAATGATTGGCCTTGAGGCTTTTTCGGGAATACAGTGGAGCAATTTATAGACAAAAAGCCTTTTAAACGACTCCATCGTATATGAATAGGGCGCATTGTAACGACGTTTTCAAGGACACTGTTTAAGACAAAATATACACTGTTTAAGTACGGGGTATCTTACTTTTTTATTTTGCTTTTTTAATAAACGTTGCCTTCACTTAGAATTTATCCTGTATCGCACAAACAATTAAAGTCACATGACACAAACAGCCAGACCCGGAACAACTACCTGTCTGTAGGTCATATAAATATTTCGTGTGGGGATCAAACTCACGACACGCAGCGTAGCAGTTGATCGCTGAGCCACTGCGCCAAACGTACCGTCACATCTCTTGTTATTGAGCTCATGAAACAGCGACGAAATATCGGGAGCTTACACTCATTGCAAATCCCGTAAACGACAGTTTTATCAACCGTGAAAACTTAAAACACTGCTTAAGTAATTGTTGAGAAAATCATTGATGATCTAAATTTAAAATAATGTTTTATGAACAAATAGTATGCCATTTTTTTCGTCTCCTAAACATTTTTTTTTTGTTTTCCCAATTTAGATCTTCGTGTGCGATATATTATGGCATATCCAAGGTCACTTCCCCGAATCTCTCTAAACTTAACCCTTTTTTAAACAAAGCTCTAATTCAACGCAGAACGGTTCAAACTCCCACACGTTTTTAACCAGCCAGTTCCTTTAACCCTAAACGGCTCGTGAACCAAACCTCGGTCGCTAACCACTTTTAATTATTCAACTGGGTTCCGTTAAACATAGGCTATTTTCTGCGCGCTGTCGGAAACCCTAATTTTATAATGGAGATAATGAGCATTTTTAAAGGGGTTATAATGGTATTATTAAATCCTTTTTTTGGCATTATATTTTTGGTTTGCACGTGTTTGGGGCTATAATGGACTGGAATGGGCAATATGTTGTACGCTAGCATGGTTATGAATGGCTGTTCTTTTCTTTTCTCTAAGAAAATAAGCTTTTGCTCAAGAGTGCGACAGTTAAATCCTTACATTAAAGTGAAAAAAAGTACGTAAGTAATCATCTATCGCGGGCCTGTGGACGGTGAGCAATGGGTAGCTCACCGTCCGTCCGTCTATTGACGACAGGCCGTGTCGACGGCGCGTTCGTGTTTCACGCGCGCCTCAAAGAGATGTCAGCAAAGCAGAGGAACTTGCCAGAGCCTCCGCCTGCCGGGGTTGCGGGTTGTTCGAAAGAGATGATACCGCGGCCCCGGAACATTAAGAACAATAGAAGGAACATGGGTAGGTTTTAGTCAGTTAAAGTCTGACACGCCCCTCCGCTCCGCCCAGAGCGGGGGAAGTTATTTGATGATTTCCCACCCCAAAAAAGTAATGATGATGATAAGATAATGATGATGGTAAGCTTTAAGGAAAAAAATCTTACCATCATCTATCTACCCAGTCTTTTCCAACTCTGTTGTGGTTAGTTTTCAGTCTAAACAAGATGCAACTGAATACTAGTATTTAACACTGACTGGCACCCGCGGCTTCGCCCGCGTGATGATTGAAAAAAAAGTATCCTATGTGTTATTCCAGACTATAATCTACCTATGAGCAATTTCATCAAGATCCGTTCAGCCGTTTAGACGTAAAAGAGAAACAACCATCCATACATCCATCCATCCTCACAAACATTCGCATTTATAATGTTAATAGGAAGTAGGATGGATCGGCTGCCTATCTGACCACAACATCCCAGTTAGTATTCTGTAATACGATAGCCATTGGTAAGACTCAGGGTCGAGTGTTAAAGATTTACAATTGACAGGCTGGTCTAAAGGTTAAACATGTTTTCCGAGGCACGGAGGAAACCGATGTTTGATGTGTGGTCACCCTGGATTAAACTGTTGGAATTTGCTATTAAGAACGCCTCTATTCAACCTTTTGGGGATAACCGGCGTGATTTATTGTTTTACTAGCTTTTGCCCGCAGCTTCGCTCGCGTTAAATTCGGGGTAACACAGTTCCCCTTTCCTGATTTGCAGGTACCGGCTACCTGTAGCTTTGCCTTTGCGCCTTAATTATTGTAATAGCAAAGCTAAGTTTTCCCTTTTCTTCCCTCTTTCTCCCATATTTCCCAATAAAAAAAATATTTTTTTATAATTAGTTTATTTGTATTTGTAATTTATAAATAACTAGCTTTTGCCCGCGGCTTCGCTCGCCTTTTCTTCCCTCTTTATCCCTCACATCCCACTTGAAAAAAATAATTATCCTATGTCCGTCTCCAGGTTCCCAACTATCTCTTTACCAAAAGTCATCAAAATTAATTTGGCCATTTAGGCGTGAAGACGTAACAAACAAACTCACTTTCGCTTTTATAAATATAGAGTAAGGATGTTGGAATTAATTTTAATATATGACGAATCCATACATATCTTTACAAGTACTGAGCTGAGATTCCTGAACACTGCTTTCCGTTACTTGGAGTCAAATGCTACTTCCAGTAGTATCTCCACGAATTAAATAATTTTGCACCTAATTATTTATTATTACTTTTTCTAATTTGTTTTTTATTATTATATTTTTTTATTATTTTTGCTGATTCTAATTGTACCTGTATTAAATTTTCTTGATTATAATGTTTTATGTCCAACCGATAACTGTTGCTGTTAACTGTTTGTATAAGTTGGTTATAAATTTCAACAAGCGCTGTTAAGTTCCGCAGTTAAAATCCAATAGTGTGTTATTCTTGAACAATGTACTTAGATACCTCTAAGTGCAAACAATCTTTAAACATAACGCCATAGGCTACCAACCTTATCAATTTAATGTCCTTCAAAGCTTAAAAACCTCTTCGATTAGAACTTTCCAAAACCTATAAAAACTCCTCAAAAAGTAATAAAATGTCTCCAAAACTATTTAGAGAAACCATTAAACTCATTTGCGATTACCCTCGTTTCCCAGATGGTGAAAATAAAAAAAAGAAGTTGAGCGATAAACTAGGATTTACGAGCCAACTATGTTTAACAAATAACTGGCTACCCTAGTCCAGTAAGGGTTGTCAGAAAGACAAATTGGGGATGGATGCACTTGAAACGGAAAAATGCACTATTTACACGCGTGAAATAGATGCCGCGGCCCCAGAACACAAAGGGCAAAAGAAGGAAAATGGGTAGGATTTAGTTAGTACAGGACTTACACCCCCCCCCCCCGGTCCGCCCAGAGCAGGGGAAGTTATTTGATGATTTCCCATCCGCAATAAAAAAAAAATATAATAAACAATTATTAATACGTCAATGTCTGTATTTGACTGAAGATAATATAGTTACTTTTACAAGATTAGGGTTTTATAAGCGACCTATACAAATGTACTTTTTCGGCACTGTTCATCGTGTCGTTGAGCTCCGCGATAACTGGAAAATGCTTGCACTGACTGGACAGGTCCACTCAAATCTGTGTGGTTCTTTCTTAAAAAGACCATTTCTGACACTAATCTGTATATTCTTCATGTAAATTGACCAAGATTTTTGTCTTGCAAGGGACATATGACCTCTAAGTTTGTTTCGGCTGTTTCTTTTTAGAGCATTTGGGTTAGAAACAGCAAGTTTAAAAAAAAATACGAACTGTAAAAGTGTTTGTAAAAACCTATAATATAATAATAATATTAAATAAATAAATAAATATCTTGGGACAACTCACACACGGCTATCTGATCCCAAGCTAAGCAGAGCTTGTGTTATGGTAACCAGACAACTGATATACATACTTATATAATTTATAAATACATACATATTATAGATAAATCACACCCAGACACAGAACAAACAATCATGCTCATCACACAAAGTTTGTCCTGGGTGGGAATCGAACCCACGACCTCCGGCTCAGCAGTCAGGGCCACTAACCACTAGACCAACAGGCCCGTCAAAAATCAAATATCAGTCATATATTCAACGCTTGATCATTAAAAAAGTTTGGAATCAGAAGTTATTACACTGTTTTAGTAACTGAATTGATAATTAATACCAAAATACAGCCGTAATATTCTATGGGTATGTATACTCGTAAGTCAGTAAATGTATTATTTCACAACACAAGATTAGTGAAATTGATAACCCTAATCATCAACTTCTTACCCTTTTCCCGATTTTGTTGGGTTCGGCTTCCAGTCTAACCGGATGCAGCTGAACACTAGTATTTTACATGGAGCGACTGTCTATCTCACTTGCTCAACCAAGTTAGTACTGGGTAATACGATACCCTTTGGTAAGAATGGTTGTCTGACTTTTGGGACACTGACTACCTGTAACGACTGTCAAAGCTCTACAAATGACAACTGGGACCAACAGCTTAACGTGCTAAATTGATAACCCTAATATTAAGGGGTTATTCATAAACGTTAATTAAAGTTGAGTAACTACTGCCGGGGTTTCGGGTTGTTCGAAAGAGATACCGCGGCCCCGGAACATAAAGGGCAATAGAAGGAACATGGGTGGGTTTTAGTCAGTAAAAGTCGACACGACCCCCCGCTCCGCCCAGAGCGTGGGAAGTTATTTGACGATTGTGCACCCCAAAAAAAAATAGTTGAGTAACTATTAATGTGTGCTTAACCCAACAGTTTTCTAAGATTAAATGTCTCTCAACTTTAATCAGTTTTTGGAAATAAACTCCAGTCTCTTATCTGTTGTTAAGTTTTTACCTCAAAAGGAAAAAACGGATCCCTTATCGGATCAGTATGTTGTCCGTCTAGCTCTCTGTCTGTCAGGATCTTTATCTCGGGAACGCGTAAAGGTATCGAGTTGAAATTAAAACTATGAACTCAACTCTGTGGTTCCTTTGTGCTGTGAAATCAACCCTTTAAGTCACCGCAGTCAAATGATATGGCTGTTTAAGTCACAAGTTTGTACGGAATCCTCGTTACGCGAGTCTACTCGCTCTTTGCCGTTTTTTTTCTATGAAAATAAACGTACAAGTTTATTTATCGGATCGGAAATATTCTGGATTCCGGACACTCCAGCATTAAAATAAATGAAGTTCGTGCCAACCCTAGACCTAGTGAGATAGCGACTCCGACCGGAGCCGCATCCGGTAGAAGCCGCAACATTGGAAATTAGTTAGCGCGGCGAGGTTCCGGGTTTGATGCCCGGTTTGGTAAAGCGCTTAATTATGTTGTTACGGCTAGGGATTGGAATTATGGCCGATAACATATTAATGAGGTCTTTGTTACAGAGTTGGGGAACTTCGTATGCTGATTTTACTTCTGCAGTAATGATGCTTTTACATGGTCAAATTAAGAGAAAAACGTTATGGAGTAAAGGAGGCTGGCGGGGACACATGTACAATGGGACCCATTCTTAGGAGTACCGTACCGTATAGAAACTTGTACCTAGTTGTAGAACTATATAAAACTAGAAAAAAAGCAAATGGGCAGTAAGTCGTAGAGGAAGGGAGAAAAAAGAAAGGTAGAAGATTATAACCTAAAACGAATCCAAGTTTGGTTACACCACACACACACATACTATACACACGTATAATAAGTTCTTAATCATTTCTTAATATTCAAAATTGTTCTCACTTTAAGTTTAAAAAAATATTAATAATTTGTATGTTAATTTTTATCACTTAAGTAATATTACACATAATGTTTAAAATTCACGGGGGATCGGAACTGTCACTCCTTCGTACAGGCTATACTGTAGCCTAGTTAGGAGAACAGAACTGCACCCACTATAATTGTAGCAAATCAGTAATGATACCATTTAGAACCCTTATATTCATGTACTACAATACTAAAAAAAATTGTCAATAAAATTTATTATTATTATTTTTTAATATTTAAGAAAATTTACTTACCAATATAACTTTAACTTCGGTGATAAACACATAAAAGCCAAATTTAGGACAAGTAGCAAGCCTAGTAGACAGATAAATAGCAACCATGAGAGGAACAGATGCAGTCGATGGATGGTCGCACAGTGGGAATTAAATTAATGCTTCCCAACTCAGTTAGTTGGCGCTACTGACTAGTTGCAAATAAAAGTGTTGCACAAAGTATTTAGTAGGATACTTATTTCTAACATAAGGACATGTTACTAAAAGAGTGATGGATCTGAATGTTGATGGACGGAGAGCGAGAGGAAGGCCAAAGAAAAGATGGATGGATTGTGTAAGGAATGATATGAAGGAGAAAGGACTAAATGATGCCGTGACGTCTGATAGGGGAGAATGGAAGAAGAAAACGTGTTGCGCCGACCCCAAATAGAATGGGACAAGGGCAGGAAAATGATGACTTATTTCTAACATAAACTGAGGCAGAATGTGATTTTTATGCTACTCGTTTAAAAATATTATAACCCGATTTTATAAACACAAGGGGATAAGTCAATGAATGACTAAATAATGGCACAGTATTTTTGTGTTTTGCCTCATTCTAAAAAAAAAAGTTTTTTTTTTTTTATTAATAGCCAGTTTCGGAACAGCTTTTGTGTAGGTTATATGCAAATTTGTTATGTGCGAGGATCAAACTCGTGACAGGCAGCGCAGCAGTTAGTCGGTCAACCATGCCGTTGTCAAACGATCTGTTCAGCCGAGAGTTACCGAACAGTGCCAAAAATTAAGGCGTTGAAGTAAGAGTCACCTAGACAATTTGATTTAACAGATTCCTCATTAATACAATTTGACACGGTCACGTGGACAAAAACAAAACAGCTATTGATATACACATCAGAAAAAGGTTTTCAAAAATATCTTAATAGTCCGGTCGAATAACAAGACTAACGAGACAAAGTAAATTACTTCATATTTTCTGAAAAAACTTCGTAACGATAATATGTTTCTTAGAACTAAAAAAGTAATAATAGAAAGATTTCTCTCTTTATCAGAAATCTCGTAGCACAATGCTACGCCGGTGCTACGTCGTAGCAATATTGCTACGAGCTGTGGCACTTGTTTGTGGAAAAGCCTCGGATAAATAGAAAATTGTAGTGGAAAATGTAAAGCAATGGTGACAAATTCTTTGGATTTTTTTTGTATGTATCTTAAAGTATAAGCTTACTCACTTTATTTTAATGGTTGCTACTGAGAAAGATAAAATATTAGGTTTTGTGATTTACACTCGTTTTGTCTATTTTCTCTGACTAATCCGTTTGTCACGCGGTCGCAAAGACGAATGCTAAACTAGGTTTCTGGGTGTGTGGAAGTTATGCGGTATGGTACTCTCGCGTCTCGGAAATCGCGTTACGCCGTTGGTCCTGCACCTGATTTCTCTCCGGCCATGACGAATCCTTATTAATGTTATGAAAGTGAAAGTGAGTTTGTTTGTTAAGTCTTCACGCCTAAATAGCCAAACTGATTTTGATTAATTTTGGTGAGAGACGGACATAGGCTTTTTTTTAAGTGAGATAATGGGAAGAAAGAGGGAAGAAAAGGGGAGAGAAAGATAATTTTTTTTCAATCATCGCGCAGGTTAAAGTTAGCTTTAGCCCAAAGGAACTATGTCACGCGGACGAAGTCGCGGGTGGAAGGTAGTATCCAATAAATAATTGATACACTTGCAATTGAAAACTATAAATCTTTACAACCAAAAGTGGAACAAAATCAAATAGTTTGAACTTCTACATATAAGTTGAATGCATTTCTGTGTAAGCATGAAACCACTTAAAATAAGATGTCAGTAATAAATTTAATCCACGCCTTTTGTCCAGTTGTAAAATTAAAAACGTCGATGTTAAAGTTATGGAAGAGAAGTTAACTGTTGACCACTCGGTGAGAGGAAACTGCTAAATTTTTTGCAATTTTCAAAAAGAGGACTTTCGTGGCCAGATAACAGCCGCGCTTGCTTAGTTTGGTCTGTGGATGGGTGACCACCCGTTATATACTGAGTTTTCTACGTACGTCGTAAAACACGTTAAGCTGTTGGTCTTGTCAGTCATTTAAAGATCTTTGACAGTTGTTACAGATAGTCAGTGTACCGAAAGTCTGACAGTGTACCGAAAGTATCAAAGGGTATCGTATTACCCAGTACTAACTGGGTTGTGGAGGTCAGATAGGCAGTCGCTCCATGTAAAATGCTGGTATTCAGCTGCATTCAGTTTGACTGGAAGCCGACGCCAACATAGTTGGGATAGGCTAGTCAGATGATAATATGAAAAGGAGGAATTTTGGATCAATTGGACGCATTAAAAAAAGTTTATTGAACATTATAAAACTTGACTGTGAATTATTGCTAACTTTTTGTCTCTGACAAGAATGCTATGTTCTAGTACTGAGTACATTATAGGCTGAATATTTAAAGATAACATGAAAAACTGGTCTTGTAGTCGCAGGCGGTTATTGGGTTGTTCCATTCAGCAAAGATTGAGATTCCTAATTGCTTAAAAGAAACAGTGTCACAAAATTTGTAAATATACTTAAAAAATTCAAATTAATAAAGCTTACGAATATTTATGACTGATAAAAATATTGTCAGTGATCTTAGTGCTTAGCAATAATATGTTGTGATACTTTTTTTTGATAATCTAATTTAATTTGACTATATTTTGTGTCTACTAACTATTTGGTTTTATTTTTTATTTCAGCATTTATTAATAATTAAATATGAATTGTTAGTCATAATTTCTAATTGAAGAATTCTTTGTTTTTATTAAGTACTAGCTTTTGCCCGCGGCTTCCCTCGCGTTAAATTCGAGGTAACACAGTTCCCCTTGCGCCTTATTGATTTGTAATAGCAACGCTAAGTTTTCCCTTTTCTTCCCTCTTTCTCCCTCACATCCCAGTTTTTTAAAATAAATATTAGCCTATGTCCGTCTCCTGGTTCCCAACTATCTCTGTACCAAAATTCAACAAAATCGGTGTAGCCATTAAAGCGTGAAGAGGTAACAAAAAAACAAACAAACAAACTCACTTTTGCTTTTATAATATTAGTAAGGATAGTAAGAATTATGTTGCTGTGCCCTTACAGGCTCCATAATTAGAGTTTAGCTATAATACTCGTGCAACATCCTTTCACATTATGGAATGCAAATAAATATGAAGATGAATAACATTTTTTTAGCAGCAGCAGCAAATTCTGGATTTATTAACTACTGTGTATTTCAGGAAAACCTAACACTAGTATATTCTTTGCAGGCCACAAGCCACATCCAGTAATTCGACCTTCTCGAACGAACCAGCCGAAGTAATACGAGTTGTGGTCTTATTGACAATCACTGTTCTTATATTGGTTCCGTACGACTGTGGGCTTTCCTGTGAAGCCAATAAGTCCCTAATTAAAGTCTGATGCCGCTAAAATGACTAATTGAAATATTTGGATTGCTGGTGCAGCTGAAATAATGCACAAGAGTAACAGCAATAAAGACAGTTAAATGATTGAGATTTTTTGAATTAATAAAAAAAAATGTGTTCAAATAAAAAACCAGGCAAGAGCGAGTCAGACTCGCTACATTATTATAAATTACAAATAGAAATAAACTAATTATAAAAAAATGTAAAAGTATAAAAATGGTAGAATAATAAATAAAGGGTGACGGCGATACGGACGAATTTTTTGACGCCCTGTAATTTTCCATTTTTTACTTGTACATATTTTTAGGGTTCCGTAGTCAACTAGGAACCCTTATAGTTTCGCCATGTCTGTCTGTCCGTCCGTCCGTCCGTCCTCGCTTAATCTCTGTGACCGTTAGCACTAGAAAGCTGAAATTTGGTACCAATATGTATATCAATCACGCCGACAAAGTGGTAAAATAAAAATTGGAAAAAAATATTTATTAGGGTAGCCACCCTATATGTAAAGTGGGAAGTGATTTTTTTTTAATTTCAACCCTAACGTGTGATATATTGTTGGAAAGGTATTTAAAAATGAATAGGGGTTTACTAAAATCATTTTTTGATAATGTCAATAATTTCGGAAATAATCGCTCCAAAAGTAAAAAACAATGTGTCCCCCCCTCTCTAACTTTTGAACCACAAGTTTAGAAAATATGAAAAAAATCTGAAAAGTAGAACTTTATAAGGACTTTCTATGAAAATCATTTTGAACTTGATTGAGACAACAGTTTTTGTACAAAAAAGACAAAAAGTTGTACAAAATAATTTTTGTAGTATAATCGTAGCAAGCATTTTTTTTAACTTCGTTTACATATTTTATTATCCTGAACGTATCTTTTTTCAAACAAAAAAATAAACTACGGAACCCTACACTGAGCGTGGCCCGACACGCTCTTGGCCGGTTTTTTATTATTAGTTTGTATCTATTTATAGGTTGTATATATTTAGTAATTAATTTAATTAAATGCTTTGTTTCACTGCCATTAAATAAAGGGTGTAATTCAAAAAATATTTAAAAGACATATATTCCAAAATTCTTCCACATCACTGTCAACAGAAAAAGTGCCTAAAAGGCTGTTTACGTATTTTAACTCAACTTTCTCTATCACTTACGGGATACATTGTAAGCTCCCGATATTTCGACGCTGTTGTAAACGTCGTGATGAATTATAATCCAGGATGACCCTCATCAACCCGCGATCATGGCGCTTGCAACATTAGTTAAGTTTACACGAACATTTAACTTATTTCATCATCGTCTGTCAAGCCTTTTTCCAACAACAGCTTTTAGTTGAACCAGAAGCAGTCGCGTCGTGTTTCAGTGCGGTCTCTGTTCCGGATGGCAGGCAGTCAATTTAATCAGCGAATGTTCGACTAGCCTACGTTTGTAGGTCACAAACGAAGAACCACACCACCTTTTATTTATACACTAGCTTTCGCCCGCGGCTTCGCTCGCGTTAAATTCGGTATAACACACCCAGCAGACCTGCAGTTTTTGCTCTTGCGCCTGATTGATTTGTAATAGCAACGCTAAGTTTTCCCTTTTCTTCCCTCGTTCTCCCTCAGATCCCACTTTTTTTTAATTAAAATAAATAAATAGCCTATGTCCTTCTCCTGGTTCCCAACTATCTCTGTACCAAAATTCATCAAAATCGGTTTAGCCATTAAAGCGTGAAGAGGTAACAAACAAACAAACTCACTTTCGCTTTTATAATATTAGTAAGGATTAGTAAGGATAAGGATAGTAAGGATGTTTTACTCACTGTTGAAATTAGTTATTTTGGAAGCAAATTTAGTCAAAGACACAATTTAAAAAAAAAGTCAACGGGCCAACTGCAAGTGGGACTCCCGCACCGAGGATTCCATACAAACTTGCGATATTTTTTGAGTGCGTAAATTTAGAGGGTTGATTTTTTCACAACTCCAAGGGAGCACATATTTAAGTATACGGTTTTAATTTCAACTCGATACGTCAACGCGTTTGCGAGATAAAGAGTCTTGACAGTGCAGACAGACAGATGGTCAACAAAGTGATTCAATAAGGGTTCCGTTTCTTTTTTTTGATGTACGGAACCCTAGAAAAAAGCATCAACTAACATGTACTTATAAAAGTTTATACAACATACGAACTCTCAAAACTCTAAATACGAACGCTAGCAACAAATTCAGACTCGTTTAAAACTCCGTAATTTTCCTCTTGACCTTGTTTCAGTAGAAACGGGTCCAGTTGTATGTACGATACGAACCCTAGGCCTAGTATAAAAGCGCGGAGCAAAACTTCAGTCAGAGAAGTGAAGTTTTGCGGACTAGCCGTGGACAATACTGAATTTGGGTAGATACTTCAGGTAAAGTTAGTCTCGATCGTATCGGTTTCACAAATACATCCGGTTTGTAAACTGAAAATACTCTTTTGTCACATTTTTTTTAATCAAAATCAAAATCAAAATCAAAATATTTTTATTTTACATAGGCCTACATGGGAACTTATAAAACGTCGAGAAAAGATGCACGGTTCGGGTTGGTCGTTTCCTATGGAGAAGAACCGGCAAGAAACTCCATGGTTACTCTTTTAAAATCATTTAGTTTTACAATGTTGTTGTTGTTACAGCGTTAGCACTTAAGTATGAGAGGACAGCGTAGGCCCGACAATAAGTCATTGCTTACTTTACAAAAAGTAAAATAAAATAATACGTTAACAAAAGTTAACAAGCGTCTAAGAATCTACAAGGCCAACCATGTCCACTCATTCACAACTAATAGGTAGAAAAGAATCTATACAAAAGTAAAAAAATAAATAAAAAAATATTGCAAAAACAAAATAATAACTAAAAGAAAATAAAACTAAAATAATAACTTAAGCATCTTTTTATACAGCATGTACCAAAAAGGTGTAGCCATATTTCAGGGTGAGCAACCATCAAACTAAACAACAAAAGGAGGAAAGGAGTGTCAGACTTGTACTTTCACGACACGGTTGGCGCAGTGGCTGGGCGATCGACTGTCAACCGTCAACCGTCGCGGTTTCGATTCCAGTACGGAACAAATATTTGTATGACCGCAAAAAAAAGGATTTAAAAAAAAAAATATTTTGAACTTAAATTGTGTACATTTAAATACAAATTACTTGTTTATGAATAAATGACTATGACTTGCTGTATGAATCGTGATTGTCACAATTCAATAAGTAAACGATAAAGGGTAGTTGTAATTCATCATCATCAGAGTCTACTGATGTAAATAGGTCTCTCCTATTACACTAAGCTCGATTCTCAGCAGTTCTCATTCAGCTGCTACCATAGTCATTCTGCAAAAATCATCACTTCACCAATCTTGAGAACAACTCACGGTTTCATTGGTCTCATCTCACTCACGTGGTCATTCTAGTTGATCCAATGACCGTTGGATAAGTTTGGGCTTGACTTCAATAACTAAGTATTATGTAATTTATTTGTATTTTTCTGCCATTATTATATTAAATTGAAATTGGAATGCTTGTGTTGTGTTTGAACTTAATTAAAAAAAAATAACTTTACACCCAAGTTACGTACCACGATAAATTGTTAGTGTGGGCACTAGGAATTTCTCCTGTATCGTGGGTGCGTTTACAAACATTTAAACTCACATACACAAACAGCCAGACCCGAATCAACTATCTGCAGGTCATACAAATATTTGTTCCGTGCGAGAATCGAACCCGTGACACGCAGCGCAGCAATCGATAGTTCAGCCACTGCGTCAACCGTGCTGTCAATCAGAATGACTTAAAATGAGTCGTTGTTACTTGAAATAAATGAATAAATAAATAAGGGTCAGTTTAGATAAAGCGGAATAATTGGCTAGTTATTTACTAGCTGTATTTAAAATGGCACCTTATTACCATTACATAAAGACGCGCGATCAAATCACAAGCATTCGCGAGATTCAAACAATTTTCTAATTTAAACCATAGCAATACGATCCTGTTTTCAATACAGCCAGTGAATTACACGAGTATTTTTAATCGTTCGTACTTCACGTTACGTTTACGTCGCGCATTCGTACTAGGGCCTCTGTATACGGCCGCACAAAAGAGGAAGTTAATGTTAAGTGTTGCGGATTATATGCATGAGCGAACGTACGCGGTGCTTGTCAAAAGAGTTTTAAGTGAAACGGAATATACGGTGGTTACGATACGTTTGAGTTTTGGGTGGGGTTTAAAATAAAAGCTGGTTAGATTCTATGTTCTGCTTTTTTTTGCGGGTGGGAAATCATCATATAACTTTCCCCGCTCTGGGCGGAGCGGAGGGAAGGTTATGTTGCCCTTTATGTTAAGGAGCTGCGGTGTTGCGGATTGTTCGAAAGAGATACCGCGGCCCCGGAACGTAAAGGGCAAAAGAAGGAATATGGGTGGGTTTTAGTCAGTACAAGTCTGACACTCCCCCCGCCCCGCCCAGAGCGGGGGAAGTTATTTGATGATTTCCCACCCCAAAAAAAGGGGCTGCGGTATCTCTTTCGAACAACCCGCAACCCCGGCAGGCGGTGGCCCTGGCAGGACCTTATTTTTTTTTAAACTATACAAATGACTACTGGTTTACTTTTAAACAAATAAACTTAAAGCTACTAACATGAGCTTTACAAAATGGTAAAACCACTTTTACTGAATCATTCATCCATTTGAAATCACAAGAAAGTATTCAACTATTTTTCGAAGCTAATAAAAACTCTTTAAAAGCTTTTTTCAATGTTTGTGTAGACAGTTTATAGAGGTAGTTCGAGAAATACATAAAACTTTCATACAAGAGATTTTATTCTGAACACTACTACTTGGTATGTAGTACTACGTTTTAAAACTTATTTCTGTGTGAAAATAAACCTTTAGCTTGTTGAGTTTTAGGGAGAGTTTTAAAAAAAAAACAAACTGTTCAAACTTCTTAAAAAATTAAAAAATGGTTTATAAATTTAAAAGCTGGTTTTGACTAACAGATACAAAATAGTTTTAATTTGAAAATTGTGTTAAAATATTAAAAACACAGGGTCGAATTGATAATCTAATTTTTAACATAGCGTAAAAGTTTTAAGGGTGGAAGGAGGATATCAACGTGAGACGACACCCGGCTACCGTAGATGCGGGTCTGTGGACGGTGTGCAATGGGTGGCTCACCATCCGTCCGGTTATTGACGACAGGCCACGTCGACGGCTCGTTCGTGTTCCTCGCGCGCCTCAAAGAGATGTTAGCAAAGCAGAGGCAGCCCTGGTTGCGGGCTGTTCGAAAGATATACCGCGGCATAAAGGGCAAAAGAAAGAACATGGGTGGGGTTTAATCAGTAAAAGTCTGACATCCCCTCCCGCTCCATTCAGTTATTTGATGATTTACCATCCACGAAAACGGGCCATCAACCCCACAAACGTTTACCACGTATTCAGCCTATGCATCAGGAATACTATATATTAAAATTGTGGGTATATCGATACCCGTCACATTTCGCTATATAAATGACTTTAATTTGACCCTATATCACAGTATAAACCAAAGTTTAAACAGTAAATAAAATAAGTTTACTTGACATTGTTTACTGCTTAAAAACAATAAAGTCGAAATATAAAATTAAGTTTATTTTACGTTCGGCCATTACCAAACGTTTACAACCCCTGGTCACGGATATCCTGAAACGTAAATGTCGAATAAATAAACATTTAATTTCTTCGTTTATATTTTCATTACAAGGTAGAGTAATTTTATCGACGTATTAAAGAAAATTACTCATGAAATTGAATACAGGTTGAGGAAATTACGATGTATGCTGAAATTGCTGTTTCTTTCGATATCAAATTAAATCACAATAATTTATTCGGATAATATGGGTGAATTCGATTTAGATGGTGGGCATGATTAATATTACATTACATAATATAACAATAAGGATCGTCATTCATCCACCATTTCTGGTAAACGAAACTTAGATAGTAATTCGATATGATGAGGTACTTAGATACATATGCATGTTTTTTTATCATCTCCTCATTTTCCTGCTCTTGTACCATTCTATTTGCGGTCGGCGAGTTATATTTTCTTCTTCCATTCTCCCCTGTCAGAAGTCATGGTATTTTTCACTTCTTTCTCTTTCTCAACATTCATATCTATCACTCTTTTAGTCACCATACTCGTACGCCTCGTCCCTCTTCATTACATGTCCATACCAAGACAACCATTCTTTTTTTTTGTATCTATACATGAGTTTTTCATCTAATATTCTTAATTAAATTCGTAATCATACGTTTACATAGACAAACTATCTGTGTGAGCTATAATAATATTTGATACCCTGATTCTACAATTGAGGGGACAATAGAAGGGCCTGACAGGGCCACTACCATCTGGGGTTGCGGGTTGACCGAAAGAGATGCCGAGGTTCACGAATACAAAAGGCAAAAGAAAGAACATGAAGGCGCTTTAGTCAGTTAAAGTCTGACACTCTCTACCGCTCAATCAAAGCATGGGAAGTAGTTTGATGATTTCCAATACAAAAAAGGGGAACAAGAGAGTTTCATTTTATACAATAAGTATTTATGGTCAGCGGTTTTAGCGTCTGCTCTGTTTCTTTTCTTTAACGACCACTCTTATCACTTAGTGGTATGAAAAATAGGCTATGAATAAAATTTTATAAAAATCAGTCAAGCCGTTTCAGAGGCTTCTAAAAGCTCGTATTCAAAATCAAAAAATTAAAATATTTTTATTTCACATAGGCCTACATGGGCACTTATAAAACGTCGAGAAAAGATGCACGGTTCGGGTTGGTCGTTTCCTATGGAGAAGAACCGGCAAGAAACTCCATGGTTACTCTTTTAAAATCATATGGTTTTACAATGTTGTTGTTACAGCGTTATTATAGTTTTAGTATGATTACTAAAACTATAATACGAGAATTTTAACTAAGAGATAACTCAGTTACCATTAACCGGTAGTTTTAATAGAGGACATATAGGCTAAATATTTTCAGGCTAATAACCTATTAGGGTGAACAATATTGTATTATGTCCATATATTGAATATGGACATAATACAATATTGTTCACCCTACCAACACAGGTCATAAATTCAATTAAAAAAATAAATTAAGAACTTCCTGACTAAAATACCTACTTATTGTAAGCAAAACGCGAACCTAATGTATGCATTAGGTTCGCGTATGCGAAGCGCATATTGAGTTCTCCGAATATTGAGTTCCTTGACTATCCTAAACTTAGCTACTTATAGATACTTACTCACTCCACTTAGTACCTACAGACAATCAAACGCTTTGACTTATTTAGTTTTTGTCTTTGATTACTTCATAAACATTCTAGAAAAAATATACCCATATTAAAAACCATCTATGACATAGTAACTTATATCGTATAGGTATAAATTTTAAGATACTTGATCGCCTGTCAACTCCAAGTTTCCCTTTGTGACTTCGAAATACCAATTTAGAAGCTGACACATACACTACAGAAATGACATGCCCCAGGAAATATCTGTCAAAACCAACCCTTGTTACGATACACGTGTGTCGTAAATATGTTTACAACCTTTTTTATGCCATTTTTAGTTTGATATAAAACTGTTAATTTAGTCAGATAAACAGTAGTTTTACATTCAAAATTACAAAACTTGAGAGGTGTCAAGGGACACCCGGATGGAACGAAGTTATTATTTATTATGTACAAAAAACCTGTATACACTCAACAAAAATAATCGTCGCGACACCACACTGTTCAATGTGAAAAAGAAATACGAAACGAAAACAACTGGCTTGCTTTCTATGAGAGAGAGAAAGGGACAGACAGAGAAACACGCGCACGCCGCACGGCTTACAACTACCTATAGCAAAAAGTGTCGTTACGACTTTTGGTCTTAATTGTTTACGTCTAGCCCCCATTCGCAACGCGCGATAAGAAACTTCGTTCCAATATTTGGATATCATGTATATGCCATGAGTACTAATAAAACGTCATGAAAGGTGCACGGTTCGGTTTAGTCGTTTCCTATGGAGAAGGACCGGTAAAAAACTCCATGGTTACTCTTTTAAAAACATTTTTGTTTTACAATGTTGTTGTTACAGCGTTGGTACTTAAGTAAGAGAGGACAACGTAGGCCCTACAATAAGTCATTGCTTACTTTACAAAATGTAAAATAAGATCAGAAAGTAACAAAAGTTAACAAGCGTCTAGAAATCTACAAGGACCACAATGTCCATTCATTCACAAAGAATTGGTAAAAAATTATCAATACAAGAAATAGGAAGAATATTACAAAAAAAAGTAACTATACGAAACAAGTGAAACAGATATTGACATAAGTACTGTAACTATTCAGAACAAAGGTTGTATAAATATGTGATTTGACAAGTATTTAAAAAAAAAGCTGATCAAAAAGATTGCAAAAAATAATATTGAGAATAGTTAGAGACATTCACAAATGTCTGCCATTTATGAGCTAACAGGGGCTATCCTTGTCTAATAAGCTATCTTTTTCATCAACGTTTATAACGAGGAGTTCGTGGTGTAAGTAAGATAAGCCTCGTATGCCTAAGTTGACCCCGATCGGCGGAATTTGGAATGAGCAACTACAGTACGTGTCTGGGACTGTGGATTATTTTTTTGCTTCTTGAAATTCAAAAGTTTAAACTTTTCTTTAATGGTCTGATTAAAATAAATGCTTTGGGTTTGATTTTGATCACCCATTACATACCGAGTTTCTTCAGTGCAAAAACGTTAATTCGTTGATCCTGGTTGTAATTCAATCTTTAACAGTTGTTATACAAGAAGTCAAGTCTCCCGAAAGTCTGGCAACCAGTCTTACTAAGGGCATCGTATACTCCAGTACTAACTGGATTTTCGAGATCAGGTAGGCATGCTCCACGACACGGTTGGCGCAGTGGCTGTGCGATCGACTGCTGCGCTGTGTGTTGCGGGTTCGATCTCCGCACGGAACTGATATTTGTATGGCCGTTGTTCTGGGTCTGGCTGTTTGTGTATGTGAGTTTAAATGTTTGTAAACGCACCCACGATACTTGAGAAATTCCTAGTGTGAAAAACTGATATTCCGCTACATCCAGTCCAGTTAGAATGGGCCGATCCTAATATAGTTGGGAAAAAGCCACGCAGATAGACATAAACTGTTAAGTTTATTGGGTCAGGTAAAAATAAGTTTATTTTACTACTTAGATCTAGTTAAATAAGTGTATTTACCTCAATATTTTGTTGCCATGCAGTAAAATTTTGGCTAGACTTATCCCTGTGGTCCTAATTGACTTGACCCGGCCAAATAACTCAAGCTTGAGAGACGCAAAAGGACACGGTATGGATATAAAACTTCTTTCTAATCGGCTAAAGTCGGTTACGTTTATGTACATACACATACAAAAAAACCGGCCAAGAGCGTGTCGGGCCACGCTCAGTGTAGGGTTCCGTAGTTTCCCGTCCGTCACAATAAGTGTTCCCACTTATGAGTTTAAAGGTGGAGGAGCGTGCAATGTTGCACGTTCCGCGGTAGGCACTCCAACAGTTTTTGTACAAAAGAGACAAAAAGTTGTACAAAATACAACTTTTTGTCTTTTTTGTACAAAAACTGTTGTGTCAATCAAGTTCAAAATGATTTTCCTAGAAAGTCCTTATAAAGTTCTACTTTTCAGATTTTTTTCATATTTTCTAAACTTATGGTTCAAAAGTTAGAGGGGGGGGGACACATTGTTTTTTACTTTTGGAGCGATTATTTCCGAAATTATTGACATTATCAAAAAATGATATTAGTAAACCCCTATTCATTTTTAAATACCTTTCCAACAATATATCACACGTTAGGGTTGAAATTAAAAAAAAAATCACTTCCCACTTTACATATAGAGTGGCTACCCTAATAAAACATTTTTTTCCAATTTTTATTTTACCACTTTGTCGGCGTGATTGATATACATATTGGTACCAAATTTCAGCTTTCTAGTGCTAACGGTCACAGAGATTAAGCGAGGACGGACGGACGGACGGACGGACGGACGGACAGACAGACATGGCGAAACTATAAGGGTTCCTAGTTGACAAAAAAGAAGAAAGAAACTAAAAATAAGGTATTTGAAAGGTAATGCTGATATCTAAAGAGTTTTCTTAAGCATATCTGAGAAAGGAAAAAAAGCGCTATTTAAAAAACACTAAAAGACGGAAAATATACTTAGGTACTTACGGAAGTCGGTGACTTTTGTTTGATTCATCGATGTTTTGCCACCAACTTTCGGAAGTGTTTTTGGAAGTCAGTTTAGTTGTGGTATGATGGCATCTCACACAAATTCTTATCGAGTATTCATTTTTCATTGCTACTAAGAGAAACATATCGTCCATATACATTGCTAGAAAAAATATGTATTATAGAAGACTAGGCGGCTTCGTTAAATTAGGGGTAATTCAGTTACTCTTTCCTGATTTACAGGCACCCGGTACCTGTAGTTTTTGCCCTTGCGCCTTATTTATTGTAATAGCAATGCTAAGTTTTCCCTTTTCTTCCCTCTTTCTTCCGTCCGTCTCCAGGGGTCCCAACTAGCTCTGTACCAAAATTCATCAAAATCGGTTTAGCCATTTAGGCGTGAAGACGTAACAAACAAACAAACTCATTTTCACTTTTATAATATTAGTAAGGATAGAAGATAGCTTATAAAGCAATACAGATCAAATTGATATGGGACCCCTTGGGCACTCAACCCTTTCGATTATAAAAAGAATTTTGAAAATTGCCTCAAAATACCTTTATTTACTATCAATACCATTATTTGTGATATCTCGCTAGTTATTTGATGGACTGAAAGACGGCACGGTTGGCGCAGTGGCTGAGTGATTGACTGCTGCGTTGCGTGTGGTGGGTTTGTAAACGCACCTACGATAAAGAGGAAATTCCTAGTGAGGGGAAACGCTTTTTTTTAACTTTTCCTAAGTTTTTCTGAAGAAAAAAAACACGTGAAAACCTACCTAACGTTCATTTCTTCCGCGGTACCGCCTTAATAAAAATACAACAAAAGATCTCATATACAAAGAATTTAATAATAACAAATAAACAACGGTTCCCATCTGTCAGCAAAGCCGCTAATTTCACCGTCACTTTACAACATTAATTTGAACGTCAGTTTTGCACATTAATTTTATTTTGGGGTACATTACGACAGCTTTTTAAGACAGTACGTTTATTAGCTTTCTTATTAAAATTATTTTTGGTAGGTTAATGGATAATTCAATTTAACAACAACAACATTGTAAAACCAAATGATTTTAAAAGAGAAACCATAGAGTTTGTTGCCGGTTCTTCTCTATAGAAAACGACCAACCCGAACCTCGAACCCGAACATCTTTTCGACGTTTTATAAGTGCCCATGTAGACCCATGTGAAATAAAAATATTTTAATTTGATTTGAATTTGGGGAAAGGAATAGAATTATCATTATTATCATTGGTATGAGAAATGTTAATATTCTTTTGCAACAATTACCATCACCTTGCGTCACCGTCTTTTAGTTGGGATAGAAGAACATCTACTACCGGCACTAGTCCGGGGCAGCGAAAGTCGCTTTAGATCTCACTGCACCCCGACGTTGGTTTTAGTCAATATGAGTCTGACAGCCACTTTTGTTAAACAACTTCAAAAAAAGGAGGAGGTTCTCAATTCGTCGGAATCTTTGTATGTTCACCGATTACTCAAAGAAGCCTGGACCGATTAGCAAATTTTTTTTTTGTAAGAAAGTAAAAAGTAAACCCTATCAAGGGTTTACTTTTTAGGTGGTCCCATATCAATTTTATTTATATTGCTAAGGTAGTTTATGAATTATCGTCTATGATACATTTTTTTTCTTTATGTCTATATGGATCATCTTCTAATCTTTTAGTTACAATGGAAAATGTATACTCGATACAAATTATGTGATATATCATTATACCAGAACTAAAATAGCTGAAACAAAACCCTTTTTTTTTTGTAAAAATAAAACCCACTTTGAAACAAAAGTCACCGACTTCCGGAAGTAGTTTTTTTCCAATTTTTACTTTTTTTTTTGGAAGTCGGTTTTATTTTTTACAAAAAAGTTTATTTTATTTTAGCGGATGGGAAATCATCAAATAACTTCTCCCGCTTTAGGCGGAAAGAAGTGTCAGACTTTTGCTAAGTAATGTTATGTTCCTTCTTTTGCCCTTAATGTTCCCGGGACCGCAGTATCTGTTTCGAACAATCCGCTATGGATTGCCATACAAACTAAATATGTTTGCAATTTGTTTATGCCAATAAAGATAAATATTATTATTTCAACTCAATGGGATACTGAGAGTGGATCAAAAACTTCCAGGATTTTGTAAATTACAGGTGAAGCTAGAAAAACATGTTAATAAAACCTCTTACTATTACTAGTCGAAGCTAAGTCTTTCATAAACAAAGGCTTACATTGTGTGATCAATAAAAAGTCCATTTGTCACAATCAGTCCAGTAGATTAGACAGACACATTGAGAGCTATACATAGTAAACATGCCAGACGAAAACACTGGCGCGGTCAATTGGCTCCACATGTCCGACCATATCATTAATCATATTCTATTCTTTTTGGACTCCTGGTATGAGAATAGAAAATGTAATGTTTCAGTACCTACATTAAAAGTCTCTCCCTCTCTTTTTTCTATATGGATTTTTTTATTTCTGAAATAAAATAATATGGCTGTATTTACTAGTCTTACCAACTTTATTGTGGAAGGCTGATAGGCAGTCGCTCCATGTTAAAACATTTTGGGTATATTAGCTTACGCCCGTGGTTTCGCGCTAAATTTGTTTTTGGTAAGTCCTTTCTGTTGCTCTATACGAATAGGCGCGCTTGCCTAGGTTGGTTTGTGGATGGGTGACCACCCGCTACATACCGAATTTCCTCCGTGCCTCGGAAAAAAACGTTATGCTGTTGGTTACAGCTGTTATTTGAACATCTTTGACAGTCGTTACAGATAGTCAGTGTCCCAAAAGTCCGACAACCAGTCTTCCCATTGGGATTCAAATTACCCAGTACTAACTGGGTTGTAGAGACCAGATAGGCAGTCGCTCCATGTACGACACCAAAATGGTTGGGAAAAGACTACGTAGATGATGACTTACATAATATTATAACCACATCCATAAGTGAACAAACGCGACCCAATTCGTACGAGGAAGCGCAAACAGTCCCATCATTACCATAATCCATAAAGTCTGAGTTGAGGAAAAACATCAACTCCTTAACTTATTCCTTTGTCAAAGGATTTATTTGTTAAACCTGTGTAATTGTAATTTATTTTGTTTGCTTTGAGATTATTTGATGAGAGGGAATTTTAAAAGAGTTTGTTGGTTAGGGGTTAATACGGCTTTCCGCAAATGGAAAAGTCAAATTGAATACGTTGTTTTGCTTCTGGTTGGTTGGCCAGACCATGTAAAATATTAATAAAAACCGGCCCAGACCGAGTTAGATTCACGCACCGGGGGTTTTGTATAAACTTGCGACTTAAACTATCATATCATTCTTTTGACTGCGTCTTAGAGGTTTTTTTCAAGGCACAAATGTATATGGTTTTAATTTCAACTAGTTATCTCAATGCGTTACTGAGATTAGGTCTTGACAGACAGACAGACAGAGAGACGAACGGACAACAAAGTGATCTAATAAGGGTTCCGTTTTTTCCTTTTGAGGTACCTACCGAACCCTAAAAAGCGGCACATTTCCAAAAACGTCACCATAACTTAGCATTACATAACTGACCCCGTGGTAGCTACTAAGAAATTCAATACACTTTGGCCCACTGGGGAGACCAGGATGCGCCTGCGCCTGCCAACACCAAAAAGGTTGTTGCATATTCTTAGTTCAGACAAAGCACAACACTAAATTAATATAACAATACGAGTTTAATTCTAGCACTCTATTGCAAGACCACTAAAATAATTTACATCGTCCGGTATCGTAGTTAATGTGTGGGCCACACCGCCATTGTATGGCTTTCAATTTGAAGCCAGCATGGGAGCTGGGCTTCGAAAATAAAGTTGCAGTTTCATTGTTTCCCTGTGGTGTGCGGTATGAATGCATTCATTCGTATGAATGGGAGCGAACGAATGAACGTATCAATGTAATTGTTTTACAAGTCTTTGTACCCTCGGAATATTATATTGTTCGTGTAGTTTTGAAATGGGTGGTAGAATAGAATATACTGCCAAAGATACTGCAGTTAAAAGTAAGCGAGATGTTTGGGGACAATACTTCAAACAATTGGAAATTCGGAAGTGTGTCAAAATTAACTTGCAAGATTCTACTCGATAAACATACAGTTACATAAATATACACAAATATTTATTACAACAAGCTTCCGCCCGCGACTTCGTCCGCGTGGCGTAGTTACTTTGGGCTAACGCTAACTTAAACCCACGTGATGATCAAAAAAGAATTCTTTCACTTCGCACTTTCTCCCCCTTTTCACACTTAAAAAAAATAGCCTATGTCCGTATCCAGAGTCCCAACTATCTCTGTAGCAAAATTCATTACAATCGGTTCGGTCATTTAGGTGTGAAGACGTAACAAACAAACTCACTTTCGCTTTTATAATTTTAGTAAAGATGTAAGAGATTTATTTTAGTAAGGTTTTTTTAAATTGCTTTATTTATTTCTGTGAGAAACATGTTTAAACGTCACGTTTTTATTTCGAATAGATCAGATACGATAGCTCTTTATGAATACGGCCTTACTACTTTATATAGAAATGATGCAAAGTTTTGCAAACTAGAATAAATCAGTTTCCCGTCATTCCCTCTAGAAGTAGCAATACCCAGAGTGTAAGCCTTTCTCGTAAATTGCTAAGGCGAGCGATTGTACATGACTTGCAACCGTTTTCTAGTTTCCTGGTAGTCTCAACTGGTTTTCTAGAAAATGTTGCTAAGGAAAGAAAGGATATAATTTTGCAGTCATTCAAGAAATTCCTATATTTTTGGAGCATTTATTTGTTATCCGTATATGTCTGTCTGTTTCACAAAGAATTAAAGAGAGACGTTTGTCTTAGTATGGACATGTAATGGGGAGGGACGAAGCGCATGTGACGGAACGCTGGTGGACGGAGAGGGACTGAGGGAGAAAGAAAAGATGGATGGATTGTATAAGAAATGATACGAAAGAGAAACGAGTAAATGATGCCGAGACGTCTGACAGGGGACAATAAAAGAGGAAAACGTGTTGCGCCGACCCCAAATAGAATGGGAAAAGTGTAGGAAAATGATGATGTCTGTCTGTCTGTCTGATTCCTCGCGCTTTAATCTAGAGTTTAAAAATACATGTGTAGAATTTGAAAGTAATCTTATTTACTCTGACCTATTATTTTAACTTGCTTTTATAAGCTGCACTTGTTGAAGATTTTTTTGCATAGTTAGTACTATGCAAAAAAATCTTAGGATTTACATTTGACTTTTAAAACCCCTTTGCCGTTTCCGATTGATCCAATTTTTTTTCATACATGTTTAGTTTGAATGACTATGCATGGTGAAAGTGACGCCATTCTTAATCCAATATGGCGGGTTACCAAAGATGGCGGACTAATTTTTATTACGCAACTTATTCAAATGGATAAAAAATAAAAAGGTTAGCTGAGAACAATGAGAGCAATAAAATAAAGTCACTCTAAAGCGTTTATTTTATTGCAATAACAACACACTCAACACTAAAATCTTGGGGTCAGTTGTGGACTGTTTCAAACTAAATCAGATGTTGTTATTTAGAAAATATCCTTTTTCCTACCTCCTACTAACCTACTTCTTACATATTTTATTGTCATTTATTTATTTGTATACCTACATATTTTTTATATTTTTACACATTCCTTGCCCATCAATTGCCCACCGGTATCGGGAACAGGGTCCAAGCTACCGACGGTCAGGGCTCTAGAGAAAGGAACCTCCTAACAATACGAGCCTCCTCAGGTATTGGTCGAGGCTCTTGGGCAATTGAGCTATTGACATTTATTATTATAATATTATAAATGCGATTTTTGTGAGGATGGATGTATGGATGTTTGTTACTCTTTCACGCTAAAACTACAGAATGGATTTTACTGAAACTTTCCAATAAATAGTTTATACATAAGATTAACACACAGGCTACAAATCATAAAGATATACTGTATATTCTATCACCACGCGAGTAAAACCGCGGGCGCAGCTAGTAACACATTTATCTAAACGCCTACGTATATATCCGACTGTGTGAAGCAAACTATACCTCTACTCAACACTTTAATGAATGCCCAAAGCCTTGGGCAGCAGACTGGAGTCTCGTTCCACGTGAAAAGGCCGAAATGCTAGGGAACCTTGGCCCCGCAGACAAAAGAGAGCTATTTCAGGTTCAGACACAGATCTGTCACTCGTTTGAAGTCAAGGTTGCTACAGTTGAAATGGACTTTATGTGTTGTTAGAATAGGAGCATTTTAGTCTTGCTGAAACGTTTGAAGAGAAAAATGATTTTATTAGATTACGTGTTCATTTATTTGCGTTTAGACAAATTAGTGCCTATGAGATGTCTTTGTAAGTATGACATTAAGATTGAATGAGTCGGAAAAGTTATTTGACGTAGAGCGTGTTGTGTAATTTTTCAAGTTTAAATTAAATAATTCAAACTTTTGTCAACTACTTTTAACATTTTAGACGGAAAGCTTTCGGATATCCGTGTCATAATCGATATCACTTATATATGTTACTGTAAAAGCCCGAACTACGGAAAATCTTAAGATTTTCCAGTAAAACCTAAGATTTACCGATATGACTTGGTAAATGTAAGTATTTATTATAAAGGGACGATTTTTTCGGACTTTTGCCATTCCAATTCAGTAAATGCTAGGTTTTACCAATGTGGACTGGTAAATGTTGGTTTTAGGAGTAAAACTATGATTAAATTTCAATTCTTCGTCATTTATTTTAAGTTATAAGTCAAAAACTTAGGTATAATCCTAACCTTTTTAATGATTTTCATTTCAAAGTTGTATTAATACAGTTAGGAACAAGTATTTTTTTTTAATATTTAGATACTTCTGAAGTAGTAAAATCTAAAAAACTGAATTTGTATGTTTCTTATCATAATTTGGTATTTAAAAAACAATTAATACAAACAATACTTATGTCGCAGTCATCTGGTTGAATTTGCTACCTATTTGATAGTATGACTAGCGCGTTCATTGAATGACGACATTTAATTGAATGTCTAGGCCGAACGTTGATTGGACAAGCGTCACTCCACGTCCAACTAGATAGCTGATTGTAAGATAGCCCTTTGAACAGAGCGGACGTAAAATCATTCAGGTAATTGAGTTACCAACAGGTTAGTTGTAAATATTAGAGATGTATTAATAACATCTCTAATATTTACAACTGATTACCACCTGCCCCAAGATAGGTCGACGGAGCCCCGCTACGCGGCGCTCCTATTTCTGGGTAGTTTAAAAAAATCCACCAAGGCCATCAATACATCCATCTTCCAACCTAACCTATCCGAGTCGAGGTACTCAGAGTCGTGAGTGAGAGAAAGTGATGATGATTTTTTTCGACATTTACCGTTCCATGAATGCAAATCCTAAGATTTACCAAGTGAATGATGGTAAAAGTTCGAATCCCAAACTTTTATGGACATTTACCTTTCATAGTCGGTAAATCTTAGGTTTTACTGAAAAATCTTAAGATTTACCATAGTTCGGGCTTTTACAGTAACATATATATTTTTAGGTTGGGACACTTGCAGTTCAACTCTCTTGGGTTGTTATACTGCATAACCGGTCTTTCCTGTGGTGACCTCAATAAATTAAAGCCCCCAGCCAGGGCTACAAAAACTAGAAATGACTTATATGCTACCGAATCTCTATTATGGTTGAAATATTATAGTTTCAAAAAACGCAATGTCTTGTATTCATCTCAGCAAACTATTTCATTTGACACCCATATCAGAGAAATGCATAAAAACGAACCAATCCGCCATCTTTAGGAGACCGCCATATTGGATTTAGAATGACATCACTATCTAAACTACCACTGTCATCCAAATTAAACATTTTCAGCTCAATCGGATACTTTTAAAACCTTTTGTACATAGTTAGTTAAAGGTGATAAATGATTAATTAGTTACATGTTACATGTGAAGCTATTTATGTACTTACACGTGCGAAACACATTAGGCTAGATACCTATACACAGTATATACGTGTGTGTCACATATTGTCGCTGTGTAAACAAAGCTTAAGAGCTTAATCATGTTGTCGACCCGTAGCCCGTTGATGTGTCACAAAAAGCAATTTATCATTTTCATTAAAAGTGAATTTCAATATTTGTCGCTTCGTTATTTTCCATCGCGTCACGCCATTCTATATAAGGCTTTTGAAAAATAATAAATGTACCTATACATAAAACTTATTTTTTTTTGCGTATGGAGATCATCAAATAATTTCCCTCGCTCTGAGCGGAGCGGGGGCGAGAGAAATTGTACTGACTAAAACCAACCCATGTAAAAGAAGAATCTTTTGCCCTTGATGTTCCGGGGCCGCGGTATCTCTTTCGAACAACCCACAACACCGGACATAAAACTAACGGAGCCGATTTTAAGTGCCAATTTTTCACAATAACTCTGAACGTGATCATCACATTTAAACTACGATCAATGTCAATAATTTCAATAACAGTGATAACGCTAACAGCGCTTGAACGTAGATTAAATGTTCATTTAAAAGAGGTGTCTGATGATATGAGGAGTAATTGAGAAGTGTGGAATAAGTACAAGACATGCTGCGTCGACTCTTGTAATGTTGATTGGTGGAATTCACCCTAAGTCTTTTAAGTCGCGCCCGCTGCGGAAGACGCACCGGGCGTCGGGTGCCGCGAGACAACTCACGGCCACCGTAGATGCGGGCCTGTGGACGATGAGCAATGGGTAGATCACCGTCCATCCGTCTATTGACGACAGGCCATGTCGACGGCGCGTTAGTGTTTCACGCGCACCTCAAAGAGATGTCAGCAAAGCAGAGGGGCCTGGCAGGGCCTCCGCCTGCCGGGGTTACGGGTTGTTCGAAAGAGATACCGCGGCCCCGGAACGTAAAGGGCAATAGAAGGAACATGAGTGGGTTTTAGTCAGTAAAAGTCTGACACTCCCCCCTGCTCCGCCCAGAGCGAGGGAAGTTATTTGATGATTTCCAACCCCCCAAAAAAAAAGTCTTATGCCCGTAAATAATTATACCTGTGTTGAATCATATCAGTTTCGTTTTGAAACGGTGTAAAATTCAATTTTATTAGTTCTGTAACTTTCCTTTCATCGTCTTATACTTAAGTACCAGAGATAGAATGGAGTACCGAAACGTATTTTATAGTAGTGTAAAATATAAAATTCAATAGCAAGCAACAGCTCCTACAATGAAATTCCAAGTTGGTAGTAATCGACTCTGAAATCTCTCCGGAGCGACGTTCCCGCATCGCTAGTGCTCCTATAAATAATGTTCTGCAGTCTTATGAGATCCTGGTACTAGCCGGGTGTGATTAAATGTTTGCAGGCAATATGTACAGCAGAATTTATTAGCATTACTGATTTACTGGGAAGCGCAAAGACTATCTTCTAATAAATAAAATTTCCGTGTCACAATGTTAGTTACCGTACTCCTCCGAAACGGCTCGACCGATTCTTATGAAATTTTGGATACATATTGGGTAGATCTGAGAATCGGCTAACATCTATTTCTCGTACCCCTAAACCTCAGCGGGTGAAACCGCTGGGCACAGCTAGTTTATTTATAATAACTTTCCACACCGACAAGGAAAACAGTTAGGCCTTGTCTTGCTCATTTGTCACCAAATTATTATCAACACCCGCTGTCTTTTAGATTGTCGATAAAATTATTATCATTTAAATTACCGTCGATATTTTAACAGCTTTTACTCTAAAATGGCTGCTTTAGAAAAATCATAATAGGATAAAAATATGAATTACGTTAAAATTCTTAAAAACGTCAAAGGCGCACTTTGTGACCATTTTACGAATCCTTACTAATATTATAAAAGCGAAAGTGAGTTTGTTTGTTTGTTTGTTTGTTACCTCTTCACGCTTTAATGGCTAAACCGATTTTGATGAATTTTGGTACAGAGATAGTTGGGAACCAGGAGACGGACATAGGCTATTATTTTTTTAAAAAGAGTGGGATATGAGGGAGAAAGAGGGAAGAAACGGGAAAACTTGGCGTTGCTATTACAAATCAATAAGGCGCTACCGAATTTAACGCGAGCGAAGCCGCGGGCAAAAGCTAGTGATAATATAATTCATATTATTTAGTTATTATGATTGTTCTTAAGCGGCCATTTTAAACATGTATTGAATATGTGGTAACCGTTTTTGGGCCGGTATTCTTTCCACCCTATATAGTAACTACACTACTTACTATTATAAAGTGTAATATCATCAAAGTAACTATCATAAAAAAAAAGAAATTCATGTTACCAGTCACTTTCCCGCACTTTATAGTGTTGCTATAAATATTCTACAGCGTCATTATGAGCTCCTGGTACCAGCAGCGCTGCATAAGTAAAGGTTTTATTTAAAATGCAGCCACCAAATTAAAGGGAAAACCTTTAATAAAAGGTAGAAAACTTATTTTTTCTAAAAAAATATATAAAACGTACGAAGTTTTCATTTGCGTAAGTAAAACTTGGTGTTTTTTTAACATTATAGATTCGGTTTTATGTCGCTCTTCTAAACAAATTCAAAAATCAAGTCACGCCTTTTTAAGAAAAAAACAAAAGAGTAAAAGCTATACTTTTTCCACAAATACTCCTTAGCACAATTTAATTACTCCTAGAATGGTCATTGTAACTAAAATTATACATCCAAGCTGTTCAAATCAGGGCACTGTATACATAATTATTTAATTAATGGACGTCACAGGAATATTAATTCATTCAATTAATCTAATTTAGATGCATGAGAGGACACACTGTGTCCCACAAATCTCAATTTGGCGGAGATTAATCATAATAAAGCAATTTCGGTACATTTTACTAGATATTGGCTGTTATTCCGAACACTAAAATAGATACTTTATATCATTTTATTTTTAGGGTTCAGTACCCTGAAAGTGAAAACGGAACCCTAATTGAGTCACATTGTTGTCCATCTGTCTGTCTGCCTTTATCTCGGGAATGCGTGGAGGTATCGAGTTGAAATTAAAACCAAGTACTTTACTCAAATAGTAAACAGTTTGCTCAAGTATGTGGTCCCTTTGTGCTGTGAAAAAATTAACCCTTTATGCCTACGCAGTCAAAATATAGCTGTTTATGTCGCAAGTTTGTAAGGAACCCTCGACGAGCGAGTCACTTGGCCGGTTTTTTTTTCTTTAAATACTAATTGAGAAGAGATTGAGAGTTGGAACCGGAGTATATTTACAAAATTATTTTATTTCAATTAACAGTCTTCAAAACCGGTCAAGTACGAATTAGACATTTATTTTGTTCCTTCTTGTAAGAGGACCTACCCTGGTTATGTACTTTTTTCTTTTACATACAGCTTGTATTCCCGGAAGGATTATATAATGGCGTACATAAAACCCACACACACTTTGCCAGTTGTAAGAAAGGGTAAGCCCTATTGCCAGTAGCTCACCGTCTATTGACGGCAGGCCGTTTCGACGGCGCGTTAGTGTTTCACGCGCGCCTCAAAGAGATGTCAGCAAAACAGAGGACACGTTTTGACGACACGGTTGGCGCAGTGGCTGAGCGATCGACTGCTGCGCTGCGTGTCGCGGGTTCGATTCCCGCACGGAACAAATATTTGTATGATCTGCAGATAGTTGTTTCTGGTCTGGGTGTTTGTGTATGTGAGTTTAAATGTTTGTAAACGCACCCACGATTCAGGAGAAATCCTAGTGTGGGACAACGTTTTAAAAAAAAGAAAAAAAAAGAAGGGCCTGCCAGGGCCTCCGCCTGCCGGGGTTGCGGGTTGTTCGAAAGAGATACCGCGGCCCCGGAACGTAAAGGGCAATAGAAGGAACATGGGTGGGTTTTAGTCAGTTAAGTACAAGTCTGACAGTCCTCCCAGAGCGGGGGAAGTTATTTGATGATTTCCCACCCCAAAAAAAAGCCCTATTGCCAAATTCTAGACGGCTATTGAAAATTTCTATAAGAAAAAACGCAAAGACAACTCAGCCAGCTGAGACTCCGTCACGTTGGCACCTGTTCGGTGTGGAACACTGAAAAAAAGACTGGCTGAACAACTCCAACGTAACAAACTTCGTGAGACCATTAGTGTTAGAAAACAAAAAAGTCGAAAAGCTTTTAAAAAAAGAACAGAACTTTGTCCCGATCAACGGTTTCTATGAATAAATATTGTGTTGTGGAATTTGAATTCGCTGGGTATAAGTGGATAACGGTTGAGAAATTGTGCTATGCTTTTGTTTAACATTGTTTTTAGTAATATTATGGGTTATTTAGTTAGTAGAAAGTAGTTACTCGTGGCAACAGGCTTGTTTTTTCGAATAAGAAATTTTCAACGGTCTTGTCCGGCTCTCCGGTGGAGCGAAAGGGAGTGTCAGAATCGAGTCTGATCCACGCTTGGCCTTTTTAATCGCCAGTCTATCCTTAAAAATCACTAAATACCGCATCACCACCCAAAGACAAACAGTCACCCATTAAGGAAAATAAATTAAAACGTAAATACTCAAGTTTCAAACTGAGACTAAAGAAACAACACAAGACTCGACACTCTTTTGTACTTAAACTTGGCTGGTATTGTACCTATTACAAACTTTTTGCAATTCCATTAGCATGAATAAGCTAGGTAATTACTAAGTTTGCCTGGTAGCGGTACGTGCAGGTGAAATTGGAATGCTGTATATAATTGTACATTGTACTGTAACAAGAAATAAAATGTAGGTATACACTGAGCAAAATTCAGCAGCGGTTTTTTCGTATTTTATTGATTAACGTCTTTTTAAATTGATCTTAAATCCTTACTTATATATATATATATATATATAATATTATAAAAGCGAAAGTGAGTTTGTTTGTTTGTTTGTTTGTTTGTTTGTTACCTCTTCACGCTTTAATGGCTACACCGATTTTGATGAATTTTGGTACAGAGATAGTTGGGAACCAGGAGACGGATATAGGCTAATTTTTATTTTAAAAAAGTGGGATGTGAGGGAGAAAGAGGGAAGAAAAGGGAAAACTTAGCGTTGCTATTACAAATCAATAAGGCGCAAGGGGAACTGTGTTACCCCGAATTTAACGCGAGCGAAGCCGCGGGCAAAAGCTAGTAAACTATAAGTGCATAGAAATCGTTTTTCACAAGTACATCGGTTTTGAATGTTGCGCTTGTGAGCGTTCTGGGGTGCCATACCTACTGTGGATAAAATAAACAAATTTAAAACCTCACTAAAGAGGACGAGGAAACTCATTTGAGAAGGTTCCGTACCTCAAAAGGATTAAACAAAACCATATAGGTCCTCACTTTGTTGTTCGTCTGTCTGTAAAGACCCTTAATCTCGGGAACGCACATTCTTAATTCTGTGGTCCCTTGGAGCTGTAAACAAATGTATCCTCTAAGTCTAAGTAGTCAAAAGGTACATTGTTCAAAACCCTCGGTGTGCAAGTCCGACACGTACTTGGCCGGTTTTTTGTTTTTTTTTTCATCCATTGCGTATTGTCATGTCATACTGTTCGAAATTTAAAGTGTTATTTCGAAAATAACCGATCATTTAAGTCGATCTATTTTAAATTTTAAAAAATAAGCTACCCAAGGTTCAATTTCCAAATAACTTTACCGCAAAACTTAAATTACTTTGGAGATAAATAAATGCATTTGTCTATTTGTGGTAATAATAATTATGTAGTATAATACGTAGTAATATTGCCAAAAGAACAAAAAAAAGATTCAAATACCCGATCTATAAAAAGCAATATAATCCCAAAAACAAAAACAGGAAAAGCGAAGAATTTCCTTGTAAATACATTCTTTAAACGCTTACGTATGAGCCGTTAATGTGTTCCAAGATAAATGGTCTAAAATTACCGGAGATACATTACCGAATTACCGATGTTCATAAATCATGTGAGCACTAGAGGGTTACACGGACGGGCGATTAAAGTTCGTTATGAATTGTCGGAATTTCGTAAAGGTGCGTATTACTGGGATCCAGGTATAATTTGTGTATATGAGACACGGGAGTATGCGAAAATGAGTAATTACGTATACGTTAATGAAATAGTTTTGCACTCGTTTAAATTATTTTTAACTAGCTGGCGCTCGCGGCTTTGTCGGCGTGATGATCGGAAATAAGGATCCTATGTGTTATTCCAGACTATAATCAACCTCTGTGCCAAATTTTATCAAGATCCGTTCAGCCGTTTTCACGTGAAAGATTAAGAAAGCGAGGGAAGAAAAGGGAAAACTTAGCTTTGCTAGTACAATAAATAAGGCGCAAGGGCAAAAACTACAGGTAGCAGGTACCTGCATATCAGGAAAGGGGAACTGCGAAAGCCGACGGCAAAAGCTAGTTAAAAATAAGTCATCTTCTGCCTAGCCTTTTCCCAACTATATTGGCGTCGGCTTCCAGTCTTACCAGATGCAGCTGAATACCAGTATTTTACATGGAGTGACTGCCTATCTGACCTCCACAACCCAGGTAGTATTAAATAATACGATACCCTTTAGTAAGACTGGTTGTCAGACTTCAGGGACACTGACTACCTGTAACGACTGGTAAAGATCTAGAAATGGCAGCCGGGACCAACAGCTTTACGTGCGCGGTTTAATATTAAGATCGACCTCAGTGGCTGATAGTAGGTACCTATTTAGCCAGCAAGAGTTGAATATAATAAAAATGCTTAAAAATATTAGGTTAGTTTATTTAGATTATTTTAATCATCTTTATTTTTCTTTTCTTCTCTTTTTTACATTTTTAAATATTTCTTAAAGAAAAAAACTTAAAACTAACATTTAAAAATATAAAAATAGTGGTCCGCCGGTATCGGGAGCAGGGTCCAAGCTAGCGGTGGTTGTTTGTTACTTATTTTAATTAATTATTATAGCTGTTTTTTATCACACTCGTTCTCAGTGTTATTTCCACGTACGCTTTGTTCGAATTTTGTTGCATCTTTCAATCTATCTACTCATGAATTACATTAAAATTTTAAGAATTATTTCACATCTTGAATTAGGTCAACGCAGTCATGCGAGCAGTGGTTAGCGGTACCAGAATTAACTGAATATAGCGTTAACTAACAATTTGGTGTGCACTGACTGCAAGCTCATTCGATGGTGTAATTCATTTGGTTGAGTTCGCAGAATGCAATCGATCTACGTTTCATGGCTGACCGTTGGAAACTGCAAATGTATAGTTGGGAAAATAATTATTTGTGCTGGCAAGAAATACAGATGTGTATTTCTAGTTCTGTTTTTTTTTGTATTATAAATAACTAGCTTTCGCCCGCGACTTCGTCCGCGTGGCATGGTTGCTTTGGGCTCGGAGCGGGAGAAGTTATTTGATTATTTCTAATCCGCAAAATAATAAATTAAAAAAAAACAGATCCTTGTACACACGACGACACATCAACCTATACAAAACCAGTTTATGCTGCTCTCTCAACAACGGTTCGTACACCATAGATTTCAAGTACAATGAGAGATCCGCATAAACTGGTTTTTTATAGGTTGATGTGTCGTCGTGTGTTCAGCTTTAGCTACTAAATACTATATAAAGATTCAATTAGCTAAAAAAATTAAACAATAGGCAAGGAATCATACCTCATCACAGCCTTAGACCGCAAGTTAATTTATTTGTTTAAGTATAATAATTTAGCTTGAGGTAATAAGTCTCCTCTACAAGCAATTAATCCAGGTATTTAACTTAAAATGAAAGCAGGTAATTTAGGTATTGTTTAGCCGGCCTAGATCCGGTCTTATTGTTTATAAAGGTATTAAGGTGAACAAATTTATTATAAATTTCCACGGGTTGCTAATACATTAACAAGATTTATAACGGCGCACTTATTGTGGAGGTATCTACGTTTTAAAAAACAAATTTAAAAAGATAGAAATGCTGGCAACAAGCTTAATTACATTAGTAATTGCTTTTATTTAATATGGCAACAAAATATTACAGTTTAAAAACATGTTTTCTTAGAAAAGACCATGTCATGGCACTGCTTAAAAATATAACAGAACTAGTCCGCCATCTTTGGAAGTCCGCCATATTGGATTTAAAATGACGTACGTAATTTAGCTTACCATTACTGTAAAATAGGATGAAAAACTATTGAGTTGAGACGGATGTGTGAAGTGACAAAAATGGATTAATTATGGAATGAGAAATTAATAGATCCTTTAAAAAAATGCCGTGATGCCGACAGGGGAGAATGGAGGAAGAAAACGTGTTGCGCCGACCCCAAAGTGAAAAAGTGTTGAAAGAGTGTGATATAATGTTCTATCTGCAGTGAAAAAAGGGACAGCAAATATTGGTGTTTTCAACGAATTAGATTTTTAGGAGATTCTCAATAACAGTCCAGAGGGCTTAGGAAATTGGTGGCACGATACTCCCGTTTCTCAGAAAGCACGTTAATTCACTGGTCCCGCGCCTGATCTCTCTGCGGTCGTGTAGGAATGTCGTTCCATCGGAATATGAGAGATATGGAACAGAGAGTGCATCTGTGCCTGCGCACACACTTGTATGCTATAGTTTCTACCACGCTTATGGCTAATCTCAGCTATCATGTCCGCTGTAATCGAAAACGATCAGGGGCCTTAGACAAAGTAACAATTTAAAAACGATAACGAAGTTAGAAATCGTTATCGCTCAGCAGTCACTAATACATTTTCAACTTTATACCCTAGTGCATAAAGTTGAAAATCTATTAAAGACTGCTGAGCGAAACAAACAAAAACGATATGTAAACGTCAATAGATTTTCAACTTTATTAAACGCGCGTATAAAGTTGAAAATGTATTAGTGACTGCTGAGCGATAACGATTTCTAACTTCGTTATCGTTTTTAAATTGTTACTTTGTCTAAGCCCCCAGGAGCAATATCTGCAGTAAACAAAACAAAAAACAGTCGAACAAAAATGTACAATATGTTTAGCAAAATGGGAATACCCGATAAAGGAAAAGAATTTCGATTGTTTGCTATTCGCTGTTTGAAAGATTGCATTTTGTTGTTGTATGGCACTTTTGGATACAGTATTTGGTAGATTCTGCAAACAAATAACATTGGAGGAAAGAAAATATTTGCATTTACCCATTGTCTTACACCCCATTTTGAAAGGGAATTCTTAAGATATTTCTTCATAGATATAGTTTCGACGGGCCTGTTGGTCTAGTGGTTAGTGGCCCTGACTGCTGAGCCGGAGGTCGTGGGTTCGATTCCCACCCAGGACAAACTTTGTGTGATGAGCATGATTGTTTGTTCTGTGTCTGGGTGTGATTTATCTAAACTTAATATGTATGTATTTATAAATTATATAAGTATGTATATCAGTTGTCTGGTTACCATAACACAAGTTCTGCTTAGCTTGGGATCAGATAGCCGTGTGTGAGTTGTCCCAAGATATTTATTTATGATATTTATAGATCGGGAAAATAGAGCAGCCATCTGCTCAACAACGTATTTAGATAATGCAATGAATATCGTTTAAGTGTCAGTGTTTTATTCGAAAATAAAATCATATTGCAGTATTTTATTCAAATTGTTTCCAACAAGTTCTAACAGCATCATCCTTTAATATCCTGCCGGGGTTGCGGGTTGTTCGAAAGAGGTACCGCGGCCCTGGAATAGAAAGGGTAAATAAAAGAAGGAATATGGGTGGGTTTTAGTAACTAAAGACTGACACTTCCCTTGCTCCGCTTAGAATCGGGGAGTTATTTGATGATTACCCATCGGCAAAAAAAAAACATCCATAGATGTGAATAGTAGATTATTAACCAAGGGGATAAAGCAGTTGCGGGTTGTTCGAAAGAGATACCGCGGCCCCGGAACGTAAAGGGCAATAGAAGGAACATGGGTGGGTTTTAGTCAGTACAAGTCTGACATGCCCCCCCGCTCCACCCAGAGCGGGGGAAGTCATTGGATGATTTCCCACCCGAAAAAAAAAAAAAAAAAAAAAAAAAAAAAAAAAGGGGATAAAGCAGTGTCTTCTGTCGCGGGTGACGATTTAAATCGCGAGCGCAACGAAGGACTCTAGGTTTACTCCCGAGCGTAGCGAGGGTGTTAAAAACTTAAATCACGAGTAAAGCGAGGGATTTAAGACGAGACCTGAGTGTAGCGAAGGATTTAAGTTCACCCAAGACTAAGACAGCTTTATCACCGAGGAAAATACTCTACTTTTCGCACCATTTGCGAAAAAATTAACACAATAATAATATGAGATACTTAACATCGTAACGTATTTTTAGAACTAAATTAAAATTAACTTAACGTCTATGTATTTGAAGAAAACAAAAACGCGGCAAATTCCTAGACTAATATTTTTTGTCGGAAAAGCAAAGGCATCAAGCTCATACGGCCTCGTCGGTTTTCGTAATTTAATAATCATAACTGCATAATAAATGCGTATTCCTTTTTCAAAAAGATGTATAATACTTTATATACAAACTCAATGGTGTAAACACAGATGTAGTTCAGTATAAATGTCGGTAAGTATTCCAAATTTAAATCACATTCTCCCCCTAGAGGATGAATGAAATTCAGTACAATTTTCTTTCCCTGTTTTTAACAGATTAAAAATGACTATTGTTATGTTTGCTTTTTGTGGCCTAGAATGTCACTTTTTTGAGCAAGTGGTACGAAAAAGTTACTTATTCAAGAGAATGTGGCGGGGTATTTTTAATTTTAAAACCTTGGACATTATTAAGCTATTGCATAGCTTCTATCGCGGGCCTTGACCTTGAGCGTGGAGACCGAATCCAGAAATTTCGTAACGAAAACACCTAACATTACGAATACGGTCAGTTATTTCATTCGCGATTCCAATGTAAATAGCGTGTTTGGTAGAGAATCTGGTCGTCAATCAATATTACGCTGGATCATACCCAAGGTCTAATTTTTCTTTTTGCGACTTCTTTTCATTGGAAGTACTTTTTAAATATTATATTTAGTTTTTTTTTATATATTGCATAAGTTTTTTTTTATTTATTGCTTAAGTTGATAAAAAATGCTATGCAATAGCTTTACCGCGGCAGTCCCCGAGTGCCACACGTATTTTTTTTTCATACTAAATAGGTTTGCTTTGCTGATGTGTAGCAGTAATGATGCATAGTGGTGGAGCTAGCTTGCCTAGAAGAAACCGTTATGTTAGGTCTACATCGCGCCCTCGTGCTTGGGAATCAGGCTGTGCCTAGCGCTTATTTCTTCTTTAACAATCTTTTAAGATTATTCATTGTATTTTGTCTTCTGTTATTAGGTACACACGATGGCAAGTCAACCTACACAAAACCATTTTAACCTGATCTCTCTAATACGGTGTGCGATCCGTAGAAAAGGGATCAGGTTATAATAGTTTAGAATAGGTTGACCTGCCGTCGTGTGTACATTACCTAACTTGTGTGTGCCAATATTAATATTATTGGCAATTGTTATTCTGTTACATAATTATTCTGTCGTAAAATTAATTATTTGTTAATTTTATGTTTAGAATAGACACAAACATGTACAAAGTGTGTTAGACTGAATATCTAGGTCGGTAAAACATGCGGCAGTCAAACAATTATAATGAATGTCCTAATAGTGCTGTTTGAAAATAGGTCACAGAATTAATCCCAAATCGCGTTAGAATAGAATATTCATTTATTTGCTCAGAATGTAGGCATTTACAATAAGGTGGTTACAAAAATTTCGAAGAATCCTTGTACACACAACAGCACAGTAACCTACACAAAACCATTTTGACCTGATCTCTCTACTGCGGAATGCGATCCTTATTAGAGAGATCAGGTTATAATAGTTTAGAATAGGTTGACCTGCCGTCGTGTGTACGTTCTACATTTCGGCATGCAAACATTGATGCAGTTCATCCTCAAAACATTTACAAATAGATCCTTCACAACTAAAATTTACCAGACAGAAAATCCAAAACGGAGTAGTAACATTTGCTTAATATGAGTGAGTGAGTGAGTTAGTTTAGATTATAATATGAAAGGGGTTTTCGGAATAATCACACTAAAGGTGGATATTTGCCAGTGTGTCTGTGTGTGTATATGTTCGTTACTTCTTCACGCACAAACGCTATTACGGATTTAGACGGATTCGTAGATCCCTTTTTTTTCTTTTTTTTTTTCGGGTGGGAAATCATCCAATGACTTCCCCCGCTCTGGGCGGAGCGGGGGGGCATGTCAGACTTGTACTGACTAAAACCCACCCATGTTCCTTCTATTGCCCTTTACGTTCCGAGGCCGCGGTATCTCTTTCGAACAACCCGCAACCCCGGCAGGCGGAGGCTCTGGCAAGCCCCTCTGCTTTGCTGACTCTCTTTGAGGCGCGCGTGAAACACGAACGCGCCGTCGACACGGCCTGTCGTCAATCGACGGACGGACGGTGAACTACCCATTGCTCACCGCCCCACAGGCCCGTTCGTAGATCCCTTAGACTCTGGATTAACAGAAAAACTTTTGTACCCCGGCGCGGCCGTACGCGGCTGAAACCGCGGGGCGCAGCTAGTAATCTATAACTAAGCAACCCAAATAAAGTATAATCGATTTTAACATACATACATTCATGCCTTTTTCCATAAGGATAGGCAGAAACAAACACATACAATGCTAAAATACTCCTTTCGCCTTGACCTCGTTTAATAATATTTTTTTTAAATGTGTTTTATATAAAGACATATTTTTCCTCCCCAATTCTTACCTTAACACTCATTACAAATTCAACTCTGAGATATTTTAAAACCACGATTTAAGTGTATATGTACTGAAATAGAAGATATTTCCACCTTCATAGAACATTTCAACACTAAAGTCCACTTAAAAAGTTTCCCGGTGGTACTAGGAAACTAGGACTGGTATAGAGGTGTAGTACTTTCAAAAGGTAGGGGGGCGTAGCACTCACAAGTACTAGGAGTAGTGCACTACGTACGCATGCATGACGTTTCTGTGCCAGGGAAGCAGAGATCTTACGTAGGATACTTGAAAGATCTCGAGGTTGCGCTGTGGGGTTGACTTAAGGTGAAAGCTCCAACCTACCCGCGAAATTCAAATTTTCTTACGTTTTTTGCAATTTTCAGGCCAGTGCTAGGTTGTATGTTGATTAAAATATTATTCGCGGCTGTAAGACATATGTAATTATAGAATTATAATCATCAAAATCACCAATACAACCCTCCAAGTTCATAAAGGCGTAGGAACAAAAAAAAAACAGAAAAAGTCTTTCCTACAGCTTTATGAACTTAGAGCGTTGTATTGGTGATTTTGATGATTATAATTCTATAATTACATACGTCTTACAGCCGCGAATAATATTTTAATCAACATACAACCTAGCACTGGCCTGAAAATTGCAAAAAACGTAAGAAAATTTGAATTTCGCGGGTAGGTTGGAGCTTTCACCTTAAAGTCTTTTAGGAAAAGTTTCGTGCTGCAGATTTTAAGGGTTAATCGCAACCACGATACAGGAGAAAATCCTAGTGTAGGGCAATGTAAATCGTTAAAAGAAAAATAATAAGCCAAGAATAAAATAGGTCCCCAAGTAATCAAGCGAATGTTAAAATAAAGCTCTTAATTAATTTTATTCAGCGTTCCACTTCATCCATGTTGATTTCCGTTACTATAGAATTATTCATTTCATTACGAAAGTATAAATATTTATTGCGTAAACCATTCATTATTAATTCGCTGCGCAAAAAGTTGGCTGTCATACATTTTAATATTTAATTAATGTACTATATTTCTACTAATCGTCATAATAATGGTGGTGATTGTGACGACATTTTTTATTAGGGATCTGTACCTTAAATGGATAAGACAGAACCCTTATTGGATCACTTTTTCGACCGTTTGTCTGTCTGTCTGTCAAAACTTTGATCTTGGAAACGGATGAAGGTATCGATTTGAAATTAAGACCATATACTCAACTCTGTGGTTCCTTTGTGCTGTGAACAAACCTCTAAGTCTACACCGTCAAAGGATATGGCTGTTTATGTCGTGAGCTTGTACGGAACTCCGCCGATTTTTTATTTAATTGGCTCACCAACCACTGAATACACGCGTATATAAAAAAATCTAAAATATTTTAATTTCAGATATTTGACGACACGATTGGCGCAGTGGCTGAGCGATCGACTGCTCTAGTTTTAGTTAGTTAGTTACGCTACGTGTCGCGGGTTCGATACCCGCACGGAACAAATATTTGTATAGCCTACAGATAGTTGTTCCGGGTCTGGCTGTTTGCGTATGTGAGATTGAATGTTTGTAAACGCGCCCACGATACAGGAGAAATACCTAGGATGGGAAAACGTTAAAAAAAACCACATATGCCTCCATGAGCAAACGTCGTATGAAGAAGAACCGGCACGAAATTCCATGGTTACTCTTTTAAAATCATTTGGTTTTACAATATTGAACCAGCAACGTTAGGAGAAACATCAAATAAACATATAGAGTAGTGTACCAATTTCTTAGAGGTAAGTAAGCACATCATGCATTACATTAATGTTGATTGAAGCTGAGTGCGTAGGTACTTAAAATTAGATGAGTTCAAAGCTACTCACCAAGCAAAATTATGACCTAAAACTAGATTGTTTAAAATTTAAATTACTTTAACATACACTGAACACAAAAATGATTTTAAAAGATTTTTTTTTAAATATACGCTTCTAAACCTACTAAGTGGGTTAGAGTGAACATGGCCCAGATCGCTGCAGCTGTTCAATAACTTACATAGGCGGGGGATTGGGGAATTAGCACCAAGGACGGTTCTGCGAAGTTGGGGTCGTAAGGGGGTTTTAGGAACTCGTGGGGTTTTCGTGGGTAGGTACATGTAATTTGATCCTCCTCAATAATTGGGGACAATCAATTTTATATCTTATAATATTCATGAATTGTTATCCAACGTGGCAATGCTGGCAGCCTTCTGGGCACTTTCACTATTGCCAGAGAACGAGATGAATACTTAATTATTTTTATTTTCGATTATGTGTTTTGTGTGTGCATAAATAAAGCATCCAATAGGTCTCCTCTCTTTTGATGAAATGCAGGAGTCTATCTTTATATAATCGTATCTTTCAGCTATCCTGGATGAGTATGATTTTCGATCCGCAAACAAAAAGCTGCATCATGCTGTTTTTTTTTGCCAGAATTAAAACCAAAAATGTTGCCTAACATTTAACAATCCATTCACATATAATATTGCCCTTTGAATCCTTTATATTACCTACCCCTATTCACCCCTAAAAATAGGGCATCAATATTATTATAACAAAGGTTTGCGAACAAAATACCTAGACACGAGATTTAGTATGCCAGTGTCGACTAAAATGACGATAAATCTTCGTTTCTCTCTGTGTTATTTTCACAGGATTCTTAGTATTTTTTGTTGTTAGTTTCTTAGGAATCTGTATCGCCAAAGTTTGTTCATAAAACAAATATCGAAAGAAACATAAAAAGGCACTTCTTTGTGGACAGAACGCTAATATGGAGATGATATTTATTTTGTACTTTGGGATAAGTAATGGTTGAATGGCTTTTTGGCTAAAAGTATACAACACTAGCTGGAGCCCGCGGCTTCATCCGCGTGATAACGAAAAAAAAGCTATTGTATGTGTTATTCCAGACTATAATCTAACTCTGTGCCAAATTTCATCAAGATCCGATTAGTCGTTTTGACGTGAAAGAGTAACAAACATCCAAACATCCATCCATCCTCACAAATATTCGCATTTATAATATTAAGTAAGATTTTGTAAATAAACTATAGTTTTCCTCTACACGTGAGGTTTCGAATACCAAAAAGAAAATGTAAAGTTTCTTTTAATATGAAACGTCACGATGACCACTAACAAAATATTGAAAGAACAACAATTTTGGTAAATAGATATGTTCATCTTAAATAACAAATGGCTTTTGCAGTTATAAGGAAGAAATGGAATTTTTGTATATTAATTAATTTAAGTATAATTTGTGTTTTTCAATTTAAATTTTAATAACTGTGACACTTTATTTGTAAATTTTTAATAGATACCTATAATTTAAAATATTTGCATGCCTATTTTCAGGCAGAATGTGCATGGCTCACTCTAATTTCTCCATCTGTATTATAATGTAACCCACATTCGTTGCGAATAAATAAATGATTTGATTTAATTTGAAAGTAGCCTCCTTGTTGAAGTGTGTGCGAGGCAGTCAACAGTATCCTGCAGATGGTTGTATCTCGTGCAGATTGCTCTATCCAAAACAAATGGATACTTATTGTGATGGTTGTTGATTGACTAACATGGTCCAAAAGATTTTCATTCATTTAATAATTTCTCTTTATTTTAATTTTAATGTGTAATGTTATGGATTGATTACGTTATCAGAAATAAACCAATTAATAATAAATTGATTTATTTCTCTGGAGGAGGTTAATTTCTCTGGAGCCCTGACCGCCGCCGGTAGCTTGGACTCTATTCCCCATACCGGTGGGATACTATTTTTTAAATCTTTAAGTGTTTTTATTAAGAAATATAAACTTATAAGTGTATAAATTAATACGTAGATGGTTACACTATTTATTATGCGCGTGTTATTTAACAAAACAATCAATCCTATATTTAAAAAATCACAGTCGACAGTTTGATCAATATTTTGCTTCCTAATTAAAGCACATCCTTACAAAGAATACTGAAACTGCAACTCACCCGAAATCCACGTTCCATTCCACCGTACAGGTGTCAGTTCCTCCGTCAGCAGGTCCTGTATCCTAAGCCTCCTCCCCTTGACCCTGGGTCCCTCATCAGGTGGGGTGAGCAGAACCACTGACGTCACGATCAACGCCAGCACCGCCACTATGACCAGCAGGGCGATGAGGATCCCGCGCCAATTGCGCTGGTTCGGACTCCCGACAACCAACTTCTGAAAACAATGGGGATATGTTTAGATGGTTCTAGAATGTATTCACCCGTGTTTGTGACTATTGGTCTTCTGTGATTTGTAAGTTATATGTCAAAATCATCAAAAACTCCCATGAAATAACGCCCATAACATTACGCTTTAACAGGCGTTATACGTAAAGGGTTACCAATGGGGGTCCTTATTCTTATTCTTTATTGCACACAAAACAATAATATACACACAAATTACAATATATAGCTTATGTACAACAGCGAGCTTAACCCAGAATTGGGTTTTCTTACAGCAAACCTTTCTTATTGGTCCTTAATAGTACACCGACATTTCGCTAGTTAAGTTTAAGTCCCATGTATTGAGCCTAATGCCATCAACCTGGCAGAATTGAGACTTTTTGACTGCTACTGAGAAAAACCTAATAACAACTTTTCCGATCTATGAATCCCAGGACCTTATGATCAGCATTTGAAGGAGGCTCCAAACTTAACAGGAAACCATAATAGATTTGAAATCAATCACAAAAATACTGCAATACAATTTCAAACAAAGACTCATAATAACTGTCAAATAGAAACAAAATGGCGGCCACTGACATCGATTCGATAAGCCTCCATACGTCATTTCGATTCGTTTATAAATTGGAAAAGGGTTTTAAATCGCCCGCTATAGAACATGATGGATTAGCAGTGTCCAGGAATGATCAACAGGATAACAGAACCATATATTTTGAGCAGGTTTGAATTTAGTTGTAGTTCGGATGAAAATGTGTTTAGAGTTTTATTAAAAAAAAAAAAACAGAAGATTGCGATCAAAACTAAAAATGTCACTTCTAAGTTAATCACTTAAGTTATGATGGTAATTCTCTATGGCGGGAACATGACTATGAAAAGTCTTGAATTCAGAGTTGAAATTTTGTAATTCTAAAGTACAGTAACATTGTGGTTTTCCACGACATTGACCACGCACAAGAACAATCTAACTCTTTCACATTAGCTGTTGCCCGCGACTTAGTCCAACACACACGAAGGGCAGGGCGTTTTTGTGGGACTGTCTCTTGTAATGTGACGTTCAAAAAGTGCTGATTACCACCCTAATTTGAATAAATGACTTTTGATTTAATTTGACACATAGCCAAAGTTAAAACAATATGTTTTTCTTAGCCTCAAGATTGGGAATTACTGACACCGCATTGAGCAACATCCTTATCGATATAAAAATATAACTTTTACATACCAGCTGTGCGTATATGACATGGCCTCTGTAATTGACAGACAGAATACATTGTTCATGCAGTAATTATTTCCACGCAGTAAACTATTATGGAGCCAGAGGCCATACGTATGAAAATGAAGAGTCTGCAGCAGCACTAAATTATACAAAAAGAACTACATCAACATTACCATATCTCTGTAACGCAGATATAAAGCAGTATAATTAACATAACATAACATTAATATTACGTCTAGAATTCCCAAAAGGTTTGGCTATGGTGTACTTTTATCTTCCGGGAAAGCGGGTGCTTCGAAAGAGAAGGGCAAAAGAAAGAACATGGGTGGGTTTTAGTCGACAGTCTCCCCGCTTCGCCCAGAGCGGTGTACTATTTAATACGTAAAGTCAGGAGCAAAAAAATGTTAAAACTTGAAAAAAATTAAAAAGCTATTTTGTCTATGCCAAGTAACAGTTTCTACATTGAGATAGGACCTATTTTGCTATGGTAAGCATTTAGTGTTTTCGTTTAATTTTTTTTTATATAATTCTTTAAGATTTTAATAAGAGTATACATACATTTCATTGCTCGTAATAATATATCAATGTTGCATGGTTTTGTTACAACCCCCGTGTGATAGGGGCGAGTATATTATCATCAACCGTACACAAATCTCGCAGTGTGGATTCCTGTACGGTTTTTTTGAGGAATTCCTAATGGAAAACTAGTCGTCAAACTTTGCCCACCCTGATAATCAAATCTGAAGACACAATTCGCGCAGTGGCTGAGCTTTTAACAGCTACGCTATGTATCGCGGGTTTGAACTCCGCACGAAACAAATTTTATGACATAAATGTAGTTGTTCTGGGTCTGGCTGTGTGTGTATGTGAGTTAAAATTGTTGTAAACGCACCCACGATACAGGAGAAAAAGCCTATCATGATAATAAAAATACCAATGAAAGAACCTGACAAATTATAAGCAAATGAACGACATAACCATTAAAATTACCATAAATGTCTGAAACGTAGAGATCATCCATTAATTAAATAAAAGAATACTTGGTACTCTCACACCGAAGGATATAGGCGCAGTACCATTTCCCCGCCAAAATGTCGGCCATTACAGAAAGTTAGTGTTGTTCCAACGATAACGGTTTCGTAGGTAGGTACTTATTTAGTTTTATATGGTTCACCCATAGACAATTTGTTTTAACGCTACGTTACTTTTCAAAGGCTATCTTAGAAGTAAGGTGGAGCGGTAAACGTACCTGTTAAGTGGGTTGTATCAGATAAAATATGTGGTTTGTTATTTTTGCAGGAATTTGTCTGATTTATCCCACTTTTTAGATGTCTACTAGCTTTGCCCAGCGGTTTCATCCACTGCTCAAGTGTCCTTCTCACTTAGGGGTTTAAAAGATAGAAAGTAGCCGATTCTCAAACTTACTGAATATGCCTAAAAATATTCATAAGAATCGGTCGAGTCGTTTCGGAGGAGTATGGGAACGAACATTGTGACACGAGAATTTACTTCCTTTTACCTGAAACGTCACACATTGATGTCAGATAAATCACCATTGACATAATATCAAAGCAGTCTTTTGTTGAAAACAATATTATACTCTTCAATCGTCTTTGGAAACGATATCTCTCCCATAAATAGTACTATTTTGAAAATTACAAAATGCTTTGCTTACGTTCACAATCAGCACGAATTATGATATCCTATGTTTGAATTTGAATTTCGATTATTTTTTTAAGCTATTGCATAGCTTCTATCGCGGGCCTTGAGCGTGGAGACCAAATCCAGAAATTTCGTAACGAAAATACCTAACACTTCCATTACGAATACGGTCAGTTATTTCAATCACGATTCTAATGTTCTATTAGCGTGTTTGGTAGAGAATCGGCATTACGCTGGATCAAACCCAAGGTCTTGTTTTTCTTTTTGCGACTTCTTTTAATTGGAAGTTTTTTTTTTAAATATTATAGGTATTTAGATTTTTTTTCTATTTATTGCATAAGTTGATAAAAAATGCTATGCAATAGCTTTACCGCGGCAGTCCCCGAGTGCCACACGTATTTTTTTTCTCAAAGAGGGCAATAGGTTGCTGTAATGAGCAGTTTGACCAACTTCTAAAATACAAGTGACGCAGTTAATCTACTTTTCTTTATGTTTCAATCAGTTTGATACCTGTACTTAATTACCTGTCCTCGTACCAGGAGAACATGAGATCAGAAGAGTTAAGACCTTAGTTTTATAGTAGGTAACTTAGGTTTTATGTCCCAAATCCTTAGTTCGAGTGCGCGTTATAAACGTTTCGTAATTTTGGATGGATTATTCAATTATCCTTAGCATTTGATTTTAATTGTTTTAAAAAGCAAGCACAATTGTATCATCCATACCTAAAGCAGAGGGCCCTGCCAGGGTCACTACCTGCCGGAGTTGCGCGTTGTTTGAAAGAGATACCGCGACCCCGGAACGTAAAGGGCAAAAGGAGGAACAAGGGCGGGTTTTACTCAGTAAAAGACTGACTGTCACCCCCGCTCCGTTCAAAACGTTAAAGTTGTGTTATGATTTCCTATCCGCAAAAAAAGAATATCATCCATAGTTATGAACAATTTTTTTTTAAATTTAATATTAAAGTCAATGTTTTTACTTTACGTTTACACCGCGAGCTCGTACTAGGACCTCTTCGGTGTAAAACTTAGCGATGAGTTCCAACGAATTACAGAACAGACAGAGATAGATGGAAATGTAAGTCTTGAGGATAATACTTTGAACATTTCAATTAAACTTCTAAATGGTTTCTGATAAGATTAAATTGATTGCAAAAGAAGGGCAAAGGGCTTTGTATTTTATGGGGAGTAAAAAGTTTGTAATCTTTACTGAACGAACATAAATACGGTATTTATATTTAGAAAGAAACAAAGAATATAGGTTTATTTTTCATATGTCACAAGTACACACAACATCAAACAAAAAAAACAAAATTTAAACATAAAATTAAATAAAAAAAAAATACTTGTATCTTAACAAAAAGGAGACAACAACCGAGCAACTAGTGTCCGACGCGACGATTTGTCATCTGTCTAACCTTTCCCAACCATGTTTAGGCAGGCTTTCAGACCTACTAGTATTACATGGAGCGACTGCCTGTGTGACCAGAACCTAGCTTGTACTGGGTAAAACAATACTCCTTGGTAAGACTGGTTGTTAGATTATGTACCATAAACAAAAGAGGCATTTGAATGTGGAGGTTGGACACTAGCCCGTTGCCTATATACAACAAGTCTAGACTAGACTGATCATTAGGTTTAAAGATCTTTTTTCTCAATAAAAACATAACATGTCACTTACTTGAGAACAATAATTATTACAAAATACTAAATTGGGTTCGACGACATCCGTTAAAAACTAATTGAAACTAACTGAAACTTTACCACCCAACGCATTCATTTCTCGGGTTATTTCCGGTTTGCGATGAAATACAAGCTAAGCTGGGTTTTGAATGCATTGAATGAGCTTAGGTTTGTTTCTTATGCGTGAGGGTATTTTATTGTATAGCTATGTTCCTTCAAATGTTAAAATTAAAATTATAGTGTAGTAAATATTATAATCATGTGCCTAGCCTTTTCTTAAAAATTATGGGGTCGGCTTGCAGTATTACTGGACTCAGCTGAATACCAGTAGTTTATATAGTATCAAATCGCTCCACGATTCGCTATCAGACTTCCACAATTCCACATCCCAGTTAATAACTCGATGATATGATACTCTTTGCTAATACTGGTTTGTCAGACTTTCGAGCCACAGACGACCTGTAAGGACTGTCACAGATCTACAAAAGACAGCCGTAACCAACAGCTTTTTTTTCAGGATGGGAAGTCATTAAATAACTTCCCCCGCTCTGAGTGGATTGTGGGGGGTAAGTGTCAGACTTTCACTGATTAAAACCTATCATATAAATGTTCTTTCTTCTGCCCTTTGCGTTCCGGGGCCGCGGTAACTATATCAAACAACCTGCAACCCCAGCAGGCAATGGCCCTAGCAAGTCCCTCTGCTTTGCTGACATCTCTTTGAGGCGCGTGTGGGACACGAACGCGCCACAGCAAAATCAGCTTAACATGCTTTCCGAGGCACGGAGTAAAATTTGGTAAGTTATGGATATCCCACCCACGGATCAAAATAGGCAAGTACGGTTTCCCCTTAAGAACGATCCTCGGTTAATATCATTTAGCCATAAGCTTTTCCTATAGTGTAGTAAAAACTCAAGCAAAACCAGCCACAAAAACAAAAGAACTAGCCGTGCAAGCAAGCGAAGCGTTAAAAATACATCCGGATAATACTGTAATCTTTTCAATTTAACTTCTTACAGGTCCTCAGATAAATCTTTGGGATGCTTCTGAAAAGATTGGGTGTCTTACAAGTTGATTCTTTGTTTCTTCTGCAGGGTTACAAAGCAGTATTTATTTCAGTGTGGAAAAAGACATCCTGTATAGCTCTGTCTCTTTCTCTAATTTTTATAAATACTGCTTTAAGATGTCATGATATGCAACTTTTCTCTCTTATATAATAGATGTTTATATGTGTCGGTATATTGGTCACTAATCGTGGAGTCCTTAACCGACATAAAAATGAAAGAGGTTCTTAATCCGACTGATTATTTATGTTTTTTATGCGATTTTTCTACCGATCGTGGGCCTATTTTAAAAGTCTAAAGTCATATGTTTATATGCATAAATGGGACTCCAAAAAGGGTCCCATATTAACCACTCTGCACGACAGGATTTTGACATATGACACATCAGCTGAATCGGTGGGGTGACGCGAATTGTCATGAAATTCAAGATTTTTCATCAATTTACAGTATTCAATTTTGTTATTAAAAATAAATCACAGCGGCTGTTTCATACGATAAGTTTGAGGTTTATATTTCCAAAAACCTCATAAGGTCGATAAAACGGCGTCGATCTATTGTAAAATGTGTGTAAAATACATATTATTACACCCTTCCAAGAATTAGGTGCTTTAAAAACGCTGGAAATAATGTACATACACAAGATAACCATTTGATAATAACATCGGAAATCTAAAATAAAAACAGTGACATTCCATCTGCATTCTTATTTTTGCCATTTTACATATAAATTAATAAAAAAACACGATACAAATCTCGACAAAAAATACTACAAAATGTGTTGCAATATGACATTTCTTAGTGCTGACCGTAAAACTAAGTATCATCATTACGATTAAAAAGTTGCATTCAACCTAATCGATAATCGTAATAGAGTAAACTTTAAAAAAAAGTTTTGGGACCATTGAGGAATTTACCTATGGACGTGGCATAATATTCTACTATAGATATTATAGTTGTACAAATATCTATGATATCGATTATAAAAGAAAGACATTTTGTCACGTGCTTTTTTATTATGCTATAATTATTTTGTTATGCGCCCAGATTTGAGGTACATTTGCTGTCAAACGGTTTCGCGGTAAAAGATTTTGGCTGTTTTCTTGAATGACGATAAATGAAAATGGCGGCCAATTTTGTAGGTCATGCTAATTCTATAGGTAGCCAGTCAGGCAGCCCAGCCGGCACAACCATACCGTACCGCACCTAGAAAGCCATGCCTCCGCAGTAGAGCCTTGTTTTAGACATACAGGGACTCCGTACACACAAGTACACATCGGGGCTCTAAAATATTGACACTTAAAAGTATTGGTTGGATAAAAAAATTAGAAAGGTCTAAGGAGACCTTCAGCCTATTAAAAATAGACCGGTCAAATGCGAGTCGGACTCACGCACCAAGGGTTCCGTACAAACAGACGACATAAACGGTCATAATTATCTTTTCTCTACGTAGACTTGGAGGGTTGTTTTTTTCACAGCTTCAAGGGACCACAGATTTGATATTTGGGTTCTGTTATTTATTATGAGGTACGGAACCCTAAAAAGTATTTTTAAATAGTGTATCTCTCTTTTTTGGAATTTAAGGACTTCTTTAGGAATTTAAAGGAGGCCTTCTCATAAACTTCTCAGGAACTTCTTTAGGAATTTAAAGGAGGCCTCCATTAAATTCCGCCATTTATATCGGTCTTGCGCCACTTGGATGGGAAATCATCAAATATCCGCTCCTGTTAAACTTTTAAGAAAAAGTCGTTGTCGTCTCGCGGCGCCCCACCCCTGTAGCGTCTCCCGCGGTGACTGGCTTGGTTTGAGGTTCTCTCCTTCAAACATCACCATCTCCTCCGGGACAGAGCGGTGCTCCGCTCAAAAGAGCAGACTGCCTGTGTGCTCCAACGTGTCCTCCGGGCGATCGACACATTGGTGACACCTGTGTGTTTCCTCCCGCCCGATGATGTGCAGGTACCTCCCGAAACTTTCGTGCCCGGTGAGGATCTACGTCAGGTGGTAGGTGAGAATGCCGTGGCGCCTCACTTCCCCCGCTCTGGGCGGAGCGGGGGGGGGGGAGTGTCAGACCCGCAACCTCGGTAGGGTCCTGCCGGGATTGCGGGTTGTTCGAAAGAAATACCGCGGCCCCGAGTAAAAGAAGGAACATCGATCGGTGGACATTAGTCAGTAAAAGTCTGACACTCCCCCACGCTTCGCCTAGAGCGGGGGAAGTTATTTGATGATTTCCCACCCCAAAAAAAACCCCGGTACACGACATCAAGAAAACTACAGGTTCAAAATGGGTCCATTTTGTACCTGGAGTTTTCTTGATGTCGTGTTTTTTTCCATCTCAATTGTGGTCTCCCTCTAGGCCATTATTACCCCAAGGCTTCCACTCCAAGAACACTTTGGCCTACGAGCCATGTTTTAGGAAAGAATGAAAACGCTTTCCAAGTAACTAATCCAACCATACTACAAAAAATTTTGTCGAACAAATTTAATTTATCTTGGCTGATTTTTTTTACTGTGCCTACCAAGATCATAATAAGGGCGTTCTATGTTCAACCTTATTTATTTCTATTTGCAATTCACATTCAAATATTAGGTACAAAACCAAATTATTAATAAAATAGCAAATAAACATTTTAATATAAATTCGAACAGCGAGTGCATTCCTTATTTGAATTTTTATCTGAAAATAAAATTGGCGCGAATTTAGCCATAGATCAGATTCTACTGTTTGTTGTTGAGTCGGTTTTAGTGGCGTAAAAAATATTATTATCAATATTTATAGTATTTTACACATAATAATATTACAAAATTATTCTTATTTTCATCTATCAATTCCTGAAATTCCATAATTTAATTATTCGAGTTGATTGATTTACAAGAAAATAATCGATTGAAATAATCGCATTTACACATCACAAAATAAAAAAAAAACAAATGGACGTCATTTTCGAAAGTGAATTTAGTAGTGGTTATGAATATTACGTGTTAATGGTCCTATTATTGCAAATTACGATAAGATCTGGGCATGTTCATGTTATTTATAATATTTGCAATGATATTTGTCTCATTTGTTACAGAATTTATTCGCGTCCGTGTGATATAATGTGGAATGAAAAACGTAAACAAGCACGATTGGCGCGAAACTTCGACTTTAGATTTCAAAATGTATCATTACCACTGCTAATTTAAGTTCAATTACGAATGATTTCTGCACGTAATAAAAGGACACGTTAATCATGCCCAATAGTGTGGAGTTTATATGTCCGAAAACCTAATTTTTATGATTTTTAGCTTCGACCTACACTGCCATCAAAATGGCGATGATCGTAATTTACGCATTTGGATTTTATAAGACTTAATTAAGAAACTTACTCAATAATTAAAGAACTTCTAATGACGTTTACATATGAGATTTTTATTCTACTATCTTAATGAATGCACACCCATATTATTTTTTAACCAGAAAATAAAATATTTACAAAAATAATGAGGAGGTCGTATGACTTAAATGTTCGAACCCTTTCGGGGCCAGTACCGAGCCAGCGGAGGTTTGAATGTCGAGCCCCCGAAGGGGTCCGTACCGAACTATACGGTTAATTTCATCTGGATTGCTTTGGTAGTTTATGAGTTATATTCTATAATTCAGGTTTTTACGTTTTCAATTTTTTAGGTTTCCGAACCACAAAAGGACAAACCCTAAAAGACAGACAGACAGACATTGGATCACTTGGTTATTCGTCTGTTTGTCTGTCTTTCAAGGCCATTTATCTCGAAAACGCGTGGAGATATTGTTTGTTGAAATAACAACCATATTCTGAAGTCTGCGGTCCCTTTGTGCTGTGAAAAAATCAACCCTCTAAGTCTACGCAGTCAAAAAATATGGCCGTTTATATCGTAAGCTTGTACGGAACCCTCAACTCGATCTTAGCCGGTTTTTTATGTACACACGACGGCACATCAATCTACACAAAACCATTTTTACCTGATCTCTCTACTACGGTGTGCGATCCGTAGTAGAAAGATCAGGTTATGATAGTTTAGAATAGGTTGACCTGCCGTCGTGTGTACATGGACGATATGCTAATAGCTCTAATGGAAAATGAATAATGATAAGTGTTGAGGAGATTTAAAGTGGACTGTATAAATGACGACGCTGATTTCGAAATACTGGTTTATTACAAAACTAATTATTAACAGTAAAGGTTTGGATAGCGCGTCGCCGGTGCCGCCTCCGGCTACGTCATCATTCGAGAGGTTTCCGAACAATAAGAATTTGTGTGACATACCATCATACCACAACTAAAAACGCTGAAATAAAAACCGACTTCAAAAAACACTAAAAACACAGAAAATTAATTTACTTCCGGAAATCGGTGACTTTTGTTTGATTCTTCCTTTTTTTATACTAACTTCTGGGAGCCAATTTATTTTCGGGAATAATATTGGTGTTTTGTATAAAAACGAACAAAGATTCACACGAGTAGGAGCGACCACAGTCAATTCCCCATCAGTAGATGTTACCCTAAAGTTGCACTAACTCTGTAACTAACTAAAATCTAGACTACAGCTTCAACTCTGCTTATCACAAGCTCGAACGGGAACATTAAACGTCATTAGATGGCACGTCATGGTTATGACGTCATAAGACGTCGTTAGCTCCACCGCGTGTAGTTTTCAGTGTGTGGAAAATTATTGTAATGACTCGTCTACACAATGGCCCATGTTGGGGCCACAGTTGGGTAGATATAACTGTGAATAAGAATAGTCATGGTTGGAATAGATGTCATATGTTTTTCAGTCACTAACGTAAAAAGGGGACTATTACTTCGGGGTGTGATGATAATGGTGTAAAACTGTCTTCATATTAAACAATTTGGAGCACATCAGTTGGGGGGTTATAAAGTCTATAACAGACAAAAGTCGAAACAATTTTTGTGTTATACATACATTTATAGATGCAAGGTTTCAAAAAACAAATAAATAAAAGATGTTAGCGAAGCAGAAGGGCCTGCCACCTGCCTTTCGGGTTGTTCGAAAGAGATACCGCGGCCCCGCAACTTAAACGGCATAACAAAGAACATGGTGAGGTTTTAGTCAGTAAAAGACTGACACTAATTCACGCTCCGCCCAGAGCCAAAAAAAAATACTTACATTAAGGCCAAATAGACTGATTCATACCCTTTTTTTTTTTTTTTTTTTTTTCGGGTGGGAAATCATCCTATGACTTCCCACGCTCTGGGTGGAGCGGGGGGGCATGTCAGACTTGTACTGACTAAAACCCACCCATCTTCCTTCTATTGCCCTTTACGTTCCGGGGCCGCGGTATCTCTTTCGAACAACCCGCAACCCCGGCAGGCGGAGGCTCTGGCAAGCCCCTCTGCTTTGCTGACTCTCTTTGAGGCGCGCGTGAAACACGAACGCGCCGTCGACACGGCCTGTCGTCAATCGACGGACGGACGGCGAGCTACCCATTGCTCACCGTCCACAGGCCCGCATCTACGGTGGCCGGAAGTCGTCTCGCGGCGCCCGGCGCCATGGGCGTCTCCCGCGGCGGCTGGGTTGGGCAGATGTTCTCTCCCTCATGATTCATACCCTCACACACCATAATGTGAAAAATTCCAAACAACTTTTTTACCATCATCTGCTTCTTTCAACTATTACCATAAGTTTTAAAAATCTTATCCACGTAAAACCCTTGGAACTTCCTCACTAATAGATCAAAGTCTAGTGTGATACGTCTCATCCTTCCTTATGGCCCTATGGAGATGGATAAATTATACCAGGCGAGCAGCAGCTGGGTCATTTTTCTTCAGCTTGAAACTTTCGCTTGAAATATTCACTAAATGACGGATATAAGCGGGTAACGTGATCGCCTAATGGGTAACTTTGTCCATGGTTTAGTGTGTGAGTTTAAAGTAAGATATAACATGAAATGAGTTTTTTTTTTTAAAAACTTTGTCCCACACTAGGAATTTCCCCTGTATCGTGGGTGCGTTTACAAACATTTAAACTCACATACACAAACAGCCAGACCCGGAACAACTATCTGTAGGTCATACAAACATTTGTTCCGTGCGGGAATCGAACCCGCGAAACGCAGCGCAGTAGTCGATCGCTCAACCACTGCGCCAACCGTGTCGTCAAAATAGTGTAGTTTTATATGACGCTCTAGAAGATTGTATCTAATTCACAAAACTTGTTTGAACTTGTTGATACCAACTATTGATTAATACAGGTTGAATGCTTGGCTGGTATTTTGTAACTAAAATGTAATAGCGAAACTGTTTTTTAGGGTTCCTCAAAAAGAAAAAACGGAACCCTTATAAAACTACTTTGTTGTCCGTCTGTCTGTCTGTCACGGCCTTTTATCTCAAAAAAGCGTAGACGTTTGGAGTTGAAATTAAAACCATATACTCAAGTCTTTGGTCCCTTTGTGCTGTGAAAAAATCAACCCTCTAAGTTTAAGCAGTCAAAAGATATGGCCATTTATGTCGCAAGTTTGTACGGAACCCTTGGTGCGCGTGTCTGACTCGTGTTTGACTGATTGTTTTTTAATGACAACCGGAGTATCCTTTGGCCATGAAGTTAAAGCCTCCAGCCAGGGACAAACTTATAAAGTTAGGCAGCCGCGCTTTATACAAAAAAATTCTAATCCCATTTTTTTTGACTTGGCAACCCTAGTACCAACTAACCCACTTACCTTACAATAACTGAGAAAAAAACCCACACCCACGTAACCACGTAAGTTGATATCAAAAATCCAGGTTAAGCTGATTACCAACAAAACATCACAGATCCAATTTTTGAGAGATTTATACCGCGCGCTGTTTCAACCCGTATTTACTTTTTTTTTTGTTGTACGTTGCATAGGCAAATTGTTGTTATCATTCAATTTTATTTAACTACATTTGTATTATCTTACTATATTATATAAACATACATAACCTCACACCTGTAATTCCCGCCATTCTAAATCCAATATGGCTGACTAGTTATTTTTTATACATTCCATGATATCGGTTGGTATCAAATGAAATAGTTTGCTGAAAAGAGTAAGAAAAAGCGTGTTTTTTTTAAAAAACTGAATCATAAAATGTGTCAACGGGCAAGTGCAAGAGATGACTTTTCCACAACTCCAAGGGACCACATACTCGAGTATATGGTTTCAAGTTCAACTTGACACCTTCACGCGCTCTCGACATAAAGGGTTTTGAGACAGGAAGACCAATAGACACACAACATAGTGATCCAATAAGGGTTCCGTTCTTTCTTTTTGGAGGTACGGAACCCGAAAGGAAATTCAAAATTGCTGCATTGCATGTTGTATTAATCAAAAAAATATTGTTGTTTGTTTAACTTTATAGTTTACTACATGTGCCCAGCGGTTTCATCCGCTGCTCAGCTTCTAAGCGTCGTAGCGTGATGTTACTGGTGTAAAACCGTCTTCATATTAAACAGTTTGGAGCACATCAGATGGGGGGTTATAAAGCCTATAACGGACAACAGTCGAAACAATTTTTGTGTTATAAATATATAATATTTATAGATGCAGGGTTTAAAAAAAAAGAGATGTTAACAAAGCAGAAGGGCCTGCCCGAGCCACCGCCTGCCGGGGTTGCAGGTTGTTCGAAAGAGATACCGAGGCCCCGGAACGCAAAGGGCAATAGAAGGAACATGGGTGGGTTCTAGTAAGTACATGTCTGACTCTCCCCCCGCTCCGCCCAGAGCGGGAGAGGTTATTTGATGATTTCCCATGCACAAAAAAGGTACTTTTATACCCTTTATAGTAATTTGTGTAAATATGTAGCTAGTATCCTAAGTCAAAATATATGTTAACTATATCCTAGCACCAGTGATATTGAATTCCAATTAAACGATATTATTATTCAGCCGGCTTTGATTAGTGGTCTTAATTGATTTCAGCTGTGTCCACTAGAATCTGGTACAGTGTTAGACCTTATTGAAATATCTACATTAAGCAGTAGATTAATTAACTATTAAATGCTTTGCATAACATCCCCTAATGAAATATTTTGTGGTTTTTTTGGGGCGGTTGTTTTAGAGCTCGACTTTTATTGACATACTAGCTTTCGCCCGCGGCTTCGCTCGCGTTAAATTCGGTATAACACACACATTAAAGCGTGAAGAGGTAACAAACAAATTCACTTTCGCTTTTATAATATTAGTAAGGATTATAATAAATCTCGTTTCTTAGAAGAACTACTTTTTGTAAAATATCTAAGCCTCAAATGCCAAATAGAGTAAATAAGGGCTTTATAAGAACTTCCAAAATTAAATCAATTTTACACAGTGCACTCTATGAGTTGTATGTAGAAGTTTATACACAAAATCTAACATACATTGACACAAAACCGAACATAGGCGTGCGCACTTTATTGTAATACTTTATTTCACATAGGCCTACATGGGCTCTTATAAAACGTCGGATTTTCTCGTCGGTTCCTATGGAGAAGAACCAGCAAGAAACTCTATGGTTATTGTTTCTGATGCTCTCGCCAGAACCCATTTTATGAATCGCGCGGACTGCCGTTTTCTGTAATATGAAAACTGAATCGACGTCTGCTGCCGATCACCACAGCAGAACGCCATAAGACATAATACTGTGGAAATAATCATAATAAAGTTACCTAGTGTCTACATCAGTTAACTTATTTTGTTTACCCCATATGCAGCTGAGCTGAGCTTATCCAAAAGAGTTCTAATGTGCGCCCCATTGCAGTTTTGAATCGATAGTCATCCCCAAGAATGCAGTTTCCTCTATAACATCAAGTTTATCGCCGTCAAGGTTTAAATTTAGATCCGTTTGTGGTAGATTTGGTAAGGAAAACTTTTTTCAAAATTAAACCATTAAGTAACTAATAATATGTGAAGATTAGGGATGCGCCCTGTCTAGTCAGTCAACTGCCCAAGAAGCAATAATTGTCTTATGTTTTTTTAATACAAAATATTTGCCTTTTCATTTTTTTGCCCAACTTCCCCAGAAAGCCTACCTTGTTGGCCTAGTAATAAAACCCAATAACATTATGACCTGGGAATCGAACCCAAGTCCACATGCTCAGTAGCAGCGCTTGGCTAATAGCATGATCAAGCAAAAAAGATCTCATACATTTTGTAATACCTAAGAAACTTCCCTAATTTCAATAGAATCAATAGAACCTCACGGGATTCTAAATCGGGTATAAAATTTAGCGTGGTCACGTTTCTGTAATAACGGTTTTCAGCGTCGATGTAAAATGATCAATTGCTTTTGACAGCGGGTCGGCACGTTCCACGCGGTCTCACGTACCCCGTGGGTACTTATTCACGTACCTAAGCGTTTACAGGGTTAGTTGTCACGCGATAGTGGGTTCAGAAGGCCAAAATACCCAAAGGCTTTCTCCTTGCAGATGGGCCTGCCAGGGCCTGCCTGACACCGCGTGACAGGGTTACAAGTTGTTTGAAAGAGATACCGCGGCCGTCAGCCCCAACATAATTGGGAAAAGGCTAGGCAGATGATTTTAAGGCAAGTAAGAGGCCCAAGCGGCATAAAAACTCTGACACCAAGTTACACACGATACATAAAGAAGAAGTTTTGTGCAACTATGATATTATATTCCTTGGGTATGCCTACTTTTCTTACATATTCTACAAGACTACCAGGCAATCGATTTAGGGATAATAACAAGTAATCCGTAACGTGAATCTAGGTGCAAAAAGAGTGATGAGTCTGAGCTAGCTAAAATATGTACCAGGGTTATATGAATAGATAGGCTGATTTATTTCGAGGGATGAATGAAAGATGACCCTATTTGTAAGGTAATGTTATGAGGATGGACATATTATAAATTTTCAGCGCTTTCCTAATGGAGCGGTTCATTATTTTTGGATGATTTACGAATACATACAGTGACGAACGACGAACGAACATCCATACAAATTACTTTATGAAGATAGTATTGAAATGCAATGTGTATTTTGTCTGGCTCACCATTCTTTTGCCTTATTTTTTTTTAAGGAAGGTACTTCTGTTTGGCGATGGTCAAATAATTTCTTGAGCTTCTCTGACCGTAACAATTTCCATTTGATCTTTGGGAAATTAAGTGTTTTCCCCTAAGACTTTCACGGCTAAAAATGGTGTCAAAATTCAGTATTAGTTGAAATGTCTATCTTGTTCCACAGATTAATTTTAACAAACATTTTATTCACGCTTGGGTGTCATTATTGTGACGATCGCCCGGAAGACACGGTGAAACACACTGTGGCTGTCAGCCCAGCGTGAACGGAGCACCGCTGTGTCCTCGTAGAGGCGATCGGTGGCAGCGATTTCTCACGTGCGGCCCTGGTTCAGTCCATGGTCCGGAATGACAGGGAATGGGCAGCGGTCACCTCCTTCTGCGAAGCAGTTATGTTAGCGAAGGATGTGGTCGGCCTTTTGAGAAGAGAACCTTAAAGCAACCCAGTCGCCGCGGGAAACGCACCGAGTGTCGGACGCCGCGAGATGACGCCCGGCCACCGTAGATGCGGGTCTGTGTAGGGACGGACGATGAGCTACCCTTTGCTCACCGTCTGTCCGTCCAGTGTCGACAGGCCGTGTTGACGGCGCGTTTTCCACACGTGGCTCTATGAGACTTCAGTAAAGTAGGCCTTTAGTTTTAGTCTGCAAAAGTCTGACACTCCCCCCCGCTCCGCCAAGAGCGGAGGAAGTTATTTGATGATTTCCCATCCGCAAAAAAAGAGAAGGTACTTCTGTTTGGCGATGGTAAAAGAATTCCTTGAGCTTCTCTTACTAAAACTGCATGGTTTACATATCGTAACAATTTCAATTTGACCTTTGGGAAATTAAGTGTTTTCCCCTAACACTTACACTGCACAGCTACGTGAAAACTAGCGGCAAAATTCCGTATTCGTTGAATCGTCTAGAATCTTGTTTCACATTTAATTTAACAAACATTTTATGGTAATGAAATGCACAAATACAGTTGAGAGTTGGTGCAACTGTTTATTCATTTTATTTGTAAAATTGAAAACCGAAAATAAAGTTTTTATTAGAACATACTTTTATTTATAACATCTAAATACACTCGGCACATTACTTACAAACTACAAATAGATCTAAAGGTTTTCTTGGTGCATGCCGTGTCGACGGCGCGTTCGTGTTCCACGCGCGCTTTAAAGAGATGTGAGCAAAGCAGAGGAGCCTGCCAGGGGTACTGCCTGCTAGGGTTTGTTCGACAGAGATACCCGGAACAAAAAGGGCAAAAGAAGGAACATGGGTGTGTTTAGTCGTAAAATTCGGACACTAACTCTCCGTTCCACCCAGAAAGAGGAAAGTTATTGGATGACTGGTTTTTTGGTTGTTTTAACATCACGACTGCAAACCCGAAATCATGCCACACGTTTTGCCAGTTATGTTTAAGTTCCATATGATAGTGGGCGAGACTATTGCTACTAACTAGGTACCTACAAATCTAGACTGATGGGAAATCCCGTGTTTGATATTAAACATATTTTTAAAAAAACTCCTATGTCATAAGAAAAACAAGCAAAAAGCAAAATCATTTTTGTTTTACCCAAAAAATACACACTTAACATCAGTCAATACGAATCAACATTTCCAAATGGCTTCTTGGTCCTTTTGACCCCTATTACGAAGACAAAAGCCCCCATTCCCATACCCTAGCAATGGCCCAGGTGTCATGTAACTGAATCGATCCAATCACCTCTAAGGGACGGTCGACTGACAATTATCTGGCAAATTGTTGAAGCACATACCAGGGTTCCAGAGACTTGTAGAGCTAAACTCCTTGTTGGGGTGTGTTTGAAGATGTGGCAAGTTTCCTCAACTATTTAGGATTGTGTTGCATCTTGAAGATACAGTGTAGATTTTTGAGGTAATTTGAAGGGTGTGCCTTTACCGTTCTAGTTTAAGAAAAACGTTTTTATTGCTATCGTTTTTAAAACGCTACAAAAGTTTACTAAGAAGATACCAGTTTGCTTTTTTTTATTTTTATGATGTAGTAGTAGTATGCCAGCCAGTTAGCCAATCCTTCCTATCCTACTATAATATCTTTACTGCGAAAGTGAGTTTGTTTGTTACCTCTTCACGCCTAAATGGCTAAACCGATTTTAATGATTTTGGTACAGAGATAGTTGGGACCCTGGAAACGGACATAGGCTATTTTTTTTAAAAAAACATTGAGATATGAGGGAGAAAGAGGGAAGAAAAGCGAAAACTTAGCATTGCTATTACAATAAATAAGGCGCGAGGGCAAAAACTACAGGTAGCAGGTACCTGTAAATCAGGAAAGGGAAACTATGTTACCCCGAATTTAACGCAAGCGAAGCCGCGGGCAAAAGCTAATAATATTATAAATGCGAAAGTTTGGGAGTATGGATGTATGTTTAATCCTCTTTCACGAAAAAACTACTGAACAGATCTTGATAAAATTTGACACAGAGGTAGATTAATAATAACACATAGGATACTTTTTTATCATCACGCGGGCGAAGATGCGGGGCGCAACTAGTACCTTTAAAAGTGGGTGAGAATGTTGATATAACTTCTCTATTTGAGTCATATAGTAGTACTTTTTGTATTATGTTGCTGTTATATGCTCCTACGAAATAAACTGTACGCAAATCCAAAATTAAATTTTGCCTTAAAACTGCCTATAGAAGGCTAAAATCGTGTACTTTACTATACTAACCAGTGGTTCAATCGTATATTTATAATACCAGGGTATCATATACTCTCAAGCAGCTCAAGGCTACTTTCTCACACAGATAATGAACAACTATTAATTATCATGCTTGCTCACTCCTCGTTAGCGGTTCCAAACCATTAGGTTAAGGCTTCACGATGTTTTCCTTTGCCGTAAAGTAGGTCTAAGATTAATTACAACAACAGACTTGGATACTGAGAATGTCTATTTTTCATTTTACTAAGCAAGCAGAAAAACCCCTGGCCTAAACTACCAGGATATCATCAGCGTCATCATCAACACAATTTGAAGTAATTTCGGACCAACACTTCGAAGTCAGAGAGTCTAGTCTATGTAGAAGTCAAATGCAGTAGCTGTGCATTTATATTTATTTTATTTACTCTATTAATTTAACGCGTTACTATATAAAAAAACCTTTATTTCTGTTAATAAATTTAAAAAGCCTTCATTACCGGCTTCCGTGTTCGTTCGCGTATAAATATTGATGAGTGTGAGACAAAAAAGCCCTTTTGTTTAAAACGACTAGCTGTACCCCGGCATGCGTTGCCATACACTACTGTACCCTACCTAACGGGATAAACCCTATGCCCGTCTCCTGGTTTAAGCTATCTCCTCACAAATTTTCACCCAAATCGGTACAGCCGTTTTTGAGTTATAAATAGTACAACTAACACGGCACCGTAAAACTAGTTACTAATTTAAAAAAATACCCCAATTTTCGATATTCATTTATTATACTTGAACTTTCGTATTTAGGTTCCATAAATTCATATAAATCGATCTAGTAGGTTCGGAGCAAATTGGCTGTGACAAACAGACACACACACAAGAGATCCTTTAAGGGTTATGTTGGTCTTTCGGATGTACGGAACTCAAAAAGAGCAAAATCACCATTTTCCTGACCTCATTCTATGTTGATTGGGGTTGTTTTCCATTCTTAGTCATACTATTATTTATTCCTGTGCCAAGTGTTAGCACTTTAATCATTTCTCGCTTTTTATGAACACCATAATAAGTATAATAAAGTTCCAGATACGCGATTACCTACCCATAACCATATCGCGAACCGTTACCCCCAAACATAACACGAAAAACGAAATCAGTCTCAATAGGCCGTAACTGACTCCCTGGCCTTAATAGCCACTCTGGGCGTTAATGGGCAGTTATCTTAACAAGTGCCTACTCGGGTGACAACCTATTACATCCCTTCGGTTTATGTTCCCCTGGTACTTAGAGTTGAGAGGCAAATGTGAAAGTTGTATCAAAAGACCCGGTTTAATGAGGGATTGTATCTCTTGTTTGAAAAAAAGTAGTTGGGTATAAAATTATGAGAGTGCCTTTTCCGCACAGACCAATTTTTTTTCTGCAGAGAGCATAAAATAGAGATGTTACTGTGCAAGTTCATAAGTTAGAAAAGTATATGATGTACTTTGAACAAAAAACTCCGAACTTAATTTAACTTAGATAAGACTAGGAAACTTGAAACAATAAGATTACAGTTTCAAGGTTTTGTCTTTGAGGCCCAGATTACAAATCTAGTTCAACGAAGTTTTCCTTTAAAAAATAAGCTAACCATGCCAAACGGTACAATTTAATCCGACCAGGCCAATGGACTCCAAACATGTAGCTAACAAACTAATCACGGAGGTATAGAGATTTAATTACTTAGTTGCTGCGCGCAAAACTCAAGGGATATGAATTAATAACTTGTTCGTAACTAAACCTATGTGGTTTATCCTGTAGTACAGCTAAGTAATAGAATCATTTATTCATACAAGAATGATTTTGTAATACAAATTATTTGAAATATTGTCTTCAAGATGACAGCGATGTGGAGGAGAAATTTGACGTCTAAAGGGGTCTATTGTCGCCGTTGTATATATTACTAGCTGGCGCCCGCGTGATATCGAAAAAGAGTATCCTACGTGTTATTCCAAACTATAATCTACTTCTGTGCCAAATTTCATCAAGATCCGTTCGGCCGTTTTGACGTGAAAGAGTTACAAACATCCATACATCCAACCATCCTCACAAACATTCGCATTTATAATATTAGTACGATGTAGGTTCTTAATTTTACCCTTTCTTGTATTTTTTTAATATCTAGTTATAAAACTGTTCCATTTTTTAAATTTTAGGTTCAATAACATTTTAAAGTCTAATGTAGCTTAATATTGTAAGAACCGATTTTTAGATCAGCGCGCATGCAATGGTTTAAATATTATTCTAAATAGAAGACTTGAAGTGAGTGCTGCTTCACTCCTTGAAAATTCGTCACAAAAACAACCCCATCTCAGTTGTTTTTTAAATGACAAAACAAAAAGATGGCGAGCACTTTGAAACGTAATCGATTCCGGTACTAATATAATTATATTGATTGCATAAACCAATGCCATTTGGTGTGGTTAGGGTTTTTAGAAATATAAGGTTGGAAAGATAGCCACTTAACAAACCGCTATCATTTCCTATTACTACCAGGAGACCATAAAATAATGAGAGCAGAATCAGTTTATCCTTTACCAAAACGTACCACTTCCTTATGAAAATAAACAGGGAGCGACTTCCCTTCTGACGATAAACATTTACCGAAGCCTTAAGCAATTTGACGTGGTTAAGCAATACAGGGCAATATGTACAAAAAGTTGGTTATAGCACCGATTTCTACGTGGCATCGTAAAGGAAACACTATAGCTCGTTCGCAGAGCAATTTCCCCCAAACTACCGTTCTAGTATCAGGCTGTTGACACAAACATTCGTTGCGAGATGAAAACATCCTGCGTGTTTTGACGCCCTAGTACACCTATGAATAATTTAGTAGTGGACAAGTGAGTTTTTATTAATAATTGCACAGTTATTATCCTATCCTACAAATGTTATAAAAGCGAAAGTTTGTGAGTATGTTTATTGCTCTTTCACGCAAAAACCACTAAATGGAATTTGATGAAACTTTCAATAATATAGCTTACATATCAGGATAACACATAGGCTACAATTCATGAAGATATATATATTATCTAAAGTATAACGATAATTGTCAAGAAAGTCGGAAAAAAACTGTCATCTGCGAGCTATTCCAGCATGCGACTCATAAACTATTGAAGAAACTCATATAACATGTAAAATCAGGTAAGTAGTTGTTGATCTTGTCTTAGTTCTGAATAAAAAAATAATATGATTAAAAAATTTATTAAAAACTAGCTTTTTCCTGCGGCTTCGCTCGCGTTAAATCGGGTATAACACAGTCCCTGCTACCTGCAGTTTTTGCACTTGCGCCTTATTGATTTGTAATAGCAACGCTAAGTTTTCCCTTTTCTTCCCTCGTTCTCCCTCATATCCCACTTATTTTTTTATAAAATTAGCCTATGACCGTCTCCTGGTTCCCAACTATCTCTGTTCCAAAATTCATCAAAATCGGTTTAGCCATTAAAGCGTGATGAGGTAACAAACAAACAAACAAACTCACTTTCGCTTTTATAATATTAAGTAAGGAAGTAAGGATTAAAATATGTACGTAGATTTTAATAATCATTATCACAATCTTCAACGCGAGTGAAACGACGGGGCGCAGCTAGTTAGATCATATATTTCGACAGATCGATTTCAGCCATTTTGGTAACAACTTTTTATTATATTCCAAGAACACCTTTTTTTTCTTTTTTACATGACATAAGATATTCGAACGCTCGTTCACGGATGCTTCACCTTCAATAAAAGACCTCAAAGCGTAACAACTCTCCGAAATAATATGATTATGAATGGGGAAGTGAGCATATCTGTCTGCAAAGTATGTTTTGTGGGTGAAACGACCGTCCTGAATGTATTCGCAAAGCGTAGCTTGTTCGAGAAAGGTACCAGGATTTGAACCGGAAAAATGAATACACATGCAAAAAGAGACGCGGGCGGGGGGAGGGTAGGTATACGGCTGCTAGACCGTAATATTACAGTAAAATCTGTTTTTATAACAGAGAAAATCACTGTCTCACTCATAACAAAATCTCGGAAACTAAAAGTTTGGAGACTCCTCATTTTAAGACGCAGGCGGTCACTAACACTAACAGCGGGATTTTACAAAATTCAACAGTTTTTTTTCGGATGGGGATTCATAAAATACCTTCCCCATCTCTGGGCGGAGCGGGGGGGAGTGACAGTCTTTTACTGACTAAAACCCACCCATGTTCCTTCTTTTGCCTTTTATGTTCCGGGGCCGCGGTATCTCTTCCAAACAACCCGCACCCCGGCAGGAAAATTCAATTATGCAAATTTGAAATTATGCATAGACATTCATTCACGAATTTAATAGGCTACATAACATAATGCTATGGCCCTAAGGAGGTGAGCAGCAGCTGAAATCGCTGGGCACAGCTAGCATCATATAAGACTCTTATGTAAACATCGAAGTACGACTTTTCTAATATTGTATCTACGAACAAATATCTTCCTAACCCTTTGGCACTCCCCAAACACCTTATATTGACATCAAACAGGCCAGCAAGATGTCTGTCTGTCTGTCTGTCAAGATTTCACAGTAGCAACCACGGTTTTTGGATTTCAGTTTTTCATTTCATTCATTTCTTGTCTCCTGGGTAGGCATTCAAAGCCACTGATACCGTTTTTTTTATATTTTCACACATTTCTTATGAAAAAGTAATTGGAAGAACATATAAAATAAAAAATAGTAGCCCACTGGTATCAGAAACAGTGTTCAAGCTACCTAATAATACAAAATATTATAATCCTAACTATCCTTACTAATATTATAAAAGCGAAAGTGAGTTTGTTTGTTTGTTTGTTACCTCTTCACGCTTTAATGGCTACACCGATTTTGATGAATTTTGGTACAGAGATAGTTGGGAACCAGGAGACGGACATAGGCAACTTTTATTTAAAAAAACTGGGATGTGAAGGAGAAAGAGAGTGTTACCCCGAATTTAACGCGAGCGAAGCCGCGGGCAAAAGCTAGTAATTTATAATTGTCAATTCATTTAATTAAAAAAAGTATTGTCGAAATGTGTCTGTTCTGTCAGCTACAAATCTGCCCCACCCTTACATAACAAGCGCGATTGTGTTATTTATACTGCCGGTTCTATCGCTTAGTAAGTCTATATTACCTAATCGAAACAAATTATATCACGTTTTATCGAACTCTGAAACAGTAGCCATTGAACATGTGGGTGTTACTGTTCGTCGTGTGTGCATTTGGAGTCAATGGAAAGCTGGTGGAAGAAGACGACCAAGGGTCTTCGGGTATGTAGACATTTATGAAAGAAGTTCCTAGCGGTTTCAGCCACTGCTGAGAGCGTTTTCTGAAGAGGGCCAACCTTATCACTTAGGGATATGAAAAATTACGCCCGATTCTCAGACCTACGGATACATGTGAAATTTCATAAAAATCGGTCAAGCCGTTTCGGAGGAGTATGACAACTAAAAATGTGACACGAGAATTTTATATATAAGGTAGAAATTGATTTTTCAAAGTACAAAGGGACCATAGACTTGTACATGGTTTTAATTTCAACTTGATACCTCCACGCGTGCGCTTGCTCAAGATGGTTTGGCGATTTCAGAGTTTTTTGTATAGTGTAAGAAAAAGTCACTACCGCTGTCTGTTCGCTTATATATTTAAAACTTCTCAACGAATTTTAATGCAGTTCAGCAATACATAGGGTGATTAGGGAAGAATGTTTAAATGTATAATATCCTGTCTACCATAAATCTATAGTAAAACCGCGGGGTAGCATTAGTTCTACTTAATATTATAAATGCGAATGTTTGTGAGGATGCATGGATGTATAGATGTTTGTTACTATTTCACGTAAAAACGGCTGAACGGATCTTGATGAAATTTGGCACAGAGGTAGATGATAGTCTGAAATAACACATAGGATACTTTTTTTTTCGATCATCACGCGGGCGAAGCCGTGGGCGCCAGCTAGTATATGTCCAGGTTTCCTCAAGATGTTTTACTTCACCGCTGTCTGTAGTGTCCTAGATAAACTTAGCAAGTATAAGGGTACCCATAATAAATACCAAATTTTTTATTTTTCAAAATAAAAAATGGTCTTCATCTAACCCATTTTTGGTAAATACAGAAAGAAGTAAGTAGAAATCCTATTAATATTATAAACGCGAAAGTTTGTATGGATGTTTGGATGTTTGTTACTCTTTCACGCAAAAATACTGAATGGTTTTTAATGAAACTTTACAATAATGTATTTTATACATCAGAATAACAAATAAGCTACAATTCATATAAATATATTGCATATTATATCACCAAGCGAGTTAAACCTCGGGGCGCAGCTAGTACATAATATTGTTGTTAAAAACAATTATAAAATAGTAACAGAAACATTCTACGCAAGTAGTCCATTATTTTGGTAGTTATGTCTAAGTCCCATGCAATAGAGGATGAACCTATTGCCATCAACTAGGCATAAATCCAGACTCTGTGGCTGCTACAGAAAATCCCAATAACACTTTAACCGACCCTGGAATCAAACTCAAGACCTCTTGCTTGCCTCTCAAGCAATGATAGAGAGAACCTCAAACCAAGCCGACTCCTGGCCACTATAGATGCGAGCCTTTGGACGGTGGGCAATGGGTAACCTCACCGTCCGACCGTATTGACGACAGGTCGTGTCGACGGCGCGTTAGTGTTCCACGCGCGCTTCAGATATGTCAGCAAAGCAGAAGGGCTTGCCAGCGCCTCCGCCTGCCGGGGTGAAGGGTTGTTCAAAAGAGATACCGCGGCCTCGGAACATAAAGGGCAATAGAAGGAACATGTGTGGGTTTTAGTCAGTACAAGTCTGACAAAGCAGAGGGGCCTGCCCGGGCCACCGCCTGCCGGGATTGCGGGTTGCTCAAAAGAGATACCGCGGCCCCGGAACGTAAAGGGGAATAGAAGGAACATGTGTGGGTTTTAGTCAGTACAAGTCTGACACTCCCGCCCGCTCTACCTAGAGCGGGGGAAGTTATTTAATGATTTCCCATCCGCAAAAATAAAAAGACTTCTTGCTCAGCAGACGAGCTTGCGATCACTAGACCAACTATCTACAATATTGCTTACACAAACTGGAATCTGTAGTACTTCAGCCTATAATATCGGCAAGAGTTCATAACGTGCGTGTTTAGCATCACAATGTCGCAAAGAGTTTGCTTTAACGTAACATGTTATGAAAACAAACACTCGATTTTAACGTTACCTCATTTTTATCCGACTTCACAAAAATGGAGGTTCTTTGTTCGACCGTATTTTTTTTAATTTATTTTTTACTAGCTTTTGCGCGGCTTCGCTCACATTAAAGTCGGGGTAACACGGTTTCCCTTTTTATTTTTTTTCTGTTCACTGGTTACTCCGCCAACTGTGGACCTAAGTACATGCACATAATGGAGGCGATAGAAAGTCCTGTCATGGTGGACGCTCATTGCTTCTGCTTGCATCTATGAAGCATTGCAGTGGCGCGGCAACCCCATCAACTCCCTGAATTTATTGTTGTACACGTAGAGTGCTGTATGCCCTCTACGTCTAATTGACCCACTGACAAAATGACCGACAGTAAGCTATTAGATATAGTACTCCTGACCGTTTTAGGCCACGGCGGCTAATCTCAGCAGAGAGCCATCGGCGCGGGAGATATTATAGTGCACAAGTGTGTGCGCAAGCACATCTGCACTCTCACAGTCCGATGGGACAACAATCTGACTCGACCGGAGAATGATCAAGCGCAGTACCAGGGTGAATATCAACAAGTCCATATTTTTGTCAATTTTGGTGGCAAAATTTTTTCTTAACTTTTCGTGAAACTATTGACCTAGAACAAAAATAGAAGGTTCAAGCTTTAGGAATCTTCATGAGGTCCGAAAATATCTTGGTAACTTTTTGAGATATTTGAGTTCAAAGATTAGTGTAGCCACCAAAATTGAAAATTGTCCACCAAAATTGAAAGTTGACCACCAAAATTGATATTGGTCCACCAAAATTGAAAGTGCTTAAAACAATACATTAAAAATCAGTTTTTGTCACAAACTTAAATCTCACTAATAAAGCTCAATGACCAAAGACTCCATCAGTTAATAAAACTCAGTCTTGTTATAATAATATTTCGTTTATTCAGTTAAATACATTTTAATATTTTTTTTAAATATTTCTAAATAAAAACAGAAAATAAAAAAGAAACATTTAAAAATACAAAAAATAGTAGCCCACCGGTATCGGGAACAGGGTCGAAGCTACCGGTGGTTAGAGTTCCAGAGACAGGAACCTCCTCACAATACAAGCCGTATCGAGGTGAACTGCCTTCAGAATCAGGCCCTTGATCCAACCGCCTAAGTAGAGCTTCGACAGATGTTCGTCGAGGCTCTTGGCAATCAAGCCATTGGCCGTTACGACAATCGGCACAATGATAGCCGAGTTCACATTCCACATGTCAACAATCAACAACCTCGTGTGCCAAGTCGAGATATTTTAGTTGTTTTTCTTTCTCAGCTTTCACGAGGTTCTCGTCATGCGGGGTGATTACATCTTATCACCACTATGTCAGGCTTATTGGCGACAATAGTCCTGTCAGTAATGATAGACCGATCCCAGTACAGCGTGACATGGTCTTTCTCGAGAACTGGGTCGGGCACATACTTGTAGTACGGTACCTCAGATTCCACAAGATTATATTTCAAGGCAAGTTGCTGATGAATAATCCTAGCTACTTGGTTGTGCCTATGCAAGTACTCGCCGTTAGCTAGACGAGAACAACCAGAAATAATATGTCCGATGGACTCACCCGGATGGGTGACATGGTGGCATGCCCGACACACATCAACCGTCCCATCCTTCATAATATATTTCCGGTAGTTGTTCGTCAACATAACTTCGTCCATAATCGCACAGACAAAACTAAGAAACTAAAACATAATAAACTCTAAAATAAAACATGATTAAATAACAATATTAAACCGTAAAATATATAAAGAAAAGATATTATAGTTTTTAAACATGAACTTTGTCTCGTCTTTATTACAAAAAAACATGTAATATTAAAATAATTAATACTTAAATAAGTATTTATAATTGTACACGTAATTGTATAGGGATCGATCCATCATCACTGGCAGGACTATTGTAGCAAATAAACCTGATGTGGTGGTGGATCGATCAGAGCGGCGCGCAATGATCGTTGACATAACGGTCCCACATGACGAGAACCTTGTGGAAGCCGAAAAAGATAAACAAATCAAGTATATTGACTTGGCTCGCGAGGTTGTCGACATGTGGGACGTGGACTCAGCGATCATTGTGCCGATAGTCGTTACAGCCAATGGCTTAATTGCCAAGAGCCTCGACCAACACCTGAGAAGGCTCTCGTTAGGCAGCTGGATCAGCTGGAGCTGGATGCTTGATACAGAAAGCGGTACTCCTGGACAGGGCTCGTATTGGTAGGAGGTTCCTTTCTCTGGAGCCTTGACTGCCGGTAGCTTGGACACTGTTCCCGATACCGGTGGGCTACTATTTTTATATGTTTTTGATAAGAAATATGTAAAAATATAAAAAAATATGTATACAAATAAATAAACGATAATAATACTAATTATAATACGGTTTTAATGTACCTACTCTTTCGGCATACTTAAATGGACTCAGACTGAACTTGATGCCCTGGATAGGAGAGTCCATACACTGCTAAACGCAAACCGGATGCATCACCCAAGATCATCGGTAATCAGACTGTACATCCCTCGGAAGTGCGGGGGTCGAGGCCTATTTAACGCGAAGACCTTCCATAACCGAGAGGTGTGCAGTCTCAGTAGCCATTGCCAGTCGACCTTAGAGTAGTGCAGAAAAATAGCATGGCATGTGCACTTTAATAAATAGAACAAACAGAACAGAAACAAATAGAATAGCAACGTATACATATAAATGAACAATGTGTAGTGAAAAACTGTCTTTATACGTACAAATAATATATAAACAGTACATACTTAAATTTTGGTGGCTTATTTTCAATTTTGGTGGTGAAAATCGCCACCAAAGCCACCAAAATTGAACCACCAAAATTGAAACCAGGCATAAAAAAAATCTTAAAAAATACAGTTATTAATATACAAAAGAATAAATATCACTGATAAATAAGTTACCCAAATCACTACCTACAATACGTAGCTTACTATTAAAACACTAAAAAAATCACCAGCAAATCGATCCACCAAAATTGACAAATTCTTGTCCCCTGTTCGACCCAAGATGAATATTTCGTTTTTGGCGAGCAATTACCAGCACTAAGCACAGACCTGTTACGCGCCACTTCCCGCGCACGACTGAGAAATACAGAACATAAAAAGCGATTGATCGCACACGCACGAATCTTCATGATAATGTAAATTGAAAAAGTGCTACCAAAATTATCATTTTTGCTAGGACAAACTTGAATCGAGTATCCTGTGCTTTTAACATCAATTTTATAATATGATTTAGATGTTTTTAGATAGTGTGTCATATGCATTTACCAATGAAATAATTTGTTTTTTACTTCACTTTAAATTGTTCCTTTGGTAAATACATTTATATCAAAAAATGGAGCTAGGACAAGCCACCAAACTTGAATTTTAAAGTTATTTATTTTTCCTAGCCTCCATAGGTAAGCCTATTTAAAAAAAAAATGTGGCCCTAAGTGGAATAAGTTAAGTAGTTCACTAGAAAAAAAACTAAGAAACATCCCATCATTTTACACCATGATTCTCAACGTGGATACGTAAAATTAGCGCCTGGGATATTCACCCACCAACGGTTTAACGTGCTTTCCGAAGCACGAGGGTATCTTACCGCCAACTTCCAAACCTCGGGTTGCTACTGTGAAATTCCAAATGGAAAAAAAAACCCAATAACACACTTTTTCCGTCCCAGGAATTGAACCCAGGACGCCTTGCTCGGCAGTCGCACTTGCGATTACCAGACCAGCGGAGCAGTTATTAACGGCTAACAAAACTCATCCTTCAAAGACAACTTTCGTCTTGACAGATAGTCGAAAAATCCAAAAACTGACAAGTACTTATAAATGCTCTAGTTTAGACCATTTAAAACAGGTCTTTTTGATTGATGGGTAGAAACTGATGAAGATGCTCGCATTTTAAAGGGTTAACTTTTAAAATTACTCTTTTTGTTTCCACTTTGAACGAATTCATTGATAGCTTAAATGAAGACTAGATTTATTTTGAATAATTTTCTTTTGGAAACAGATTGTTGGTGCGAGTATTTTCTGGTTTAAAAACTCATTGTTTTAGTTTTTATAACTAACTAGCTGCGCCCAGCGGTTTCACTCGCATGGTGATAGAATAAACAATATATCTTTATGAATTGTAGTTTATGTGGTTTTCTGATATGTAAGCTATATTATTGTAAAGTTTCATTAAAATCCAATCAGTAGTTTTTGCGTGAAAGAGTAAAACATCATCAAACATCTATACATCCATACAAACTTTCGCGTTTATAATATTATAGTTGGGTTTGTTTGAATAATTTTTCGTGCAATGTAGACTCAATAGTTATGTAGTAAAATTGTTTTAATGTCAATCCAGTTTAGGAGAGACACAGAGCGATACGATAAGATTAAAAAAAAAATCTTTCATGTTAACACAATTGTTCTTGAGCTCAGGAAACATGCGTCAAGCGACGGAGTGTTATTTGTTTCGTAGCGTGTATTTTCGTCATACTCTATGGAAACCCGTGTACTGCCACTGTCGCAAGTCGCACAACACGTATTGAAAGTCATACCTCATGACCTAGCACAAAAAACAAGTGCGAGTCCTGCACCGAAAGTTCCGCACAAACTAGTGACATACGGTTATATCTTTTGACTGCATAGACTTAGAGGTGATTTTTCACAGCTCTAAGGGGCCACAAATGTAAGTACTTATATGGTTTTTATTTCAACACGATAGCTACACGCGTTCTCGAGATAAAGGGTGTAGACAGACAGACAGAAAACAAAGAGATCCTAAAAGGGTTCGGTTTTTTTCCTTTTGAGGTATGGAACCCGAAAAACCCGCCTTTTTCCATTTAAGGTAAGGAACTCTAAAAAAACTCAACGTATGAAATACAAAGTTTTTCGTAATCAAAAGAAAAATAGAGTTCCCAAAACTAAAAAATACATACAGTCGTAATATAATTCGCAACTTTCAGACACTCCAAATTGCGGTCAAACTTTGGTCCAAAACTTTATTTGCGGGCGAAAAAAATTCGGACAATTTCGCCACTTATTTGCTCGGTTTTCCCACTTTAAGGGGAATCCGAAGCGTTTATCAAATAATGTACTCGGGAGTTTTCGGTTTTACGAACATCTGTTGCGACCGCGTTTAATGTGGAGTTGAAGAAAACTACTGCCTTTGTGTCCTGCGACCCGCGTATTTTTTTATGATGCGGTGTATATGTTAGTCTAACTGAAATTGTTAAACAGTGATTAAACTATTTGTATGCGCAATCTCCTAGTTTTTGAGACGGATTGTAACTTTGAGAACAAAGTGAATTTCTAATTAAAGTAACATGTCATGTCATCTTTAAAGTTTATTTCGTCATTTAAGACATACCTACTCGCCGGGGTTGCGGATTGTTCGAAAGAGATACCGCAGCCCCGGAACGTAAAGGGCAATAGAAGAAACATGGGTGGGTTTTAGTCAGTACAAGTCCGACAGTCCTCCACCCAGAGCGGGGGAATTTATTTGATGATTTCCCATCCGAAAAAAAAAGACATAGGTACCTACTTACACTCATGTATAACAAAAGTTTTATTTACTGGTTTTTCGCTCAGCATACTCAAAATTGCTTAAAATATACTCTCTGACTTATTGTGTAAATATTGTGTCTTTATTTAAATGTTACACTGTTTTTTGCCATATAATACTCTGTTATTATTTTCCGATAAAACCGAAAATTCACTCAAACATGTTCTGTTCTGTTATCCCATTACGTGAACGCTTATTGCCTCACACAACCGACTTAGGCAATCACCGGTACACGAGTAATCTATTTAGCTACCCAATCCACTTCTGTGCGAGTATGGGCGCCTGGTACCTAAAGTACATTTGGGTACCGTAGATGTGACGAACAGATTTCAACTGTGATTATCGGGATAAGGGTGTGTTTAATTACGGATAATGGAGTGAGCGAGAGGTTTGATTTGAAAGAGATAGCCTGCATTCCTGAATTCATTTTCTAGACACTGCTATTCGAAAACCAGAGTCTATGCAAGTCATTCATAAACATGTTTTAAGGACGGGCTATTTCAACTTTTAGAAGATTTACGTAAAACGAATCTTGAATTCAGTGGTTCTTCACTCAGAAATATGAGCAAGTTTGTAATTTTTTTTTTGCTGAAAACTGTTAGTAAAAAAGCCTATTTTCACTGAGCACAGCGCCTTAATGTTGTTGGTAATGCTAGTAAAAACCACTACATTTATCTAAGGTGATCAAACATGCACGGACAGATTGCGGACAAGCTACGGAGCTTGCCCGGACACTGACTGATACTTCAGTAGTTATGTTGGGCACGTTAGTCTAAGCTTGCAGATATTAATATGTATTCTGTAATATGAGAACTGTTTACTGAGCGCCGATTATGGTCTTCGAGATAATTATATAAACACAAGGCGTGTTTATTATATTTATTTGTCACATCCTTCTTAGACACTCCCGGCAACCGTAGATGCTGGCCTGTGGATGGTGAGCAATGGGTAGCTCACCGTCCGTCCGTCCAGTGACCACAGGCCGTGCTGACAGTGCGTTAGTGTTCCACGCGCACTTTAAAGAGATGTCAGCAAAACAGATGGGCCTACTAGGGCCACCGCCTGCCGGCGTTGCGGGTTATTCGAAAGGGATACCGCGGCCTCGGAACATAAAGGGCAATATAAGGAATATAAATGAGTGTTTTGTGCCAGTAGAAGTCCGACACTCTACCCCGCTCCGCCCAGAGCGGGGAAAGTTATTTGATGATTTCCTATCTGCCAAAAACAGACAATCAAATCATCATACAATTAAAGCCACTATACATATATCACCATCACTTATCTAAAACGTTCCCTGAATAAGCTGTATAAGTTTCGTCTTATAGTTTCTTATCAAATCTGGTAGTTGTTTGGTCTAACTCCGACTGCGCCAACAGATAAAAGACCCTCTTAGTCTAAGATGAAGTTGAAACTCATCGATTATCATAACTCTTGAGCTGCCAAATCCTTAGACTAACAAGTGAGGCTGGCAGGAGACGATAGTGCTAAGGAAAATATATTATTTTAGGTTAGGTTCGAGTTAGATGCAGTGCGGAGGTAAATGGGGATGTGGGACAAAGTTGAAATGTGAATTTTGTGTTCGTTATTATTTTTTGTACATCTTTAACAGTAGCTATAGAAAATCGGTGAACGGAAAAGTCTGGCACCACTTTTGCCAATGTGTTCTTTGATTCTTAATCATTTGTTTTTATGTCTTTTAATTAAATTTATTACATTTCTGTACATTATTTACTAAATACAACTATTTAAAAAAATATTTACTTGTCTCAATTTCTCAAGATGAGAAAAAAATTACAGGTTGTTAAAAAATTTGTCCACGTCGCATCGTGGTGTTTTTTTATCAGTAGCAAAACAGACATGATCTAAATCTCGGGGGTCTAAAAAGCCCGCTTAAGCAGAATCATAATAGGTTTTGAATTACGTCTATTCGTTAAATGGTCACAAATCGACAATTCACAATATTAACTTCATCTGTGACCATTTTAATTATTTTAACGTAATTCATATTTTTATCCAATTATAATTTTGCTAAAGTGGCCAATTTAGACCCCCAGTAGTAACGTCTGTTTAGTTTCAGTAATTAATGAAGAGAGAGAGGCTTTCTGTAGAACTTAGTCCCAGCCTGAAGTAGGTACTAAGACTGTAGTAACAGTAGAAGGTCGTTAGTTTCAAGGCCTTGATGAACTATTGTATAAAGCATATTACTCATAATAATTAATGTACCTAGTTTTCACTCATTGTGGAAGTTTGTCGAACTTCGAACAATAATGGACATAAATCTGTTTTGGGCAAGTTAGTTCTAATATGTTAAAAACTTCTTCGTTTAATTTACCGCATGTCATCAAGACAGCAATCGCGAAAGGGTTGAGCAGAGGTATAAAGTTAGTATGTACATCCACAATTAGTCAGTTATCTAAGCGTCATGAATTATTAGGCGATCCTATTGCCTAAGGTATTCTTGGTAAAAAAACACTCACTAACACTGTACCCATCCTGCCGGGGTTGTGGATTGTTCGAAAGAGATACCGCGGCCCCGGAACGTAAAGGGCAATAGAAGGAACATGGGTGGGTTTTAGTCAGTACAAGTCTGACACTCCCCTTGGAAGTTATTTGAAGATTTCCCATCCGCAAAAAAAAAACATAGGAATCGCACCCAAAACCTCGCAGTTATTTTGTTTAATTGATAGAAAAGCGAACGAAATATTAAATGTTTTGGTTTTCGTTTGTATTTTGGTCGTAATACGGGTGCAATGTAAATGGCTGAAACGTGCGGGTCACATATATGTATGCGCCAAATTAAATGTAGGATATTTATTTATTGGTCACGGTTTTTCGTTATAGTAGTTGTTTACTGTACTGGTATTTATGCACAATCGTAAGTAACTAATGTCACGTCGCGACATGTCGATAATTGACCCACCCGTCCCTTATAGGGGGTGCCCTTATCGTGTAGTCGCTTAGTTTAAGTTTTTTGCCCTGGCTGGAGGCCTTAATTTCAAGGCATTCACAGAAATTGCCCCGTTAAGCAGACGACAACCTCTTAAGTTGAACTGCGAGATTGCATTTCTAAAAAAAAAAAGATTTATGCTATATGGCATTTTCAATCAATCGACCTTAACACAACACTTATTTGGCCTAAAGGTGTGCATGTTTCTAGACTATTTGATCGTAGTTTTTGGAATCTAAACCTCTTTTGTTATCATTTTTATTTTTGCTGATGTTTCTGAACAACCCATAGGTGCCATACCGAAAGATCTGTGAAGTTCTGCAAATTTTATTTAAGGTAGACATTGTATTGGAACAAAATAGGCTACCTAATTTGTCTAGACTTATTCCAGTGTAACTTAAACACACTGCATATTCAAATTATTTCAGTCAGAGCCGTATCACAAATTAACCTAAAAATACCGTGTGAAAATATAATGAACCAGCATAAACGTAAGTAGGTGTATAGGCATTCATACCCAACCATAGACACAGTCCTTTTATAAACGACCTATTTTTCTAATGGTCCTCTTCATAAATCTTTCGACCGCTACCTGCCGAGTCTGATTATCTCAACGCAATATATTATAGAACAACATTCACGCAACTATAAATCTTATGCTATACTTATCAGGGTAAGTTTTGCTAGAGCTGTTAAAACAGATGGGGCTCAAATTATATCAGGGTTGTTTTATAATTAAATAGATGTTGGACTAAATGTCATTGACCACATTATAGGGCCAAATTGCAATAGTTTAAGTTGTTTGGTAGTTAACACCAAATTTGCAATTTGAAATCATCGTCACCCGATTAACAAACCCAAGCACCACCCAAAATAGTTGGGTACTCAAGTTGAGTTTTCAAAAGTTACCAGGAGCCCATATAGCAATAAATAGCTCTCAGAGGGGTTTGAATTTTAAGTTGGATTTTCATAGCACGTCTTTATTTGAATTGCTTCTTCAATGATATCACTTATAATAATTATTACGATAAGTGATGCATAGGTAAAACTTTGATGTCAATCGATAATCACTAGTTAGAACGTTTTGGCAATTAACATTAATTTCACCCGCGGTGGTAAGTGTCGTCCAAATTCCTACAGATCATAGATAAATCAGAAATAAAAATTGTATTAAACAGAAAAGTATGCAAATGGGGATAATACGAAAAGTTATTTATAGAAAATCCTTAAAAATCAGTTTAGGTTTTAAGCTTATCTATCAATTGATAAGGATTTACTATTTTGCCCAAAAAGTTTGTGTGAAAAACTGGCATTACCTATAAAAAAAATACTCATTGTAATATTTTCTTTCTACCAGGCGAGCATGACTTGGACGATAGTATGGAGAGGATTGGCGCAACCGTGACACAGGTGTACGCACACCCGTATTCTGCCTCCCTAAGCCACAACGGCACCTACATCTGCAGCGCCGTCATACTCAACAAATACTGGCTAGTGACACTGTCTAAATGCTTTAATTCGTAAGTATTATTTAAATCTCTACATATTTTTTATTATTTTCTCTAACTAAAAAATCACCTACTTTAGGATTTTTTTCTGTATTGTGGGTGCATTTACAAACTCACATACACAAACAGCCATACCCGGAACAACTATCTATAGGATACACAAATATTTGTTCCGTGCGGGGATCGAACCCGCGGCAGTAACCAATATTCTTATAAAGAATACATCTGACAACAAGAGAAAGATATAACTATTAAAGATTTCATGTAACTTGAAACAAATCAAAAGCCCATTGCCTTCAACTTCTTACCCATTAACAACAGTTATTCAGTAAATTCATCTCTAACCACAATAACGTTATCAATATCATTTAATGATCTCTAATCTCTATTATTCTATTCAAGTTTAAATCATTGACAGATATGGCATGACTATTCTATTAATATATTCGATGTTAGTGAGTTATTTCTTCTCATACATAAATTACTCAATTAACTTCAATGAAATTTCGCCAATGGATACCCACAGTTTTAGCTTAACACGATTCGTAGTTTTATTCAGGTACATCAAGTTAGCTTCCTTACAAAGCCAGTTAAACTGCGGCAACAACTATATTTACTTACTTGAACTTCTTGTACAGTAAGTATGCTTCGGCAGACTTAATACCACAAAGCATTCTCTACCGGTTAACTATTGGGTTTTATAAGACAACATTGTAATAGGGTTACAAAAATAATAAAAAAGTAAATAACAACTTGTTTCGAAAACTTACACATACCTACTTATATAGATTTTAATCCAAAAAAACAAAACTTATAAATTTTATGTTAATAAATCCTTTCTGATATTTTAAAAGCGAAAGTGAGTTTGTTTGTTTGCTTGTTACGTCTTCACGCCTAAATGGCCAAATCGATATTGATGAATTTTGGCACAGACTTAGTTGAAACCCTGAAAACGGATATGGACTAAAAAAAAAGTGGGAAAAGGGGGAGAAAGAGGGAAGAAAAGGGGAGAGAAAGTAATTTTTTTTCTATCGTCATTCAAAGTAACTATGTATGCCACGCGGTCGAAATCGCGGGAGGACTACTAAATAAAAGGGAAACCCAATAATAATTAGTATTTTCGTATTGTCAGGTGATTCCTTTCTCTGGAACCTTCACTTCCCGTTACCAGTGGGCTACTATTTTAAACTGAAACTCTGACGCAGACTGTTTGCTAATTATTTTGCCACTTTAACGATTGAATCGAATTTGATAAGGCTCACAGCAAAAAGGATAAGTCATTGTCTTGGTCGCATGCTATGTGGAAAAATAGAAACACCGAAGCGGACGAAACCGCAGGAAAAGGAAATTGCTGAATATTTGCTCTGTGTCTCTAGAAATATCTACCGTTAGATAAAATCGGAAATGTTAATTAAATATTGGCCTGGAACGCATCTGGTTCACTTCGGCGTAATATTTGGGCTAAGGTCAGCAGGACGCAGAAGTTTTCGTTCGTAAATTAAATGGCGGAGTGCAAAGGGCAAAGTGATATCGGAGTTTGGTACAGTGCCCGGTTTATGGCAAGAAGCTCATCCCTTCCTACATGACACTTATCTCACAAAATGAGGGTGTTGCTAGGTAACCTTTCGTGTCAATTGTTCTGGATTTGGTTGGCTTTTTGGCCTTATGTCTGTGATTTTTTAGAGAATAACGATTAAAAAGTAAAATATCCGAACTTTTTTTGCAAATATCCTGCTTTTTCAGGACTTTCAAAAGAAATGGTGAACCTGAGCGTATCATATATTATCTTTTCTGTCTGTCTACCTTTCGAGGAATACAAAGCCTGATGTTGTGTTATGATGTACTAGGGCTTCAGAAAATGTATGTACCTTCTAAAAGGCGTAAGCATAATGTACACTGTGTAATTGGTTATACCATTGTTATTAAGGCCAATTGAATTGTACCGGCCTGCAGGGCAACTCCGGACCTGAACAAATAATCCCGTTTGACAGATCAAATATGTACCTACCACAGAGCAAGAAAATGCCCGGGGAAGCTGCTGTGGCATAGTAAACATTTTCTATTAAAACTTAGGATCTTCCCGTCTCATCTTTAACTTAGATACTTTTGATCAATCCGGATCAAAACTAGGGGGTACGATTCTAGATTGGCTTTTTTATACGGATGTGAAATCATCAAATAACTTTGCCCACTCTGAGCGGAGCTTGGGGATTGCCAGACTTTTACTGACTAAAACCCACCCATGTACCTTCTTTTGCCCTTTCGAACAACCCGTAATCCCAGCAGGCAGTGGCCTTAGTAGACTCCTCTGTTTTGCTTACATATCTTTGAAGCACGCGTGAAACACGAAAATACGTCCTGTCGTCACTAGCTAGACGGACGGTGAGCTACCCATTGTTCACCGTCCACAAACTCGTATTTACTGTGCCCGGGAGTCGTTTCGCGTCAACCGACGCCTGGAGCGGGCTTTGAATCCGATTCTTAAAACATCGCATAGATCGTCCAGACCTATCGTCCTCGAGGATGCACAATTTATTCAGTTATAATGATACAGATGCAAGTAATCTTAGTTTCCTTTTGTATTTTATAGGAAAGGTTATTAGAAGGCTAGCTGTGCCCACCGGTTTCCGCGCTGTTTAGGTCTCCTGCTGAAGAGTGGCCCTCTTATCACTTAGGGGTATGGAAAACAGATCACGGCCGATTCTCAGACGTACCGAATATCAATATATATTTTCATAAAAATCGACCGTTTCCGAGGATTATGGTAACTAAAACTGTGACACGAGCCTTGTCGACAGCGCGTTTGTGTTCCACGTACGCTTAAAAGAGATGTCAGCAAAAAAAGGGAAATATTTATGTATTTAAGTATTTATCGTTATATTATATTTGTTAACGTTTTCGCGAAACACTTTCTGTTATGCAGCCTGCACCTACTATGTTTTCTCCCTGCATCACCCTAAGGTAGACTGGTAGAAAATGCCCAAGGCATTATATCCGCCTTTGTACAGTGTTTATAGTCCATAAAGTTTTATTAAATAAAATAAAAAAATTAATATTTATCAGACAGCTAAAGTTTTAGCATAATACTTATTCTACAACCTTCGTTCTTGTTGGAAAATCGCTTTAAAACAAAAATAATCGAAACATCTTAGAATTCTGATATTTTAAGCCTTAAACATTTATGAATTTAAAAAAAAAACATAATACATTTATTTTAAATGTTTTAGGCCATGGCGGCAAATCTCAGCAGAGATTAGCCATGAGCGCGAAAGATATTATAGTGCACAAATGTGATCCACGATCCCGTGCTGGGCAGCCCATCAACGGAACACAGTTACATCAAGTAGAATGTCGAACTGTATGTATATTCATTCACATTATAAGTGCAAAAGTTTTTTAGCTACACTCGTAGGCAAATTCAGGGTCAACTTATTTTAGATTGACATCGCTAAAATGGTATAAATGCGAGAGCAACTGTGTCTGACTAGTTAGACTATCTGACCTTTTCACGCCTTAAGGATTTCAACGAAAGTCACAGAGGATATAGGATACTTTTATCCCGGTAGTAGTTAGTTTCAGTAGGATTATTTACAACTTTAATGCGGACAATTTTGCGGAGAGAGACTAGGTGACCATAAAATCTAAAGACACGCTTCCTCCCACCATTACAACAAATGACCGTACAATTAATTCCAAGGACTTTCAAGAAATAGCAGTCTCAACAACCAATTATAGCCTTTATCGTAGCTGTTAATGCACAAATTAGGGAAACTGTTTACGTAAAATTAAGACAAGATTACGAAACCCTTAGTCGATGGCAAATACTCATTCATTCAGCAAACACCCCACGGATTATATTCTCCGTCTCGCTCTAACATTCAAAATTAAGTAAGAGAGAACGAGATGAACATGTTTGACTCATTCAAATTACGCATTGCGTTGGCTGTATAGCCTTTTGCCTTTGCCTCTTGATAAACAAATGTTTGCAAATCTACCTCGTCTATTATGTGCTGAAAAGGTTTTAGCATGAATGTAAAGTTTATTTGCTATTCAAAAAATGTTAATGGTTATTACAGGCTCCTTTGTTGTTTAAAAAAGCATTTGTACAATCCATATTTAACATCACTACAATAGTTTAAATGACCATGAATTAACCTACGAAAACACGAACTGAAGAGAAAAAAAAAATCAAGAAATCTCAGCCTAGCTAAGCTCCAAATTTAAAGTAGTTAATTAATTTTGATATTTTTATTAGATTTTGTTGCCAATCCTTACTAAAATTATAAAAGCGAAAGTGAGTTTATTTGTTACCTCTTCACGCTTTAATGGCAAAACCGATTTTGATGAATTTTGGTACAGAGATGGTTGGGAACCAGGAGACGGACATCGGCTATTTTTTTTTAAAGTGAGTTATGAGGGAGAAAGAGGGAAGAAAAGGGAAAACAGCGTTGCTACAAATCAATAAGGTCCTAGGGCAAAAACTGCAGGTAGCAGGTACTGTGTTATACCGAATTTAACGCGAGCGAAGCCGCGGGCAAAAGCTAGTAAACAATATGGCAAAAATCATTCAGATTCCATTTTCAGCAGTTTGCAGAATATGAAGGGATTTTCAAAAAGCGGTCCAACATTTTTTTTATAAGTTAAAAGACTTAATTTTTAATAATAGAATCTTTGATAATAATATGTACTTGAAATCACCTAACTAATTTAGATTGTATTACAAAACTTTGTTGATTTTATTTATGAGAAATATGTACCTGGTCAATTTAGGATACAGCTGTTAGGGGCATGCCTTTGTCCAGTATAGCACAGTTGATTGATTCAATTAATATCATTCAAATCGGACGTCTCTGCAAAAAGTTATGCGTGAAAAATCCATAAAAAAATATAATGTACATGGCAAATTGACAACCTCTTCTTTTTTGTGTTTTCGTTTGTTAACAAAAGCTTTATTAACACATAATTCCTTAATTAAATACTGTGTTACGTTTTATTTTTATCATAGACTAGCTTCCGCCCGCGACTTCGTCCGCGTGGCACAGTCACTTTGGGCTAGCGCTAACCACACTAACTTTAACCCGCGTGATGATTGAAAAAAAAATATCTTCCTCTTCGCTTTTCTTCCCTCTTTCCCCCCCCTTAACTCAATTTTTTTATAAATTATCATATGTCCGTCTCCAGGGTCCCAACTATCTCTGTACTAAAATTCATCAAAATCGGTTTGGCCATTTAGGCGTGAAGACGTAACAAACAAACAAACTCACTTTCGCTTTTATAATATTAGTATTAGGTTACTGCCTATCCAGTAACCATATTCTACAAGGATATCAACCCGCAACCTTACCCAGAATTTCAATGGCCTTACCCAAACGGTTACCTTACGAATTTATTCGGCTCAAGTTTCAATCAAATGTAAATCAGTATTCTACATCTACTATGTCATCAAATTACATCGGCTTACTAAAACTATTCTATTTTTAAGCTTCTAACCACAATCAATTTTATCAAAAAAAACACAATCTATGGTTTCTAGGTATTGCTACTTCAATTTTTTTTAATACCTGGTTTCATCAGAGGGGCCAGTCAAGGCCACTGCCTGCTGGGGTTGAACCTTTTGAACCAATTTATTCTGGGTTGGCGCAGTCATCAACGTTTTGTACAACAATCATCTTGCCAGCTTTGTATGTTTCCGGGGTTAAAGGGTTATTTAAAAGAGACACCACGGCCCCGGAACACAAAGGGCAAAAGAAGGAAAATTGATGTGTTAGACAGTAAAAGTCCAAAGTAAGTTATTTGATGATTTATTTGATGAATATTCTAATTTAAAAGAGTGTCCATGGAGTTTCTTGCTCATTCTTCTCCATAGACATCAACGCTTTGGAATGGGCAACTACAGTACTTTCACAAGTTATTATGTCTTGTGACTGGGACTGTAGCATTAACATTTTGTTTTTTGATATTCAAAAGTGTCTCTAATGGTCTAATTGAAATAAATGATTTTGATTTTTGATTTCCCCCATCCGGAATAAAAACCTGGTTTCATCGCATACTACTTTCACAAACTATAAATGCGCATATAAACAAAAACATTTTGGTTTTTAACTATTCTATTAAAGAGATTAACTGAATATACTCCTCCTCGACCAAAAACTTACACTCAAACCCAACAAATTTAAAAGCATAACCTTTTTTCCCCACCTTCGGGAAATCACGACCCAATTCTTCGTAACTAAAGAACAAATCGAATGAATAAGTGCTTGTCAACAAGCATCAACTTTCGGAAATAGAAAACCTTCCATCTAATAATCCGACTACCGCCAAAAACGTCTGACGAAACATAAATCATCTTATTTTACTATGTTACTAAACATCAGGGTTTATGTGGGGATCTGCTAATATCCAAGTCGGTTTATGTAAGAGGCCCTTAATATCCTCGGAAGGACCAACAATGTGGGAAAGATACGCAGTGGTCCTTTTGTACGGAAAGTAAACGATGTAGGGTCGCCGATGTTGCGTTGTAGTTTTATTTACGGTACTAGGTTTGCAGAAAATGGAGGGATTCTCAAAATGTGGTCAAACCTTTTTTTTCAGACTAAATTTAAAAAAAATAGAATCTATTATATGTATATCAAATCACCGCATTAATTTAGAGTGTATTATAAAACTTCGTTTATTTTATTTACGGGAAAAGTGTCCAGCAATGGATTTTAATAGGCACAGTTGATTGATTGAATTGATAACGACAATCAATGTATTTTCAAGCTTGTTTATGCTTAAAAGTCTATCTACGAAGGTATTATTACAGTAGTCGAAAAAAACATTAAATGGCAACCCTAAGTCAAAACCCCAAATCGTTGCAAGGCCAACCCTCAGGGATCCATACCTGACAAGTAGTAATAGGTAGGATAAAATTCGAAAAAGGGAGCTATAGAACGTCACGTCTAAGGTAAACCTTAATGGTGGATATAGTAATACCTGCTTTATTATTTATGGAAGCCTGGTATTACGTTTGGACATGATAAGCTGACAATATAATGCGATAATAGTACGTGTAATTTGTTTGAAAGTTTTCTGAGTTATTATGTTTGTTTGTGTCATTTGTTATCTGTGTGTTTATCTATAATGAAAAAGAATAATAGGCACAACGTTTTTGTGTCTTAAACAAGACACAAACACAACAAATACAGGGTGGCAGGGACGACGCACTAACACGTATTTTGTTCACCCGTAGAAAATTTTCATCGGTATCTTTTAATAACCACAATAACCTTTTAATCTTATTGCAATACCTCATCATTTTCCTGCCCTAGTCCCATTCTATTTGGGGTCGGCGCAACACGTTTTCTTCTTCCATTCTCCCCTATCAGACGTTATGGCATCATTTACTCCTTTCTCCTTCATATCATTCCTTACACAATCCATCCATCTTTTCTTTGGCCTTCCTCTCGCTCTCCATCCATCAACATTCAAATCCATCACATATTGTCAAAATGTATGGAACACCATTTTATCACATCACACACATTTAACATCATTTCTGTCTATGTTTAAGTTTACCTGTACTACTTTTGTTTTAACAGCTTAGAATAGTGCATATATAACTTTTAATATATGTTGTGGAAAATGTTGTAGGTTATACATTTACAACGGTTATATACGGCAACAAAATTGGGCCAAAGTAACAACCGATTGGGTTCCGAACAACAGGACCCGGCGACGCGGTAGGCCCAGGAGGAGATGGCGTGACGAGCTAGACTTCCACGAAAAGGACTGGGCCAAAACAGCAAAAGACAGAAAAAAATGGGAGGAAGGAAGGGAGGCCTTTGCCCTGCAGTGGGACACAACTGGCTCATAATAAAAATAATAATAAATAAATAAATATACTTTTGACGACACGGTTGGCGCAGTGGTTGAGCGATCGACTGCTGCGCTGTGTGTCGCGGGTTCGATCCCCGCACGGAACAAATATTTGTATGACCTGCAGATAGTTGTTTCGGGTCTGGCTGTTTGTGTATGTGTGTATAAATGTTTGTAAACGTGCCGCGCGGTTTGTCCAGCTTGTCCTGTTATCTTTTACCAGGTCTTTTTTTCTTTTGTTTTATATGGAAAACCATCAAATGACTACTCCCGCTCTGGGTGGAGCCGAAGAGAGCGTCAGCCTTGTACTGACTATAACCCATCCATTAAAGACTGACAATTCATTTGTCGTCAATCAAAAAGCTGTATTGTCACGTTTATCCTAAATTGAATTATAATGCCCCTAATAGAGACAAATTCTACACCAATTTTTAAAATTCCCATCAAACACAACACCCATTAAATCCCGACCCAAAACCCGCACTTTCGCTACCCCATTGTTATCCATAATTTATGTAGAGCTACGTTCCTTTGTTTCAGAAGCATCATAACCTCGTATGTGACGCACAAGAATCTTGGCAATTACAATGTGAGGGTAGGCAGCTCGTATAACAACAAGGCTGGAGCTCTCTATAAGGTAAAGTTTACTTTTAGGCTCTGCGCAGACGATGGACTAAATGTTGGCCGGTCTGAAACGACCGCCGAAACGTATCTAGTCATTGGTAGCTGATCAACCAATGGACAATATATATTTCGGCAGTCGTTATTTTTCATTTATTGACTGTGGTAATTCTGTATCTGTAAGTTGGACAAATAGTCCATCATCTAATTAGTGCCTTATTAACATAAATTATATCACGCCTGTAATTCTTGCAGAGTTGGGCGGGAACTGTAACGTCAAGGATACCGACGCCTGAGCATTTTTCAACCTTATTACTTTGAGCATAGGGGTGAAACGTGGTGGGTGGGTGATCAACAAGTGCATATTTTTTGTCAATTTTGGTGGCAAAATTTTACTTTACTTTTCGTGAAAACTATTGACCTAGGACAAAAATAGAAAGTTCAAGCTTCAGGAATCTTCATGAGGTCAGAAAATATCCTGGTAACTTTTTGAGATATTTGAGTTCAAAGACTAGTGTAGCCACCAAAATTGAAACTTGTCCACCAAAATTGAAAGTTGACCACCAAAATTGATATTGGTCCACCAAAATTGAAAGTGCTTAAACAATACATTAAAAAACAGTTTTTGTCACAAACTTAAATCTCACTAATAAAGCTCAATGACCAAAAAACTCCATCAGTTAATAAAACTCAGTCTTGTTATAATAATATTTCGTTTATTCAGTTACATACATTTTAATTAAATTTTTAAATATTTCTTAATAAAAACATAGAAAATAAAAACGAAACATTTAAAAATACAAAAAATAGTACCCCACCGGCATCGGGAACAGGGTCGAAGCTACCGGTGGTTAGAGTTCCAGAGACAGGAACCTCCTCACAATACGGTTCAACGAGGAGAACTGCCTTCCGAATCAGGCCCTTGATCCAACCGCCTAAGAAGAGCTTCGACAGATGTTCGTCGAGGCTCTTGGCAATCAAGCCATTGCCCGTTACGACAATCGGCACAATGATAGCCGAGTTTACATTCCCAGGTCGACAGCCTCGTGTGCCAAGTCGAGATATTTTAGTTGTTTTTCTTTCTCAGCTTTTACGAGGTTCTCGTCATGCGGGATGATTACATCTTATCACCACGATGTCAGGCTTATTGGCGACAATAGTCCTGTCAGTAATGATAGACCGATCCCAGTACAGCGTGACATGATCTTTCTCGAGAACTGGGTCGGGCACATACTTGTAGTACGGTACCTCAGATTCCACAAGATTATATTTCAAGGCAAGTTGCTGATGAATAATCCTGACTACTTGGTTGTGCCTATGCAAGTACTCGCCGTTAGCTAGACGAGAACAACCAGAAATAATATGTCCGATGGACTCACCCGGACGGTGGCATGCCCGACACACATCAACCGTCCCATCCTTCATAATATATTTCCGGTAGTTGTTCGTCAACATAACTTCGTCCATTATCGCACAGACAAAACCTAAAGTTTCCCCAAAAAGCTCGCTGAATCGTAGCCAGGATACGGATGCTAGAAAATCTACATCGGGCCCATGAAGAGCCCTGTAAAAGCGCCCGTGAAGCTCCATGCCTGCCTTGCTATACTTTCTTGCGGTCATCGGTAGTAAGTACCACAATATTTATTATTATTTATCTGATGAATTCGTAATGAGAATTATGAGGGTAGACATAAAAAATATCTTTTTATTTTGAACAAAATTACTTGCCCTACTACAAAAATTTTCTCAGCAAAACTAGGAAACTAAAACATAATAAACTCTAAAATAAAACATGATTAAATAACAATATTAAACCACAAGGCAGAATCTTAAGAGAATCAATCAACAAAAATCACACAGCATGATATCAGTCATTAAATCCAAGAAAGAATATTATAGTTCCTAAACATGAAGCTTGTCTCGTCTTTATTACAAAAAAAACATGTAATATAAAAATAATTAATATTTAAATAAGTATTTATAATTGTACACATAATTGTACTCGGATCGATCCATCATCACTGACAGGACTATTGTAGCAAATAAACCTGATGTATAACAGACCGGTAACAGACTTACAATAGACCTGTGGATCGATCAGAGCGGCGCGCAATGATTGTTGACGTAACGGTCCCACATGACGAGAACCTTGTGGAAGCCGAAAAAGATAAACAAATCAAGTATATTGACTTGGCTCGCGAGGTTGTCGACATGTGGGACGTGTACTCAGCGATCATTGTGCCGATAGTCGTTACAGCCAATGGCTTAATTGCCAAGAGCCTCGACCAACACCTGAGAAGGCTCTCGTTAGGCAGCTGGATCAAGGGCTTGATACAGAAAGCGGTACTCCTGGACAGGGTACGTATTGGTAGGAGGTTCCTTTCTCTGGAGCCTTGACTGCCGGTAGCTTGGACACTGTTCCCGATACCGGTGGGCTACTATTTTATATGTTTTTAATAAGAAATATGTAAAAATATAAAAAAATGTGTATACAAATAAATAAACGATAATAATACTAATTTTAATACGGTTTTAATGTACTCTTTCGGCATACTTAAATGGACTCAGACTGAACTTGATGCCCTGGATAGGAGAGTTCGTACACTGCTGAACGCAAACCGGATGCATCACCCAAGATCATCGGTAATGAGGCTGTATATCCCTCGGAAGTGCGGGGGTCGAGGCCTATTTAACGCGAAGACCTTCCATAACCGAGAGGTGTGCAGTCTCAGTAGCCATTGCCAGTCGACCTTAGAGTAGTGCAGAAAAATAGCATGGCATGTGCACTTAAATAAATAGAACAAACAGAACAGAAACAAATAGAATAGTAACGTATACATATAAATGAACAATGTGCAGTGAAAAACTGTCTTTATATGTACAAATAATATATAAACAGTACATACTTAAAATTTGGTGGCTTATTTTCAATTTTGGTGGTGAAAATCGCCACCAAATCCACCAAAATTTAACCACCAAAATTGAAACCAGGCATAAAAAAATTCTTAAAAAATACTGTTATTAAGATACAAAAGAATAAATATCACTGATAAATAAGTTACCCAAAATTGACAAATTCTTGTCCCCTGTTCGACCCAAGAAAGATACTTTTTTTTGGCGAGCAATTACAGCACTAAGCACACACCTGTTACGCACCACTTCCCGCACACGACTGAGAAAAATAGAACATAATAAGCGATTGATCGCACACGCACGTATCTTCATGATAATGTAAATTGAAAAAGTGCTACCAAAATTATGATTTTTGCTAGGACAAACTTGAATCGAGTATCCTGTGCTTTTAACATCAATTTTATAATATGATTTAGATGTTTTTAGATAGTGTGTCATATGCATTTACCAATGAAATAATTTGTTTTTTACTTTACTTTTAATTGTTACTTTGGTTAATACATTTATATCAAAAAATGGAGCTAGGAAAAGCCACCAAACTTGAATTTTAAAGTTATTTATTTTTCCTATCCTCCATAGGTAAGCCTATTTAAAAAAAAATTGTGGCCCTAAGTGGAATAAGTTAAGTAGTCACTAGAAAAAAAAATTAAGAAACATCCCATCATTTTACACCATGATTCTCAACGTGGACACGTAAAATTTGCGCGTGGGATATTCACCCTGGTCAGACGCAAATGTCCTCGATGGTACCTATAGAAAGTAAGAAAAAAAAATATTTGATTCACACAGAAGAAAACAATTGAAATGAAAGAAAAATAATCGTTCTCCCGACTTTAGCCCAATTCATTAAAAAAAATTAAAGGAAGATAACATAAAAAAAATAAGACATGCATGAATCTGGATTAATTGGTCCTGTACGACGCAAAAAAGGCTCCGCATTGGTCTGAAAAAAATGACACTCACTTTCGCTAGTTTAAAAAATAAATGGTGAAATGTGTGAACAAGAGAGCCTATTGCCGTTAACTATTCACTAATTTGGATTCTGGGCACTTTGAAATATCTGACAGAAAACCCTAATAACACACTGCCTGACCTGGGAATTAAACACAAGACCTCATGGTCAGCTGTAGCGATTCGCGACCACTGGACCATGGATCAGGGCTTGTTTACGTTTACATACATACATAACTCTTAACAGAATTATATAAGTTCGTTGATGAATAGACGTTGTTTTTACCTGTTTTTGCCGTATTTTGGCTGTTGTATGGGAGTTTAGTCAAGGAAATTGTGTTTATTTGGAAGTCGGGTAATAGCGTATTATTTATTGTTAAAGTAAAAATATCTCCACTTGAATTTCGGATATAAAATTCCAAGCCGAAGGAGTGATACATAAAAAAAATTAAAACAGATCCCAGTGTTTTATTGAGAAAACAATACCATTTAAAATAAACAAAACCATTTTAACTAATATTATAACAGCGAAAGTAAGTTTGTTTGTTACGTCTTCACGTCTAAATGGCCAAACCGATTTTGATGAATTTTGGTACAGAGATAGTTGGGACTCTGGAGACGGACATAGGCTATTTTTTTTAAAGTTGGAAAACGGGTAGAAAGACGGATGAAAAGGGGAGATAGATATTTTTTTTTCGATTATCACGCGGGTTAAAATTAGCGTTAGCCCAAAGTAACTATCGTCGCGGGCGAAAGCTACTATTACATATCAGATTTACAGATGTACTAAACAACTTAGTAATTTGACGAAAACTCTTATCAAAACTGTGTAATTCCTAACCTACTAATCCAAAGTGGTTTCAGCTGTCCGTGTTGAGAGAATATTAACATTTCTAACAAGCTCCCAATCTAACTCCGGAGTTCCAACAAAATAATTATATTATGAAAGGTCCCTTACCGTTACCAGCCGATAAAATGTCGCACCACTAATTTATCGTAGGGCTGTCATTTCATTATCTTTTTCCACTTAACTGACTTTTACGCGATTTTCCTTGTTGATCCTCCTCGTTCCCTCTGTTTGCCTAGTACATCTATATCTTCTGAGGAAAAATAACTAAGTGAAATATGATTATAATTGATGCTATTCGAATTGCCTTTTGTTTTAAATTAAAATGTCGTTTGAAAAGGCTTTGTTCGGCACAAATTGATAAAGGACTAAATAAAGTAAGCTATCTATAACGCCCGCATATTGATTTTTTGGTATTAAAATATCCCATTGTCCTTCTCTAGGTACCAAGCCTAACTCCAAAACTTAATATATTATTTACGTTCGGCAGTTTTAGTTGATAAACTCATTCACTTGAAAAAAATTGTTGACAATATGTATTTCATCTGTAAAAGATATATATTAGCAACTATTTCGCACCGTCTCTATACCTACATTACCTACTCTTCCTATATTAAATATTATTTTTCGGGAACAAAGTGACATTTAAAATCGTTTAAAAGTGCTTCTGGTACTCCTAAAATAAATTGAGCCCAAAGTAATATAATCTCGACAAAACAATCAGCAAAAACAAAAGCATTCCAACATCAGATTATTCCCAAAACCAAAAGGTAATAAGGGCATCATGAAAACGTAGTAACGTAACCAAATGAGAGGTGATATCAGACGTTTTTATTTCGAGCGTAAAATCTTTACTGTGACATTGGAGGGGATGGTAATGAGTCTGTTACCAACTCCGTTTATTGTCGCTCGGCGTATGAGCATCTCTGGACTCGTGCATTTGGTTAAAAAGGCTCTCAAAATGAGGATTGTGAGGTAAAAACTTCAATTTGGAACGAGGAAATGGGACTCTTTGTGTGGAGCTTACATTTCGGGGCTTAAATTACAGTTGCGTTGATTATCATCTCCTTATTTTGCCTTTCTACATATACATATTTTTGGGATCCATATGTCTATTAAAGCGACCTTTTGATAGTCGTCGTTCTGTTTTTGAGTGTGTGACAAAAATAATCATTATGACTGCTATTAAAAACCAAGTTTTCACAGATAATGAATTTCAGCGTTTTGATAATTTAATAGATGGATGAAAATAGGGAAAAAGCAAAGAAGAGAAAATAAAAGCATTAGTTTTCCTTCCGGCTTATATCTTATTTTAAGATGAATGATTAATGTATACCGTGAATTTATTATCATTTTATTTTAATTTTTATTTAAAGGAACAGCAAACATTTACATAATACAAACTTACTTGTAATTTAACAAAATAACATAATGTAACCTACAACGCTGTCCACAGGTAGACATAGAATTTTAAAAAAGAAATTAAAAAAATATAATACATAATATTACACTCGATCAGTATCTTATAGGTCAAATCAAAAACTACAAATAAAACCACAAAATAACTAAAACGAAAGTTATGTACTAGGAAAACAGATAGCGTCAGCAGGTTCCATTCGAGCACTGTTCATATTTTATTTACGTATGGCCCGTCGCGTCTGCGTAGTACGGACACTGATCCGGCTGGAAAGCGCAGTGATTAAATCTTTAGCAGTTGTGCTTTTATTGGATAGTTTGTTGGCCCTGTCTATTGTGTCGTATTCAATTGTTTGCTGAGTAACTTGACAGGTTGTTGAAATTCAACTTCATTTATCGAAGAAGAAACATAACGCATTATCAAGTTAATTTTCGTCATAGACAGTACTTTAACTTGATCATATATGACAATGCTTTTGTTGGGACAGTTATGAGTATTAATACAAGTCTCATGGAGAGAGAGTCAACATGTCCGTTGACTAACAACACAAAAGCCAAGCCACACTCGTTGAATGCTGAGGTGCAATGACCAGAATGCGTAGATCATTTTTTTTATCAACACTAAAAGAGAACAATTAAAGCACAGGCCGTAAACACATATATACTGCGGCCCTGGAACACAACAGGCTAAAGAAGGAACATGGATGGGTTTTCGTCAGAAAAAGTATGACACTCCCCTTCCACTACACACACAGCGGAAGAAGTCATTTGGAGGATTCCCAAACGAAAAAAAAAACCATAGACACACACACATATTTAGTCTAAGAAAAATATAAATCAAACCTACAAATTACTACGAGTAAATTCTCATTCAACGGTAGTAAAACAATTTCTATAATATGCAAAGCGTTTCAAGGAATTGAAGCAACTATTTACTACGTACTAACTCTTCAAATTAAAGTTTAACTACCCGACTCAAACTAATTGTCTTGCCAGCTGTTCTTCAGAAATAAAAAACTTAATTTAAGTAGGCTTGTCTTTTTATGTGTCTATGGAAAAAAATGAGGGTACATTGTCTCTGTCTTTGAAAATTTTTACTATGACGTCGCTTTTACGCGGTACCCTTCTGCAAAAATGTACTATGAACTATTTTTATCAACATTTAACACGGAATATCTATCATGTTTATCGTACGATTTACGATAAACATGATAGATATTCCTTGAGAGTTGATAATAATATTGAGAGTTTATCCTTGATCATGACGTTTGCCACAGCGCCGAAATATCGGGAACCTAAAGTAAATTATAAACATGGTAAAAATGGCCTTTTCAGTTATAATATTTAAAAAAAAAATTAACGCTTACGTTGGCCATCAGTATGTATATCAAACCGTTTGAGAGGACAAATTTAAATACGATAGGGCGACCACGATACACGCGCGACGACACCCGGCAACCGTAGTTTTTTTTCTGAATGGCATTCCGCAGTTCAACCTAGGAGGTTGTCGTCTGCTTAACCGGGCAATTCCTGTGGATGCCTTAAAAATTAACACCTCCAGCCAGGGCAAAAAACTCACAAACTAAGCGACTACACGCTAAGGGCACCCTCAGTGGGGTACGAGCCTCGACTTAGGGCGTCGATGAGGGAGGACAGCAAAGGGACAGGCTGGATCTGAGTAATATTAATTGGGGACTGATTTGAACTTACTGGCTCAGCAGCGCGGGCTGGCTCTAGGGGTTTTTCTTTCAGGGTTTAGTCCGTATAAGTCTGACACTCCCCCTGGCTCCGTTCAGAGCGGGGGAAGTTATTTGTTGATATCTCACCCGTTATAAAAAGGCCGACCATACAAAACTCATCAGAATATCTTCGTTAAATTCCAGATAAAAATGATGATCAACAATTTCGACTATCACGTGACAGCAGTCAAGCTTGAAGCTCCATTGGTGTTCAGTTCTCAAGTAGACAGCGTCAGATTACCAGGTCTGGACGACAACATCACCCTCGGATTCTTAGCCTCTATCATCGCATGGACTCCTGACGGCGTGAGTATCAAATTCATTAAAAATATTGTAATACTAGCTGCGCCCCGCAGCTTCGCCCGCGTGATGATAAAAAAACTATCTTATGTGTTATTCCAGACAATAATCTACCTCTGTGCCAAATTTCATCAAGATTCGTTCAGTGGTTTTTTCGTGAAAGAAGATCATACATACATCCATACTTACAAACTTTCGCATTTATAATATTAGTAGGATTCTTTCTGTGTTTTTGTTTACTTCTAAGTAGCGTCCTCCTTTTTGTAAGCATAGCATAATCAATCAAGTTTTGATGTTGCTCTGTTGGTGGGTGTCACGTGTCTTCTATACTACTTGGGACATGACGGCTTCTCATACTGTTTACCTTCAAAGTATGGAGAAATGTGGTGAAATAAATTATACTAACTAAAGTGCGCGCCTGGTTTCCTTTTCGATTCTTTATAGGGTACCGTATCTCAAAAGGAAAATACGGAACCCTTGTGGGATCACTTTGTTGTCGCCCCGAGATAAAGGGTCTAGACACTCTGCATTAGACACTAATCTGCATAGTCCTCATGTAAGTTGACCAAGATTTTTGTCTGGACCTTAAAAGAGACTATGACTTGTGAGTTTTGTTTCGGCTGTTTCTTCATAGAGTAGTCGGGTACGAAACATAACTTAGAACATAATTTAGAATCATTTCATTGTAGGCTGTACCGGTTAGTCCCCGCTTTGACCACATAAGCAAATCAAGTCAAATGAATTTGGATTTTCTAGATTGTCAACAAACAAATAACTAAGTAAATTATTCCCGATGCTAAATAATCTTTTTTTTTTATTTCCAAAGCATATGCGTGTGGTAAACGCCCCGATGATTGATCCTGCAATATGCGAGAGTGACACGAAAATGCTACCAGGACATTATGTTTGCTTAGCAGGTGTACAGGACCCTAACAGACACTTCTGCAGGGTATGTTCATATTGTTTTATTATGAGGTTGTTTATTTCACCTTCTTTTTAATCTTATTTGGAATGTCAACTGCAACTACAACACATCCATATTTTTATTTATTTTTTTGGTTGGGAAATCATCAAATAACTTCCCCCGCTCTTGGCGGAGCGGAAGGGAATTTCAGACTTGTACTGACTTTAGGCAAGGAACATTAGGAACATGGGTGGGTTTTAACACACCCATGTTCCTTCTATTACTCTTTACATTCCGGGGCCGCGAGATCTCTTTCGAAAAACGCGCAACCCCGGCAGAAGACACATCCATTACAACCAATATTGATACTGCAAGCATTGGTTTTTGCTATATGACTACGAGAAACATGTTCAAGCGATGAAAGATATTAGAGCCCGTCACGAGTAGACGATAAACGCGCGTATCATGCAACGCAACCGCGTCGTTTTCAAGTCGTGAAAGGGGCTTTAGATATTCGATACGAAATTCGAAAAAGGGGCTTATTATCGTGACACAAGAAACCAACTTAAAAATAGCGTTAAAAAATTCGTCATCAACGCTGTCAGTTGGTAATGTCCCCAAGAGACTGGCCGCGTTGCCACGTTGTATGGCAACGCTTAGCCCCTGGCTAAAGTAAAAGCCATCCCTTAGGCCACGGGAAGTGTTATGACATGTCGATTTATAGGCGATTCGAGCCCCAAAATGTGGTAATTACGCTCCAATTAATTTTATTATGTTAATGAATATCCTAATCGAAAAACAACCCCTTTCATCCCCTCTTACAAAGGCAATAGGAAGCAGGAAGGCGACATTAGGAAACAATTTCACGGGAATTGAAACAATCCCAACTTTGCCAAAAGTAAACAAAGAATTTGAACATCAAACAGTAATTATAAGGAAGGTTGGAACTGGGTCACGAAATACTGGAAAATCGATACTTGAGGAACATTCTTAATCGAAAATTAATGTTTTCTCCAAGTTAATCTTAATCAGATTAATGGCTTTGGAGAGTAGATGTTTTGAGTAGGCATTAGAAGAACAGGCTTTTGAAGAATCTTCGTCATTTCAAGGTTAAACCTTAAGCAAAGCTGCATAAAGAAACTTTTTGACTACGTATTATTAAATGGCATTTACTCGGCGGTCTGCCAACGTCTGTGTTGCCATCATGCTAAAACCGTCAGCTGTCAACCAGGTCAAATCAGGACTTCTAAGAATGGTCGTTCATTAACAATCAGGCGGTGGCGAATACTCAAACCGAGTGTGCCAATATAAAAAAAAACAATCAGGCGAAATCACAGAGATTATATTAGGCAAAAACCGTCAGCTGTCAACCAGGTAAAATCAGGACTTCTAAGAATGATCGTTCAATCAATCAGGCGAGATCGATTTTATTAGGCAATAAAAATGACTGTAATTAAAAATTCACAAGAACTTAAAAAAAAACAATTTCTCATAAGGAAATTTCCCATTTTCACATCTCGATTAGTATTGTTTATAGCACAGCTAGCTTACCCTATAATGATTGAAGAAAACTTATTTTCCCTATTAAATTCTACTCATTCTACCAGGACTTCAAAGTTGCATAGTTACTATTTAAAGATTAGATTCCAATATAGTAATTCATTCAGACCCAGATTCTCAATTCTCTTTTTAAAATCAATTTTTTTAGGGTTCCGTACCTCAAAAGAAAAAACGGAATCCTCATTGGATCGCTTTGTTGTCCGTCTGTCTGTCTGTCAAGATCCTTTGTCTCGGGAACGCATGGAGGTATCGAGTTGAAATTAAAACCATATACAAGACGGTGGTCCCTTAGAGCTGTAAAAAAAATCAATCCTCTTAATCTACGCAGTCAAAACATATGACCGTTTATGTCGCAAGTTTGTACGGAACCCTCCCTGCCTTGCTCTTGCTCGGTTTTTTTTCTCATCTTATTTTTTTCATTCACCATAGTCTTCCAAACACTTTGAAACTCATTGGTCTATTTGATCCTAAGTAATAAAACGAATTCGAAAGTCTATTTATTTTACTCAAACCCGAGTAAGGACCGATAAATTTCGCCATAAGGAATCCCCCGTCAAGGGTCTCTGTCAAGGGAAAACACGTTATTTTTTATCCTGTACTTGAATGTCGCTCCCTTGGGGTAAAGGGTGAAATATTATGGCTTTTTTGTTGGCCAATCGATTGCCCGTCCGATAATTTTATCAACGTTGATAGGTACTTGAGAAAACTAAGTATATTAGGTGGTAAGTTAATAAATCAATGTCTAGTTCAGATTTCAAGCGAAAATTGCTTTGTATTTTCTGGCAAAGGGTCAACTTAGGCACCTATCTCGCCGCTGGATAGCAACCATAAACGAAGTTATGTCGCTACTGTTTTTACAAAAAAATATTATGGCAACTTTTTAGTTACGGACCAAAATCTTAAGTATATTCTTTTGAGCAATGAAAACGCGAAAGTTTGTATGGATGTTTGTTACTCTTTCACGCAAAAACTGATGAATGGATTTTAATGAAACTTTATAATAATATAGCTTAAATATCAGAATAACACATATGTTACAATTCATAAAGATATATTGCATATTCTATCACCACGCGAGTGAAACCGCGGGACGCAGCTAGTAAACCATAAATAAATGAAACAAAGAATAATTCTAACACTTATTGAGTTAAATTAAATTAGAGCAGCTTAATCCCAAGCCTTTTTATCTTCAATGTAATGATTAATATTTTAGTAGGCTTTCAGACATAGTTTAGTTTTATAAAATATTTTTTATTGAGGCTTAGTATTTGAATATCGCTTGGTAGCTTATTATAGTAACGTATACATTAGCATATGAACCTACTCCCTATTTGTTGAGCCTCATTGCAGGAACAACAAATTTGTTCCTCGAATTTACACTAACCACAAGTTAAAGAAATAAGATCGAGTATCGCTTACCATTGTAAACCATGATCGTTTATCATGTATGTATTAATTTAATTTACAAGAACACCTCCGCGGGTAAAGACCTCCTCCAAAGAAGCCCAATTATCTCTATCTTGAGCTAAACTCATCCAGTCTAAGCCAGCCGTTTTTATGATGTCTTCTGCCCATCGTTTACCAGTAAACCAAGTATTTCTAGTTCTCGCAAGCACGTCTGCTGTATGCAACAGACGTGCTTGGTTTACTGTACCCCGTTTCGAATATTGCTTTGCAATAACGAGCAGAGCAAACAACATTACGCATGGTGTTAATAGCCACAATAAAATTAAACGAACTCGATATACTCACGGAAGCACAAACACATAAATCATCTGGATTGTTCCGCTACATTGTTTTATGAGATCATTTGTAAATGTCATTGTGCCGAAGAATAAAAATAAATGGGCATAAAACATGCAGTTGTTTATGTAGTCGCAAAGTGAGGGATGGCGATATTATCTACTAGCTTCCGCCCGCGACTTCATCCCCGTTTCTTCCCTCTTTCTCCCCTATTTACCTTTTTTTAATGTCCGTCTCCAGAGTCCCAACTATCTTTGTACCAAAATTCATCAAAATCGGTTTGGCCATTTAGGCGTGAAGACGTAACAAACAAAGAAACTAACGAACTCACTTTCGCTTTTATAATATGTATTAGTAAGGATTTGATCATCCTTTTTGTACATATTTGGTGTAAATGCAAAATTTTCATGTGCAAATGGTTGCGAGTTATTCGAAAGAGATACCGCGGCCTCGGATAGGACATGTGTAGACACTTAAAAACCGCATATTTGATCTGGCACTCCAAGTATACTCCACTGTAGTGAAGGAGGTGGCCGGACGTTTGAGAGAGAGACCCTTAAACCAACCTAGAAGCCGCGGGAGACGCTCCGGGCGTCAGGCGCCGCTAGACGACTCCCGGCCACCGTAGTTACGGGTCAAGCAGGGGGGCCTGCCGGGATTGCGGGTTTTTCAGAGATATCTAATGCGGCCCCGGAACATAAAGGGCAAAAGGCTGACCCTCCGCCCGTTCCACCTAGAGCGGGGGCAGTTATTTATTATGATTTCTAATAAGCAAAAATAAAAAAATATATATATTCCATTCTTCCTAACTGAACCAAATGAACGTAGATACGATCTCTCTTTAACAAGAGCAAAGGTACTTATAACTTTGTCATGATCTTCTATTCACTAAAATAAAATATAGGGTGAGGACAGATTGTTGATTTCTTTGTTTAACTTGAACTTCCTTAATACAGTCTTTGTTTTAGTTCTAACAAAGTCAAACATTTCTGTTACAGAGAGACAACGGCGGTGCAGTCATCCAAAACAATACCCTTATAGCCTTATCCTCCTTCATCAACACCTGCGCCCTCTACACTAAGACCCACGCCTTCCCCAGAATAACCAGCTTCTTCCTGTGGCTAGACTCCGTTATCTGGGATGATGTCGTCAAACCATCGACAACAGAACCAACTACAACCACAAAAGAACAATCAACTACAAAAAAAAATACCGAAAATACAACCAATGGGGATCCGGAGAATAAACCTTACTACAGTGATATCGGCAAATACATGTTAACCCTACCATACGACCCTATAAATGTACCTTTAGAACCGGCAGAAGACAATTCTGTGTTGCCAGGAATGAGTCTTTATGAGTCGTATTTACAGAGCATTGTTAGGGCCAGGACGTCAACCACAGAGGCAGTCACTGTTGGTCAAGTGACAGAAAAAAACAATGCTTCTTCCAAGCCAATGATGACGGGCCAGAATAAATATTTACGGATGCCAACGAAATATGACCGGTATGATTATAATTACTATGGAAATTTAATTCTTTAATTCATGTTTTTAGAGTACGTAACGCGCTGAGTGGACGTAACGTAAATTCGAAATTTGATTTCAAATGAAAAATTACACACATCCAAAAAATGATTAAGCTGTGTCGTGTTTTATTCATAAAACAACATTTATTTTTATTTACAGCCTGATACTGATCATAATTATAATAAATAGTCACACATTGCATTCTTTGTAGTATTTCATTTGTTTTTCTTTTTTGTAGCGTCTGGTTTTAACGTGTGGAGTAATGGAATGGAAGTGCAAGACAGGATGACAATCTGCATCCTTGCCATATTTGCAGAAGTAACAACTGTGATGAATGTGTAATATCAGTGAATTGAAAATGAATTAACTGTTATCATTAAAATTAGACACTCAGTAATAAATGTTGATTAATTTCTAAATAACTTTTAGCCTTTTATTACTTGCTCCATAAAAATGGTGAAGATGCAGAGCATAACCCCTTCCCCCCTTATAAATGTCACTTCAATAAACCTCTTCCAACTAATGACGTCCTAGTACACCTGAAAGATGAAGCTTCATACACCAATTTGTCGTCGTGGGATTGGGGCCATTTCCACATATTCTGGCTGTGGATCAATATTTAATATCGCAGATGTTTATTTGAGTTCGCTGCTTGTAGTCCCAGGAGTATGGCTCTCATCAATATCATGGTATAACGAGCAGGCGGGTTCGTTTGGCAAAACTGACATTTTAGTTTTTGTATTTTAAGGAAAATCATTCAGGGTTTTAGGCGTGAAGCTCATGCATGTTTGAAGGATATGTACTGAAAAATGAATCGTCCATCATTTATTTTTGGTCACCAGGTCCATAAATATTATTATGTAGTATAGTAGGAAAAATAAAACGCAACGATTTTAAAACTTTGCACAATGAAAGGTTTCTTTAGTCAAATGTTTGGGGGTTTCTTTAGTCAAACAAAAAATCAAATGACTTTCTCACTCTGCATAGTTATGTGATCCTGGTATTGTTACGTAGAACACACACGAGTCATCATTTAACACGGCTGATTTAAATCCGCCGTGAAGATATAAGATCTAGTCTTCTCCAAATAGAGGTGTCTTTTTATAGCAGCCCTAATATTGAGGTGAATGACGTCACAAGAACGTTGTCTATGTAAACAAAACGGCGTGGTTTCATTGAGAGCTCTAAATGTCATCTTAACATCAAAAAGCGTTGCCATCATTCGGAGTTGACGAATCCTCGAACGTTTTTTTTTTTTTTTAAAGTTGTATTGTTTTTTACAAAATGAATTCTGACTGGAACAGCAAAGATGACGAAATGTTTAGTGAATTTGTGCGGGTCCACGACATCTTATATAATATAAAGAAAAAAGTATACAAGCAAACGTAGATGAAACAAAAATTGTGGAGGAAAGTGGGGGAACTACTAAATAAAACAGGCATTATACAACTTACAGCATATATTTTTTCAAATTAACGTCGATGCGAATCCTATTTTTAAGAGCTTGAATAGGAGGCCACTTTCGGTGAACATTTGTGAAATCGCCCAAAGAAATAGCGTCTGAGAACCAAGATGATATATACCACGGCTTTGTTTTCGAATACTTACCAACTACCAAAATAATAATGCATAGGTTAAAGGTGATATTAAAACAGTTGCACAAATCGGTATCGCTGGAGCTGAGTAATATGAATTACCCAGACAAAGAAAGAAAAGTTTGCTTTTGTTCATAAATGTACAAAATAAAAGTTTAGAGCAAGGAAATTATACTCATAACAACCCTTTTTTAGTAGTCCCGCTACAACGAGTTTTTCGTAATTAAACCAACAAAAAACCGCCAAGAGCAAGTCAGACTCGCGCACCGAAGGTTCCGCACAAAACTGCGACATAAACGGCCATATCTTTTGACTGTGTAGACTTAGAGGGTAGATTTTTTACAGCACAAAGGGACCACAGACTTGAGTGTATGGTTTTAATTTCAACTCGAAACCACGAGATAGTCTTGACAGACATACAGAAAACCAAGTGACCCAATAAGGGTTCCGTTAGTCTATGGTCCGGAGCGAGAGGGAATCGGAAGCGGTCACCTCCTTCTGCGAAGAAGTAATGCTAGTGAAGGAGGAGGCCAGGCGTTTGAGGGAGAGAACTTCAAACCAACCCGGCCACCGTAGATGCGGGCCTGTGGACGGTGAGCAAAGGGTAGCTCACCGTCCGCCCGTCTATTGACGACAGGCCGTGTCGACGGCGCGTTCGCTCGCGTCACGCGTGCCTCAAAGAGAGTCAGCAAGGCAGAGGGGCTTGCCAGAGCCGCCGCCTGCCGGGGTTGCGGGTTGTTCGAAAGAGATACCGCGGCCCCGGAACGTAAAGGGTAACAGAAGGAACATGGGTGGGTTTTTTTGAACCCTTAAAAGGCTCCAATCTTGCAACCCTTGTCACCTAGATAAATATAAATACACAGCCACAGAACAATATGCATTTAGTATAGAGATAATGGTAAGCTCATTAACATTTAGTATAACGCGCCGCTGCTCAATTGGCCCAGGTCCAAACATTGTACCAACGCTTATATTTGTCAATTAAAATAAACAGTGCGGCTGCTATTTTACTGATATCTTTATAGGCTGTCATCTCCTGGTAATTTTTGGTGTTATATCCGTAGCTATGATCGTTAAATTACGTAATGACTTTAAGGCTAGAAGAACAGCACTCACGCTTTTCGCTCCGAGTTTTTTTAACCAAAGTTAGATATGCTAGCCACCTAAAGAACTTGTAAGAGGACACCAAAGCTCTCGACAACCACTCTAGAAAGCCATCAAATGCAGTCGCTGTAGGTAAACTGGTTAGATAGCATCTCTATCAAGGTTGTATAAAAACCTGATAATTTCGGCATTCGATCTTAAGGTAAGCGGAAAGTAGGTAGGTATATGTATTTCGTAGTAAGATAAAGATTTTCATAGATACCTCTAAAAAGTTTGAAAATGAAATAAAACTAAGTAAGTAAGCAAGTTCTATCATGTGCTTTGACCGTCTCATGTCAAGACGTGAATCAAAAAGGTCAAACTCATTAAGAAAGCCACACTAGGTTAAATCACGTTGTCGATGCACTAACATCATCCTACTAATGTTATAAATGCGAATGTTTTTGAGGATGGATGGATAGATGGATGTATGGATATATGGATGTATGGATGTTTGTTACCCTTTCACGTCAAAACGGCTGAACGGATCTTGATGAAATTTGGCAATGAGGTAGATTATAGTCTGGAATAACACATAGGATACATAGGATTATTTTTCGATATCATTCGTTTTTTCATGCGGATTGCATGATATATGTAAAGGCAAAATAAGGAACATTGCTGGGTTTTAGTCAGTAAAATCGGAGCTGGGGAAGTTATTTGATGATTTTCCATTCGTAAAAAAAAACAACCAAACAACCTGTCCTAATTCTGTTGGAGTCGGCTTCCAGTCTTATTTCCACTACCCGAAACTAGGCAACACAAATTAAAACTACCACGCTTCACAAACAAGGTTATTTCCGTACCGGCAAGTTTTATCGCACTGAAAAAATGGTCCACCATAGAACAGCGGCCATGTTGCTGTGACAACACAACAACGCGATGTTTATTTTATATTTCGGCATTTGCAGCGAGGCAAAAGGTCAAAATATTTCCGCAAACATGTTTACTTTATTAGCTCTGGCCATCAATTATTCACGAATCGGCTCTGTAATGGACATATTAATAAAGGACTCCGTTTGAACCGAACCCTGCCAGGTCAACGAATTAGGTTAATGTTTAGTTTGCAATTATTCATTGTTAGTTTCAGTTGCTCTTTTAAGTTCATGTTGGCCTGGTAGTTGAGGTGGAAGAGGGTGGTCTTTAGATTTAAGTCTTAAATACCCAAGGGCTGGCTTTTTCCTCGGTCGGAGTCTAAGCGTTACCATACAACGGAAAATAAGTCATTACTCCTAAAATGTTTTACGTTCTGAATTAGTTTAAGTGAAGTTAATAAAAGGGTGTTAAACGAGCTGTATCCCCAATAGTTGCCCATGAATAAGCAATAAATATTACCAGGTAATAAAAAAACGCCTCACCTGCACCTCGAGTGTTGATCTTGTGGGCGACCCGCCTAATGCGCCCGCGACTCGACTGCGCCTCGACTGTTGGTCGTGTGGGCGACGGGCCTAAGGAATGCCTCGGAAGTCGTTATGTCCTAGATTCTAAATGTGGTCACCCTGAATCGAAGAATAAAAACTTATAAGTTAACTAGCTGTGGTCACCGGTTTCACCCGCAGCTCTGCTCCTAAATATTGTAGCGTGATTTGAAATATCCCATAGCTGCGCCCTGGGGTTTCACCCGAGTAGATCAGGATTAAAAGTAAGTGGGTTTTATCCAGAACTTTCTTGTACAGACCAAACTGTTTGAATAAACAGTACCGTGAAATCATGTAATCCTAGTACTTCCTTACCTTCTCGAGTGTCCTTGTGAGCAACTGGGTGATCACAAGAGAAAATGCCACAAATGTAGCGTGTGCACCCGTTGGATCATAAGGAATCGGTTGCCATTGGATGTATTTTTTTGGCGTTTGTTCGCATGTAGCAACACAATATGGCTATTAGTACGTAATACAGTCCTTGACAACCGATTTTAGTAACATTTATTTGGTCACAACCTTATTCGGAACCATAAATAAGAAAAATAAAATCATCTGACATTTTGCTGCGTAAACACGATTTTGGTTGAGAATTAGTGCTCCCTCCGCGAGAAAAGAAATTGAATCCCAGAAGGAAACGGTGATAATTGGTAAAACAAATTATGTAGAATTACTGAGAAATAAGTGTAGATTCCGTATTGAGTTATAGTTTTTCGAAAAGTAATAAATATGCCAGTTAAAAAGTGACGAAACTTGTGAAGATGCGTATTTTTTTCCGTCATGGCCGTCGTATTTCGACTTGTTTTAGTGCAAAATTTATCTCGAAATGCTTTGAAATCTACATAAGTTGTTAGTTTATTTACCTATAAACATAATGAAGTTACTACAAAGTGATATAATTGCATATTGTTATCATAATCGTTGTTGAAAGAAAATAAACCGGTAAAAATGGCGCCAAAGTCGTAAACATTGCCTATAGTACGGACAGCGGCGAATGCGGCAAGAATGGCGGCTTTTTGTTGAGTTGCGGAAAAAGTGATTGTGTCGTGTAATTATTGTGTTTTGATGTGATATGAGTAATATTGTTTTTGCGCAAATGTATGGACTATCGTATTCAAGTGTTTTTTTCGAGAATATGTGTGTGGTTTTGGTGTAATGTGAGAAAGTTAAAGGATATGTGTAAGAAAATTTGCAAAATGCCAATTTATCTCGTCGCTACGAAGTCAGGTCAGTTTCATTTATTTATAATCTTACACAGTTCGATAGGAAAACTAATGGGCTTTCCGGGAAGGTATAATTTATTGCATATAATTATCAATATAACTAATTTTTCTCAAGGTCAAACCAAAAAAAAAAGAATAATCGAAAAATCCTCAACACTAGAGGCATTTTGGGTGAATGTTCGCTTACTTAATATTATAAAAGCGAAAGTGTGTTTGTTTCTTTGTTACGTCTTCACGCCTAAATGGCCAAACCGATTTTGATAAATTTTGGTACAAAGATAGTTGGGACCCTGGAGACGGCCATGGGCTAAAAAAAGTGGGATAAAGGGGAGAAAGGGGAGAGAAAGTTATTTTCTTTTCGATCATCACGCGGGTTAAAGTTAGCGTTAGCCAACGTAACTATGCCACGCAGGCCAGGTCGCGGGCGTAAGCTAGTTTATCATAAACAATCCGGCCAAAGAATCGGTTGCTCCCATATTAAAACTATTTGTTTCACACCTTTTTTGAATTTTGCAAAATCCCGTCTTACGGGATTAACGGGATCCATTTAGGATGCAAAATTAAAAGTCTCCTAACACTTGTAGTTGCTGAGATTTCGTGATAGGTTAATCAGTGATTTTCTATTTTATGAATATAATATAGAAGATAATCAAAAGATGGAGAAGAAAATAGGATAAATTGGAAACCGTCCATATTTAAAACAGTGTTTATAAGTTAATATTTTACAATAACATGGTCATGCCCGGCTTGCACCAAAATAAAACACAAAATCAATGTTTTTGGCGTTAAACGTGTTATGACATTTCATAAGTACACACTCGGCACATCAACCTATACAAAACCATTTCAACCTGATCTCTCTACTACGGTGTGCGATCCGTAGTAGAGAGATCAGGTTAGAATAGTTTAGAATAGGTTGACCTGCCGTCGTGTGGTACAATCATTTGAAGTTGACAGAGAACGATGTTTTAAATATTTAATAATCATATGATTAGGTACATTTAAACGTGTGATTAATGATGCAAGCGGGCTTGACCATGTTAAAGCTTAATTGCATGATAAAACAACTAAAAGCAATGAATTTAAAAAAAAAATATGATGGAAACAGAATGACTAGTTTGATAAGCTTTCTATTTATTATCATAACGAATCGTTCGTACCGTTTCGAAAGCTTTCATTGATCCAGCCTGGAATACTTTGATCAAAGCTTGCAGGCTAAATTGTTTCTTATGAAGCGCCTACAATGCGGCCGATGGCACAATTTTATTTGTAGGTACTTTTTCTTCTTAGCTTGTCGATGACAGATTCTAATTAAAGCACAGGGGTTGAGCGATCGACTGCTGCGCTGCGTGTCGCGGGTTCGATCCCCGCCCGGAGCAAATATTTGTATGACCTACAGGTAGTTGTTTCGGGTCTGGCTGTATGTGTATGTGAGTTTAAATGTTTGTAAACGCACCCACGATGCAGGAGAAATCCTAGTGTGGGGCAACTTTTTATTTAAAAAAAAGAATATCAGTAAGGTGCAGCCATACTAGTAAAAAAATACTAAATTTTATCAGAAAATCTAGCGCGGAGTAGTAACATTTGTTAAATAATAATAAATTAAATTCCCGTTCTTGACCTGGCACTCGACCTCAAGTCCGATTACAGTCAATAATTTGCCTGTTTTTAATACAAACGAACTGTGCCATCATCATCATCCGCCTACTCTTTTCCCAACTATGTTGGGGTCGGCGTCCAGTCTAACCGTATGCAGCTGAATACCAGTATTTTACATGGGGCGACTGCCTGTCTGACCTTTACAACGTACTTAGTACTGGGTAATACTGGTCGTCAGACTTTTAGGGCACTGAGTACCTGTACTGTCTAAGATCTACAAATGACAGCCGGAACCAACAGTTTAAAGTGCTTTCCGAGGCACGGCAGAAACTTGGTATGTAACGGGTGGTCACCCATCTACAGACCAATCTAAGCAAGTGAGGCTTAACCAGCTTACCAACTTAACAAGCGGCTGCCATTATTTAGCCACTCCTAAAAAAAAACTTCAACAAAAACAAGTAATTATTTGTTTAAAAAGAAACGTCAAATTAAAACTTATTACCAATCTTTCCAGTTTCCTTCTTTTGACCTTTTCGTATCCAAATTGTCGTTTACATCGAAAGAGTTTTTCCTCTCGTCAAAACAAAATAATAATTGAAAAAGTCAACGGCCATGATGCGGAAACTCGTTATTTTTAATTATTTTATCGTGAAAAACTCTTTAACTTGAATTTCCATCGCTTTTTGGGGAAAAATGATTGTTAAAGAGTTGGACTGAAAAAGTTATTTTTAAGTTATTTTGTCGGGAAATCGATCAAAAGGTTGGTTTGTTATTGATGATAAAATATAGGAATAGATCTTGTGGTGTTGCGGGTTGTTCAAAAGAGATACCGCGGTCCTGGATCATAAACGGCAATGGAAGGAACATGGGTGGGTGTTAGTCAGTTTAAGGCTGACGCTCACCCCCCCGCTCCGCCCAGAGGGGGCATTATTTGATGATTTCCCAACCCAAAAAAAAAGGGGTAAAAAATATATATTTGGTGCCTAAGTCAGGGGTGTCTTATTTTTGCATGGGAAATTACACCTCCAGTTGTTTGCGGGGCGGAATGGAGAATCAGACTTGTACTAAAACAACTCCATGTTCCTTTTTTGCCCTTTGTGTTCCAAATCCTTTGTATTAATTCGAATTACCCGGCAGCCTAAGTCCCATTTTTATATTTGTTTTACCACGTTTAAAATAAATGTCTTCTTCATTTGAGAAATTCCTACAACAAACGTAAAAAAAATAGTAATATATGTCAAAATTAATGACAGCGGGATTATCAGGGTGACGCAATCAACCATTTGATCCATTACTACATATGTAATGGATCTTGTTACTTTCTTTCTTATGTTTACGACCACAAACGAAACAAAACACAATCAACCAACTTCTACCAACTCATCGATTAATACCGATACGGCACACATATCCGAACTCACACCATACGTCAAAAATTCGAGCATACGTCACAACTTCGGCAGAGTATTTATCACGAAGTTCCCCGAAGTTTCCCGAAGAGATGACGTGTCGAAACGGAAAATATACACCGCTTATTTAAGAGAAAGTAAAGTTGTTTGCTGATCTTGTGGGAAATAAATGAAGCGGCTTATAGATGTTGTCGAGGTCAGTTGAAGGTTACAAGTTAATACAGCCATGGTGAAATTGGTTGTCTTTGTTTTCTAGAGTGGTCCAATCAATTTGTAGTGCGATGGTAATAATGAGGTTGAAATCGTAGACATCTTAAAAAAAAAGTTAAGCCACCCACTTGCAATTCCTCTTCTATCGTGGGTGCGTTTACAAACATTTAAACTCACATACACAAACAGCGACACCCGGAATAACGACTTTTAGGCTATACAAATACTTGTTCCGTGCGGGAATCAAACGGCGACACGCAGTGCAGCAGCCAGACAGACCATCGATCAGCCACTGCGCCAACCCTGTCGTCATATATTTTATTTTAGCCATTTTTTTATTTCCACATCTTATTATTACATTATTTTCAAATGATTGTTAGTTGAGTAAGTACTTTTAACTTATTGATCTAGTGTTAGTTAGGTTATTTTTGCTCCTGGGGTGTGGATCCCATATGAGTAAAGGCCTTCTCTTTCTCCTTCCACACATCTCGTCCTTTATCAAGGGTCATCCAGTCATTCAGTTACCAGACAGTATCATCAGTCCACTGTGGACTGATGTGTCGTCATATAACACTGCCAGATCATACATATGACTTCTTCAGATATCCTCAGAGTGTTGGATCAACAAGTTGAACCAGTTCCATTTAAGAAGGCTTTTTTTTACATAAAACGTTCAAAAATCCAGGCTCTAAGCTGCCCAATACGTTTTTAGAAATCAAACCAAAAATTAAGCCGGCTAGGTACCACAACACAGTCGTTACAACTACGAAACATCTTACCAAAAACAAGACGGCAATTTATATTTTTTTAAATTTGAATAAATAACTATATAATTTGAATTGTTTGTGTAGTATAAGCAGTAGGTTCACCATTGACTACCCCACGTTATCCTTTCCTTATTAATATTATAAAAGCTAAAGTGAGTTTGTTTGTTGGTTTGTTTGTTACCTCTTCACGCTTTAATGGCTAAACCGATTTTGATGAATTTTGGTACAGAGATAGTTAGGAACCAGGAGACGGACATAGGCTATTATTTTTTTAAAAAGAGTGGGATATGAGGGAGAAAGAGGGAAGAAATGGAAAACTTAGCGTTGCTATTACAAATCAATAAGGCGCTACCGAATTTAACGCGAGCGAAGCCGCGGGCAAAAGCTAGTATTTTTATATTCGTACAGTCCATCTAAAGGTTGTGTGGAAGAAATCGCTATCAGCGAAAAGACCGCCATTGTAACCATAGCAACTTCTGTAAAACAGTTTTGTTTCAACTTTTGGTCTGCAATAAGTAATGTGATTCTATTCTATTCTATGTATACTATTCGTGTGATTATGATTAAGTAGGAAAATAGCTGAAACATTATCCAACCTGAAACTTTATTTTAACACAAAATTGTTCAAGTTTTCAATTTGTTTAAGACTTAAAATACTTGAACAAATCTTCTAATAGTTAAAGGCTTGTTTAACATAATTCTTGTCTTATATTTAAGCGTTTAAGCTTCTCTCTATCTTTGTTTTCAGAATTATAAGACTTTGAAGTAACTTCAAAATGTTTGATAGAAACATTTGAGTTTGGGGTACTACAATATAAATAGGGATAAACGAACTACCATTTACTGAAGAATAATTGGGCTAAGAGTGATAGGAATAAAAAAGTACATTAAATGTGTTATTTTGTCAAAATTGGCAGATTTATTATAGACTAGCTAGCGCACGCGGCTTTGCCCGAATGATATCGAAAAATAAGTATCTTATATGTTAATCCAGACTATAATCTACATCTGTGCCAAATTTCATCAAGATCCGTTCAGTCGTTTTGACGTGAAAGAGTAACATACATCCATCCATCCATCCATCCATCCTCACAAACATTTGCATTTATAATATTAGTAGGAAGTAGGATAGCTGGTCTCCGTGATGATCGAAAAAAAGTATTCTATGTATTATTCCACACCATCTTCTAATATCTAATATATAAAATTCTCGTGTCACAGTTTTCGTTCCCATACTCTTCCGAAACGGCTGGACCGATTTAAACGAAATTTTGTGTACATATCGGGTAGGTCTGAGAATCGGCCAACATCTATTTTTCATACGCCTAAGTGAGCAGCGGGTGAAACCGCTGGGCACAGCTAGTCTAATATATAAAATTTCCGTGTCACAATGTTAGTTACCGTACTCCTCCGAAACGGCTCGACCGATTCTTATGAAATTTTGGGTACATATTGGGTAGGTCTGAGAATCGGCTAACATCTATTTTTCATACCCCTAAACCTCAGCAGGTGAAACCGCTGGGCACAGCTAGTAATTTATAAAACATTAAATGTTTTATTTTGTAAAATTGGCAGATAATTGTAGATGGTGCATTTTTAATCTTTCTGTATACTTCTCTCGATATAGGCAAGTGCGCGGACTGTGTTCATGTTTGCATAATTAGGTCCCATTGTTGGCCAAATGTGAATATTTATATCGAGTAAATCGTGCTTACTAAAGTTGGTCAGTAGATGGGCACCAACCATAACAAGAACATTGGATGAGTATGAATAACATACCGAGTTTCCTCCATGCTTCGGAAAGTACGTTAAGCCGTTGGCCCCAGCTGGCATTTGTAGATCTTGGACATTCGTCACAAGTAGGGGCGCGAAGGTCTAACAACCTTTCTTTGGGTTGTTATTATCATTCTCACATATATCCGTGTATCTTCTTACATATTTGTGTGTTCACTGTGTTTGTATATTTCGAACATTTTAAGAATTTTATTTAACAAAAAAAAACGTTGCCCCACACTAGATTTTTTTCTTGTATCGTGGGTGCGTTTACAAACATTTAAATTCACATACACAAACAGCCGGCCCCGAAACAATTACCTGTTGGCCGTATAAATATTTGTTTCGTGCGGGAATCGAACCCGCAACACGCAGCGCAGCAGTCAATCGCTCAGCTACTGCGCCAACCGATATGATAGAATGTATAACAGTTGGTTCTGGACTTCATAGGAACTGTCGTGCGAAGCAGGGACAAGTCGCTAGTGCGATATAAGACTTCATTTATTAACTTTCTCTGATCTAAATATTTGAATCAGTTATAAGCTTGTGTGAAGTTTGGTTCACATGCTTATAAGTCTTTGGCCTGCACTTTGGAAGCCGTCTAACTCAGCCAGTAAGTATATTAAGGAACTTACAACGACGTCACTTAGAACCAGAGACAACTTCAACGTACGGTTTTGAACTTAAAGGTTTAAGTACACGAGCGTTTAACTACGAACTCCTTTTAGTTGATTTTTAAACTTTTTTATACGTAATGGCGAGAAAGTCGTAAAACAAGAAAGTCCAGTATTCAATGAAATAGGTGACTGTTTGCTTGAGGAGTTTTTGGCTAAATAATAACAGCCGTCCGTGGATGGGTGACAACCCGTTACATACTGAGTTTCCTCTGTTTCTTGATAATCTGTTGGTCCTGGCTGTCATTTGTACATCTTTGACATTCGTTACAGCTAGTCAGTGTCCCAAAAATCGGACAACCAGTCTTACCAATGGGTTTTATATTACCGAGAACTACTGGGCTTTGGAGGTCAGATAGGACGTCGATCCATGTAAAATACTAGTTATCAGCTGCTTCTGGTTAGATCATAAGAAGAAAACACTTCAATAATACTTGTTAAGAATGTATTCTTCGTACACAGCAAGCAAATGCGATTAATTAAAGCGCAAATCAAATTACCATACCTTATCTTTTCCTTCACAAATTCCCTGACTGCCTGTTATCCTGGTATTACTTGAGACCATTCATTACCCAATCTACATAATTAAAGGTGATTGGCATAATCACCAAAACGAATCACGGAATTTCGGTGATCATCAACCCAAGTCATGTACCAGGAAAGCATAGATGAACTGTAAAACTGCTTAGAGTTTTCGATCCGAATTCCGAAGCTGCGTTTATTCCGGATCCCAATTTAATTTGGACATTTAGAACGGAGTTAATGCTTAACACTAATAGAGTTTCGCTTCGCTATGGGTTATTTTATGGGCTCGTTGGAATATTAATTGCTTTTGAGATAGGAAGATAAAATACTGATTTTCGACCGTAATTTAGATCTGATCCCAAGATATTGAGATGGATTGTTATGTAGTCATGTGTACTGCTAAGTCAAGATATGTCCATTTTCAATAACACGCGCGATATTGGATTTTCAACGCTCAGCTCAAGGCTTTAAGTTGAAATTCCAACAGTGCCGTATTCTTTCGGCATTCATTGAGAATTAAAGCAAGTGATTTAGTATTATAGCAAGTGTGATTAAGTGCTCAAATATAGTTTACTAGCTTTTGCCCGCGGCTTCGCTCGCGTTAAAGTCGGGGTAACAAAGTTTCCCTTCCTGATTTACAGGTACCGACTACCTGTAGTTTTTGCCCTTGCACCTTATTTATTGTAATAGCAATGCTAAGTTTTTCCTTTTCTTCCCTCTTTCTCCCTCAGTTCTCAGTTTAAAAAAAATTGCCTATGTCCGTCTCCAGGGTCCCAACTATCTCTGTACCAAAATTCATCAAAATCGGTTAAGCGTATCGTGAAGACGTAACAAACAAACTCAGTTTCGCTTTGTAATATTAGTATGGAAGTAAGGATTCTTACCAAAATTTTGGGTACAGTACAGGTCACAAATAAATAGTAGGTCGAAGAAAAAGGAGGGCCTATTATTGACGACCTTTGCGGTAGTAACTTGAGGCAATATGTCAACTTTTTGCTCTATCTATTTAGGATAACTAAATCTTCATAGGCAAGCAAAAGAAAAGACAGCCATGTTTCTTCACACAGGTTTCTTCTCAGTTAGCTGACATGGGTTAATATCCACAACCTCGCCCCAGTATGGAACCATTCCGATTTTCATGCAATATTTTCCTTTACAGTTTTTAGAGTAAATAGGTCACATGTACTCGACCTATATTCTATTATGTACTTAGAAACTAAACCGACAAATCCCCTAATATTCCTGGCTGAATAATCCAAAGCCCTAAAAACCGCTATAAAACGCCCTGTCCCATGTAAATTTGAAGGATAGCGACCCTAAACCAATATGGCGGCCTACAATCCGAACGTACGTTTAAAATTACTCGGTATGCAAATGAGAAGACCCAGGGAACTACGGTCTGAGGGTATTAGGTATGCAGTGTATTGGTATCGACTTAGTATTGAGATGGGGTGAGCTGGGATCGAGGTTTTGTGGCCTTTTTTGTGGGTGGGTGTTGGTAGCCGGTATGGGCGAGAGCAAATCCAATATGCTCTTTTTGTGAATCGTACACATTTGTTTTATATAACTTCTTTAACTTTACTGCATCTTTGAACAATGTATAAAATTATTTGTAGAAACATTTGGAGGATGATGGCCATCATCTTACTCGGTAATTTCTACTCCTCATGGTTTACCATATTCAACATCATGACTTACCCACTAAAACGGTACGCCATCAACACACATAAGTATGGAATGCCATACTAGCACGCGTTTATTCCTAGACATAATTATTTATTATAGTTTGTATTGTTTTTTTAAAGTATTGGTGTCCGCAACTCCACGTGCGTGGCGCTAATTTTGCGTAGCTACGGTTTATTATAGTTAAAAAAAAAACTAAATAACACTTAAAGTTACTTCTATTATTTCACATATTTTTCTTAGCAAACACTTTCATTTGTTGCCCTTATCATAGCAACTATTAGTCGGCCATCTTTTCGAATCCGCCATAGTGGATTTTGAATGACGTAACTTAATTAACCATTTATTATCATCCAAAATAGACACGTTTGCAAAATTTCAACACAATTGGAATCCAGGAAGTGGCACAATTTTAACTTTTATTTCTTTTTATATATGTAGTTGAAGCTAACTAACACCGAAGAATTTCAACCCTCGAACAAACGGTACGGACAAATTGTGGACTCTGCTCTTGACGTGAAGATTTGAAAGTACTAGGAAAACAAAAATAAGGAGCTGTATAGCCCATTGTTATTTAAGGGTAAAAGATTACTTGATTTAGTATATAGATGGAGTAAGCGTGGGTGGCGCAAAATTTCAAGCAAGGGATTAAGTACGTCGGATTAAAACCCTATTTGTCGTAACAGATCCCTTTGTCATTGTTCGCCAAGAAGACAGCGAATATTCAAAAGTCGCTCTATAGCGCCATTACAAGCTCAAAGTTAAAGATTCCATACGGATCCAGGTAAATATTTACATACTGTTCGCACACATATTGCCCTCATACTTAGCACTTAGTTACCACCTGGTTATTTTGTTTATTAGATCAGATAACATCGCATGCCTATCTTAGATTATATTGCATAAATTTATATATTTGCATTCACGTACTAATTTTACGTACGTCTTGTTGTGGAAGAGCGGTGTCTCCTCTCCTAACACAGGCATTACTTACTTAAAAGGATACTTCAATCACTTTTGTAACTATCAAAACTTATATTGCAAATAAACGATTTTATTTTTTTATAAATATTTGAACGAGGATGCTGCATTGATGTTTATGCTATGTCGTCAGTTAGTCAGTGTCCCGAAAGTCTGACAACCAGTCTTACCAAGGGGTATCGTTTTACTCAGTACTGACGGGGTTGTGGCGGTCAGGGCAGTCGCTCCATGTAAAATACTGGTACTCAACTGCATCCGCTAAGACTGGAAGTCGACCCCAACATAGTTGGGACAAGGCTAGGCAGATGATGACATTGCAAAAAGCATCGAGCTAGTCTCTCGTTAAATAATGCAAATAGATATTCTGACTGACAGCTAACTATTACTGTAGAGCTCTAGAATATGTGGAACGTAGTACTGCAGTTAGGAAAAGTCTAGGCAGATGGTGATAGTAGTCAAAAAGTAACAAACAAACATACATACATTACGTACATTATATGAAGAATAATCCACAATACGTATACCCATATCCATATACTAAACTTTAATATTATAAATGAGAAAGTGTACCTATTTGTGTTTCTATTTGTTTGTCCGCCTTTAACGGCAAAACGGAGCGACGAATTGACGTGATGTTTTAAGTTGAGATAGTTGAAGGGATGCAGAGTGACATAGGCTACGTTTTGTCTCTTTCTAACCCTCCACTTCCCTAAAATGGGGGGTGAGCGCGAGCGAATCCGCGGGAAAAAGCTAGTTTAATATATTTGTACGTATATTTTTGTCTCGGTATTTCTCTCTCACATTTCCTCAGCGACATGGCTTCGGTATAACTTGCAGGGTGACAGATTGGTATTATTTTGATATAAAAAATATATTCTTACATTTTTGTCCTTTCTTTTTTCTTTTTCCTTATGAGTATACTTCCTTTTAGTTAGTTACGGGGTATCGATAACGAGTGATACAATAAACTTTTCGTGAAAGTAAATAATATTTTATATATTTTGACGGGCCTGTTGGTCTAGTGGTTAGTAGCCTGACTGCTGAGCCGGAGGTCGTGGGTTCGATTCCCACCCAGGACAAACTTTGTGTGATGAGCATGATTGTTTGTTCTGTGTCTGGGTGTGATTTATCTATAATATGTATGTATTTATAAATTATATAAGTATATATCAGTTGTCTGGTTACCATAACACAAGCTCTGCTTAGCTTGGGATCAGATAGCCGTGTGTGAGTTGTCCCAAGATATTTATTTATTTACAGTAACATCATTACGTCAGGAATTTCTGTTGATAACAAAAAGCTTTTACATAAACGTCAACATGAAATGTGGCATACTTCTGCTTAACCTTACGTGGAATATAAGCGTGATATAATGTACTTACTGTTCGTATACTGACTGCTAAGCATGAAATAAGTTTGATTAGTGCAACAATCATCTTTTCAGCCTTGTATCCAGGGCTGCGGTTAATTCGAAAGAGATACCGCGGCCCCGAACTACAAAGGGAACTAAAGAAGGAGCATGGATGGGTTTAATCTGTAAAAGTCTGACACTAGAGAAACCCTCGTATTCTTCAGTGAAACCGCGCAATCTTTTAATGCAAAAACCATGAAATGTAAATTAACCATCAACGCCATCACAACCATACACAACAAAGCTTTAACATTGCGTTCGGAAGTTATTAATTTCCACAAACGTAGCTAACGTTAGGGTTGGCAAAAGTTTTAGAAACATTATTGTTGTTAAATATCGCTTGAAAAGTTAAGGCCTTCGGCCATTGTGACTTTATAGCGATACAAACAAACGAGTGTGTTTGTGTTCAATAGGCTAGTTTCCAGAAAAAATAACGCGTTGCTGCATTTTTTCGCAACAAGTGACGTCACACGTAACTTTAATGGGCTATATCTTTGTCATTTTAGACTAATTTACAAATAAAAAAAACGTGTCCCTGATTTTTGAATAATTTAAAAGACGGACTAAATAAAATGTAATTACTTTGAACCTGGAACAACCCTATTGTAGTTCTTTGATAGTCGTTATAGGTAGTCAAAGACGTGAAACTCTGACAAAGGAGCACCATAAACCCAGTACACACTGATAAGCAACCATTCCCAGCAAAAAACTGGTATTTGGCTGCATCTGGTTAGACTGGTAGCTGTCCCCAGCATAGTTAAGAAAAGGCTAGGCAGATGACGATGACAACACAAAAATGCCGTGATACAGTCGTATCTGACGGTGGTTGTATACCTTTGCCCACGTACCATGATTCTGTATTGTTACTATCTTGATCCTGTCGCGATGCAAACACGATAGATACACCATCAATACAAAAAAAAAACATTTTTTCGTATTATTCTCAGCAAAACTTTTCATTTGATACCCCTAAACATAATGAGACGGCCATCTTTGTAAGTCGATCATATTAGATTACGTATGGCCATGCATTGTTTTCAAAAAAACATGTATGCTAAGTTTCAGCTCAATCTGAACTTAAGACATTTTTATATTATAGTTACATTAGAAATCAATGAAATTGTGTTTAAAAAATACCCTTCCACCCACCTCTCTTAGTTCCCCCAATGTCTTCAAAAACCGTCGCACAACTACCACACGTTGTAAATGTGACTTACGTATGTGATAGCAATCGCGTAGATGCACGACAGAATTTCTGCAAAACCGCGCCAACGCGGCACCGTGGGCGAGCATCCTAAAACCGTTTTTATTTCAAAGCCGTTTTTACTTCTGATACCGTTCATTTGGTCCATTCATTTTGATGGACGATTATAATTATAACTTTTGTTGAATTTTCATGTAATTTAACAGATAGGCCCTTGGATGTTTTTGTATAGATTTAAAGAGGGATTTGAAATTGTTGTTTAATCATGTTGGAACTCGATGGTTCTGCATAATTGCCTTTTCAATTAAGCAATTTATACAAATGACAGCATGTTTAATCTATCAGGTGGTATAAATAATGTTCTTAACACAATTTATCAAGCGTGTCAACAATGACACGCTTGTGATACGTCTTATCAATCATAAACACAATTCAACTTATCATAAATCGAGACTTGCTGCTACTGAAAAACACCTGATAGAAAAACCCAATAACACTTTGCCCAACCTGATCATTAACACCAGGAGCTCATAATTAGCAGAAACAGTCGTGATACCAGCGACACACGAGGCAGTCTTCTAAAGTATACTAATACCTAAACTCATCTCTGCCAACCCTAACTATGAGTAATAGCATGTTACTAGCAGGTATTTCTAATATCCATTCTTTGCTACATTCAATTAAACGTTATTTGCTGCATAATCGTATAGGCTCATACAGGTATTGTAACTTGTGTTTATGATTGATAAGACACACTCCTCTTTGAATACGCTTATTTTCGTTGGATCCCAGTTTTTGATCCCACTTTAATATTTTTGGCGTTGGATCCCACAAAACATTATTATATATTTCCGTTGAATCCCAAATTTGAAAAATACTAAAAAAATACGTTTTATTGCCACTCAATCCCAAAAACTATTTCCGTTGGATCCCAGATGTTTAAAAACATCTGAATGCGGGTACATCCAACAACAAAATCACAATAATATTTTAAGGCGAAATTTTGTATGTATGTTTGTTATTCCAACACGCTCAAACTTCTAGACTGATTTGGATGAAATTTGGGTATGTGGATAGGTTATGTTAGAATAACGGGTGCCTGCCGTTTTTCCGAAAAGATTTGGACAAAATTTCATTACCCAAACAAATTATAGGAACCGGGAACTAGGTTTGGTTATGTTAAAACTGCGACACAAACGACTTGCATTTATAGAAAAAAGAGATTGTTTTTAGTTGTTTACCCGGAACTATTTAGATTAGGATAATTACTTATTTACAAAAAAAAGGTTAGGTTAAAACTGTGACCTGTGTGCCAGAAACGGCCACATTATATAAAAAAAAATATGGAAAAATTATGACGGCAGTATTTTTTTTTGAGCTTAGAGGCGCTTGTTTTGAAGTCGTTCATATTTATTTATTTATAAACATCACAAATAAACCTGATCATTTTTAACTCATGCCAGTCTAGTACTATTTGGAGTACTTACATCATTTGTCTCATTTATTCCCCAGTGGCAACAATCCTAAAAAATCCAAAATACACACACGGTGTTTTTGAAATATTTAATAAAAGTAAATCACTTTTCTTCTGAAATGTACACATGTTGTCATAAAATGGGATTCAATGGTAATATCAAATGGGACCCATCGTTAATACCTAAAAAATGGGATCAAAAACTGGGATCCAACGAAAATAAATCTTTGAATATGATTGCCTGGTATGATGAAGTATATTGACATCGGGTAAGTTTTTTACCTATGGGATTATCACTTATTCATTTAACATTTTTATGGTTTCGTACCTAAAAAGGAAAAAAAATGGAACTCTTGTTGGATCCGCCGCCAGTCTGTCAGTCAAGACATTTTATCACAAGAGCGCGTGGAGGTATCGAGTTGTAATTACCATAATATTTTAACCATATTCTCCAGTTTGTGGTCCCTTTTTACTGTGTTAAAATCAAAGACTACGCAGTCAAAAATGACGAGAAAATCATGAAAAAACAAAGTCAAGTATGTAATAGCTGTTTGCTTGAGGAGCTCGTTGGCTAAATAATAATTTGACGACACGGTTGGCGCAGTGGCGATCGACTACTGCGCTGCGTGTCGCGGATTCGATTCCCGCACGGAACAAATATTAGTATGACATGCAGATAGCTGTTTCGGATCTGGCTGTTTGTGTATGTGAGTTTAAATGTTTGTAAATACATACGATACAGGAGAAATCCTAGTGTTGGGAAAAGTAAGCCGTCGGTGGATGGGGTAACCACCCATTCATTACTTACCGAGTTTCCTCCGTGTCTCTGAAAGCACGTTAATCTGTAGGTCTCGGCTGTCACTTGTAGATCGTTGACAGTCGTTACAGATAGTCCGTTTTCCGGAAGTCTGACAACCAGTCTTACCAAGTTTTTTCGTACTACTCAGTACTAACTGGGTTTTATTTATTTATTAAACTTTATGCACAAATATAAAAACATTGTACAAAGGCGGACTTAATGCCTTGGGCATTTTCTACCAGTCTACCTTAGGGTGATGCAGAGAGAAAACATAGTAGGTGCAGGGTGCAGAAAGATTGAAACCGAAAAAAATAGTAATATTTACAATAAAAAAAAATATATAATGATAAATACTTATATACATACATACAAAAATAATAAAAAGAGAGTTAAAAATACAAAGATACATGAAGAAAAAAACTACAACCATTTAATTAGGAGACGAATCTGCCAGCTTCTTAAGCAAATGTTCCCGAGCTTTCACTTTGAAAGTGAACCGATTGGTGGCCATCCTGGTATTCAGAGGGAGTTTAGAGGTCACATAGGAAGTTGCTCCATGTAAAATACTGGTATTCAGCTACATCTAGTTAGACTGGAAGCCAACCCCTATATGAAGCAGTAATGCTAGCAAAGGAGGTGGCCGGGCGTTTGAGGGAGAGAACATCTGCCCAACCCAGCCGCCGCGGGAGACGCTCAGGGCGCCGGGCGCCGCGAGACGACTTCCGGCCACCGTAGATGCGGGCCTGTGGACGGTGAGCAATGGGTAGCTCACCGTCCGTCCGTCTATTGACGACAGGCCGTGTCGACGGCGCGTTCTTGTTTCACGCGCGTCTCAAAGAGAGTCAGCAAAGCAGAGGGGCTTGCCAGGGCCTCCGCCTGCCGGTGTTGCGGGTTGTTCGAAAGAGATTCCGCGGCCCCGGAACGTAAAGGGCAATAGAAGGAACATAGGTGGGTACCACCTGAAAAAAAAAAAGCCAACCCCTATATAATGGGGAAAAGGATAAGCTGATGATGAGATGTCTGTTTGCTTATAACCTGTTAAGAAGAGTAGGTAAAAAAAAAATATGCGATACAAAAAAAGTCTTAAATATATTTTAAAAAAAACGAGTCTGACACTTGGACCGAGGATTACGTACAAACTTGCGACATAAACGGCCGTCATCTATCTTCTATAATATAAAAATGAATCGTAAAATGTGTTGCGCATAACTCAACAACGCCTCGACCAATTTTACCAATCCTTTTGTTTGCAACGCATACGCGGGGCACAGCTAGTTACCCATGAAAATGTTTAGAAATCAACTAAAAGGAGTCCGTAGTTAACTTGCTCGTGTGCTAAAACCTTTAAGTTCAAAACCGTACGTTGAAGTTGTCTCTGGTTCTAAGTGGCGTCATTGTAAGTTCCTTAATATACTTACTGGCTAAGTTAGACGGCTTCCAAAGTGCAGGCTAAAGACTCGGATATAAGCATGTGAACCAAACTTCACACAAGCTTGTAACTAATTCAAATATTTATTAGATAAGAGAAAGTCGATAAATGTCTTATAGCGCACTAACGACTTTTTTATTAAAGTGAAACTTTTATTACATCGTCTCAAACTTTTTCGTCTGTGTGTTGCATGTCACGTGACGGTCGGCCGTGGAGTAGGGACATCTAAATGTCCATAATGTGAAAGTTTCACTTTTACCGTGGTTTCATAAAACCACACTATCCTTTTTTTATTTATTTTGTCCATGCTTTGACCCCATAGAGAATATAACCACTAGAGAACTTATAGGCCGATTTCTTCTAAGTGCACAACTCACTACGCCGGGCCGGGAGACAAGGAAGAACGCGTGGCTGCAATTGGTCAATTCAAGGTCAAGTTGCATAGGTATTCCATCGTTAGGGCGGCTCTCCTAGATTAAGGGAAAATAGTCGATGTCGATAAAATGGATTTAAACATGATAATAAATACTGAATTAAAATAGGAAAAAAGATATTTAATCAAAATCACTCAATTAATAAAAAACATGTATTCTGTTATTATTGATTTTTAAAGTAAATTAATTTGGTATATGTTTTTCGAATTAAAATTGAAGGGTTCTGACTGTTCTTCGTGAAAAATGATAAACGAGCATCAACATATTTCTGGATGATTGAAGTCGATGATTTGAACTAAATAAATATTTGTATAAATTTTATTATTTTCGATATCGAGTTATCGACTTCAGATGATAAAGGTAGCAGCACAGATTTTTACGATAAAGGGACAAAGGGAAAGAAAGGGATAGAAGCATTAGAATTGTGTAGTGAAAGAGCGAGACTTTTCCAAAAGACATCAACGCGGGATACAATTTGTGTGCTTTTTCACCCAGCCACCATTTTATCTAGATCCCCGAAGTCGCTCATAATCTGGTTAAATCTAAAATAATTTTCATACTATTTAGTTACCGGTAAAAAATTATGCCATCCTTTTTGTAACTAGATGTCTTGGAATGTTTCCCACACCATTTTACCGCGCATGAAGGCATTTTGATGCGTTATGATTGCTTAGGACGTTATAATTTCTTTTAATAGTTTTGCGTAGACACAGCTCTAACACTTGGACACGACTAAAAAGGTCACCACTAAAAAATACTAATACTTTTCGTGCGTCGGGGCACCGTATGCGCAGTCAAGTGGTTTTATAGTCTTTGTTTGACCCCTATGACCTCCAAAACCAACTGTAACACATTCTTAAAATTTCGAAACAAACAAACATAGTGAATACACAAATATATAAGAAGATACATTACAACATAATTATGTGAGAATGCTGTAGAAAGACGTGCAAGTTCAAGAGCGCCCAGAGTAAAAATATTAGAAAAAAAAAACAAAGGAGTACATATTTTAAAAGAATCTAGTAACCAATAAAAGTTTCCATAACTCCACTATTTTATAACCTCCACAACATAACAGCATAGATTATGTCATGAGGTCTCCATAAAAAACGACAAACCACACCGTAAAACTTCCCCATCTACTAAGGCAACATGAAGCCGAGCAGCGAAACTAGACCGCGAAAGGATAAGGATAAAGCCTCGGTTAGACGAGGAGAAACTTCCTCGCGCCTACTGTTGTAAGAACGTCTATGCGAGATTCGTAAGTGCAGAAAATGTAACCCATTTGTTGATTAATTTTACAACTTTACAGGGAGTCGAGGAATTTAAACTCGCCTACGATTTTATCTAAAAGACTCAAAACACGTTTTTTATTGTATTTTTTATGTGACAAGAATAACGCTTTTGAAAGAAAGAAAAATTTTTGAGTGGCCGGTTGAGTCTCATTAATTGATATCATACTATCCACTAGTCTATTTTCTGTCATCTGCTCTCAATAATAACTCTCCTCGTGTAAACGAAGCTTTAGGATTTATCCGCGTACGTGTCTCACCCGCGACGGATTTACACAAAACCTCTTACCACCGCATGTCAGCCTAGTACTTGGAAAAACTATTTCCCCTGACGTAGGGTGAAATCCTTTCGTATTTTCTATTTTATTTATATTTATTATCCTCGCGTGCGTCAAAAGATACGAAAGCTAATTGATAATTATGGAAATCTTTCTTTGAATATTATGATTACGAAAGGAGTTTATTGTTTTCGTTCATGGAATTGACTTGCACGAAAGTCTAGAACCAGGTACAGTTTAGTACAATTTTATTTGAAATCCACATTTAAAGTAGCTAAAAGGTAATAAAGGTTAAGTTGAACATGAACAATGTCAAAACAACTTAACCATGAATATTTAATTGCCAGACTATTAAGGTGCCCTACCTTCTTGAGTCAAGCAAATATAATAGCGAAATCCGAGACAGTCAAAGTTTAGCACATTACTATGCGTACTAAAATTGATGAAATACCAGTTGGTTGAACTGAAGCCACTAAAAGACTTTGTCTTCAAATTACGAAAATTTTACCCAACGAATACACATTTATTTTTATTTATCAAAACATTTAAATCCATACCTTCATTAGATAGACACTACTGGTTCACAAAAACAAAAAAAAACATTTAATTACATAATTATATAGGTATTTAGCCTAATAAAAATGAAAAGATAAAAAAAAAATATTTTTGTAAAACTCAATCATTAATTAATAAACACAATACAGAAATCCACTTACAAATAGAGCCTGCTGAATATCACTTAACAAAGACAATACATTGACACTATTTCTTTCCTATTATAGTTTGAAGTGTCGACGCTAGTGTGTGACTTGAGAACCAGCGGGAAGCTATCAACATAATTATTTTTGACAGCACGTTTGGCGCAGTGGCCAAGCGACTAGCTGGTGTGCCGCGTGTCGTGGGTTCGATACCGGCACGGAACGAATATTTGGGTGAGAGACAGGAAGTTGCAGCGGGTCTGGCCGTTTGTGTATGTGACTTTAAATGTTTGTAAACGCAACCACGATACAGGAGAAAATCCTAATGTGGGGCAACGTTACGCGAAAAATATAAAAAAACGTTGAAACATTTTAACCAAATGGACCTACGACTCACATTCCCCCATCGGACTTGAGTCACGGGGGGGGGGGGGGGGCGTGACTCAGTTCAACCAAAAGATGTTATCCACTGCAGTATTTCGACTAAACCAAAAATTGGCACTGACACGGCCAGAGGGAATCCTAAGCTAAAGTGGCCGTAAAAACAGTATCGCAGAGCAGAGAACGTCTAAAAGAAAACTAAAGTGTTGTCAATACCGTCCCTAGAACCGCCGGCGACGCATCTCTCAACTTTGTGGCAGTGGACGACACATATTCTTCGCATATTTGGTGCAAATCACTAGCTTACTGTAAATCCACTTCTTTCCACTGATCCCCCTTTTTTTTGGTTTGGGAAATCATCAAATAACTTCCCCCGCTCTGGGCGGAGCGGGGGGGGGGGGAGTGTCAGACTTGTATTGACTAAAACCACGTTCCTTCCATTGCCCTTCATGTTCCGGGGTCGCGGTATCTCTCCACTGCTCCCCATGACTTCAAGTTTTTCTTCGATCCACGGCTAAGACTGGGCCCACTGGCCTCCTTCTAACTGTGTCAAAGCGCCACGTTGAGGTTATTTTGGCCCACAGCTCATCGTACTCTCAAATACGACAGACGTGATTCATGTATTTTTAATTCCTTTAGCTTTATTCAGCTCAAACTTGATCTGACATTTTCGCTACACTACAAAACATCTGCACTACAATAGCCTTGGAATAACAAAAGTTATTCAAAGAAATGTGCCAACATTTTTCCGTTGAATTTTAAAACAATTATTCTTCACTGTCTGTCAGTACTACGTTTAGCATATTCTGGAGCTCTACAGTAATTGTTAGCTGTCAATCAGAATATCTATTTGCATTATTTAACGAGAGACTAGCTCGATGCCTTTTGCAATGTCATCATCTGCCTAGCCTTTTCCCAACTATGTTAAGTTCGGCTTCCACTCTACCCAGACCCAGCTGAATCAGTATTTTACATCGTGCGACTGCCCATCGACCTCCACCACCCAGTTAGTACTAGAATACGATATTCTTTGGTAAGACTGGTTGTCAGAACCTGTAACTACTGCCATATATTATTCCGTTTATTCCTTTTTACACATTGTTTTTATATTTTTACATCCTTACTAATATTATAAAAGCGAAAGTGAGTTTGTTTGTTTGTTTGTTTGTTTGTTTGTTACCTCTTCACGCTTTAATGGCTACACCGATTTTGATGAATTTTGGTACAGAGATAGTTGGGAACCAGGAGACGGACATAGGCTAACTTTTATTTTAAAAAACTGGGATGTGAGGGAGAAAGAGGGAAGAAAAGAGAAAACTTAGCGTTGCTATTACAAATCAATAAGGCGCAAGGGGAACTGTGTTACCTCGAATTTAACGCGAGCGAAGCCGCGGGCAAAAGCTAGTATTTCATAAAAGGCATTATAAAATTCAAAACATTCTAAATTCAAACATTTTGAAATTTCACAACAGCCCACCGGCATCGGCAACAGGGTCCAAGATACCCGGCAGTCAGGGCTCCAGAGAATGGAAACTCCTAACGATATGAGCCGTGTCCAGGAGTACCGCTTTCTGAATCAAACCCTTGATCTCCTCAGGTGTTGGTCGTGGCAATTAAGCCATTGGCTGCACTCCTATAATTATTATTAAAGAAATGCTTATTCCTTTATCGCGAGCAATTTTTTTACTTCAAATGAATATAATAAAAATAAACTGTCACATAAAATCAGACTTTTAATCTTCAAAGGGTTAGGTAGAAGTACCTATACATAATGTCACCTAATTATTCCTGATGGATTAATATTTTTTTCTACCAAGGAATCGAATCAAAGTACACAACATGATCAACAGAAGCGCATGCGACCACAAGACTAATAGACAATTACACTTGGCCATTTGCCCGCATTCGACTGTCGTTTTTCTTTTTTTTTATTTAGCTTCCACCTTGAAACCATGCTCGCTGTTACTAGGGCCCCATAAAGCAGAAGCACACTCTACTGCTCTGTAATTGGGAGCCGTCGGACTGAAACCAATTAGAAGTAACCATTTATTGATAGTGCCTTTGTCCGTCTTTTTATTCTGTTAACGTGAGGTAATAGGACGTTTCTGCAGTGCTGGTAAAGAGTGAAGTGGAATCGGAGTGGGTTGAATTGAAGAGTTTTTTAATACGCGTTCATTAGTTTCATTTGTAACTAATTATGTAAAAACATCTTACAAGTTAAATTTTATTCACTTTCTGGATTTCGAATGAGCTGAAATTTGGATACATATTTAGTTTGAAAGACAATTCATGGCTAGCTAGGTAGACTCCCAAAGATGACAGATTAATTATTTTTCATGCATATCCATGATATGAGTATCAAACGAAAGGGTTTACTAAGAAAAATAACAGTTTTTAGGGTTACGTAACTCAAAAGAATAAAACGTAAAACTGGTAGTACTGTAAAAAAATCAACCCTCGAAGTCTACGAATTCAAAAGATATGGCCGTTTATTTCGACTTACACTTGGCTGGTTCTTTTTTTTTGTACTGAATTTAATTTTAAGTACATAATTATGGCATAATAAGTAGATGTGCACACGGTTTACTCATAGATAAAGACAAATGACGTATGTCTACATACTTTATAGGATGCAAGTACAAAAATCAAAAGAGTGTGTGTCCGTACAGAAAAAAAGGTCTGAAAAAGAAACTTTTTCATAAAAAAACAAACTTACACGACCCAAATAAAAGAAACACCCGATTTTTCATTCAAAAGCATTTTAGTACAACACAAAAAAATCTCAATTCTCTTCATTATATATAAACATATTATATTATATAGAACATGAAATCGTGGACCAAATATATCCAGTCATTAATTATTGCCGCCATTAATGATTTTCTCGACGTCAAAATTCCACGTCTGCTAAAATTTCATTAAGTACATTGTAAGCCAAGCGTGATCTTGGCAGCTCATTGAAAGCTTTTTAGAACATTCGTTAATTGCATGGCTGGCTATTCAAATTATAGAAACTATATATTTTATAAAAAAAAAACCGGGCAAGTGCGAGTCGCACTCGCCCACCTTCCGTACAAACAATCTTTTTGATTTTTGATTTTCACATAAGATTTTCCATCGGGAAATTTTCAGAACCAACCAAGGAGTCTGGATCTGTGGGCTAATGGCAATAGGGTCACCCCCTATGACATAGGCCTTAAAACATAACTGGCGATACGTTAGTGTTCTATTAGGTACACCTCTGCCTTACCTTTTAGGAATTATAAACTTGATTATGTATTTTTGTTTTTGAAAAACGTTGCCTTACACTAGGAATTCCTCCCTCTATCGTGGGTGCGTTTACAAACATTTTAACACACATACACAAACAGCCGGACCCGGAACAACTACCTGTAAGTCATACAAATATTTGTTCCGTGCGGGAATCGAAACCGCGACACGCAGCGCAGCAGTTGATCGCTCAGCCACTGCGCCAACCATGTTGTTGTCTACAGCAAAATCGCAAAATTACAAAAAACCTTAAATGAAATGATTTTGTTTTGTTTTAGTTCCTTGATATGACACTGAAACTCCTGAAACACGCTTTAACTTTCATGTGATTATCTGTGAAAGTTATCAGTACCCAGAGTCTGGGACTATTGGTTTGATAGCACCACAAAACAGTTATGAGAATGATTGTACTTACAACCATAGACAATGGTTGATGGAAAAGTCGATAAAATAACCATCAGATAGTTCTCGAGAAGTTTTCCATTCAATAACATTAAATAAAACCTAATATATAAATAACTAGCTTCGCTCCGCGGTTTCCCTCGTGTGGTGATAGAATCTACAATGTATGTTTATGAATTGTAGGCTATGTGTTATTCTGATGTCTAAGCTGTATTATTGTAAAGTTTTATTAAAATCCATTCAGTATTTTTTGCCTGAAAGAGTAGCAAACATCCATACATCCATACAAACTTTCGCGTTCATAACATGCTTACTAATATTATAAAAGCGAAAGTGAGTTTGTTTGTTTGTTTGTTACCTCTTCACGCCTTAATGGCTAAACCGATTTTGATGAATTTTGGTACAGAGATAGTTGGGACCCAGGAAACGGACATAGGCTATTTTTTATATATATATATATTTTTTTAAAGTGGGATATGAGGGAGAATGTGGGAAGAAAAGGTAAAACTTAGCTTTGTTATTACAAATCAATAAGGCGCAAGAGCAAAAACAAGTTAATTAATAATAATTAACTAGTTAATTAATAATAATTAACTAGTTTTAAATAATTAACTACGAAGGACTTTGCAGCTCCTTCAAAAGAGATACCGCGGCCCCGGAACACAAGGGCTAAAGAAGGAACATGGTTGGTTTTAGTCAGTAAAAGTCTGATACCTCCCGCTCCGACCAGTACGGGCAAAATTATTTGATGATTTGTCATCCTTAAAATAAAATAATAAAAAATAACTACTTAACCCATTTCTGGCTTTATCCCCGTTAATATAACAAAATCTACACCACAAGGAAACACTAATAGGAAAATAATGAGAAACCACTGAGCGGCCCAGAGCTGAGCTCTTTCAAAATTAAAACCATTCATTCGCATTTAGACGACGACCCAAGCTTATCTATGAATTAAAAAAAAAACGAGAGAATTTATACACAATAACACCTTCTTTAAAAAAAAACGACTACGTTAACTTCTTTTAAATAGAACCTCTATTCAATCGACAAGAAAAAATAAATACGCGTCGAATTGAGAACCTCCTCCTTGTTTTCGTCGGTCAATAAAAGAATATTCTATTATTATAGTTGAACATCATTTTGCCAGTCAGCAGCGGTGTTATAAATCAGCGAAATGGTTGTTAAGAAAGTGAAAAATATATTCAAATAGCTGGCGCCTAAGGCTTCGCACGCATGATATCAAAAAGGATCCTATGTGTTATTCCAGACTATAATCTACCTTTGTGCCAAATTTCATCAAGAACCGTTCTGGCGTTTTGACGTGAAAGAATAACAAACATCCATACATCCATCCATACTCACAAACATTCGCATTTATAATATTAGTAGGATATATTACACTAACACATGCTACCGCAAGAAAAGTTTCTGCCAATCCTTGTAGAAACATGAAAGGTTTTAATTGCGACTAATGGTCTGACTGACTGATTGAATTTGGTCCTAGGCCTTCAGGGTGCATAATTAACCAAATCTGTTCATTGTTCTCTCTAAAATGGAGCCAAAATACCAAAATCACCGACATGTCTGCAGCATGGCAACTGAGCGCATTCGAAAATGGCTGACATACCCACCGGCTTCGGTGTACAGAATCCATAAACGCAACAGCGGTATTCACATCCAAAATTTTTCACTGTATGATTCTTGTACTTACTTTCAAAACTAAAATCGCAAAGCTTTATCAAAGAGCTTAATACAAGCTATTTATATAAAGTTCAGTACGTCAATTTTAAAATTAGAAATACTCGTTTCACATTGTATTCGATTCATAATTTTTAAAAATGGATTCACACACTTTTGTTTGTGGTTGTTGCAAACCATTACAATAAAATAAAAAAAAATGTGTTCTCGATTCAAAAAGCGACACGAGCGAGCGATCATCTTTACATTTGCATTTCGAACTTGTGCTGGGGCCTCAGGCTTCACTATTGCACATATATCTAAAAGTATTCCTCTAGCAATTAAAATCCCCAGGGAAGAATTCCGCTAGAGGTAAAGGTACCTACTTGGTAAAGGTTCTTCTCTTAAGCTTGTGTAATTAAAACCTCATTTTACAATCATAAAACTGTGTCAATTGTGCCATTTCTGCAGCGTTGCAACCCTGACAAACTTGAGCGTTCAGGGCTGGCAATAGTTAATTAACTTAGAATAAAAACGGAACGTCATCATTGACGTTGCTCAAAAAGCCACTAATCTAATGCGGAACTAGATTGGGCACGTTTGCCGTATCCCCAATGAGCTTGGAGTCGAAATAGTCACTTTCTGAAATCCTGACAAAATCAGAAGGCGTCGCGGCATACCTCGCAGAAGATGGCGGAACAACCTGGACAAAACCAATGACCAATGTTTACATTACTATGGGATCGTACTAAAGTAATTTAAACGTTGCATAATTTTAACTCAATACCTTTACGTCTTTCCGAGATAAAGAGTCTTGACAGACAGACAGACAGACGGGCAATAAAATGATCCTATAAAAGTTCTGTATTTTTCTTTTTGAGATCGAAACCCTAAAAATTTAAAGGAGAATATACAGTACGTGGTCGGATTAGAACGTCATGTTCATTAACTTGGGTAATTTCCTACTTAGCATAGCTATGTTCATGTTAACATCAAAGTTAATATTGTTGATTGGTAGCCGTATCTTTTTATTAACATACCCTTACAAAACCCATAATTTCTCGATCGAGAACAAGCAAAATTAATTTAAAATTTCATAGTAGTTATCCTTGCCAACCCTGCCGACCGTCTAGAGTTGCCAAGAATTCATTACGGGCTCATTACGAACGAGAAGTTGCCAGCTCACTACAATAGCGCATTAGTCGACGAACGCGAAAAGAACTCTGGAAATCCTTTTACCAAACCGTTTTTGTATAAAACTGGTAGTTTCTTTTCGAATTGAATTGGTTTTCTTTAATTAATTTTATTTTAGCGGGGATTTAGATTTCCTTTGTGGACTTTTGAGATTTTTAATTTCTGTGTGGGTTATAAGCGAAATCTTAAAGAAAAAAGGTACGGTCAAAGAAAATTTATTGCTATTCGGTAATTTAGCTAGCCACTTAAGAAAAAATAACTGTGGTAGTTTTCTTAAAAAAACCATGAATGTTTTCGAATAAAATTACATTTATATTCATTCGTTTGTTTTAATTCATATAAATGTAATGTCCTGTTTGTTAATTTAAGCAATATTTATTTAATCATAATAGGTTAAAAACATGAATTACGTTGTCATTCGTAAAATGGTCACAAAGTGTCGTTTTTTATCCTATTATAATTCTACTAAAGCGGCCATTACCCATGGTCCTGCCGGGGTTGCGGGTTGTTCGAAAGAGATACCGCGGCCCCGGAACATAAAGGCCAATAGAAGGAACATGGGTGGGTAAAAAAAAGCGGCCATTTAGACCCCCAGTTATCTAAATAAATGATTTAAGTTGAAAATGTCTATCGGTTTCAAAGAAAAATTCTACCGTATCCAACGAGCGTGGTTACTTTTCTCCTTTGCTGAATGTACGCAGGAACAATTTTGAGGTGTAATAAACTATTTAGGGTTCCGTGCCTCAAAAGAAAAAAAACCCTTATTGGATCATTTTGTTGTCGGTCTATCTGTCAAGACCTTTTATGGATCACTTTGTTGTCCATCCGTCTGTCTGTCTGTCAATACCCTTTATCTCGTGAACGCGTGTAGGTATGGAGTTGTAATTACCAATAAATAAACCATATACTCAACTCTGTGATCCCTTTGTCATCATCTGCCTAGCCTTTTCCCAACTATGGTATGTGATCGGCTTCCAGTTTAACCGGATGCAGCTGAATATCAGTATTTTACATGGAGCGACTGCCTATCTGACCTCCACAACCCAGTTAATACTGGGTAATACGACCCTTTGGTAAGACTGGTTGTCAGACTTTCGGAACACTGACTACCTGTAACGACTGTCAAAGATCTACAAATGACAGCCGGGACCAACGGCTTAACGTGCTTTCTGAGGCACGGAGGAAACTCGGTATGTAACGGGTGGTCACCCATCCACAGACCAACCTAGGCAAGCGCGGCTTAACCTAAAGATCGACCCGAGCGGCTACTATTTATTTAGCCACGAGCTCCTCTCTTTTGTTTTCTGTGGTCCCTTTGTACTGTGAAAAAAATGACTATGCTGTCAAAACATGTGGTCGTTTATGTCGCAAGTTTGTACGGAACCTTTGGTGCGCGACTCTCGCTGTTATCCGGTTACCAAGGAGGCAGAAAACACAGAGGACCTGAGTTTATCTCAGTTGTGAACGTCCCTATGTGCCTATTGGCCTTGTTTTGTTGCTGATATGGAAGGAAGTGGAAATTATGTTTTATCCTACTCCTTCGCTCTTCTGATTAATTTCGTTGTGGGATCAAGACTGTTCATATAATTCTCCTGGACTACGTAGAGCTTCCCTTTTCTGGTGGTCGCTACTGTTGATTCTAGCTTTCAGGAGTTACAGTGGGACTGGATTAGTGTAGCGAGCGGGCAAAAAAATTACCAAACGAAAAAGAAGGCTGTCTGAGCCCGAATTAACACACGCCTGATACTCATTGCTATCCACTTTAAATCAGGCGCATCGTACTGACAGTGGTTGTAAAATATTTTATAAGTTATACAAAATTTAAAAAGTACAAAATTTAAAAAAAATGAAAATTTAAATTTAATTTTAAAAAGTATCCTATGTGTTATTCTAGACCATAATCTATATCCATGGATGGATGGATGTATATCCATCCATCCTCATAAACATTCGCATTCATATAATATTTCAAGATTGACAAATTTATGGAAAAATATCCACCCAAAAAGAAAAATATATTATTATACTTATTCAAGTTTCGAGATCGGACAAACATCGGGTCACAATGTTATCTTTTTAAACATTAATATTTAATTGTAATTGAACGAAACTGTTATTAAATTCATTGTAAGGACTAAGTCACTACGTTTTCTTGAGCACCAAGCTCCAGTGTCTCAAGAGTAGACAAAAGCTAATCTGATAGGTCTTCTAGGTAAGAACGTGTTCTTTTGTTGCGGATGGAAAACCATCATATAACTTCCCCTGTTCTGGGCGGAGCGAAGGGGAGTGTCAGACTTTTACTGACTAAAACCCACCCATGTTCCTTCTTTTGCCCTTTATGTTTCGGGACCGTGGTATCTTTTTCGAACAACCCGGTACCCCGGAAGAATGCCACCTGCCGTAAACTTACCTCTTTCTACGAGATAACAGGCGTTGTGTTAAAAAAATATCATTATTTTTTTTCGGTTTTGTTTATAGACACCTACAAAAATGACAAAGGCTCGTTTTATTTTTATTTATTTTATTTATATCAAGTATTTTTAGGAAAGGTTATAAAAGATCCTACAGAAAAGGTGAGGGATTTTCCCATCTCATATTTTAATACTTTCAGTTAAATGAATAAATCCTCTTTTAAAAAATTCTTTGGCAACACTATCCATAATTAAAACTTTTTGCATTTTTTATATTGATAAAATTGGGCCTGCTCTTGATCTCAATCTTGGCCAGAAAGACAGAGATATATGAGACGGGCTAACTCAGAAAATGCCAGTTAACTAATATTGACTTAAAAGTAATTAACGCAGCCTGAGGGTTCAATCAGCAGCTTATCATACTGCAATCTTGCAGCCCAATGCGTTTCAATATGCTTTAAGATAATTATAGTACAATGTTCCTACTTTTTGTTAAATATTTATTAATTAACTAGCTTTTGCCCGCGGCTTCGCTCGCGTTAAATTCGGTAGCGCCTTATTGATTTGTAATAGCAACGCTAAGTGTTCCCGTTTCGTCCCTCTTTCTCCCTCATATCCCACTCCTTTTTAAAAAAAAAATAGCCTATGTCCGTCTCCTGGTTCCCAACTATCTGTGTACCAAAATTCATCAAAATCGGTTTGGCCATTAAAGCGTGAAGAGGTAACAAACAAACAAACTCACTTTGGCTTTTATAATATTAGTAAGGATTTGTCTATGCCTTATAATTTTTTTTAAGTATATTGTTTTTGTATTTAGATTAACCGGCCAAGAGCGAGTCAGTCTCGTGCACCGAGGGTTCCGTACAAACTGGCGACATAAACTAAACAGCCATATTTTTTGACTGCGTAGACTTAGAGGGTTGATTTTTTCACAGCATCAAAGGGGCAGAGATTTGAGTATAAGGTTTAATTACAACTCGATACGCGGTATCCACGCGTTCTTGAGATAAAGAGTCTTGATAGACAGACAGACAGCGTAGTCATCTAATAAGTGATCTAATCTAAAAATCACACTAATACTATGAATGCGAAAATTTGTAGGTGTGTATATTTGTTACTCCTTCACGCTCATACGGTTTAACGGTTTTATATAAAACTAGTTTCCGCCTGCGACTTCGTCCGCGTGGCATAGTTACGTTGGGCTAACGCTAACTTAAAACTGCGTAATGATCGAAAAAAATATCTTTCTCTCCCCCTTTCTTCGATCTTTCTCCCACTTTTCTCACTTTTAAAAAAATAGCCTATGTCCGTCTCCAGGGTCCCAACTATCTCTGTACCAAATTCATCAAAATCGGTTTAGCCATTTAGGCGTGAAGACGTAACAAACAAATATACTCACTTTCGCTTTTATAAAATTATAGTAAGGACTTGAAATGAAGACAGCTTACACTCTGGATTAACACATAGGTTATTTTTTATACCATCAATGCGGGTCAGGGTGGCGTAGCTATTAAACAATAAAAACTCGTTTTAACTGGAAATGACATAGAATTTTTGTTCTGACAGAAAATATTGAAATAAAATGAACAAAAAGTTTGCTTCCCAGAACAGAAAAGTTAAAATGTGTTTCAGGAGTTTCAGTACGATTTAACGTGAACGCAACAAACAACTAGAACAAAACAAAATCATTTCATTTATGTTTTGTTCAAACTTGTACACATATAATGCAACCTTGCTGCGGACGCTTGACATTGACTATTTTTTTTAATTATTTTTAATAAGGCTTACAGACTATTTACGAAAAATTAAGTAGAAACAGTAAATTATAAATTTGCCTATGACAACCCCACAGATATCCTATTAACATTATAAAAGCGAAAGTTTGTGAGGATGTATGTTTGTTGCTCTTAGATGCAAAAACTACGAAACCGAAAGAGATACCGCCCACGAAGGGCAAAAGAAGCAATACGGATAGGTTGTAGTACAAGCCTTACCTTCCGCTGCGTTCTGACCGAATGTCATCATTCCCGACCCAAAAAAAAGAGGTTTAAGTGCACATCATGGCAAAGCAATAAATATATCAAGTGTACCTAATAAAACATTGACACTGGTTCCGATCTCTTCCGGCCAAAACCTATTATTAAATTATTTTCTTTTTTTAATATATTGTTTAAAAAATATTTTAAGTAAGCAATGAGTGTGTAAAATGAATAAAGGATATAAATAAAATCCCATTGGGGGTATCATATTCTCTAACCAAAAACCCATCCATGTTGCCGATGTATAAAATATTGGGGTTTCGGCGCCTCCACCAGTTTTTTTGTCAAAACCGGAGCGGCCAAAATATCGTTATTTGACGGTTGGAATATAACAAATCGGTATGTAATACTCCAATGTTTTGTATCGTTATATAGATGGAGGGTTTTTGTTGAACAGGATTTAAAGAATTGAATACTGTATTTTTTCTTGTGAAGAATTTTAAGCGACTTATGAAATACAGTATTCGTTTTTTTTATGTTTCGGTTTTTACTGATATTTTTGATGAGGCTGTAGCTGAATAATAACAGCGGCTGGGATCTCTAGGTCCTTAGGGGTAAGGGTATTTTAAGCTAAACGGCTCTGAATTCCTCCATACCTCGGAAAGTACGTTTTAAGCCACTGGTACCGCCTGTCATTTGCAGATCTTTGACAGTCGTTACAGATAGTCAGCTGTCAAACTGTTATAGTTTTAAGAAGAGTGAAAAAACATTAGCTTATCTTTCCAATTCACTGTAGTTGCATAGGTATTTATTATTATATTTTATGGCTTTCATTTTCTTTACACAGTCTTTCTTTGAACTCAAATTGTTTTTTTTTTATTTATGTTTGTACTAACACTAGATATAAGGCGTGCTACTAACACTATGGATCTTTGTTATCTATGAATAAATTATTATTCTTTATTTTCAATTGTCTTTGTATATGTGTTTGTAAGTATATTCTAATATTGTATTATTTGCTAAATGTTTTTATGTATTTTATTTCCCTTATTCTTTCACACACTGTGTCGACATCTCAGGATGGAAGCGATATCTTTAGAAATAAGCATTTCCTTTGTATCTATTTTGTGTGCTTGTCTTTTTTACTGCATTCAGTGTGAACATAATTCGTTAAATAAACAAAAAAAAACTTGAGATGTTTCAAGGGACACCCGGATGGAACAAAGTTATTATTTATTATGTACAAAAAACCTGTATGCAATCAACAAAAAATAATCGTCGCGACACTACACTGTTCAATGCGAAAAAGAAGGACAAAACGAAAATAACTGGTTTGCTTTCTATGAGAGAGAGAGAGAGAAAGAGACAGACAGAGAATCACGCGCACGCTGCATCGCTTACAAATATAGCAAAAAGTGTCGTTATAACTTTTGGTCTTAGCAAAAAAGTGTCGTTACAACTTTTGGTCTTAGCAAAAAGTGTGGTTACAACTTTTAGCCTTAATTTTTTCCGGTTAGCCCCCTTTTGCAACGCGCGATAAGGAACTTCGTTCCAATAAATATCTTGATATCACCAAGCGGTTGGTCGACTCTTTACGTGACCATAAAGCTGAACCTTTTTTGGCCAAAGAATTAGCCTTGCCATCTGACGCGATAATGCTGTCTTCTGGGTACTCATTCTGTGGACAACAATACGGACGAATTTTTAGACGTCCTGTTTGTACTTGTACATACTTTTGCTATTAATTAATGTCTATTTATAGTTTATAGTCAAAAAAATAAACCATACCGACACATTGTAGAAAAATAAAAACTACCGAAAAATAAGTACGGTTCTAGCAACACCTCTTCTATTTCTTACAAAAATACATAATATTTACGTAATTTTACCATTGCCACACCGAAACACCTTATAGTATGTGACAGAACGCTTCCATGCAATCCACCTGCTCGGATTCCGAACTCATGCATCTATTCATTCATGCACGCCTGGTGAATACAAATACCCATCTGGGTTTTCATATGGAAAGAAAGAAAGAAAAAAAAAATATTTGGCACAAGCCATTAATGCACACACTAATAAAAATAATGAAACTTAATTCTAAACACAAATAAAATAATGTGTGTCTCACGGCTGCGCCAAATAGGCCCAGTTCAGCAAACTGCCGAGCAGCTAGTGCCGGACGCTGGTTTTTAACGGAAAATATTTTTGTGTTCACCAAAAATACTGATCGTGCACCAAATATTCTTTCCTGAATGTTAAAAAAATGCGTAGGTTAGGTTAGGTTAAAACTGTGACCCCCTACGCACGAGCCGAGCGAGCGGAGCGAGCGGTGCCGCGGGAGCGGCCGGCGAGTGCCAGTAACGACTTGCATTAATAGAAAATGGATAAAGATATAACACTTTTTTATTGTAGTGCGCTGATGCTCGTTATGACATATTTTAATTAACATATTTTGGTGCACATTCAGTATATTTGGTGCAACACAGGCAAAATTAGGTGAACGAAATGGGAATAAATTGAAGTACTTTTAAATACCATCCGTTTTTAACTGGACCTGATATGGTGATGTGACGGACGTAAAACTGTTTTATGTGTATACTAGTATGTACTAAAATATGAGAAAATAGAATATGGTACTAGCTAGTGCATTGGTTATTGGCACTATACTCATTTTAGAATATTTAAAAGTATGCAACGAACGAACACGAAGAAATATATAGAATAATAGCTGTGACCAGCGGTTTCACCCGCTGCCCACTTAGGGGTATGAAAAATAATTTTGGCTGATTCTCAGAGTTATTGAATACTAGCTTTTGCCAGCGGCTTCGCTCGCGTTAAATTCGGTAGCGCCTAATGGATTTGTAATAGCAACGCAAAGTTTCCCCGTTCCGTCCCTCTTTAAAAAAAATAGCCTATGTCCGTCTCCTGGTTCCCAACTATCTCTGTACCAAAATTCATCAAAATCGGTTTAGCCATTAAAGCGTGAAGAGGTAACAAACAAACTCACTTTCGCTTTTATAATATTATATATAATATATATAGTAAGGATAGTAAGGATATAGTAAGGACTAGCGACCCGCCCAGCAATTTCACCCGCTGCTCACCTCCTAAGAGTCATAGCGTGAAGTATTATACATATAATCCTTCCTCTTGAATCACTTTACCTATTAAACCGAATCAACATCCGTTGCGTAGTTTTAAAGATTTAAGCATACATACAACATAGCAACAGACAGACAGCGACAGCGACATTGTTTTATACTATGTAGTGATGATGCATAAAAAAATTCATAAGAATCGGTCGAGCCGTTTCGGAGGAGTATGGTAACAAACACTGTGACACGAGAATTTTATTTTATTAAAATTAAAGGATTTATTTTAGGTTTCATTAAAAGGTTCCTACTGTAGGTACCTTCTGCTCGTAGACCGCTAACTATTATGTTAACTTTTGTTGATATTCGTGTAACAACTAAACAAAACACATTATGGTGTACATATCATGGTAATGCATAAAAAATAACAAGTCCGTTATCTTTGGGAATCCGCCATATTTGATTTGGAAATTTGGATGACAATGCATGGTTAGCTAAGTTATAAAGCTACAATAACTTAGCTAACCACGCTTTGTTATCCAAATTCAAAACTTATGCAAAATTTCAGTTCAGACGGGTACCGGAAAGTGGGTCAAATTAAATTTACATACTTAGTTACATGTGAAACTGACAAAAGTGTGTTAACGATACAATATAAAATTAACTACATAATAAAAGGATTAATTTTAGGTTTAAATATTAAACACCTTTGCAATGTCCTGTCTGTATAATAACCGGTACCTAACTAATATGCTCTATCTACATGGCCGAGGACAATTTGAACCAATGCAATTACAGGATAATGGCAGAATATATATTTATTTTACTCAAAGTCTTAATTTATTTCTTGCGTCGCGTGTTATAGATAACTTATTGTGATACACATCCTACTTTCCTAGTATATTTTCAGAAATATACGCGTTGGTGAATTCACAAACAAATTAAAATGTCATCTAAAAAATCTACAACATCCGATTCCTTTTCTATGTTTACAGTGTAAAGTTCGTTTCGGATACAACCCCAACTGGGAAATAAAGCTATATTTTTCGAATATATTTCGTGCATATACCAAAAAAGTCGTAAAAACGCAGTTAGGTCGAAAATATTGTGAAATAAAAACGCGCCACTGGCTGCTGCCAATTTACTTTTAATTGACGTATTTTCAAACTTGGAACTCGAGGCTTTAAGAAAAAAGATTATTTAAAAAAGGTTGATTGCGTTAAAAACGGTTCGATTGACTTTTGATTTAATTTTGGAATTTATTTGAGGAGAGAAAAGTGTTAAATTATTTGAAAATTTATTGGAATCACAGTATTAAATAAAATAGTTATGAACCATTTCGACAACACCATCATCAACGTACAGCAATCCAGTGCCGCCACGCCACTTACATCGATTTTCATCAACTCTCATTTTGACATATTATCCTTATTCTGAGTAACCTTAGGTAATGCAATCCAATTATTGACCTCACTTTTCTTGTTTCTAAAATTGTAGTTTGTAACAAAAAACAGTGTGAATAATGCCTACAAACTTCCCTGCAACGATTATTTCTGCTTGAATAACTACTACTCTAACAAGATTGGCGATGTGGTCGCTAAACGACAAAGCCCTTCAATCTAATCAACCTAATAACCAAAGATATATTAAGAAACTAATATTTTTTTCAAAACAAAGGGCTATCTAACTGTGCTACCCAAATTATCACGAATTCCTAGAAGGAATTAAAACAATTTTAAAAGCAAAATGCGTTATTAACATTCAATATTGGAATGTTGCCCAACAAATGGCGATGGAGCAATACGGCACGATTTGAACTCAAAACCGCATTACACACACATACCAGAAACAGTTGACAGGTTAATCTCACTTTAAATATTACAGAAACTGCAGTGTTTGTACAATATCAGGTTAATATTACGTTACTGTATGAAAATGAGATAGTTTCATAGCTTAGAGTACGTATATAGAATAAGAACGTGACCAGGTGCGGTGGAAATCCGCTTGGTAAAGAAGTAATTATAGCGCTTTTCATGAAACCCTAGTACTCTTAGCAGGATTTTGTGTGATAAAATGTTTTAACCGATATAATAATAATACCCAGTACAAACCGCCCAAGGCAATGGAGTCCGCCTTTTAGGAAAGTAAAGTTGTGCCTGGACTTGTTACAAAAAAAAAGTAAGTATAAATATATAAGTTGTATTTAACAATTTTAACAAACAATATCAGATGTTTTGTAGTCGATTTTGTTTCTGAAAACCATACTTTGGTATGCCAAAGCTATATTTATGCATAGGCATAGACATTTGATACAAATACCCTGCTTTTGAACAGTTCACTCCAAAAAAATCCGCTACTATGTCGAAAAACACAAAATTATCACGCTACCATTTTAGCTGAAAGCCTGCGCAGACAAGAGACTTAGGTCAGTCTTAACCTTTTTAAACGCCAGAACATACACTATATATGTGGCAAGCTCTCCACACCAAGTACCTATCATTTTACCTCAAGTTTTCATCATATGGCACACACTTGACTGATATACGTTACAATGGCGTTCAAAAGGTTGCAAGTGTGCGGGTTGCTGATTGATTGCGTTTTACAGTTGCAGATCATTTTTTCAAGTAACTAAACATTACATCTATTTAAAAACCGAAGTCAATGAAAAGTCAAAAGTACGGCATTTGTCGTTTTACTAGTAATTTTAATTTTACCTTCTAATCCACACACACACTTGCAATCCCTTATACACCAGTTTTATTTCAAAATTTTTATTGGTCCACGCACGAAAGTCTCTTATCTACGCAGCTTAAAATAAAACCTTCGGTACCATACCTCGTCGTCGAATGCGTCGGGGTCCGCCATCTTTGTTAACTGTCACTCACTACGTCACCGAAACACTGCGCACACGCACTCGACTTACGTCACATAGAACGGATCATTGTATTCGCACCACACTTATGTTCCTGAAACAATGACAGTTTAAAATTAGAATGCTGAATAGAAATATAGTAATCTTACATTATCACTTGGGGAGGAGCTCGTGGCTAAATAATAGCAGCCACTCAGGTTGATATTTAGGTTAAGCCGCGCTTGCCTGTTGGTCTGTGGATGGGTGACCAGTGACCACCCGTTACATACCGAGTTTCCTCCGTACCTCGGAGAGCACGTTAAGATGTTGGTCCCGGCTGTCATTTGTAGATCTGTAACAGTCATTACATTACCCAGTACTAACTGGGTTGTGTATCTCCATGTAAAATACTGGTATTCAGCTGCATCCGGTAAGACTGGAAGCCGACCCCAACATATTTGGGATAAGGCTAGGCAGATGATGACATTATGACTTGGGGTTTCTTCCGTGTTTGCCAACTATTTATGTATTCAAGTACAGCAAACAGAAAAAGTAATAATATCAAATTAAAATAGGTTAGGTCGTTTCAGAAAAGTTACTGCGTAGAGTTTTGATAAAGAAAATTCTATTCTTATACCATCCGACACGGTCGCTCTTTGTTTGTAAAATTTGTATTTAGACGTCGCACAAGTTGGTGTTTATTTATACATATTTTCATTTTGACTTTGATTATAATATAAAACTTAATCAAAGAACTTTTTATTGGTACCGAGTTTCCTTTTAACATTTACTTTCCATAATTTTTATTTTATTTAAAAGCTGTCATCTTTCATTAATTAATCATTTTCAGTGATATCAAAAAGTTTGCCCACAAGCTACGCGTTTGAGTATCACGCCTTTTGCGACTGCAGAGAAAAGAAATGACGGAAACTGCGTAGAACATGCCACGAGTCACAGTAACCAGAGAGCAAAGAGAGTGACTTGTTGTGGCATGTTCTAAGCTGCTTTTTAACATGCTTTTATTAGCTTCATTTGTAACTAAGTAATAAATTTATGTTAAGTCTGACCCACTTTTCGATTCTGATTGAAATCAGTTTTTGCACACATTTTTAGTGACGCAATTATAAATCCATTGTGGCGGACGGCCAAAGATGGCCGGTTAGTTCTTTTTTTTAATGCATTCCCAAGATATGCTAGGCATAAAATGAAATGATTGATTCTACCAGAAACTAGAAAGGAAGTCAAATTAAACTTATAAGTTTTTTTTTACATACTTACAAATCATTTTATTAGCGTGTTAAAAAACAAGTTACAAACGCCTGTCGCCTGACCAAAGTCGTATCGCAAATCTTAATGCCTGAAGACGTGAACGGGGCATAAGAAATAAACTTCCTGTTAAAAAACTCAAGACTTTTTTCCACATAAAAAGAAACAGTGACTTTAACTGCGTAATCCGTTTTTTAAAGCTAAATAGAATTTGTAAAAGATGAAGAAATTAACGAAGGGTTGAAATGATATCAAAGGGAAGGTTAGGTTAGAAGTAGATCTCGTCAAGTGGCCGTTTTTCTTTTAATTTGTACCGTTCATTTCTTGGGAGGAAGACAAAATGGCCGCTAATTTGAAACACGTTTTTATTTTTACCGTAATTTGATTCAGTGTTTCAAAAAGATCTGTCACAGTACTTCTTCTTTTTTTTGTTTCTGGCGTTTCTTTTGCAGATAAATGGTGTTCTATTTTTAAAAAGTAATGCGTTTTTATTTTCAATTGAAGGATCGTTTTGTGCATGTTATAAAATAAAAGAATAAAAACCGGCCAAGAGGTCAGACTCGCGCACCGAAGGTTCCGCACAAACTTGCGACTTATACGGCTATATCTTTTGACTACGTAGACTTAGAAGCTTGACTTATTCACAGCACAAAAGAGATTACAACATTGAGTATATGGTTTTAACTTTAAGTTGATAGACACACAGACAGACGGACAACAAAGTGATCCAATAAGGGTTCCGTTTTTCCTTTTGAGGTGCGGAGCCCTAGAAATCAGCTACCATACATTGATACCAAGAACAAAAATAAGAAACAGTTATGTAACCGACAACTACATTATGCCCGTGTTATGCCCACAATGAAACTGAACACAATAACATTACAGTTATAAAAACACAAAAAATCACGCTTCAGAGTAACGTTGTTTTATTTGGAGTATTCTTTTCAGCAAACCCTTTGGTTTGATTTTTGATTTGAACCCATAAAAAAACATATTCCGCTTATTTTTTGAGTCAGCCATATTGAATTTAGCATGACGTCTTTTAGTGAACCATGCATTGTAATACAAAATTAATACGTTAGTATACAACATTTGAGCTCAGTCGAAAACCAGAATGTGGGTCAAATTTTGACATTAATATTTTTTGTATAGTTACTATATAGTAACTGATTAACTAATCAGTTGAAGTAATTGCCAAACCAATCTTACTTGCGCGTAATTTTACGTATTGTTTACGTTCGTCCCAGAAACCGAGTCTTAACCTACTTAACAGCATAATATCCAAACATACGTCCATTAAAACATTAAAATTCAAACGACCAATCAAAACGTTGCTCTTAAACCACAACCTCAAACAAATGAGGACAAAATTAATTTAAGAGTTTGCGCAAAGCTTAGGATTATGAACAAAGAAATTTAATTAAAAGACTTAAGAATACCTATAGTTGAGCACGCCAGTTGTGGTGGCCCTTGCTTAACGGGGTTGTGTTAGTAATTTATGTTTCCGACTGTACTTTTTCATACTTGGTTAATAATTACGTTTTTGTAAACGTTATTCATTTATACAAAAAATAAATATTTGTGCTAATTATGCCGTTTGTTTACTTTGATGTTATAGCTAAGCCATAAAGTAAATATACACCAAAATGTTAGTTACTCGGTACGACATTTAAGACAGAGAAACCCAAAAATTATGTTTTGAGCAAAAAAATATCAAGGAGTCTATCAGCCGGGGTTTTGGATTGCTCCGGGTTTGCGGGTTGTTCCGGGATTGCAGGTTGTAAAAACATTAGTAATTTAACAATCAATATAATAACTGCCAAACGACCAACAGTTGGCAAATTATCCCTAAAATGACAACAAACATTTGCCACCAAACGTGACAGATCACTAACACAATAACGACTGACGTGACAGCCAATCAATTGACTGAATGATGACGTAATTGCAAATTACTAGCCCAGCCATAATAACCTAGAGTAGGTACTGATTGTAACGATCAAATTAGTTGATGAAAATTATTGGTGGTCAGTTGTCAAACGGTTTAAGGACCTCCTGTATACATCCTACTAATTTTATCCTACTATACATTACAAAGGCAAATGTTTGTGAAGATATGTGGATGTTTGTTACTCTTTAAAAGAAGCCGCCATTCTAGATCCCCAGTAGCGAGGATCTCATGGCTAACTAATATGAGTCGCTCGGTACGATCCTTAGGTTAAGCACGCTTGCGTACGTTGGTCCGTGGATGGGTGACCACCTGTTACATACCGAGTTTCCTTCGTGCTTCGGAATGTAGGTTAAGCTGTATGTCCTGGCTGGCATTAGTAGATCTTTCAAAGTCGTTATAGATAGTCAGTGTCCCGAAAGCCAGCCAACCAATCTTACCAAGAAGTATCGTATTACCCAGTAATAACTGGGTTGTGGAAATCAGATAGGCAGTTGCTCCATGTAAAATACTGGTATTCAGCTGCATCCGACCCCAAAATAGTTGGAAAAGGCTATGCAGATGAATATTCACAGAAGAAGCGTAGAGTTTGGATTTATGACCAGAAGATAACATGGGACATGGGTCTCCAAAATAACTGACAAATTATGGGTTTAAATTATTTAATCTTGCAATCAATGGAATACATTTCACGAAAGAACCATAGACTAATTTAAAAACATGACGAAGTTAGCTTTTGCCTTTATTTGTCAGAAAACACTTGGCTCCAAAGTCTAGTTAAGAGCCGAAGCAACAGTTATTACGTCAAAACTTGAATGAAGAACTCTTATCACGAGTGATGCTTGATCATCGATAACAAGGGAGAAGACCCCTCAGTTATCGGAGACTTGTGCCCAGATTTCATAGAAATGACACTGATGAGGAACTTGATCTTTGAGGTTTAATGTATTACCTGGGTAAAAAAACGTTCAAGTGTAAATTTTAATTGCGTTCAAAGAGTTCCGTAGCAATCCTTACTAATATTTTAAAAGCAAAAGTGAGATTTTTTGTTTGTTAGTTTGTCCGTTTGTTACGTCTTCACGCCTAAATGGCCAAACCGATTTTGATGAATTTTGGTACAGAGATAGTTGGGACCCTAGTAACGGACATAGGCTAATTAAAAAAAGTGAGATAAGGGGGATAAAGAGGGAAGAAAAGGGAAGAGAAAGTTTTTTTTTTTCGATAATCACGCGGGTCAAAGTTAGCGTTAGCCCAAAGTAACTATGCCACTCGGACGAAGTCGCGGGGGGAAGCTAGTATTGTGATAAAAATTGTAACTGCGTGGAATAAAGGACATTTTTTATTCATAGGCAAAAATCACCGGAGTCACGTCAAAATCAAAGCATTTATTTTAACTAGACCGTTACAGATACTAACTAGAACGTCCAAAAACGTCGACGAACGCCGACTTGAGAACCGATTCCTTTTATAACAGTAACCTGTAGAGATTTCATTTGTACAAATAGGAACTAACAAAACTACTAAACTATATTATAATATGTATAGTACATTGGCCACGTAGAAAGCCATACAACTACACTTGCAGAGGAAGTTCAGAGCTATTCATCAAGCACTTGACGGGTTGACAGGCTTTCAATACAAGCAGTGAAGCCATTCCTCACAGTCAACACAACCGTTAGTGCTTTACGTTTCTGATGTCCTGGTACCAGTTCTTGGAAATCCCAGGATAAATTGGATTTACTGTAGTTAAAATAACTTACTCGAACCTGCGCTGCGTTATAAAAATATTTTTTTAAGAAAATATTGCTGTGATTAAATCAAATACCTAGTTAAACATCTATGACCTTAATAAAGGTCACCTTCAAACGCGGATGAAGTTCAGAAGACCCATGTATCATAAACCTTGTAAAGTTGACAGGTTTTAATACAAACCACGAGGTCCCCCCTCTCTCTCCGGACAGATAACGCGTACCTATATTGCGCCATATCCTTACTTTTCTAATACCTTGGTACTTTATTCGGGTCAAAGTACCCCATATAAATGTTCAAGATCAAGCTATAACAAGATAAGATACAACAAATAAACATAAATACCAATCAAAAATTAGCAATACGGGGCTGTTTTCGTCTTAATATTTTTTTTCCCGACGCGAAACCAGTCCTGATTTGTTGCACAAAAGTGCTTCAAACTCTAAACTGTTTGACTAACTTCTCTTCAATATCTTTATTTCAACTATTCTCGAAGCATAAAGTCAATTCAATTCCCCACTATCTCGATATAAGATATTATCTCCGAACACGGATGCTAGTTGGAAAACTATTAGCTCGAGCCAAACTTGCCTGATAAAACCAACTTTTAAGCTACACCTCCTATCGACTATAGCCTCCTAGTACTAGAGTTCAAATTAGTCGGGAATAACGTGCCGAGTATATTTAATAATACCAGTTCAGAGACTTTTTAGTGTGCTTTCGGAGTCAAGTTGGTGTTTTTTATGAATATTAAAGAATCTAAAACTGCATTGGAGTGGTATTTGGTGCAGCTGTTCCTGATTTCAAAACGTTATAATAATGACTTTAATGGAAAAGGTAAATGATTTTATACAGTTCTCGTGAACATTTGAACTCAAATTGTATTAAATTTACTCTAGTCATGAAAAATGCATTGCCTGTTAAAGCCTTTTTGCGTAATAATGTGTTTGAGCTTTGACCATGTTGCATAAGGTTAGCTTCGCCCAGAGCGGGGAAGTAATTTGATGATTTCCCAACAAAAAAAAATAAGGTTAGTTTTTGTAAGGAATAATATGAAGGACAAACGAATAAATTATTCTCAGACGTCTGACAAGGGAGAATGGAAGAAAAAAACGTGTTGTGCCGACCCCAAATAGGTGATGATGATAAGGAACGATGAACATAGACTCTAAAATTGAATTCTCCTCAGATGGAAGTGACCACGTTACAATTAGGTAGGTTGTTTGCTGGTTACCACCAGGGCATACCAGCAACAGACAGATTGCAGCTGTGGCTTTGGAAACTGACACTGACAAGTACTTCATGATTCTACTTAAATAAGTGAAGTGGGATTGGTATTATATCATGCCGAACTTTTTCGATTTTGACACGAATACTACCTGACAAGTGGGCGTGACACTAGACATAACTAATTGTGACTACTTGGTAACATACCTAATGTTACCAAGTAGTCACAATTATTTTTACGGACGGGAATCATTTTTACTTACATTTTTCTTTGATAGACATGGAATAATATTAAGGATCTTATAAGTAGTGCTCGTTCTTGCTATGTCTTGTCATACTGTCATACAAATTGGATTAATAATATAATAAGATGCCAAATAATTGCCAAGAGCCTCGATGAAAATATATAGAAATCAGTACTCCTCGATACGGCCCGCATTGTGAGTAGGTTCCTGTCTGTGGAACCCTCACCACCGGTAGCTTGAACCCTACTCCCGTTACCGGTGGAACCTATTTTTTTATATAAATTTTAAGAAATATTTTAAAATGTAATTTTAAGAAGAAAAATGAACAAATAATGTAATAGCCAAATAAAATATTAAATTATTAATTCAAATATTTACGAGTGATAGACGAAGAAAATCGTATTCCAAGAATTGTTACAATACATTGTATGAAAATATTCCCAATGTCCGCTCCTTTTAAATATCTTTGTTATCCTGGTAGCACTGTGCTGGTGACATTTCGTGTCATTAAATGACAAGACATTTTAGTGATATATTGTTAAAATGGATAGTCACGTTTTTATGGAAAAAGAATAAATTATTCAATTTTTATCTTTTACGATTCTTATGGCAATAATCTCGTGTTTGATACTTCATTATAATTTTAAAATATGCAGCTTAAAATAAAAATACATACGAACTTAAGTTTAGAAAAAAAAATACTGTTGACATAACTGACGTAGACAAATCATAGACTAAATGTTGTGTTGCCAACAACCAGCCAGTTTTACAATTCAATACAATATCAAAAAGTTCTGGAGCTACTACTCCAGTTACGGAATCAGACTGCACCATAAAAACGGCTCTACATTTAGTCGTACCGTCTCAGAACTTAATATAACTTGGAGAAACTTGTTTCCAAAGATATTAAAACCTTTTCCGTGACTGTACGAGCAATATGAGTTTCTTATGTTTTTTTCAGCCAGTAGTACTAGGAGCGCATAGTTCTCGGCATAGAACTATGCGCTCCTAGTAAACTAGTCTTGTTCTATTCTGCTTTCGTTCAAAGTATAAAATTCACAAACTCAACACTTAAGATGAATTTGTTAGTTGCGAGAAATATATGGTACATTATGGGCTTTTAATATAAAGGCATATTTCATATCTTATGTATGCTGAATAAAGTTAGTGAAAAATAACCTTTTTAAACATTAAATTGAAATTCAGATAAGCAGTCGCCCCTCGTAAAAATACTGATATTCAGCTGCATCCGGTTTCACTGGAAGCCAACCTTAACATAGTATGGAAAAGGCTAGGCAGATGATGATCACAGTACACAATAACGGAAGTATGGATGTAATTGACGGCACGGTTGGCGCAGTGGCTGAGGGTTCGATTGCTGCGCTGCGTGTCGCGGGTTCGATTCCCGCACGGAAAAAATATTTGTATGACCTGCAGATAGTTGTTCCGGGTCTGGCTGTTTGTGTTTGTGAGTTTATATGTTTGTAAACGCACCCACGATACAGGAGAAATTCCTAGTGGGGGGGGGGCAACGTTTTAAAAAAAAAAAACCCGCTACACATTTGCGCGACCCGAGAATCTAACTAACCCTCACGCTCAGCAACTTTGCTTTCACCCACTAGACCAGCGAGAAATCTACTGTAACGAATTCCTGCAGCGTAACCAATGGACGAAAATGAAACGGTCATAAGTGAGCTAATAACCCATTAAAGTGTTGTTGTGGCAATAAACACGAACCCGCGCGTCCAGATTTGGAACAAACTGTTGTTCCGAATCGGGATCCGAGCCCGGAACTCTACGTTTATAAGCTTGGCAAGCAGCCATGCTGTCATTTGAGTCTTCAACTATCGACAAGATCAAAGACAATATGTTTTTTACAACTCACACACAATACATTAAATCTTTACGAATAAACACTACATTAAAATGAGACTTGTGATGAATAAAGAGGTAAGGTCAGAAGGAAGACCTCCTCCCTCCAATCCCTAATCCTTATTAAGCATCTCAAAGTTCTTTGAAGGTTTTCCTTCGAAAACAAAAGATTCGTTTCAATTCATCTTTTCAATTAATAAACCAACCACCCGAAACAGGCATTCGAGTCATTCAACCGCCGAAAACAAATGAAAACCGAACAGAGGTACCAGGGTAACATAACGCCACAAGAACATAGTATCAAACAGGTACAAAGCGTCCTTCACAATACACGAACTAGACAAAAGACAGTTGTGAAATGAATTTCCCTCATCACAGACGCAGCAGTTTGGTGCCACAAACTTGCCGTTCGATCACAATAGACCTGAACTTCTGCTGCCCTCATTATCCGAACGACATTGTTCGAGACTTCGGAACACCGAGGACTGGCCATAGTAACTTGTTCATAAAGTTTGGCGACGTGTAAACAATTAAAAAGTTTGTTTTATAAGACGAAAAATTTGGTTGGCTCCGAAAGAAAGAAGAAGTAAATCATTGGCACGTATTTTCCTAAGTGTGTCGTTCAGGAATATTCCAAGACAAAGTCCGGTGAAAGACTATCCGATTCATCATCGTCATCTACCTAACCTTGTTCCTAACTATGTTAAAGCCGGATCCCAGTCTAATCTGCCTATCTAACCTCCCCGAACATTGGTAAGACTGGTTATTAGATGGCCGGCTTCTAACAATAAAAAGGGGTAATTTTGTTTTAGAAGAATGTTTTTAGAACACTGTCGTGACGACGGACCAGAAAACCTGGTACAGCATTCTCCGTCACACATAACGTAAATTCCTCATTTAAATAAAAAGGGGTATTTTTTTATTTTTTGTATTTTTATTTTACACACAAAGTCGACAATAGACACTAAATTCAACCCCTATCAACATCTATGGAAATACTCGAACTACCCTACATTCTCACATCGCAATTACGTCATTGCTTCTACTACAGACTTGTCAACTATGTCCTAATGAAGACGGGTTAGTTATATGGGGCGAAAAGTCGTAAATGCAGGGGTATCCAACATTAGGACGGGTTGTTTACCGATTACGTTCCGAGTAATCTTTGTTGGTCGGCAATTGTTTTGACGTTATCGGTACTTACTTGGGAACTACTTTTAGATAGGTAGTTTTGTGATAATTTGTAGAAAGCTTTTGCATTAACAAGTGTATTATTTCTGAATTCTGTACATCGTCATTATCTCAATAGCTAAACACGTGGTCCTGGGTTCTATTCCCGGGTAGGATGAAAAGTGTTATTAGGTTTTTCCATCAGGAATTTCACAGTAGCAGCCCGGAGTTTGGAAGTTGGCGGTAAGATGGCACATTAAGCCGTTGGTCCTGCGCCTGATCTCCCTCCGGTCATGTTGGTTGTCCGTCCCATTTAACTATAAGAGTGAAGGAACAGAGAGTGCACCTGTGTCTGGGAACTATGATATCTCCAGCGCCGATGGCTAATCTCCGCTGAGATTGGCCGCCGTGGCCAAAACAATCAGCAGGACTATACAATGTGGCTGGTCACATTCATTCATATTCTATGTACATAAATAACAAACATTCTAGTACTCAAATTGATTGATTTTCAAAAAAAACTACCATTTGTTTTCACAAAAAAGTTAACTTTCGTTGATTTGCATATTTTTTTGGACTTTAATTTTGTTTTCTAAAGTTACGAAAATGTAAGCTTATCATTTCTTAATTTAAACGATAGACAATATTGTTGCCCTCTGAAAAAAACCTATTGTCGTGTCAGTAAGACCAAAGCTTTGAGAGATACGATTATTTTTTGTACACGCATAGAAAATATCTCAAAATGGCTGCCAAAAAGCGGGGAATTAGACCCAAGTGTGTAGCGTATAGTATATTAAAACACTCGTTACGTAAGTATTTAGAATATCGCTAATCCATGTCCGGATACATTGTATATTGCTCAACTGAAACAGTCTAAAATCTTTAACAAATGGACAGTAAGGCTCATTCCTTCGGTTCATTTATAACGGTTTATGGTCTATTTCTGGCTAAATGATGGTGATATTAACATTGCACAAACGTAAACTCATCCTTATTGTCGCCATTGACATAATGTCACTCCATTCGAAGGATTTCACAAGTTTTTTTTTTGTTTCGATAAATGTAAGTCATTTATCTATTTCCAAACTAGTGCCATTGGCCTGATGGCATTAACCATCCGTTAAAATGACGATCTTCCATTTAAACTTTCTTTTTATTTTCAGAAATCCTTTAACGCCCATTTCGACGAAGCGGAAAAATCTCGCGAACGTTCGTGAAGTCACTGAATAAAGGACTGTATCCGAATTGCCTTTGAGTATAAAATTGGGCGCAATAACCTTGTCTGTACTATTTTATTTCATTTTGTTATATTACTGTTTACTAGTTTTGTGCGAGTCCCAAATAAAAGTATTTCTTTCTTTATTTCATTAAAAGCTACGGTAGTCTGTGATAGTGTGCGGTATCGGTAGCAAAAAGTGTCTACGTTGGTGCAGCCACTTGCTCCATGATACGTTGACTCAACATTTTGGGCTGATGGTCAGGGAAAGTCTTCCCAATGCCATCAGTGTCTGTTTCTATTTAACTTACCAAGAGCGCTTTATCACTAGAGAGTAAGGCAATGAATAGCAAAGTTTCATTAAAATTGGAAGATGAATGATGAGCTCAAAAATTAATAGTTAATAATCCATCACGAATTCACGATCCTGAAGCTTTCTATACAATAATTTTTTTTATAAAAATCCAGGCCTTTTCCTCCTTATAACCTTGATCGCTTTTGTAATGAGTGAACGATGTTGGCACAGCGGCACGGCGTGATTTATCGATGTGAAGACACCTCGAATATGTCTATAAGAAGCTCCTAACAGCCTCTGTTTGCCTGGTACAAAGTGATCGGTTTTGATGACGTTAATAACGATGTAGGCTATTGCGTGTTGATCGAATGATTATCATTATAATATCCATCCATACTTATAATATTATAAAAGCGAAAGTTTGTGAGAATGAAACTTCAGAAGAATAAAGCTAACATATCAGAATAATACATAGGCTACAATTCATAATGACATATTGTACATTCATACTATCACCATTCATTAGTAAAATGAATTACTGGACATAGGAGGATATTTTTTAGGAAATTAATCGATTTTGTAAATTACAGTTTCTAATCATGCTTAACTGGTAGCATATCTTTCAATGCCATAATCACCACGCTTTGCACATGGATCATTGAGTACTAGGTTATCAGCAGACTGGCTTCCAAGAGCCTACTGCCAACCTGAATAACCTTGAAACATTAAACAGTATCTCGTCCTCCTGACCGTTTTTGGCCACAGAGGCTAATTACCGGGGATAATCCATCTGCGCCAGAGATATTATAATGCATAAGTGTGTACGCAGACACAGGTGCACTCTCTGTTCCCTCATTCTCACAATACAATGGCAAGGCAAACCGATACGACTGAAGAGAGATCAGAAGGTTTATAGCCGTTCTTATTCCAGTGTGATAAAGAGATGGTGCTAGGCACCCGATTCATACTCGCGCACCGAGAGTTCCGCACAATCTTGCGACATAAACGGCCATATCTTTTGACTGCGTAGACTTAGAGGGTTGATTTTTAGACAGCACAAAGGGACTACAGATTTGAGTATATGGTTTTAATTTCAAATTGATGCCTCTGCGTGCTCCCGAGATAAATGGTCTTGAAAGACAGACGGACAAAAAAGTAGTCCAATAAGGTTTCCACTTTTCCCTTTAAATACAGAGCATATAATGGTATTACAATCGTTTTTGCTGCAATCCTTGTTCCCACAAACGTTTACACGTTTGCAAACATATTAGTAAACATACATCTCAAATTAGCTCACCATCTATCACCTAGTCATTATAAATCACGTTGTCAAAACAATCAACATCGTTTCTCTACTTAAGCCATTAAATAGCAGTTTGGAACACAAACGACTGTGATAATCGAATGGGACCGAACAAGGAACTGCGAATGGTCTTCGTTCACTCAACCCATTCATTTTATGAGTGTGTTTTTGAACGATGTTCCAGATTAGTGTTCTTGATAGAGTTATGGGTAACTAACTAGTCTGTATTGTTCCAATTGCGTTTCAAAACGCTTTCGTACACAATTCTGAGCACCGATCATAATCGCATGAATGAGTCCGACTTACCAAAACTTTTCGAGAACTATCTGTAAAGCCTTTTACTTATTTTAACAATTACGACATTTAGTCACAAGTTCCTCTCAAACAATTTTCAAACTGAGACTACAGCTAGTAAAACACCTTCGTCTAGAAACAAATTGAAACTTATTATCCAAAATCACCTTAGTCAAAAAACAACTAAAATCTACAATCAATTTCTGAATAGTTCAATTCTAAGCTTTACCCCTTTGTATTAAGGTTTTTCTAAACCGACGCTACTAAATCTACATATCACGTTGTATCGTGACATATCACGTATGTATGTAAGACCGAGCTTTCATATAAACTGAACTTGGAATAGTATTTTTTTGCTGTATTAATAAAATCTTTAAGTTCTTAGTAATAGGTTAAGTCATTAAGTCCGTGCCATAGGTAATACTTATGGCATTAAGTCCGCCTATGTACCACTATTGTACATGAAGTTTAAGTTATAAAGAGTACCTGGAAGCATCCATATGTTTTCAGACCCAAGCATGCTTTCTCTCGCATTGGAGGTTTTTGCCAAACAGTGAGATATGCAAGGCTACCTACTAACAAAAAATATTGAAGCCGATTTTTCTAAACTGTCTAGTAAAGAAAAATCGGCTCTACGGTCTACAACTCCGACTAAAGCTTATGGATAAAATCTCGCCTAGGTTCCGTTACGACACAAACTAAGTACCACGTATATGTCCTTGTACCAAAAGTTGCAGTACCTTAATCGTCCCCGTCAATATTAATCTAGACTTTGCAATCAATCTTCAGAGAGAAAAATAAATCAATCTTCATCCTCTTTGCGGAGGTCGTATATCTTTCTTCTTTGTAAAGGTATCTGGATTAATATCAATTGAATACACAAAGTTGAAAACTCCTTTCATGCACAAAGATTATTCGAGACTAAAACAACCCTTTAAATTAATTTGGGTTGGGAACATAAAGGGCAATGGAAGGAACATGGGTGGGTTTTAGTCAGTACAAGTCTGCCACTCCTCCCTGCTCCGCCCAGAGCGGGAGAAGTTATTTGTTGATTTACCTCCCCAATAAAAAATACTGCACCGTTAAAAACTCCTTTAACGCACAAAGATTCTTCGAGACTAAAACAACCCTTTAAATTAATTTGGGTTAAACCTAAACGCACCTTCACCTCATAATAAACGCTAATTAAATTTAAATTTCCTCCTCGAGTGTGCTAATCCACCGCCGTGCAAGTTAACAGCCCACCAGCCTACCGTACTTCCGTACTTAGTGGCCGGAATTGAGTACACTTATCTTGGCACTGAGTGTACCAAGTTTTACACGCCTAACAAGTTGGTTGTGATCATTAAGTTAGCTATTATCAGATAGGGTAATGTTAGGTCGGGTATCCATATACAATACATTGCCTGAAAATATATGGCCCACGAAAACATTGTTAGTATTTAAAGTCTGGTAAAAGCTCTTGCAAGAAGTTTATTATAGTACCCAAGAAATATACGGAAGATTCAAAGTAAAAATAGAATCCTTACTATCCTTACTAATATTATAAAAGCGAAAGTGAGTTTGTTTGTTTGTTACGTCTTCACGCCTACATGGCTAAACCGATTTTGATGAATTTTGGTACAGAGATAATTGCAACTCTGGAGACGGACATGGGCTATTTAAAAAAAATGGGAAATGAGGGAGAAAGAGGGCGAAGAGAATAAGGCGCTAGGGTAAAAACTACAAGTATCAGGTACCTGCAAATCACCAATTTAACGCGAACGAAGACACGGGCAAAAGCTAGTTTTAAAATAAAGTTATGTATGTGTTAAACTTCAAAGGTTAATTAATATTGTTAACCAACTGCAAATTCTATCATCACGCAACTGAAACCGTGGGGTTCAGTTGGTTCAGTTGCGTGATGATAGAATGTTCAAAATATCTTTATGAATTGTAGCCTATGTGTTATTCTGATGTATAAGCTATACTATTGTAAAGTTTCATAAAAATCCGTCCAGTAGTTTTTTGCGTGAAAGGGTAACAAACATCCAAACATCCATCCATCCTCACAAACATTCGCATTTATAATATTAAGTAGGACTACTCAATTAGCGTTGGTAACAAAGATGCAGTTTGTAAGGAGACAGTATTGCTTATGGAGCTTTGTTTGTAGCTTGCGATTGTTTTATACAATGCTGCTGGTAATTAAATACTTCATGTTGATACAAGTAGCTTTGAAATTCTATGAATTGGTGTTGTGCAACGGATTTTCTCGATTTTTTAAATATTATGCATGTAATTTCCGAACGGTTAGACAGAGGTGTGTGAAGAGTAAAGACACATTCTGCAGTTTTTTTTTTTAATGGGCGAGTCTCCCCGCAGGCAATGGCCCGACCCGAGAGTCGAACCTAGGACCTAATACCCGGGGTTGTGGGTTGTTCAGGGGTTGCGAGTTATTGATACACAAATTGATATTCTTAGTTTAAACCAGCTGTGCCCCGCGGTTTCACTCGCGTAGTGGTAGAAAAGTAACTCCATCAGATTATGAGGCGCATGCTGGAATAGCTCGCAGATGACAGAGTTTTTCCGACTTTCTTAACACTTATCGTTATAATTTGGATGATATATGTTTATGAATTGTATTCTATGTGTTTTTCTCATATGTTAGCTATATCATTGTAAAGTTTTATCAAAATCCATTCTATAGTTTTTGCGTGAAAGAGCAACAAACATACTTACATACTTATATCCTCAGAAATTTCGCTTTTATAATATTAGTAAGGATATATTTCTTCGCCCTAGACATGTTTATGTATCATTAGTAGATATATTCATTTGTGGTCTTAGGACTAAATTATGGAATATTTGGATTTATAATTATAACAGCTTGTGTGAATGTTTATAGTGCGTTATAATGGAGATGCCGACGCTCCTTCATATTTGTGTTAAAGATAATATCTTCTACTTAGCCTGATAAGAAAAAACAGTCGTTACAGATAGTCAGTGTTCCGAAATTCTGACAACGATACCTGACAGGTTACCAAGGGGTATCGTACTATCCAGTACTAACTGGGTTGTGGAGGTTAGATAGGCAGTCTCACCATGTAAAATACTGCATCCGGTTAGACTAGAAGACGACCCCAATATGGTTGGAAGTAATCTAAAACTTCATGCTTCTCGACCCAATAACTTAACTGTGCGTTGTCTACCAGTAAATGAAGAAATTAAAGATTTATAACAAGATTATTGGACGGCAAGATTGGTGCAGTGGTTAAGGGATTGCCTGCCAGAATACTCGTCGCATGTTCGTTTCCGACGCGCTACAAATATTTGTATGGCAAACACGAGTTTTAATGGCTGTTTGTGTATATGAGTGTAAACCAGAGCTCCGTATAGATGAAATTGTTTATGTTGCAAAGTAACATTTTCAAAAACAAATAATTGTTCAGTAAAAGCCATATTATATTTAGTAGAGTCCAAAAACAATATTATAACATAACTTGCGTCAAAATAATGCGTACATGTTACATAAGGCATATTAAATTTGCCCATATTACTTTCATTAATATAAATAATGTAGTATGTGTAAAATAAATATATATATTTTATTTTATAATGCTGGTCACGGGCGTGTCGGACTCGCGCGCGTCACGGTGGGTTCCGTACAAACTTTCGACATAAACCGCCATACCTTTTGTCTGCGTAGACTTTGAAGGCTGTTTTTTTTACAGCCCCAAGAAATCATGATTTCAATTTCACTCACACTCGACAGACAAACATACGGACAACAAAATGATCCTATAAAAGTTTGGTTTTTCTTTTTTGGAGATACGGAACCCTAAAAAGTAACGACCTTATCAAAATCAACATGAAACCTAACCCACATATAAAAAGTAGCCTAAAAACATGCTATTCCCATATATATGCGCTACCACAAAATATTCCGCCACCATTCAAGTGCCTATAAAAACAGCAATTAATAATATTAAATCTTCTCATTACTTGTGTTCCCACCTGCGTTTTCATTTCTACGTGAAATAACCAACAAAACAAATCGTTTTTAAAGCAAAAGAAGCCTTAAAAATGAGAGTACAGAGTTACATTTTGTGTGTAACAAACTGCCAGGGTCGAATTAAAGCACGCTAATTAATAATTTGGTTTCGTCGACAGAGAAAAAAACCTGATTGTGTTGTGTTGGCTTTGGAAATGTTTGGTCCGATTTTTGGTTCAAAATTTTGCTTTTTTACTGAATAATATGCTTATTCGTTTAATTCCTTCTCTTGCACTTGTCACAAGTTATTAAGAGTCGGTGCAGTGTTATATTTTTGCCATACTTCTCAATTACTACACAATCTCAGCAGTCGACTCCTTATCATCGTTGATTTAGTTCATACATCATTTTTTATGATTCCTAAAAAGAATAACACGGAACCCTTATAGGACACTTTGACGTCCGTCCGTTTGTCTGTCTGTCAAGACCCTTTATCTCGGGAACGCTCAAACAACTCAATACTGTGGTCTAAAAAATCAAACCTCTGAATTAACGCAGTCAAAAGATATGGCCGTTTGTGTTGCAAGTTTGTACGGAACCCTCGGTGCGCGAGTCAGACTCGCACCTGCCTGATAATTTTGACTTTTTGGAAAAATAGAAATGATGTTTAAACTTTTTTTATGATTTACAAAGATAATAAAGAAAAAAAAAATAAAAAGTATTTATTCACTGATCAAAGATAAGTGACAACTATCACACATTTGAAGGCTCTAGGACTAGTTCGTTGATTTTTAAATTGAAAAAACTCGTTTCACATATTTTCATAATATTAATATCCTTGGATGAGGATTGTGCTTGTTGCAAACTATTGAACTAAGATACTATAGGTCAATATTAATTAAAAAAACGACGTGCATTCGTTAAGCTTACACGGCAAACTCCTGCTAGACCTTGTCTCAGATTCACATAGACCAGGGTAGCATAGGTATCAAAGACAATCATGGTGTTGATGGCCATTTATAAATTTGTTATATCATTTGGTTCCAAATTTGGTACTGGCACAAAATATACTACTACTCAAATATATCTTTTATCTTCTCGGGTGTAGAGTTTCAAACGTTTTGTTGGCGTCGAGCCTATATTGCAACATGTTCTCATACGTTTTTGACAGCTTCATATATTTGTAGTATAAAGTTTAAAATGATCTTGAATTGAATTGAATTTTGTGATCTTGATACTGCTATTTGGAACATTACCGAAACTGAAATTGTATTTATTTATTAAACTTCATGTACAAAAGTGGTACATAGGTGGAGTTCATGCTATAAGGCATTTCTCTACGGGTCAACATTTGGGTTAAATACGACAACATTGTGATAGGGTACAAAAATTATATCTAAAATTTTTTAGAACTTAAATTTAAGTAATATAAGTCTTTAAACTGACATGGTTACTAATATTATAATTAACACTTGAAACGGGATATTTACCATGTTTATTATTTATATTGAGTTTCCGATATTTCGGCGATGTTGCAAACGCCATGATCACGGATGAACTGAAGTTATTGCGGGTGGATGTTTACGAGCAGACAAAACGATCTACCCTCTTTCTTATTCGTTTTTTGCGTTCGTTACCACTAACACCGTCACTCACAACTCGATTTTGCTCTCGACACACAAAACTCACTGTATCAAGTAGCGATCTTTTTTCCCTACTTTTTGGGTTTTTACACAATTGAACCACTGGATTCCAGGCTCTTGATAATTGAAACCCATCTTCTCGGTTGAAGTTCCTATATTTGGTAATCTCAATTGCTTCTCTTACCAATCTAGGAATATAGTGGCGTTCTGTCGAGATTACCTGAGGGTTATGTAACTCAATCCAGTGGTTCGATCCTGCTTCCAAAAGATGTTGAGCTATCGCCGACTTTTGTGTGTCATTATTTTTCACTGCCCTAATGTGCTCAGAAATCCTACAAGCCACAGTACGTTTCGTCTGACCGATGTATGATTTACCACAGCTACAGTCTACCTTATAAACACCGGGTTTTTCCAGCGGAAAATTGTCCTTCGGCGAACGCAGCATCTGCGATACTTTCTTGAACGGAGTGAAGATAGTCTTTACGGCGTATTTCCGAAGAATGTTTGCAACCTTATCTGTCACTCCCTTCACGTATGGTAAAAATGCTGGCTGCCTCTCAACCTCGCATTTCCGGTGCTTAAAAAAGGTTTTTCGTCTACGATGTGCGGTCTTCACATTATACCCATTCCTCTGTAGGACGTTCTGCACATGCGCTAACTCTGCTGGTAAATGTTTCTCGTCACACAGATCATACGCGCGGTTAGTAAGTGAGGTCACTACAGAGTTCAGCTGTCTCGGATGGTGGTGAGAATCAGCGTGTAAATAACGATCTGTGTGAGTTGGTTTCCTGTGGACAGAGTGACCCAAAGACCCATCAGCCCGAACTCTTATTTCCACATCCAAGAAGGAAATTGTCCTCTCGTTTTCCATCTCATAGGTGAACTTAATTTTAGTATGTATGCTGTTTAGGTGTGCCAAGCATACTTCTATCTCTTGTTCGTCTCCTTCTATAATAGCAAAGACATCATCAACATACCTTTTCCAAAGTTTAATAGGTGTAGATACAGTGGAAATAGCCAGTCCTTCAAAATGCTCCATCCAAATGTTGGCAACTACTGGAGCCACTGGACTGCCCATGGCTACACCATCAATCTGCAGGTAATACCGACCTTGATAGATGAAATAACTGGTAGATAAACAATGGTGTAGTAACATGACGTATTCTACCGAGATGTTATTTTCTTGCAATTTCCTCTTAACTACTTCCATACAGTCCGCTACTGGAACATTCGTGAATAGGGACTCCACATCGAAACTGACCATTACGTCTTTTGTTTGGAGTTCAACGGATTGCAAGATGTCGATGAAATGCCGAGAGTCCCTCACATATGATGATGATCGTCCAACCAATGGCTGAAGCACATTCGCTACATGTTTCGCTAAGTAGTACGTGGGCGAGTCAATCTGACTGACTATGGGCCGTAGCGGAACATTCTGCTTGTGTACTTTTGGTAAGCCATATAGTTTTGGCGGCTGTATATTTCTTGGACGCAGCAAGTACTTCGTTATATCATCTGTGATTATATGTTGATGCTCTTTTATCACCTTGCGTGTACTACGGTTCGTTCGTGCTGTCGGGTTATAATTTACTTCTTTGTAGGTGTTCACATCACTCAATAAGTTGCGAATCTTAGTATCGTACTCCGTAAAGTTCATGACTACAGTTGCATTACCTTTGTCCGCTTTAAGTACCAGTACGTCCTCATCCTTGCGGAGATCACGTAGTGCCGCTATTTCATCACCGGTGATATTCGGTGTTGGAGGTTTAGCGTGACGTAGCGCTACAGCAGCATCCTGCCTCAACACATCAGCATCACATGAAGGTATCATGTTACGTCTTATCGCTTCCTCTACACTTCCAATCACCTGTTCATAAGGGATGCGTTTCGGAGTAGGAGCAAAATTCAAACCTTTCTCAAATTATCTGAGATTATTATCTTTCTCATTATTTTGCTCCTACTCCGAAACGCATCCCTTATGAACAGGTGATTGGAAGTGTAGAGGAAGCGATAAGACGTAACATGATACCTTCATGTGATGCTGATGTGTTGAGGCAGGATGCTGCTGTAGCGCTACGTCACGCTAAACCTCCAACACCGAATATCACCGGTGATGAAATAGCGGCACTACGTGATCTCCGCAAGGATGAGGACGTACTGGTACTTAAAGCGGACAAAGGTAATGCAACTGTAGTCATGAACTTTACGGAGTACGATACTAAGATTCGCAACTTATTGAGTGATGTGAACACCTACAAAGAAGTAAATTATAACCCGACAGCACGAACGAACCGTAGTACACGCAAGGTGATAAAAGAGCATCAACATATAATCACAGATGATATAACGAAGTACTTGCTGCGTCCAAGAAATATACAGCCGCCAAAACTATATGGCTTACCAAAAGTACACAAGCAGAATGTTCCGCTACGGCCCATAGTCAGTCAGATTGACTCGCCCACGTACTACTTAGCGAAACATGTAGCGAATGTGCTTCAGCCATTGGTTGGACGATCATCATCATATGTGAGGGACTCTCGGCATTTCATCGACATCTTGCAATCCGTTGAACTCCAAACAAAAGACGTAATGGTCAGTTTCGATGTGGAGTCCCTATTCACGAATGTTCCAGTAGCGGACTGTATGGAAGTAGTTAAGAGGAAATTGCAAGAAAATAACATCTCGGTAGAATACGTCACGTTACTACACCATTGTTTATCTACCAGTTATTTCATCTATCAAGGTCGGTATTACCTGCAGATTGATGGTGTAGCCATGGGCAGTCCAGTGGCTCCAGTAGTTGCCAACATTTGGATGGAGCATTTTGAAGGACTGGCTATTTCCACTGTATCTACACCTATTAAACTTTGGAAAAGGTATGTTGATGATGTCTTTGCTATTATAGAAGGAGACGAACAAGAGATAGAAGTATGCTTGGCACACCTAAACAGCATACATACTAAAATTAAGTTCACCTATGAGATGGAAAACGAGAGGACAATTTCCTTCTTGGATGTGGAAATAAGAGTTCGGGCTGATGGGTCTTTGGGTCACTCTGTCCACAGGAAACCAACTCACACAGATCGTTATTTACACGCTGATTCTCACCACCATCCGAGACAGCTGAACTCTGTAGTGACCTCACTTACTAACCGCGCGTATGATCTGTGTGACGAGAAACATTTACCAGCAGAGTTAGCGCATGTGCAGAACGTCCTACAGAGGAATGGGTATAATGTGAAGACCGCACATCGTAGACGAAAAACCTTTTTTAAGCACCGGAAATGCGAGGTTGAGAGGCAGCCAGCATTTTTACCATACGTGAAGGGAGTGACAGATAAGGTTGCAAACATTCTTCGGAAATACGCCGTAAAGACTATCTTCACTCCGTTCAAGAAAGTATCGCAGATGCTGCGTTCGCCGAAGGACAATTTTCCGCTGGAAAAACCCGGTGTTTATAAGGTAGACTGTAGCTGTGGTAAATCATACATCGGTCAGACGAAACGTACTGTGGCTTGTAGGATTTCTGAGCACATTAGGGCAGTGAAAAATAATGACACACAAAAGTCGGCGATAGCTCAACATCTTTTGGAAGCAGGATCGAACCACTGGATTGAGTTACATAACCCTCAGGTAATCTCGACAGAACGCCACTATATTCCTAGATTGGTAAGAGAAGCAATTGAGATTACCAAATATAGGAACTTCAACCGAGAAGATGGGTTTCAATTATCAAGAGCCTGGAATCCAGTGGTTCAATTGTGTAAAAACCCAAAAAGTAGGGAAAAAAGATCGCTACTTGATACAGTGAGTTTTGTGTGTCGAGAGCAAAATCGAGTTGTGAGTGACGGTGTTAGTGGTAACGAACGCAAAAAACGAATAAGAAAGAGGGTAGATCGTTTTGTCTGCTCGTAAACATCCACCCGCAATAACTTCAGTTCATCCGTGATCATGGCGTTTGCAACATCGCCGAAATATCGGAAACTCAATATAAATAATAAACATGGTAAATATCCCGTTTCAAGTGTTAATTAAATTTAAGTATTTCATTTGCTATCTGAAAATAATATTACAGGTTAAAATTAAAAAAGAATAGTTAAATGAAATAGTAAAGACTTTAAAATTGGCCCATATGTTTGGATTTTGTATTCAAGTTATGTATGGGGGGGGGGGGCATCTGTTTTTTGTTTTTCACTATAACGATGTTGACATTTATAGAGAAAATTGTAAAGGTTGATGGTATTTACCATACCCTTTAATTTGATGCGCTGTATTATTTATATATTTATTTTTTTAAATAACGTTGCCCCACACTAAGAATTTCTCCTGTATCATGGGTGCATTTACAAACATTTAAACTCACTTATACAAATAGCCAGACCCGAAACAACTATCTGCAGGTCATGCAAATATTTGTTTCGTGCGGGAATAGAACCCGTGACACGCAGCGCAGCAGTCGATCGCTCAGCCACTGCGTCAACCGTACCGTCGTAAGGTCGTCATCGTCGAATATGAATTCAATATGATTAATTTTTGTTGCATGTTGACATCATCTGGTTAGTCCTTTCCTGTTAGTACTAGGTAATGCAATACCCCTCGGTAAGCCTGGTAGTTAGACTTTCGGTCCCCTGACTACGTCGCATGATCTAAACATGACAGCCGTGACTAATGGTTTAATGTGCTTTCCGAGGCACAAGGGAAAATCAATGTATAATGTTTTCGTATATTTATTTGTATACTAGCTTCCGCCCGCGACTTCGTCCGCGTGGCATAGTTACTTTTGTGCTATCGCTAATTTTAACCCGGGTGATGAATCTTTCTCTCCCCTTTTCTTCCCTCTCTCTCCCCCTTTTCTCACTTTTTTAGCCTATGTCCGTCTCAAATGTTTCAACTATCTCTGAACCAAAATACATCAAAAATTAGTTTGGCCATTTAGGCGTGAAGACGTAACAAACAAACAAACTTCATTTCACTTTTATAATATTAGTAAGGAAGTACTTTATACTTTATAGGTTTATGTATTTGTATATGTATAACCCATCCACGGACATCCAATCTAAGCAAGCGCGGCTTAACCTGAAATACTTTTTTTATTTAACCACGAGTTCCTATAATTTCTGTTGCTCTGGTACAAATCGTTGATCCCAATGACCAACATTTGTAGCCTTTACAAAAAAAGTAACACAATTTCCATGACCCGTCGAGATTCAATTAGGTTTCAGGTGCAGACCATCGCGTGTTCCAATCCATTGTTTTTGAATAATTAAGGCGTAATCTGTGAGGAAATTGACCATTACTGTGGTTTGTTTAAATAGTGAGCTGGTTTCAATTAACTATTGTGATTTGTTCAGGATTAATCTGTTGAGAGTTTTCAAAAATAGTTTATGGACTGGTTTTTCCTCTTTAAATAACTACTTTTACAAGCAAAAAATTAAAGATCAATAGATTCCTTTCATTTGCAATTAATTAATTGGACATAGTTGTTACACACGAAATTGTACCTAAAATATACACAAAATTAGGTAAGATATGGAAGTTTAGTTTAAGACGACATATCTTAGGACACGCCACAATAGTGGCGGTAAGTCCCCTCTTTGAGAAGTGGCTGGAGAGGCGTCATGGCGCCCTCCACGGTGGAGCACACAGTGGTGGTCTGCCCAGCTTGGGCGGAGCACCGCCGAGCCCTCGTAGAGGCGATCGGCAACGGCGATCTCTCGCGTCTGGCCCTGGTTCAGTCCATGGTCCGAAGCGAGAGTGGGAGGCGGTAACCTCCTTCTCCGAAGCAGTCATGCTTGCGAAGGAGGTGGCCCGGCGTTTGAGGGAGAGAACCTCAAACCAACCCAGTCGCCGTGAAAGCCGCCCCGGGCGACGGGCGCCGCGAGATGACTACCGGCCACCGTAGATGCGGGCCTGAGGACGGTGAACAATGGGTAGCTCACCGTCCGTCCGTCTATTGACGACAGGCCGTGTCGACGGCACGTTAGTGTTTCACGCGCGCCTCAAAGAGATGTCAGCAAAGCAGAGGGGCTTGCCAGGGCCTCCGTCTGCCGGGGTTGCGGGTTGTTCGAAAGAGATACCGCGGCCCCGGAGCGCAAAAGGCAATAGAAGGAACATGGGTGAGTTTTAGTCAGTAAAAGTGTGACACACCACCCAGAGCGGCGGAAGTTATTTGATGAATTCCCACTCAAAAAGACGACATACTTTTTTTTTACAGATGGGGTTTCATCAAATAACATTCCCCTCTTTGAGCGGAGCGGGATGGTGTGTCACACTTTTAGCCACTAAAACCCATCCAAGTTTCTTCTTTTGCCCTTAATATTCCGTACCCGCGGTATCTGCATCGAACAACCCACAACCGCGGCAGGCAGCGACTCTGGCAGGCTCCTCAGGAAGACGCCATACTTGAAGAAACGTTTTAGTATCATTAGGGTTAATGTTTTTTTACGAAAATTATCACAAAGTCTCCCTTGGGCGTAGAAAATCATTGAAAATCTGATCATGTCAAACAAAGTAGCCTTCCATTTACCCCAATTTACAAAACCCTAAAACGCTTCAGCAATATCGATTCCTCAAGGGTCCAGCTTCCAAATAAATCACACAGCAACTTCTGTATCGGTCCATCTGCCTTCCAACATAACAGCTAAGAAGAGCTTTGTCCGCATAACATTACGCCTTTAAGATGGGTCTCGCACAAATCATAAATATTTGCTACGGAACCCACTTTACATAATCCGACGCTCAAGTCGATAGATCACACAGCGATTTTGAATACATTAAAGGAAAATGGAGACTAAAATTTCATAATAAGGAATATTTGTTGGGTTTTGGTCACAAATAGACGGTTTTGTGTCTTAGTAAACCTTTTTAGAGGCTGGAGTCTATTTTGATAAAATGGCCTATTTTTTGTGTATCCTGACAACATCAGCCTTATTGTAACGAGAGTGGCAGCAACCTAAAAGCTACCTCATTGTTGTCTAAATAGAAAACACAATGGTTTTGACTGTGTAGAGTTAATAACTGTGAAAGGCCTGTACTTGAAACACTATAACTGAAAATAAAGAAAAAACTATTTTATGTTAGAAGTGCGCCGTAGCCTTTTTGCTACGCCGTAGCTGATCCGCTACGACGTTGTAGCACGACAGTTAAGTACTACTGAGTACGCACTGAGTTTTTTTACTTTAAGTCTTTGCTGCCATTATTTGCAAAGTATTTTGAGTTTTGCTTAGTACCAGATATTTCCGAATTAGAATTTCTTATACATATTGTATTAGCTGTTATCGAACATTATTTTTTGTAGCATTATTAATGATTTTATTACTTCAAAATTGAATGGAAAATGAAGCTAAGCATAATGCGTGTTACATGGCGCCATTGAAATATTTAGTGATGGGATGTATAGGTGTGATTAGTGATATACTTAGTGTTCCGAAAGTCTGACAACCAGTCTTATCAAGGGGTATCGTATTACCCAGTATTAACTGGGTTGTGGAGGCCAGATAGGCAGTCGCTCCATGTAAAATACTGATATTCAGCTGCATCCGGTTAGACTGGAAGCCGACCCCAACATAGTTGGGAAAAGGCTAGGCAGATGATGATGATGTATAGGTGTAAATGAGGCAATGCGAAGTATATATATCAGTGTCTCAGCCTAATCAATTTAGGTTAACTATAAATAACTATATTTTGGTTGAGTCGTGTTATTTCGTGCGTGTTTCAACACAAGATTATAAACACGAATATCGTGTGACTTTTCATATAAATACAATTTATTTGTATATTTAGGTATTTAGGAAATATCATATGACCTAAAGGCCGGTTATAACTTTGTACTTTATTACCTATTTTTTTTGTGATGTGAAATAACGAGGTAAAACTTTCACTTTTTCAGATTCTGAAAGATCACGGAGTTATTCTTTAACAAACTAAAAACCTGCTCTCTCTATTCTTCATTCGATACTCATATCATGGGAATGAATAAAATAACTAGTCTGCCAATTGCTGTTAGTCAATTTTTTTGGGGTGGAACATCATCAAATAACTTCCCTCACTCTGGTCGGACCGGGGGCAGTGTCAGACTTGTACTGACTAAAACCCACCCATGTTCCTTCTACCGCCCTTTATGTTCCAAGGCCGCGGTGTCTCTTTCGAACAACCCGCAATCCCGGGAGACCATTATATTAGATTTTCTCTATCTGTTAGTCCATTATATTAAATTTTGAATAGCGTCTCTTATAGGCTCTCTGTCTCGTCTCTTTGACGACACGGCTGGCGCAGTGGCTGAGCGATCGACTGCCACGCTGCGTGTCGCGGGTTCGATTCCCGCACGAAACAAATATTTGGATGACCTACAGATAGTTGTTTCGGGTCTGGCTGTTTGTTTATGTGAGTTTAAATGTTTGTAAACGCACCGACGATACAGGAAAAAATCCTAGTGTGGGGTAAAGTTTAAAATATATGTATACAATATAAATCCATGCACTGTCATCCAAACCAATAATCAGATTTGGGAGTAGGTTAAATTAACCCTTTTTATTTAAAAAGTGATTATTCTTTAAAGATTTTTATTGACTACTTACCTTTAAAAAAAGTAAAAAATGCATAAGGCATTAAGTCCGCCTTTCTACAGATTTTTAATCCTTACTAATATTATAAAAGCGAAAGTGAGTTTGTTTGTTTGTTTGTTTGTTTGTTTGTTACCTCTTCACGCTTTAATGGCTAAACCGATTTGGATGAATTTTGGTACAGAGATAGTTGGGAACCAGGAGGCGGACATAGGCTAATTTTTATTTAAAAAAAGTGGGATATGAGGGAGAACGAGGGAAGAAAAGGGAAAACTTAGCGTTGCTATTACAAATCCATCAGGCGCAAGAGCAAAAATTGCAGGTCTGCTTGGTGTGTTATACCGAATTTAACGCGAGCGAAGCCGCGGGCGAAAGCTAGTTGTGTAAAAAGTTTTAATAAATACATAATAAAATATACGTCCCCAAATTGTATTAATCAAAATAAATCAATAAATAATATGCTTACTCTGTTTACCCTTGTGTAACCTTTGCTTTAAGTCAAAATGTTTCTTGAAGGTCAATAAAGTGAAACCTTCAATACTAAGAATATGTAAATATATTTGGTTATCGACTTATTTAACTAATGGCGGATAGTACAGAAAGCTCCATTGACATTGGGTTCATTGACCTTTAATATCAGCTGGGGTATTTCTAAAGGTCAATAATCATAAGTAAGGGTTCTTGGACTGCACTGGATCAGCATCGTCTCCACGTTTTCCACGACTTTTAATCATAGCACTATGTTAAAGTTAAGAAAATCTTATAAAATCCGACTTCCAAAAAAAGTCGGTGACTTTTGTTTGTTTTGTTGACTTTTTGCCACCGACTTCCGGAAGTAAAGTTATTTAGCACTTTTTATTTTTTAGCAAAAAGTTTATTCTTTCATCATTTTCATTTATGCCATGATGATATCTCACACAATTTTTATTGAGTTTTCATTTTCTATTGTTACTAAAACAAATGAGCAGACCATCCATATATACAGAAGAAAAAATATGTATGATAGACGATTACTCATAAACCACCCAAGCAATATAAATAAAACTGATATGGGACCTCGGAGGTATACCATTTCGAACCAAAACAGAATTTTGAAAGTCGGTCCACAGCTGGCGGAGCAATCGGTGAACATATACAAAAAATACGATCGAACAAAGAACCTCCTCCTTTATTGAAGTCCGTTAAAAATATCAAGATATGTGCTATTTTTTATAACACAGATATCTTGGTACGCACTCAAGATTCAGGAGAAATTAGTTCTGTGTATATATGCAGAGGAAAATTGTGTGGTAATAAGTTGGCCTCAAGCACATGTGACTAAAAGAGTGATGGATCTGAATGTTGAAGGACGGAGAGCGAGAGGAAAGCCAAAGAAAAGATGGATGGATAGTCTAAGGAATTATATGAATGAGAAAGGAGTAAATGATGCCGTGACGTCTGATAGGAGAGAATGGAAGAAGAAAACGTGTTGCGCCGACCCCAAATAGAATGGGACAAGGGCAGGAAGATAATAATGAATCAGTTGGTTTCGTATCGGTATGTGATGCGAAGGAATGAGGAAAATATCGTGGGAGACGTTTTGAGTGTGAATGTAGATGAGTGTAGTAGAAGAGGAGGGCAAAGAAACGATAGATGGACTGTGTCATGGAAGATATGGTAAGAATGGACGTGTCTGATGAGATGACAAGTATGGAAGAAGAAAACATCCTGCGCCGACCCTAACTAGATTGGGATAAGGGATAACACATAAGATCAAAACACATACGTATACTATGTTTATTTATTTAACTATTTATGTACACACAGTAAACCAGACAGGACACATATAAAATTTGAGTACAAAGGTACTGCTTATTTCTTAAGAAATTTCTGCCAGCAGACCTGCGAAAGGAGATTTGAGAACGAAATGTTCTTCTTTTTTCCTTACATTTTTGGTTACCTTTGACGATATGACATGTATAATGTGTTTTTAATGGAGACACACTGTCTCCCAAGTCTCATTTGAAATCCTAGTCTGGGAGCCAGGGGACATATCCGATCACAATGTCTGTACAATAAATACAAGATGTCTATAACAATGTTCACTGTAATGCAATAAAGAATTAATTTAATTTAATTTTAGGTACACACACCGCGTCTTTGATCGCCAATAACTCGCTAGCAATGTCGAAATCACAGATTTAATAGGTCATAGCTATGTCAACCTTTGAGTTCATGTGATATTTTGACATAGCTGTCCAACAAAATTGCTGAGTGTGTACAATCACGAGCATAATATACCTAACACTTGCGTTAGATTTGAATACACTTTCTCCTAAAGTTTTGTTAGTATTATATTACAAACAAAGTAATTGACTTTTTTCATTTTTCACACAAATTGTTTACATTTAAAATATTTCTTTAAAAAATATATAAAAATAGGTTTCCGCCTGTACTGAGAGCAGGGTTCAAGCTACTGGTGGTTAGGGCTCCAGAGACAGGAACCTCCTCACAATGCGGGCTGTATTGAGGAGTACTGCCTTTTGAATAAGCCGCTTAAGGAGATCTTCGGCAGATGTTCCTCAAGGCCAAAACAAAGTTTAACTATGGATCCCATACTTATGTGATTTAAATAAGGTATTTTCTCAAGATAGAAATGAAATTTCACGAAAGATTTTTTTATTAATTATGATGAATATTTAACATTGAATCAAAAAGAAGGGATCACAACTTTAACAATCACAAAATGTTCTAATATTATAATAATAATTGAGTTTTTCGCCATTAAATATTTACTCACGGTAGCGATTTCCTTTGAGGAGTGTTATCAACAAAACATCCACAAAATATTTTATCAAAGAAAAAAAACACGATTATTGCATTTAGAACTGAACAATGAAAGCTTTTAACTTCTATTTTAAGACCTGCTACATAAATAAACGTCGGCCGACATTTATAAACAATCTATCAAATTAAATACGAAAATGTCTGAATTTTTCGAAATACAAATGGTGAAGTTTTCATAAAACATCCTAATGGTTTACTTGAACAATTTATGTTAGAAATCTATTTTGTAATATAACAGGCGATTCTATCAATTCAATAAAAACGGTGAACGTTGAGTTTATACGTCATTCTAAACGTTTTACGTACAAATCGTTTCTTCACTTGGAATATTTTTAGGAGAATTTTATTTGTTGATTTCTTGTGATGTTTGTATGTTATTTGCAGCTGTGTTTTAAAGGCCAAAGTCTTGGTATGCAATACAAGAAAATACACTATGAACATAAATACAGGCATTTAAAAATAGGACGCCAACGGGCTAGGTGTCTCAAATCAACCCAGCTGCCGCGGGACACGCTCCGGGCGTCGGGTGCCGTGAAACGACTCCCGGCCACCGTAGACGTGGTGAGCAATGGGTAGCTCACCGTCTTGACGACAGACCGTAACATCGGCGCATTAGTGTTTTAGAGTGTCAGCAAAGCAGAGGGGCCTGCCAGGGCCACCGCCTGTCGGTGTTGCGGGTTGTTCATAAGAGATACCGCGGCCCCGGAACATAAAGGGCAATAAAAGGAACATGGGTGGGTTTTAGTCAGTACAAAGTCTGACACTCCCCCCCCCCCCGCTCCGCCCAGAGCGGAGGAAGTTATTTGATGATTTCCCATCCGCAAAAAGAAGCGTATAAAAATAAATGGTCACAAAATTACCTTTACTCTATTATAAGGATTCCGTACCTCAACAGGAAAAAATACTAAGGTTTGCGGTCCCCTAAATCGCAACGCAACGCTTAACGCAATCAAATATATGGCCTTGTTTTTCCCATACATTCACTAAGGGTATCAAAATCTGCAGCATACTTCCCGTTGAAACGTAACGTTGAAACTTAGGAAGAACCTCATTCATAAAATCCTACTAAAATAAAAAAAAAACCGAATAAAGTAAATTGTGAAAATGCATCACAAAAAAAATGCAATTACAAAATTAATTGCGGTTGTTAAACTAACTACGACCTATGTCGATGTATGGGGACAACAGTTTTCCAACGGCAAAGATAAGTTTGTGCTTCAACACAGTTCATCTTTTTGTTAGTTTCGTTATTTATTTTTGGTTTTTGTTAGTTTTTTTTTAGTTTGAATAATAATAGATTTACAAATGTGATATCAACAATGTTTTCCACAAATAAAACCAAGAGACATTTTGTTTTGACAAGCGTTGAAAAAAAAAGGGAAATCAAGATAAAATAAATTACAAAAATGTTAGCAAACGAAACAGCAGCAAAGGTGAAAAAAAATAATCTTTACTAATATTATAATCGAACTGGACACAAAGAGCGCAACACAGAGAGGAATGGAGGAAGTTGAAGGAGGCCTACACCAAAATGTTCGAAAAAGGCTAAAAAGAGAGAGAAAAGAGAATATCATAAAAGTGAAAGTGAGTTTGTATGTTTGTTTGTTACGTCTTCACGCCTAAATCGCCAAACTGATATGATGAATTTTGATACAGAGATAGTTGGGAAACTGGAGACGGACATATGGTTTTTTTTAAAGTTAGAAAAGGGAAGGACACGGACATATGGAATTAAAAATAATTACGAAACATTCGACCTAAACATTAGAACATTAAACCTAGTTACTTTTGGTACACTTGACCGGTTTTTTCTCTTTCTTCTGTAAGTACATCGAAAACAAGCCATAAATTAATGAACTAATCAATTTCAGTAGCCATAGCATGTAGTATACTTACTTAAACGTATGTACCCAAAGAACAAGCATGACTTGAATTAATTGAATATTTTACGTATGCAAAGCAGATCTCACGGGAACAGGGAGAATTAATCGAATGGAGTGCTAGAGTGCTACTACATCTGGAAGTCATCCCTTTCAACTGTGCTGAATATTAAGTTAAAAATTCTGTAACCTCTATTTTTTTTCATTCGTCTTAGATTTAGGATCATATTTTAAAAGTACTTTTAAAACATGATACTTTTAATGCGTGTGAACTCATGTTGCCTCTGGTACAAGTTCATCCTAGTATAGTATAGGCATCTTACTTTGTTTTTACCTACATTACAATTAAGATTTATTGTACATGTTTTTTACCAATTTAAAGTTTTGAATAAAGAAAAAGAAACTATTTTTAAACGAAAATATATGAGTTAAATGGTATTAATGCCTAGGTTTAAAGGTTATTTAGACCGATCAAATATTAACGATAGAATTTTAACTAAACTAGAATATAAACAAAACCTTCATCACCAGCCTAATTAAAAATAAACTAACTTTTAACAAAACATTTGAAAAATATAATGGGTCTGACAATTCTGCAGCGAATCACAATGCATGAATTATTCATGCACTCTCCCTTTCTAACCAAAACAACACTTATATTGCTGTCTCCCTCACACGCACCGCTGAAAACTGAATGGCGTTTAAATTCTGAAATGTTCCAGACATGTTTTAAGGGATGAAATATGGTTTAATAACATTAAAAGTTAAGTCGTTAGCGAAGTCAAACCTCTAGTTATTTGCATTCATTTTTAGCATAAATTAGATGTAATTTTGAATTTAAATGGGATGTCATTAATACTAATCTATATATTTAAATTAATTGGTGATTGGCAATTTGATAGGGTTGATCACAGCTTATTTATTTTACTAGTAGATAAGAAAAATATTTATCACAGTGGTCCATCACTCTGACAATCAGGCTTAGTCCAAGGGTACCGTATCCCAAGGTTTCGGGTTGTTCGAAAGAGATACCGCGGCCCCAGAACATAAAGAGTAAGCTCAAAAAGTTAATAAAGACACTTTTTGTCCGCCAGTTTGTCTGTCTGTCTGTCAAGACCCTTTATCTCGGGAACGCGTGAAGGTATCGAGTTGTTTAAATCACATACTAAAAGTCTGTAGTCTCTTGGAGTGGTGAAAAAAACAATCCTCTAAAACTCTAAATCTATGCAGTCAAAAGATATGGCCGTTTAAGTCCCTGTTTGTACGGAACCCTCGGTATGCAAGTCTTCTTTTTGTGGATGGGAAATCTTCAAATAACTTCCCGGCGGAGCGGGGGGAGTATCAGACTTGTACTGACCAAAAACCCACTATGCATATATGTTCCTTCTATTATCCTTTACGTACCGGGGCCGCGGTATCTCTTTCGAACAATCGCAACCCCGACAGGCGGTGGCACTGGAAGGCCTCTCTGCTTTACTGATATCTCTTTTACAAACGCCCGGCCACCTCCTTCACTAGCATGACTGCTTCGCAGAAGGAAGTCCGCTTCCCATTCCCTCTCGCTCCGGACCATGGACTAAACCAGGGCTGGACGCGAGTCTGACTCGGTAACTTAGCTGGTTTTTTATTTATGTTTGCCTATTCTATCCCACTCCAAAGGTTTCCTCCATACACACACACACCACACACACACATGATATATGTACATGTTGTATGTCCACACATGTTTATGCAAATTGATTATCTTATCTATATATACCTTTCCAATATTCCTTACGTTTTCTCTCCAGCCAATCAGTAACGAACGAGTCACTCCCCCCTACATTATTCCAAAATTAAGTAACGATATCTTAAGTATCAACGCGTTCCAGCCCCCACACTCAATCTACAGGTCCGATCTTCACTGTCAAAACACATCAGCTTCTTGACTAAGACACATTACAGTTTTACGTAGGATTAAGTAGAACCGGGATCTTGATAAACTTGTCTAGACACCGCCTTATACTTGTTTCTTGATTGATTGAAAATGTATGGCGTGTGAAAGGCTTGGTGTTGGTAAAAGAAAGCTTTGAAGAAGAAAAATCGATATGATGGAATTCGACGCTTTATTAGTCCAGCACTACTTGCTCGGCAGTTAGTTGTACTGGGCCTATTTGGCGCAGCCGTGAGACACACAATATTATTTTATTGTTTCTTTGTGTGTAAATTTTTGTGTCCCCACCCAGTGGCAGGGCCCGGCTAGTCTGTCCGCATTTCAGCAATCATCTTCAAAATTCTATCGCCAATTGCTGCATTGCATGCAGGCGCTGTATAAAAAGGCCGAAATCCGAATACAAAAATCTATGGTTGTGGGTTGTTCGAAAAAGATACCGCGGCTCCGGAACACAAAAGACGACATGGTTGGCGCAGTGGCTGAGCGATTGACTGCTGCTTGACACGGAACAAATATTTGTATGGCCTACAGCTAGTAGTTCCGGGTCTGGCTGTTTGTGTATGTGAGTTTAATGTTTGTAAACGCACCCCGATACAGGAGAAATTTCTAGTGTGGGGGAACAACGTTATTTATTTTAAAAAAAAGGCAAAAGAAGGAACATGGAGGGACTTTAGTCAGTAAAAGTCTGACGCTCCCTTTCGTTCCGCCCAGAGCAGGAGAAGTTATTAGTAGAAGATGACATCCCATTTGAAAAAAGGCTTATATCTAAATCCTATATCAACCAAATCGTATTATTTATCCTCACGAATGCGTAGATTTCTGAAGTGATCTCAAACCTATTTGTTGGCACAATTTCTGAGGTTTCAAGAGGCTGTAACGACCAATTTACTGACGATGACTTGCCCACACAGTCCTCTATTGAGAATTACGTCTATTGTGTATAAGTAGTGCCTATCTTCAGAAGGCCTACTCTATATGCGTGTGTATGTATATGGACGGGTATTGTAATCAGTATATAAGGGTCTCTTCTCTGCCATATCGGCACAGGGGTTACACATACTAAATCAATTCATATTAAGCATTATCTCTCCTACCGTATTGGGCGCACCCCTCACTAAATTATAGCCAAACCTCGGTAACAGTATTGGTAAACTAAGTAGTTACGTACAAGGCATAGAACTAACTGAAACATCGTCATCATCATCATTTACCTGCCCTTGTCCCATTCTATTTGGGGTCGGCGCAACACGTTTTCTTCTTCCATTCTCCTCTGTCAGACGTCACTACATCATTTACTCCTTCATGTAATTCCTTACACAACTAACCGAACGCATTTTAAAATATATTTTCTTAAACTATTTTTAAAGCACTTAGTAAGCACGAAATTCGAGCGACGTCTTCAGACGTCGCTCGAATTTCGTGCTTACCCATCTGTAAAGACGTTTCAATGAACTATGAAAATATACCGCAAGCTTTTCATGCTTGCCGCTAGTTGCTGACAAGTTTTCAGTCCATTATTGGTCATAAGATATATAAAAATGGTTACGTAATACTGTAAACTTATTGTTGGTGAACATTAACGTAGGACCCGTGGGTCCAACACAAGCACTTTGCATTTTTTATCACCTTTGGTGAGATCTCAAATGAATATTTATTCCAATGAGGGAAAGAAATATAGATACCTATACAGATTGTCTAGCGCTATTTCTTTCACACACTGGAATAAATCACGACGACATGGTAAACGTTTTCTTTCGGATTTGTGATCATCACATAACTTCTCCCGCTCTGATCGGAGAGAAAAGGGACTATATACATATACATAGAAAATACGTACAATGGTCCATTGGAAGGATGATCAAGTGCGGCAATCGGACCCCTTCAAGAAGCGAGGTCCACATAAACAAGAAGAAGAAGAAAAGGGACTATCAGAATTTTACTGACCAAAACCCTTCCATGTTCCTTCTTTTACCCTTTGCATTCCAGAGCCGCGGTATCTCTTTCGAACAACCGGCAATCTCAGTAAGCAGCCCAGCCAGTGGCCCTGGCAAGCCCCAGAGGTGTCATGGTGACCCTGCAGCTCTCAAAACGGTGAATAAAAACACCGTAAAGAAACCGACTTGTCCAAGAACTAGACATGTACCATCCAGCATCTGGTGGACCTAGTAGCAGCGCTTTCATACGTGCCTAAAAGCTTGGCTTACCGTTATAACTAGCTCTTCATGATGTTAGGGTTTCTGCAGCCTGCTTTATGGGCTTGACGTAATGCTGGCCCCTATAGACACACCAAGTGCACAGAGAGAGAAGACCACTCCCAGCAGTGGACAACTTATCAGCTGATTATGCTATATAACAAAAAAGTTCAAGAACGAAACATCCCTTTAAATAATCCTTAAGCCAATTCTTACCGGCGATCTCTCGCGTCCGGCCCTGGTTCAGGCCATGGTCCGGAGCGAGAGGGAATGGGAAGCGGTCACCACCTTCTGCGAAGCAGTAATGCTAGCAAAGGAGGTGGCCGGGCGTTTGAGGGAGAGAACATCTGCCCAACCCAGCCGCCGCGGGAGACGCCCAGGGCGCCGGGCGCCGCGAGACGACTTCCGGCCACCGTAGATGCGGGCCTGTGGGCGGTGAGCAATGGGTAGCTCACCGTCCGTCCGTCGATTGACGACAGGCCGTGTTGACGGCGCGTTCGTGTTTCACGCGCGCCTCAAAGAGAGTCAGCAAAGCAGAGGGGCTTGCCAGAGCCTCCGCCTGCCGGGGTTGCGGGTTGTTCGAAAGAGATACCGCGGCCTCGGAACGTAAAGGGCAATAGAAGGAACATGGGTGGGTTTTAGTCAGTACAAGTCTGACATGCCCCCCCGCTCCGCCCAGAGCGGGGGAAGTCATTGGATGATTTCCGACCCGAAAAAAAAAAAAAAAAAAAGCCAATTCTTACAGGAAAACAGCAATTCTAAGAAGCGGTCAAATTTAATAAAACAGTTACTACCAAAAGGCCCAGTGGACCATGAAAAAAGAAATATTGTTCATTTTATGAACCACGACGTTCCGAAACGAAAGTAATAAAAATATAGCTTACGTTTGTTTCGTCGTTATTATCTTAGTTTAGGAGACAGCGATTGAAACCTACACCCATGGTCATCAAGTCGCTGTAGCGGTACCTGAAGCAGTCATCATCCTTATAAAAGCGAAAGTGAGTTTGTTTGTTTGTTACGTATTCAGGCCTAAATGGTCGAACCGATTTTGATGATTCTGGCACAGAGATAGTTGGGGACCCTGGAGCAGACATAGACAATTTTTTAATAAGAATAGAATAGGATATAGCAAAAACTACAGGTAGCAGGTATCTACAAGTCAGGAAAGGGGAACTGTGTTACCCCAAATTTAATGCGAGCGAAACCTCGGGCAAAAGCTAGTAGTTTATAAGTTATACTTTTTTACGTTTGAGAACATGCTTAGATAACTAAACCGTCATAATATCCGTCTCCAGGGTCCCCAACTATCTCTGTACCAAAATTCATCAAAATTGGTTAAGCCATTTAGGCGTGAGAACGTAACAAACAAACTCACTTTCGCTTTTATAATATTAGTAAGGATTGTTTGACCTACATGAGTACGGACGAAGCCGCAGAGGTTTCGTCCTCAAGGAGTTCGAAAATTATCCTACAGGGACGTGCTACCGATGGAAAAAATATTACATTGACATATATTTTAAAATCGGTAGCCATCAGGCATACATGAGTGCCAAACATCGAATTTTGGTTAACAGTGAAGATGTAAAAAGGCGACAAAGAAATAAACAGAATTATTTTAATACATTATTAATGACAATAAGCACTTAAGAAAAGCACATTACGATAATAACATTTATACTTAAGAAAACCACATGCACAACAACATTTATGTTAATAGGAAAAATAATATATTTAACTTAATCCCAACACGCACTGGCTCCCGGCCTAACCAAAGCCTGCTATACCCACGCATTACGGCCACAATTTAAGGCATTCATCACATGTTTTATTATTACAATAAGCTTATTTCGTATTACAGTAATTGTTGTGGTTTAATAAAAACAATATTTTATCAAAAAACAGGCATAGCTGATGTGACTATACACTATAGACAATAGACTGCGCAACTTAAGGGGCTCCCTGCGAAAATGTGTAGTTTTAAATATACGTTTTTCTGTTTTTTTTCCCGGGGTGGCGGGTTGTTCGAAAGAGATACCGTGGCCCGGAACGTAAAGGGCAATAGAAGGAACATGGGTGGGTTTTAGTCAGTAAAAGTCTGACACTCCTCCCCGCTCCGCCCAGAGCGTGGTAAGTTATTTGATGATTTCCCAACCCAAAAAAAAAATATATACGTTTTTCAAATAGTACTTTGAAAAGGCAGCAAAAACCCCAATAAAATATATGCCATACTTTGATTCATGGTCTTCAATTTACAGAAATATGTTTTTCACATATTGTTCATTAAAATAAATACAGAAAAAATTACTGGAATTATTGTGCAAATTGTGATTCAACGAGTCGTTTTGCTTACGGATAGTAGGATTTTGACATAAGTCTCATGGAACTTATGTCAAAATACTACCATCCATAAGCAAAACGAGTCGTTTTTGTTTATTGGAACGGGGCTTTAATCTATGCGTTAATTAACATGGAATGTTTATACCTATCGGTAGAAAATTTAATCATTTTCAACGAGAATAAACTCCAACCAATGACATTGTTTGTTGGCTCATATCTTCTATCATCAAACAAAATGAGATTATTTTTATGACCCTTCAATGACTGAGTGAAGTTTCTTCAAGTTTGTAACTGCAAACGGTGCAAGGCTATTCCAAAACTGTAAACAAACCTAGAGAAAGAGGTATTCTATCAGCAGAAATATACATATAAATAGGATTTACGAGCGGAAAGGACACCATGTGTCGCTGCTTAACCGACATTTCTCGTTCACCTATCATGGGCGTGTAGACACAGGTAATTGAAAATAATAGTCGTAAAATAAATTACTTATTTTAATTCGAAAATACTACATCAAAATAACTTAAGATTACAATATTCAATATTGGGTTTAGAGGAAATGGAGATTTTAACCCCATTCTGGTGTTACCCGCTCTAAATTTGAATTGCCAGTTGCGAAATAAATTTCAAACCACAGACTAAAAATGATATATTGCAACTTATAAAGAGTGTTTCGATAAACTGATCGCGTGCCGTTACAAACATAACTTAACATCCTTACCTCTTTTAACTTAATCTGTCTACGTTTACACGACCGGTCATATACTCACACTGTTTGTGAGAGCTATGAACTTAACCTTTTTGACAGTCTCCTTTAACATTTTCGCCTACGTTTCTCGGTTGTCATTGTCTCTTATGAATCTTGCGCAGATATTTTCACCTTCCGAGTCTCCAGCTGGCAAAAAACTGATCTAAGAGTAAATGAATCTCCAAAGCAAAAAAAATGGGAAGAATACTCGTTCTTAAATATCCATATTGGTTTTTACAACGGTTTCGTCCGTACAGACATAATAATCGGACGGAAATAATCCCGCGAGAATGCCATCGTCTGTCTTAACCTGTTCTCAACTATGTTGGAGTTAGCTTCCAGTCTAACCAGATGCAACTGAATACCAGTATTTAACATGAAGCGATATTTTATATGCCTATCTGACTGCCCAACCCAGTCAGTACTGGGTGATACAGACTTGTTTTAGGAGACATTTGTAGGCTAGCAAAATACACTAAGAGCTGTCTAGCTATCTGTGTGTGTTTATTTAACAAATTACCTACAAACTTAAAAACGTTAAAAGGATGTTTAATGTTAAACTGTATAATTGATTAAACTCAATATAATTTCTATAGTATTAAGCAATTTCTGAAACATAGGCTATTGGTTTTTCTTTTTGTTTGTATAATTAATTAGGTACTTATAATTGTGCATGCTTTAATTCTAAGCAAAACATGCTAGTCCTTATACTTCTTTCAATAACTTTGTACACCGTGTTTTTCGCAAATAAATATATTACTATTATTACGATACCACGTGGTAAGACTGGTTTTAAAATTTTCGGGTCACCGTCAAGTTGTAACGACTTTCAAAGATCTACAAATGACAGCTGGGATCAACTGCTTAACGGCACGGAAGAAACTCGATGTGTTATGGGTGGTCAGCGGTCATCTATCCAAAGGCAACCCAGGCAAGCAGGGATTAACCTAAAGAATCTACCTGACCGGCTGATATTATTTAGCCAAGAGCTCCTTGAGCACGTACTAACAAAAAAAGACGGTTTTATAACACCTCTTCTTTATGTCAATTCGGAAGTGTCAGATGTAGTCGCTTTTTTTGCCGTTGGTAAATCATCAAAGAACTTCTCCCACTCTGGGCGGTGTGGGGGGAGTGTCAGACTTGTACTGACTGACTAAAACTCACCCATGTTCCCTCTGTTGCCCTTTATGTTCCGGGGCCGCGGTATCTCTTTCAAACAACCCGCATCCCCGGCAGGCGGTGGCCTTAGCAGGCTCCTCTGCTAGACGTAGTCGCTGGCATAAACTCATTATCTTCTTCCTGCCCTTGTCCCATTCTATTTGGGGTAGGCGCAACACGTTTTCTTCTTCCATTCTCCCCTATCAGACGTCACGACATCAATTTACTCCTTTCTGCTTCATATCATTCCTTACGCCAACTATTTTTTCGTTATCCTTCCTCTTCCTCTCCTTCCATCAACATTCCTCATAGTTTTTAATATAAGTATAGATATGACACCTGTCAGTTTGTAACTCTATTCCTATACTTGTCTTGCGCTGAAACTTTCATAGATTATTCAAAGAGCGACACTTACATGCGGCACTTCGGCTGTAAGCAAAAACTTCGGTACCGCATCGTAGATGTTCCTAATGAGTTTTATTCAGGTAATGTTTTAACCGGTAGGTATCTATCTTGTTTCAGTTACTTTTATTAACATGAAATCATGCTTGTAATACCCAAAGGGTTAAGCAGAGTTGTACCTGGTAGTACACCGACATTTCTCCAGACATGTTTTAAGTGCCATGTGATAGGGGCCGTCCCTTATACACGTAGACCGGTGTCTATAGCCATCGACCTGGCACAAGCCTAGACGTAGCTGCTACTGAGAATTTCTGATAGAAAAACACAGTTTGCCCCACCATGGTAAATAGTCGCGCTTGCAACCTCTGGATCAACGAAACATACACAACCGTGGCCGCGTTGCCACGTTGTATGGCAACGCTTAGCTTAGCACGCTTAGCTTAGCTTAGTCAAAGACGTAGATGCGGGCCTGAGGACGGTGGACGGTGAGCAATGGGTAGCTCACCGTCCGTCCGGCTATTGACGCCAGGCCGTGTCGACGGCGCGTTAGTGTTCCACGTGCGCCTCAAAGAGATGTCAGCAAAGCAGAGGGGCCTGCCAAGGCCTCCGCCTGCCGGGGTTGCGGGTTGTTCGAAAGAGATACCGCGGCCCCGGCACGTAAAGGGCAATAGAAGGAACATGGGTGGGTTTTACTCATTAAAAGTCTGACACTCCCCCCCGCTCCGCCCAGAGCAGAGGAAGTTATTTGATGATATCCCACCCGCAAAAAAAATTACACATAATAAACATCTTTTTGGTGCGCCCGTAAGGCACACGATAATGATCTCCTTTTTGTGATTAGATTTAAGTTGTTTTTTTCTTTGTTTAATGTTGTGAACTTGTAATATGTGCCAAACGAACTTATTTTTCTTCCTTCTTTCACACATTATTTTGTAAAGAATTAGAATTATTGTTTGGTACTCGCACATAGTAAATTATTGTTGTTTCCCTGAAAGAAATCATTTAAAACATAGTTGCTAACTCTATTTTTAAAATAAACGTTAAAAAAAAATTACGAAAACAATGCGCTCTGGTGTGCCTAATGCAGAGTCTACAACGTGGGCTAAGCGCTTATTTACAAGTGTAATCCTAGCTTTATGAATATGAAGTCTTGGTACGTTACTCTGCATTACCGCTCCGTCACAGAGTAAGGAACCCAAACTGGATCTGGAATTAGGTCATATGGTAATGTGGTAGGATTAGTTGGTGAGTAGGATGGCTGATACAAACACAACAAAGGTGTCGTATTTCCCATGAACCGTTGAGGACAAAATGTGGATGGTAGAAGATTAGAGGAAGGCTAAAGAGACGATGGATGGACTGTGAGAGGAATGATATGGAGAAGAGATATTAGGTGTCAGATGAGATGACGAGTATTAGAGAAGTTCGGAAGAAGAAGACTAATTGCCGACGCTAAATGAATTAGGATAAGGGTAGGAGAATGCTAAGTTGAAGACAGTTGATAGCTGCTTGTAACATTATCACCCAATGACGTTGTTACTGGAGGGACAAAGACCTCTCTGTGAGAAAGACGAGTGGGCCTTTATGCGACCTATCACGATATTTTCTTTCAAAGTTTTGCCTCACTGACCCTTATCTGCTCCATAAATAAGGAAAACCTCTTAAAATGCTTTAATTATAGCAGTAGTTGCATAAAACCTCTAATAAACATATTCACGAGTTCAAATGCCACTTGACCGATTTAACGACATGATCAAATCAAAAATGGAACGCAAAGGAAAATGCTCCAAGCCCGATGACGTTTGAGTACAGCTGGCTTAATTACATCTCCGTTGAATTTATGGCAGCCTGGTAGCAACAGGGTGGAGAGAGGTCGTTCTTCACACGCCGAGTTTCCCCACAGGAAGCAATTACGCTCGCACACCGTACACGAGCACGCTTTGAGCTTTGAGATGTCATAATTTCTGCCACCCTGGTACTTGTGTTTCTTTTTACGAACTACCTTCTAACTTCAAGCTGTTTGTTGTGCCTTATACAGGAAAAAAGTCACGTTAATTATGAACCGTACGTAGTTTTGCAGCACACAACACCCCCGAAATCACCCTAAAAGCTGACAACATTTCAACCAACCAGCACTTTCGTCAACTACATTAACTTTTTAGCAATATTGTAGGAGGTATTACCTTTTACACCAACCGTCCTTTCACAATTATTTTTATCTCAGTAACATTGCAACGAAAACAGACTAGTTTTGATAGCGATGCCAAATCATGGGGAAATTTACTAGCATGACTGTAAAATGAGATTTGACTAACCGTGTCAAAAACATCGACATCGTTTAGTGCGTGTGCCATATCTTTTCCGTGTGAATCATTGAATAAGTAGCAAATCCTGAGACCAAAGAACGGTCTTAGAATTTGATATCCTAGATCAGGAGATTGGGAGAAGAAAACGTGTTGCACTGACCCCAATTAGAATAGGAACGGGTAGATTAGTAGGCATGAATATCGTTTTAAAACGAATAAATAATCAGCAATAAACTAGTTCAAAGAATTATTAGTTGCGGTGTTAATTGGAGTTGTTGTGTTGTAGTACTTGTGTAGAAGTAGTTTGTTAGTTTTAATCGTGATAATTTTTATGTCGTGGTTTCATTCCACAGAATTCCTCCTCAAAAAAATACTTTACTACGAAAAATGCGTTCCAATTCACATTCGAATCATCAAAGGTTATATTTGATGTTCCATTAAAATTTCAACAATAACAATATTTTGGTGGTTCGGTATAAACGTGCAAATTGAAGATACCTTTGCATCTTGCGAATTTAAAAAAAAATGATTTTAACCTGCCATTTAGAACGATAAAGTAAATTTCAAAATAATACGAAATTAAAAAAAAACATTGGAAACTGCTTGTTTTTAGTAGTAGGAGAATGAATCTCACATGGTGCCAATTATAACCTACTGTTTAATGAAGCGTTTATTAAATACAGATATATAACAAGTATTTATGTTCATCTTAATTAAATAACTCGAATAAAACTTTCATAAAAAAACAGTATTAGCTCGACATTTGTACACATGATTTTAAAACATTGAACCGGCGTACCCAGAAAAATTGAGTCTTGGTTGAAAATATTGATATCATGATAAATAGTTATTAAAATATTCTTATTAACTTTGAAAACAGACTAAAATAGTCTCAAATTAGAAACAAAAACAGTTTTCGCTCTAAAATACAGTCATCACGCTGTGAGGGCAGTCCCTAGACAATTTGTTCACAGCAAGCAGAAAACGCTTTCATAAATAATAAATGGGTAACTCAACTCACCTGGTTCCTCCCTCACAACAACAGTGTGAAAACAGCCTATTTTTAATAATATCCCTGTTTCACTCCCGTATCCTGTGCACTCTCACAACCTACTCTCATTTCATAAATGGAACACGAAACAGAACTCGATTCAACTGTCACCTGTCAACTATTTGAGAATAGAATGTTGTTTTATTGATGTTGTGTGAGGTTATTGTGGATTTGGTATTCGATTTTAATTCGATTGTTGGGTTGTAGCGATCGATTGTTCGGGCCGAGTGGTAGGGCCGAGCTCCCGCGGCCGACTGAAGCGCGCTCGGGCAAGCTCCCGATTCCCGGTGGTCTTTCAGCGCGGGGTTGCTAGTGTTGGGAAATTGTTTCCTGAAATTCATGAATGTTTACGGTTGCATGGATAATCGTTTCCTGAAATTACTTTTTAGTAATAATGTTAACTTCTGACTCTACTATGCAATATGCGTTATTTCACAAGACAACCGCTTCCTTAGTATTATTTAAAATGTGTAAATAAGTAATTATTATGTTTGTAAATGATACATATATACATTTTCAGTTCTGTTCTTTAAGATCTGAAACTAACAGAACGTTTTGTAGCAAGGTACCACATACCAAAGCGAAGAATGTGAACTAGGGTTTCGCGCACCCTCGCACGTCCTCGGGCGTCCTTTGAATGAATCGGTATTGAAGCAGCATTACGGAAATATAACCGATTGGTATGTGTGGAGCGGTGATAGCACCCAAGAGCACCTGCAAATATGAACTTTGGGTAAAAGACCAGACAACTCAATTTTCTTTATTCCAATCATTCCAGGTTCAATTCGTACAATGTGATGTCTAGAACGATACTGTATCATTGTGATGCTAGATGATTCTCCCCATATTCAGGGTAATTCTCCCCCATTAGCCTCGTGACCCCGAATCCTTTGTGCGATCCACAAACTGCTCGCATGCCTTCAATGCTCTATTGTTTTTCGTCACAGTCGCACTCGGGCTACTCTCATATTTCCGTCTCGCTCACTCGCTTGAAGTTGTTAAACAAATGAAGTGTTTTAACCTGGTTTGTATGGCCGCTTTTATGAACAGTTATTGTTGTAATGTAAATTAATTTAATAATAGGCTTTTGGGGTTCTGGCACTGAACACTGAGGGTAGTGTAAGAAAAACTCCATAAATGATTCAATAAAAACATTTTTATTGCAAATCACACATTATAACCTTTTATAACATTTAGATACGCATAATACAACAATATCATATTACCTTAGGTTTTATTGACACACTTCACAACTTATTTTAAATAAAAGATGTTCACTAAAGAGAATATCCGAAACGACTGCCCATCTAGCCGGGCTGTTATAGTTCGTTATTTTCAATTACCGCCATTTCAATAGTGAAATGGGCGCCTTCCTGTGTTTGGTTGGTTTTCAACCAGTCAGAGGGCACTTTTTGAGTGTTGCCAATTAATAAAATAGTGGTATTGTTGCATGTTAATAAATCGAAAACATATCAAATTTATTATAGACGCTAACAGTAGTTTGCTACGAAATACTTTAGCGTCATAAGCGATATCAGATTGACCTGAAAAACTAAAAGTTTACCTAAAAAACCGGCCAAGAGCGAGTCAGACTTGCGCACTGAGGATTCCGTACAAATTTGCGACATAAACGGCCATATTCTTTTTATTTTTGGGGTAGGAAATCATGAAATAACATCCCCTCTGGGCGGAGCGGGGAGTGTCAGACTTGTACTGACTAAAGCCCACCCATGTTCCTTCTATTGCCCTTTACGTTCCGGAGCCGCGGTATCTCTTTTGAACAACCCACAACCCCGGCAAACGGCCATATCCTATGACTGCGTTGACTTGGAGGGTTGATTTATCACAGCACAAAGGGACCACATATTTGAGTAAATGGTTTGAATTTCAACTTAATACCTCTACGTGTTCCCGAGCAAAAGGGTCTTGACAGACAGACTGACGGACAATAAAGTGATCCAATAAGGGTTCCGTTTTTCCTTTTAAGGTACTGAACCCTAAAAATACCAAAACAGTTCCTAAACAATTGTTCTAGAAGTTTTTTTACTAGTGGAATGTAGTGCTATTATTTATTCTGTGCTAGTAGGACACTGTATAAGTTTCTGTGGCCAACCCAACACGCGGGTCCATTGTCTCAAATCCTTATCCTTACTATCCTTACTAATATTATAAAAGCGAAAGTGAGTTTGTTTGTTTGTTACCTCTTCACGCTTTAATGGCTTAACCGATTTTGATGAATTTTGATACGGAGATAGTTGGGAACCAGGAGACGGACATAGCCTATTTTTTATTCAAAAAAAGTGGGATGTGAGGGAGAAAGAGGGAAGAAAAGGGAAAACTTAGCGTTACTATTACAAATCAATAAGGCGCAAGGAGAACTTTGTTACCCCGAATTTAACGCGAGCAAAGCCGCGGGCAAAAGCTAGTAAGTAATAATTGTTTGTGTAGTATTAGCAGTAGGTACACCATTAACTACAGCCCGTTGTATTTTTATATTCGAACAGTCCATCCAAAGGTTGTCTGGAAGAGATCGCTATTAGCGATAAGACCGCCATTGTAACCATAGATTTAGCTTTTTTTTTCTAAAACAGTTTTACTTCAATTTTGGTGCGCAATAAAGTATATTCTATTCTATAAGTGTGGTACTATTTTCGAATATTTAAAAAAATCTATAAGTGTGGTACTATTTCCGAATATTTAAAAAAAGCTGGGTGTGTGTAAGTCGCACACAGAGGGTTGCGTACAAACTTGCGACAGCTTTCGACTGCGTAGACTAAAGCCTCGTTCCAATAAACAAAAACGACTCGTTTTGCTTACGGATGGTAGTATTTTGACATAAGTTCTATGAGACTTATGTCAAAATCTTACTATCCGTAAGCAAAACGACTCGTTTTTGTTTATTGGAACGGGGCTTGAGAGGATTGTATTTTTCACAGCACAAAGGGACCAGTAAGTACCTATATGGTTTTAATTTCAACTCGATAATTTCATGCGTTCTCTAGATATAGATTCTTGACAGACAGACGGACAACAAAGTGATCCAATAAAGGTTTCGCTTTTTATCGTTTGAGGTACGGAACCCAAAAAAAAACATCAAAATAGTCCCTAAATAAGTATGTACAGACGCCAGCAGGTCAAGCTACCCGAAACTGTAAATTTTTCCCAATGAACCTTGAACCTAATACTTTAGAAATAAAGTCGAAAATCTATCAAAGAAATCTGACAGATTGTAGTAGCTTGATGTGCAGGCGTCTGTACAATAAGTTTTTCTACTAGTGGAAAGTAGTGCTATTATTTATTCTATACTACCTATATACACTAGAACTAGGGACACTGTATAAGATAAGATACTGTGGCCAATCCAACACACGGGTCCAGTGTCTTAAACAAGTGTTATACGATTTGCGGATATTTCAAAAAAACTGGGCAAGTGTGAGTCGCACACCGTGGGTTCCGTACAAACCTGACATAAACAGCCATAGCTTTTGCGTAGACTTATGCCCCGTTCCAATAAACAAAAACGACTCGTTTTTCTTACGGATGGTAGTATTTTGACATAAGTTCTATGAGACTTGGGGCTTAAGGTGAAAGCTCCAACCTACCCGCGAAATTCAAATTTTCTTACGTTTTTTGCAATTTTCAGGCCAGTGCTAGGTTGTATGTTCATTAAAATATTATTCGCGGCTGTAAGACGTATGTAGTTATAGAATTATAATCATCAAAATCACCTATACAACCCTCCAAGTTCATAAAGGCGTAGGAACAAAAAAAAACCTTTCCTACAGCTTTATGAACTTAGGACGTTGTATTGGTGATTTTGATGATTATAATTCTATAACTACATACGTCTTACAGCCGCGAATAATATTTTAATGAACATACAACCTAGCACTGGCCTGAAAATTGCAAAAAACGTAAGAAAATTTGAATTTCGCGGGTAGGTTGGAGCTTTCACCTTAAGAGGGTTGAGCACAGTACAAGAGACCACAGCGTTGAGTATATGGTGTTTAGTTTCAACTCGATGTGTTTTCGCGATCCCGAGTTAAAGGGTCTTGACAGACAGACAGATAGATGGATAACAAAGTGATCCAATAAAGGTTCTATTTTTCCTGAAAAGAGCAAAACAGTCCCTAAATGTTTTAAATAAGTAAGCGTAGTTCTAGATTTTTTTCTACTAATGTAGTATGTTATAGTTGAGGATATTTAAAAAAGACATCAATATCTAAATATTTTATTTCACATGGGCACTTATAAAACGTAGAACAAAGGTATAAAGAAACCACATTCCGTTGGTGCTGGTTTTTCTGAATCTATGTACGAGTATATAAAAGAAAATCGTGTTAGTTACACTCTCCCACCGAACCCTTGCAAGAGCCAGCCCGCTCTGCTGAGCCAGTAAGTTTAAATCAGTCCATAAATGATATCACTCAGATCCAGCCTGTCCCTTGCAAGAGCCAGCCCGCGCTGCTGAGCCAGTAAGTTTAAATCAGTCCATAAATGATATCACTCAGATCCAGCCTGTCCCTTGCTGTACTCCCTCAGCGACGCCCTAAGCCGAGGCTCGTACCCCACAGGGGGTGCCCTTAGCGTGTAGTCGCTTATTTTGTAAGTTTTTACCCTGGCTGAAGGTCTTAATTTTTTAAGGCATCCACAGGATTCGCCCGGTTAAGCAGACGACAACCTCCTTGGTTGAACTGCAAGATGCCATTCATGAAAAAAAAGTTACCCTCTAACTCGAGATCGCTGAACCGATTTGGTTGAAAAATTGTGGGAAAGTAGCTTAGAACCAGGAGACGGACATAGGGTACGGTACTTAGAGTTTTTATCCAGTTAGGTAGGGTAAAGTAGAAAAAGGTGCATTGCATTGCATGGCCGGGTAGCTAGTAAACTTATATTTTTAACTTTTATTCTAGTTTGTGCGGCATAGGAACACCACCAATTTTTTTATCTAATTTTTTTTTTCGGGTAGGAAATCATCAAATGACTTCCCCCGCTCTGGGCGGAGCGGGGGGGCATGTCAGACTTGTACTGACTAAAACCCACCCATGCCCTTTACGTTCCGGAGCCGCGGTATCTCTTTCGAACAACCCGCAACCCCGGCAGGCGGAGGCTCTGGCAAGACCCTCTGCTTTGCTGACATCTCCTTGAGGCGCGAGCGAAACACGAACGCGCCGTCAACACGGCCTGTCGTCAACCGACGGACGGACGGCGAGCCACCCATCGCTCACCGTCCACAGGCCCGTATCTACGGTGGCCGGGAGTCGTCTCGCGGCGCCCGGAGCCCGGGGCGTCTCCCGCGGCGGCTGGGTTGGTTCGAGGTTCTCTCCCTCAAACGCCCGGCTTTTTATCTTACGTCCTACTATTTCCTACTAATATTATAAATGCGAAAGATTGCGAGTGTGGATGTATGTTTGATCCACTTTCACGAAAAAACAGCTGAATGGATCTTGATGAAATTTGGCACAGAGGTAGATTTTAGTTTGGAATATTATTTTATGGAATATAATATTTTTGTCATCACGCGGTCGAAGCCGCGGGCGCCAGCTAGTGAATGTTTGGGAGGATGTATGGATGTTTGTTACTCTTTCACGTGAAAACTGCTGAACGGATCTTGATGAAATTTGGCACAGAGGTCTGACACAACACATTTTCGATATCACGCGGGTGAAGCCGCGGCGGTCAGCTAGTGTCAAAATAAATTTCAATTCAAGAAGAAACCTAAAGCTATGTCATTTAGTTATCCCTTCATCTTCCATCGTTATTATAAAGTTTCTAATATGTTAAACATGTGACGACACGGTTGGCGCAGTGGCTGAGCGATCCACTGCTGCACTGCGTGGCGCGAGTTCGATCCCCGCTCGGAACAATTATTATAATATTATAGTTGTTCCGGGTTTGGCTATGGTAGATTAAATTTTTGTAAAAGTACCCACGATACAGGAGAAATTCCTAGTGTGGGGCAAATGAATATTACACAGATAATACTATGTATCTGTTTAGTGCAGTTTATGTAATTTATTGTTAGTAGTTAATTATTAAAACTAGTAATAATGTTGTCATATCATGTTAAAAGGCACGGTGAGGTTGGCATATCTGTTTAGATAAAGAACTCAAATTAAATAAAGAGAAAAAAAAAGAAGAAATCTAGTTTAAATGATAAATGATGTTTATTTTGCAAGTAGGTTTTCACAAACACTTTTACACGTCATTTTTTTTTAAACTAGATGAGGCCGGTGTTTCGTACCCGACTACTCTGAGAAGAAACAGCCGAAACAAACTCAGAGGTCATAGTCTCTTTTAAGGTCCAGACAAAATAATCTTGGTCAACTTACATGAGGACTATGCAGATAGTGTCTGAAATGGTCTTTTTAAGAAAGCACCACACAGATTGAGTGGACCTGTCCAGTCAGTGCAAGCATTTGTCAGTTATCGTGTAGCTCAACTCATAACCCAAGGAGCTCAACGACACGACGAACAATACCAAAAAAATAAATTAATGAGATCATAATGAAATCATAAAATGTCAACAATTAAAATAATAAGGAAAATAAAATGTCACAAATAATAATAATAAAAAGAAATGTAAAAAATAAATAAACAAAGTAATGTCAAATTGTATAAAATAAAGGAATAAACAATAAATAAGTGAAACAAAGGAAAATTTTGACACTCACAGAGCAAATTAAATTGGAGCAGCTTAATCCCAAGCCTTTTTATCTTCAAGGTAAAGATTCATATTATAGTAAGCTTTCAGACATAGCTTACGTTTTATAAAAGATTTAAATTTATTGAGGCTTAGTGTTTGAATATCGCTTGGTAGTTTATTATAATAACGTATACATTGGCATGTGAACGTACCCCCTATTTTTTTGAGCCTCGTTGCAGGAACATCAAATTTGTGTTTGTTCCTTGTATTTATGTCGTGGATATCACTGTATTTTTTAAACAATTTTATATTTTTATGCGCGTACAAAAGGTTTTCGTAAATAAACTGAGAGGGCACAGTTAGTATGTTAATCTCTTTAAATTTTTCTCTGAGGGAGTGTCTAGGACTTAATTTATACATTGAACGAATTGCCCTCTTTTGCAAAATAAAAATTGTCTGAATATCGGCGGCATGGCCCCACAAGAGAATACCATACGACATCACACTGGAAATAACTAAAATAAACTAAACGGGCTGTCTCAAAATCAGTCAAATCACGAATTTTTTTAAAGGCGTATGCTGCAGAGCTAAGCTTTTTTGACAACTTATCTATTTGAGGGCCCCACTGAAGCTTAGCATCCAAAGTTAAGCCTAAGAACACTGTGTTATCTTCCGGTTTCAACTCTTCATCCTTGATTAGTACACTAGTTTCCACTTGTCTAACATGAGGTAACGTAAACTTAATGCATTTGGTCTTTTTCTCATTTAGAAGTAAATTTTTAACGTTAAACCAATTGAAATGAAACGTACACACGACGGCATGTTCCAACTCTAAACTATTATTACCTGATCTCTCTACTACGGATCGCACACCGTAGTAGAGAGATCAGGTTAAAATGGTTTTGTGTAGGTGGATGTGCAGTCGTGTGTACTAGCTACTACGTACTTTATATAAAAGGCACTTTTCCGCCATTTTCATGCCGCATCCGCGTTTCGCCCCGAGCCATTCCTGTGCTAGCATCGAAAGATACCAGAAACATCTCACGCTCATGCTCCAAGTATTTAAAGAAGTATAAGACATTAATCCTTACTAATATTATAAAAGCGAAAGCGAGTTTGTTTGTTTGTTTGTTACCTCTTCACCCTTTAATGGCTAAACCGATTTTAATGAATTTTGGTACAGAGATAGTTGGGAACCAGGAGACGGACAAAGGCTATTTTTTTAAAATGGGATGTTAGGGAGAAAGAGGGAAGAACAGGGAAAACTTAGCGTTGCTATTACAAATCAATAAGGCGCAAGGGGAACTGTGTTACCCCGAATTTAACGCGAGCGAAGCCGCGGGCAAAAGCTAGTAATGTAATAAAGTGATATTTAACTCAGACTGTATGGGCAGTATTTATAAACAAATCTCACTTCTGATACTCGGTCGTAAACCAAATTTGAGATAAGTAGTTAATAAACAAATATTGAGACCCGGTTTGAAACTCGATTTTCAAGTGATGTCAGTACTGATTAATATATTGGTTCTATTGCTAAGATCGTCTCAAGACATGGTAGACCTCATATTACCACCATCTGCTCGTTCAAATCACGTTTGCAATTTGGTTGACTTGACTTGTGCTGGTTTGTGTACGGTACTTGAAAAAACAACTTGTTATTTGTTACGCGACGCGTATGAGTATTGACAGTAATAAACAAAATATAAAAAAAGAACTTTCTTCCTCCCTCCCCCCTCACCCCTCTCCCCGCTCTGCCCAGGGCGGGGGACGTTTAGAAGATGATTTCCCATCCGCAAAAAATAAACATTAATATTCACACATAATATTTCTTCCCAATCGTTCCAGCCGTTTAGGAACAGTGAGGTGACTAACACACGTACAGAATAATTATATATGATATGTTAAGAAGAGGAGAAATCGGTGTTAATACATAAACTAAAGTACCTAAAACTAAGCACAAAAAGGTATCTCTCATTCAATTATTCTGTAAAACTCTTCCATCGCTTTATGTTAATTATTTTGAATTATAAACCGGTTAAGAGACATGTAAATATAATTGATTTCATTATTAAAACAATACATTTTGATTAACTATAGATAACACGAGCCATAGCTGAAATTAACAATAAGCCATGGCTGAAATTAATGCAACAAATACTTCGCATTGAGAAACATTACTGAACCAATACACTTCAAAGCTATTATGAATTTGTTTTCACGTAAGTTTGATAAAATACTTTGATTACAAATGACATGCATTCCTGGTCATTATGCTTTCCTGGTAATAGTCAATCTATTCAGACATATATACCAGGAAAGCATATCACAGGAAGGTACAGTAAGGTTACCATGACATCTTATAGCAGTTCTTATTCTTGTGTGAGAAAGAGATGGTGCTAGACACCCTGTATAGTTCTGTCTCTTTCCCTCAGTGGAATAAGTTCTGCTTTAAGACGACATGGTAGGGTAACAGGTCTAATAGGAGCAAGTGATCCAAGGCTGCCATACAATGATAAAAACACGTTGACTGTTTTAACAAAATCTTTCAAAGGAAATGCGAAATAACTCTATCTACTTTTTCATGGCTACATAGCCTCTTATTAGAACTGATGCCCTGGTACTAAAACTGGTAAACGGCTGCTATTAGCTTAGCCCGAAGAGATAAGATGCTAAAAAGAATGCGATATAAACGATAAAAAGTTCACGCGATGCCAGTCTATGTATGGCTGGACTGAATACAGCATGTTCCAGAAAGTTGTGGTTGCGGTCATATTTAAAGGTATACGAAACTTCAATACCTATTACAACGTAGCCTATAATTTTCTCGACGTCAATGTTGGTCCCATGAAATTTCCTTCAGTTTGATGGTCTGTACAAAGCATGGCCACTTCTTGCTGCTTCACGCTGTGATTATATGAGTCCCTAGTCGTCCTAACCACCGTTGGTTATGGCGGCCAATTTTAGTGGAAACTAGCCGTCGATGCAGGATGTTATATTTATTTATTTAAACTTCATGTACAATAGTGGTACATAGGCGGACTTAATGCCATAAGGCATACTCTACCAGTCAACCTTTGGGTAAAATACGACAACATTGTGATAGGGTACAATACATAAAATATCTAAAACTATTTTTGCGAAAACATATATTTTTATACGGATACTAATACACATATACATATCAAATAAACTAATATATACATTTAAAAATAAATAAAAACGAGAACTTTAACAGTAATTACAATGACTTTTAATTGGCAGACGGACCCAAATAGTAGTTACGAACTTTTCTTTTAAAAGTAAATTTACTTTCAGCTTTTTTAATGTCAAAGGGTAGTGCGTTCCAGAGCTTGATTGTCGAAATTACGTATGATTTGGACATAAAACCGGTGCGGTGTAAAGGAATTTGGATGTTTGTTTGTTATAATGCACAGTGATTGTCCAAACACATGTTGATGCCTTACTGATCGTTTACACGGTCGATTTTAGTCACCAGTCGCATGCGGCCGGTCGCCGCGCGGCCAAAGTCGGATGCTACCCAACTTTGGGGCTTGCGGCTTTAGTCACCACTTGCGACTTAGCCGAATTGCCATTTAGATGGTCGATTTACGCCGCGCGGCAGAAATCATGCTTTAGTCACCCGTGTAAACCCCCCATTAAGCAATAAGCCGGTAATTGGAAAAGTCAAATTATACAGATAAAAAAGATTTACTATTTTTGTTTTCACTAATAATTTTAGAACAAAAGAGTTTATTTTTTTATTCACATCTATATACATTATTTACCAACTATTTTTAGTGTTGAATGTCTTTTCAGTGCAAATATTAAGGACACATACATCATTTTTTTTTTTTAATAAAATATGTTTGTGTTGGCAATATGGATTTATCTATTACTAGCTTTTACCCGCGGCTTCGCTCGCGGTAAATTTGGTGTAACACAGTTCCCCTTTCCCGATTTACAGGTACCTGCTACCTGTAGTTTTTGCCCTTGTGCCTTATTTATTGTAAAAATGATAAGTTTTCTCTTTTCTGGTAGTTGTTATTTAGGGGATGGAATAGAGAAATTTATTTGAAATATTAAATTAAATTAATTACTATATAGAACCTATAAATAAACACTTTTTTTTAAGAAAATTACCTATTTCCGTCTTCAAGGTCCCAACTATCTCTGTACCAAAATTCATCAAAATCGGTTGAGCAGGCGTGAAGACGTAACAAACAAACTCACTTTCGCCTTTGAAATTTCACTTTGAAATGTAAGAATTTATACAACAGGACATATGTATTATTAAAATAAGTAAAGATCAATCAAAATCTAAAAAAAACTTAAAATGTATTGGAATAAATCTTAGTATTTAAGGCGCTGTACAAAGCAAACACTTCGTAAAACGTCTAGATTTTCGTCGCAAAGTTAGCCGTATCTGTACATGCCACAAGCCCAAAAAAATACCGTGTATAGTTCAATACATAAAGTACAGACTTAAGCAAAATCAGTTTACAAAAGTGGTCTAGTACTACGAACAAAAAATGTTTAAAAAGGCCACGAAAAAAATTTTTTCGTCTCGAAATTCTCAATTTTTTCAGCGACAACCATCATATTTTTTACATCTATAACAAAGGAAATGTTATAGACTAAAGAGATATCTAAAAATTTTCAAACACGGAACTGTATTTTTTTTATATTAAATTAAAACTACAAAATGACCTACATTTTGGTGGACATGATATTCAAATAAAATCAAAAACCGAAATATTTTCGACCTTATTTCTATTCTTTCGATGCACTACTGTCGTGTACTTGTGCCAGACCATGCCCAGTATGCAGCTAGCCCCACTTCCGCGAATACCTAACGATTAGCTTGTTACCGCGCCTTAAAACAGTTTTTTTAGAATTTTACATTTCAAAGTTTTGATACATATAGGATGACAACACAGTATCAACAAAGAGTCTTTATTGCTTTTTTTGCTGATAGGAAATCATCAAATAACTTCCCTGCTCTGGGCGGAGCGGGGGGTGTCAGACTTGTACTGACTAAAACCCACCCATGTTCCTTCTTTTGGCCTTTATGTTCCGGGGCCGCAGTATCTCTTTCGAACAACCCGAAACCCTGGAAGGCGGTAGTCCTGGCCTCTGATTTGGGCGTGCTCGGGGCATGATGTGCACTCCACTCTCATTCAAAATATTGTTCACTAGCTTTTGCCCGCGGCTTCGCTCGCGTTAAATAGGTGGGAAAAACAGTTCCCCTTTCCTGATTTGCAGGTACCTGCTACCTGTAGTTTTTGCCCTTGCGCCTTATTTATTGTAATAGCAAAGCTTTGTTTTCCGTTTTCTTCCCTCTTTCTCTCTCATTTCTCCCTTTTTTCCAAAAAAAAGCTTATGTCCGTCTCCAGGGTCCTAACTATCTCTGTACCAAAACTCATCAAAACCGGTTTAGCCATTTAGGCGTGAAGACGTAACAAACAAACTCACTTTCGCTTTTATAATATTAGTAAGGATTTTTGTATAATATACGTAACGTATGTGTCTTTTAATGTTAAAATCATATCTTCTGTTTCAGTAATTTCCTGGCTACTGATACTGCAATTACCAGAATATTTGAATACCGGACCTGCTAACCGAAACTTCTACCCACGAACGATTAGACCCGGGCTGGGGGAATTACATTGGCCACCACATTGGCAAATTCCTAAGATCAATCGAGATCGCGTCCCTCATTTCTACCAGTTTTATTAAATTAAATTAAATTAAAATTCATTTATTTCGGATAACTGGATCCATATTAAAAACACATTAAAACAAAAATAAAATAAACAAAAATGAAATGAAATATGCACCTCAATTAAAAATAAAATCACAAATGAATTAAATAAATATGATTAAATTAGATTAAATTAAATTGAATTAAATTAGATTACATTAAATTAAAATTAGATAAATTATATTAAATTAAATTAGATTAGACTTATTAAATTAAATTTCATTTAAATTAGATTAGACAAAATAAATTAGATTAGTTTAAAATAAATTAAATTGTATTAAATTAAATTTGATTAATATAAATTAGATTAAATTATCTTGAGTCAAATTAAATTAAATAGCTCTAATAATAATCAAACTACAGATAAGGTTACATTTAAAACATTAAATTACACGTTTGATAAGACATCTCCATAGCGGAGAAGACATCCTATCTGCAACAGTCTTAAGAATTCCGTTGCAGCTGCCACGCATTCTGCAGATCAGGGATACAGTTTTCTTGCGGATGACTGCATGAAAGCCATCAGTGCGGTACAGCGCAAACATCCCCGATGCACTACAGAAGCGAGGCAACCCCAACATCATTCTGAAGATGTTGTTGTATTGGACACGCAGGACTTCCAACGATCTTTTGGTGTGACAGACCCACAGATTTCCCGTATAAAAGCTTTGACAATAAGCTTTAAATAATGTTATTTTAACCTGTTCAGAACAGCGGGCAAATCTGCGGGCCAACATGTTACCTCTCACCGCCAAAGCCCTGCGCTCCCTCTCAATATCCATATCATCTTCAAGACCCTCGGTAATTAAATGCCCCAGGTATTTAAACTTCGTTACACGATTTATGCACAAGCCATTTAGGGTAATATGATGTGAATACTCGGGGCATCCACCGACGGCCCTAAAGACCATATATTCGGTTTTTTGGACATTGTATATAAGCCCATGTGCACTAGCATAGACCTCACACACTTTTAACAGCTCTCCGAGACCTCTCACCGTCGGGCTCAGCAGCACCATGTCGTCCGCGTAGCTGATGTTGTTGACGCAGACGCCATCTATCGAGCAACCGACACGCTTACTACTGAGCCCAACTATAAGGTCATTTATGTATAGGTTGAAAAGCTTAGGTGACGTCAAACCTCCCTGTCTCACCCCGCTTTCCAACGTATATGCCTCAGAGAGTGTGTTATTCCACCTCACAAAATTTGTTTGGTGAGAATACCAGTACTTGAACATATTAAGCACCGACACCGGTACACCCGTGCTCCTCAACTTTCTCCAGAGCACATCGTATGAAACGAGATCAAAAGCTTTTGAGAGGTCAAGGAAACACGCATATACCGGCGTCTTGCGGTCCATATAGTATTGGACAGTATGCTTGAGACCAACGATAGCAGCTTCCGTGGATAGCCCAGGTCTAAACCCAAACTGTGCATCATGTAATTTAACATAATTATCCAGGCAGGAGTCAAGCATACCGTCCAGCACCTTAGCAATTATCGTAGCTAGCGATATGGGGCGGTAATTCTCCCTGTCCGAAATGTCCCCAGTCCTGTTCTTCACAATAGGCACTACAATGGTTTTCATTAAATCATGTGGTAGGTATGAATGACTCATGCACATTGTGAAAAACATGGACAGGACCCTCGGTAGGTGAACCCCCGCATGCCGTAGATGCTCCACACTAAGCCCATCGTGACCGGGGGACTTACCGCCAGTCATTTTCTTTAAAACACGTCTTACTTGACTGGCTGTAAAATGAACAGGCGACTCTCCCGCCCCACATCTGGGCTCAGTCCTGACAAACGTCGCTGAAGGGCCCAGCGGGGAACGCACCTTAAAATATTCTTTGAAAGTATCCGCAATATGTACAGGGTCGCTTTTTCCATTCACACTCACCGGGAGGCCAGGCTTAACTTCATGCTTTCCGGTAGCTTTCCAGAAGTTAGAAAAGTCCTTTGCCGATCTATGTTTAGCCAGAATGTCCATTTTTAGCTGCTCCTGATTATTCTGGCACCATTTCAAGCGGCTCTTGAATATTTTACGAGACTCGAGCATTTCGTCATAAATAATGCCTGAAGTAGGCCGGTTGCAAGCCATCCACGTTTCGAACCTAAGCCTGGCCACTCTATGAGCTTCACGGACATGTTTATTCCACCCACATAAGTGCCTACTTTTATTAACTTTAGTGTCACGCTTCGCACTAGACCCAACAGCGGCGCCACTCAGAGTTTCAACAATGTCAGTATACAACTTATCCAATATAATTTTGTGGTCATCCAAGCTGCATGACCCACGACTGCATTCCGTGAACTCGGTCGGAAAATCAATGGCTCTAAAAGCTGTGTTACATTGGTCATGGTAAGTTTTTATCTGAGCTTTATCTCTCCGACCCCATACAACCGAGTCACGCCGCACTTCGTTCGTCACCAACCTAGGCCTAACCACAGTTATGTCACAACTAACAAGTAAAGGTAAATGATCCGATACGTAAACATCTTCTATAACACAAACTTCGACTACAGTTTGCCAAGCCGATAATGACACGATGCAGTGGTCCAGCCATCGCCTGCATCCATGAGCCTCACTAACAAACGTATAAGTATTCGCCTGCGTGCCTAACCTTTCCAAATCGACACAGATCCACGACTGATCGGAACAAAAATTTAACATTTCATTACAAAATACTTCGCGTGGGTGAGCATTAAAATCACCTAAAATAAACAAGGTTTCAATATTCTCACTTGCTACAATTGCACTTATTTCACCCAGAACCTCCGTCATAATTGGTAGGTTATCCGGTGAGTCAGTTGGCATATAAACCGAAAAAACAATAATGGAGCGGCCATCAATATCAGCTCGCATAGCTGTCAGTCGAGTGCTGGCACACGGCACCACAGTAACACTATCAAACATACCCTTTCTCCAGAGTATGGCAACTCCCCCATGAGGTCTTCCCTTCAACAAGCCAACAGAAGTATCTACAGCAGACTTAGCTGTGTATTCAAAGTTATTAGAAATAGTTCCCAACAATGGTATGTCATGGGGAAGCAACCATGTCTCCTGGAGTGCTACTACATCAGCCATTTCACAAATGTCACGTATATCGTCAATAGACCTCTTGACCGATTTACAATTAAAGCTAATTAAATTAAAATACTGTTTGCGATTTAAATTCATAATGGTACAATAATCAACTTTCAACCGGTTTTGTTTTGTACATAAACTGCACGAAACGCCTGAACGTTATTCCGTTAGGCCAAAAATTATCATCTAAGAATAACTCTAAATTACATTTGGAGACATATACTTTAAAAGCGTTATAATTCTTAGCCTGATTCATGTTTATCTTTTTTAGAGTAACAATATCATTTGTTTTGTCCTTTATATAGTTAATAATGTCAATTTCACTTGTATCTTTACTAACATTCGATATAAACAGCGGAATTTTTATATCAGCCGCTCTAAATTTACCTTCAGGCGCATCAGAACAACCTCTCTGCCCGATAAGCTTGTAATTACGTTTAGACTTTTTGTTTCTCACTATTTGCCATTCAGAGACACTATCGCTAACCACTTGTTTACACTGCACGTTAGTAGCAAACCTGTTTGATGCGTCAGCGCATGTAGGCCGGCTCGACACCACAGCTGACGGCGAAACCACAGTACTTGACAGGGCCTCCACGCCTGTCATCCGATGCTCCATCTCACTCACTCCAGCAGCGACGCTGTATGTACGGATCGCCTGGCAGTCGCTCTTCTTCACACCATTCGAAACCAGTTTATTTGAAGGCGCCTCCACGCGCCCGGCTGCTTCCGTCGCTTTGTTTTGCATGCGAGTGAAAGAGATGGAAGGATCAACGCTTGCTTTCGGTTGTGTTGTGGGTGACGAATGCCGCAAAGGTGTAGGCCGACCGTTAAGTTTTGAAACACCAGTCTTCATAGGTACATACTGTGGCACATAATTTAGTCCTATAGGTCCACTATCAAATTCAAAACTAGTATGTAACTGACCGCCACGCTTTTTGTTTATATTTGCACTTGGCGCAAAATCATCGATGAGCGATGCGTGCTTCACATGCTCAACCTCTAATTTCAGAAGATTAAAGTCCTCAGTCGACACCACTCTGTCTTCCAGCGCACACAGCTGATTTTTTAGGCACAGAATATCCCTCAACAGCCGAGTCACATCAACGTGGTCGAAAGTAACTGGCGGGAGTTTGTGCAGTTCCTTCGCAACAAAAACAGGGAAGATCTCTGGATCCGCACCTTTCATAAGGCAAATGATGTCATCGAGGTCTCTAGACATTTTCTTCTTTCCCTGTTTTCGACGTATAGGCATCTTTTTTGAGCTAGGCACCGACTCAGCGAGCAATGCTTTTGCCTTCACAATTTCATGAAAGACCGAAATTTTATGAAAGACCGAGAAAATTATTGGAAATAATAGATTATTTTAGTAAGCCGTTCCGATGAATGGAGCTAATGAAGAACCGTACTATGATTAATCTTGTATCCAAATTTATTAGCGCATACCCTCTAAAATAAATCATAGCACAATAAAATTGTTTTGAGATAACACCCCACTCATTTCAATTATAATCCTGGCTCAATATTGAAAAAACGCCATGGGTGCTCTGCGAAAATAAATCAGCAAAGGCACAGGCGGAAAATAAAAGACGTGTGGCACTCGGGGACTGCCGCGGTAAAGCTATTGCATAGCATTTTGTATCAACTTATGCAATTATAATTATTTATTTATGCAGTACATCAATAATAAATACACTTTGTTCATTCATATTCAAAACACTTTATACACAAATTTTACAAGTACAGCTATTCACTGTTGTACATAAATACACTACTACTATAAATACACCTATATACTTTCTCATAAACAGCTGCTTATGTATTCGTCCGATTTCGGAGCTGCTCGTCTCGTATCGTGCGAGCTTCATAGAGTCGAACAATACGTCTAGTTGCACGCACACAAACACCGTGTCGAAGACTGCCGAAAAGAAACGACGTTAGACAATGCACGGCCTTCAAGCCACACCTCCGTGCCCGTCGGAGTGGGGAGCGTGAGGTTTTTTTTTCGTTACGGAATTTCTGGATTCGGTCCCCGCGCTCAAGGCCCGCGATAGAAGCTATGCAATAGCTTAAAAACTTTAAACGCGTATTTTTTTTTTGTTTACTACAATCTGTTACCGTGCTGGAACAATAAATAGTATGTTTGTTGGTGTGAGGTCATGCTCGGTATGTGACTTTAGTGTCACATCCTACTTTATATTATGAGGACTTAAGTATATCCTGCGGTGTTTTCCGTTTCAGTCTACGGTTTGTCAAGGATTCTTCCATCAGTGCTTTCGCCAAGGGGTTGGGATGGTTGGTAATTCGTTCTTTATAACATTTTGTATGGTGTAGAATTTCCTGCTTGACTGTATTGACTCGTAGGTCGTGATGTAATTGTTCGTTTGTGACAAACCAGGGTGTGTTGGTTGGTTATCATTCAAAACGCGTATTTAACAACTCAAAACTGCTATGTCGCCCGCGACTTCGTCCGCGTGGCATAGTAACTTTAGGCTAACGCTAACTTTAACACGCGTGATGATAGAAAAGATCTCAGCATACAGCGGAATGCGACTTAGTTTGAATTTTTTGTGCGTATTTTTGATGCGACTATACTGTTTGAAGGAGAAAATCTGGAGCAAGTAAGAGAAGACTATTAAACTATACACCAAAACACTCATTCCGTAAGTCTCATCTTACTCAAGAAACAAGGATAAAATAGTCATTGCGTATTAGTTTCTAATCAGATCACAGCATAAGTTGGAGTTCCACGGGGGTCTCACCTCGGCCCTATTCTTGCTAACAACATGAACTTAGTGTGGGAACCTTGGGTACATCTTGTTTTACTATTTTCACGATAACACGTTAGCGCAGTGGTGATCGACTGGTGAGCACAGCGTGTCGCGGGTTCGATCCCCGCACGGAACAAATATTTGTATGGCCTACAGGTCGGTAGCTATTCTGGGTCCAGTTGTTTGTATATGCGAGTTTAGATGTTTGTAAACGCATCCACGATACAGAAGATATTCCTAGTGTGGGGCAACGTTTTCTTTTATAAAACAAATACGCACACAACGGCTGTATTATTGTTATATTTGTCTTTTTTTCGCTGCATGATGCATTTTGTCTTTATTAAAATCAAATAAATGATTTATCTAACTATCATAAAATACATAATTATGTAAAATAAAAATTGCAATTGAATAATATACCATTTTAATGTTTCTCACTCTCTTTAATGACACAATTTTCATCCAGGCCACTTTACTTCTGTACATTTTGCCATGGAAGGACAATTATGCGATCTTAATCCTCTATTTGGGATGTTCTTGGAAGAAATGTATGGATTTTCAGCATAGTTTGAGGATTGTTTAGATCCTGATCCTTTATTAGCGATATTCTTGGATAAAATAAAGGGATTTTCTGCATAGTTTGATGTGGATTTCGATCTTAATCTTTTGTTTGCTACTCGTGCCCATGCTGGTTCAGATTTAGTCAGTAATACATAATCCATCCACTGTTTAACTGCAGACGCTACACTATCCGTCCTTGTTCCACAATTACACAGAAAATCATCCGTATCTTCCTGAACAGAACGATAACCTTGAGAAATAGGATTAGACCTCCTTCCGTACACCTTGAATTTCAACGGCATCGCATCCTGCAGAAGCATTGTCATAGTAGGACTGCCTTTTCTCAGATTCATATTCATTTCGTTGCATAGGTCCTGACAATATTTTGTATTGATATGCTTGAAAGAAGAGAAGGAGTTATCTGCGTAGTCTGATGACTTTGATGGTGCTGGTTGATGGAGTAAGAGAACCCAGCCAATGACTGAAACGAAAAGTTGAGTATGAGTTTCGTGGCCATGCTGAGATAGGGACCGATAGTTAAATGTATGTTTTATATACTTTGTTTTCATTTTTTTAAATTTGCTTTTATCGTTTCGCAAAATAAATACTTTTTATCAAATATGCTTAGAAATTTTAACATTATTTTGGCCTCCTCCTTTTTTGAAGTCGATTAAAAATAGAACTAACTTTTACTCTTAAACATGGCCACCAAGGAAGTAACTTATCAAAATGCATTTTCTAAATGTGTGTGAAAAAAAGTCGGCCCACATTAACTCGTTCTTCCATTAATTGCTCTTTTGCTGGCCGCTGCAGTAATGAATACTAGCTTTTGCCAGCGGCTTCGCTCGCGTTAAATTCGGGTTAACACAGTTGCCCTTTCCTGATTTATAGGTACCTGCTACCTGTAGTTTTTGCCCTTGCGCCTTATTCATTGTAAAAGCAATGCTAAGTTTTCCCTTTTCTTCCCTCTTTCTCCCTCATAACTCAATCTTTTTTAAAAAAAAATAGCCTATGTCCGTCTCCAGGGTCCCAACTGTACCAAAATTCATTAAAATCGGTTAAACCATTTAGGCGTGAAGACGTAACAAACAAACTCACTTTCGCTTTTATAATATAGTAAGGATTTTTTTTCTCATTCATATTTTCGCGCACTCTTAGAGGCCGTCTACAAGAGTGAGAAAATCGTGGTAATATTATCGTTATGTCGCACAGGCTTGTTGCGATTCTCTCGCTGGTAGATAGTCTCTAAGACGGTGTGTAGAAATAGGTACGTGGCACGACGATAGTATTGCCAGCGATTCTCTCACTGATGGAGACAGTCCCTTAGGCTTGTAAGCACCGCAAATCAATAACACGAAAACTTTAAAACATCATTCTGTTTTTGTCAATCGTTTGAAACTGTTTAGATACATAATGAGTTTCTAAATGTTTAAAAACAAACTTACGGGAAACAGACACCACCCATTTCATTTTGAAACAGTAGACTGCCGCAACTTAATATGAAGACTAAATGTGTTCAATAATCTATAATTAGCTGCTAATTATTACAAGTCCATTAATTAATTATGCATTATTTCGAGTTGGTATTTTGATAAGAATTTATTAATCATAAGTGTTGTAGCTATTAAGGCCTTGGACTTAGTGGAAAGTTTAGACGCTGGAACGCACTGTACGGTCTGGGGCCTTAGTATGCTATTACAATGGTGTCAGAATGGTCGATCACTGATCGCATAATGGTTGATTTTGACAAGTTTAGTATGTAGTAGATGTCAAAATCAACCATTATGCGATCAGTGATCGACCATTCTGACACTATTGTAATAGCAGACTAAGGCCCCTGGTCAGCTGTGCCCTCGTAGAGCGGCGGCGATCTCTCGCGTCCGGCTCTGATCCAGTCCATGGTCCGGAATGAGACGCAATGTGAAGCGGTCACGCCAGCTTTTGCAACAATTCGTTGTAAGGCTTTTAAGAGATACCGCGGTCCCGAAACATATAGGCCAATAGAAGGAACATGACAATGTATGGGTTTTAGTTAGTACAAGTCTGACACTCTCCCTCGCTCCGCCCCGAGCGGTGGAAGTTATTTGATTTAAACTACTCAAATCGTACAACTAATAACATCTATGTCACCGTGACAGCAACACTAGAGAGCCTAAGGCGCGTCGCTCACTGGTAAGTCGAGGCGACGTAGCGTCAGCGGCGGTGTGGCGTCGCCGTCGCAGCACGGGCGAGGATAGGCGCAGGAGTCGAGGCGCAGGCGGCTATGCTTCCTTCACATTATTAATTCATTCACCATGTCGTCGTCATAAGACGAAGACGTACTCGCACTGATACAAGTTCTTAATTTAAATAGAAGAAGATTTTGGGTTGGGATTTGGGTTTTTTGGGAAAAAAATGACAAAATGGCGGTGGAGTCGTGGCTTGGGCACACTTGAGCGCCCCTCCTGCGCCTGCACCTCGCCTCCACCCCGCCTTCACCTCGCCTCTGCCCCGCCTCCACCTCGTCCGCGCCGCAACTCTTGTATATGAGAGCACTACCATTCATTTGTACCAACATCGACATTATCTTGTAAAAGTAATATGCAGAAAAGAACAGATTGTGATAGGAACTAAATATGTCATTGAAAACATCATTATTCTTTTTCATTGTGGACTTACCAAAAGGACATCGTTTTCGTTTTCGTGTTCATCATCGTTTATGAATTCGAGGATCGAAGGCACTTTGAATAAAACTCTATTACTGGCAACGTGTGGTAACCCATCCATTTCCAAAACTTGGTGAGGGTTGCTTAACCTGGCCCCCTGTGGTAACCCGTCCATTTCCAAACCTTGGTGAGGGTTGCTTGACCTGGCCCCCGTGTGGTAACCCATCCATTTCCAAACCTTGACAAAGGTTCCTGGCCCCCTGTGGTAACCCATCCATTTCCAAACTTTGGCAAAGGTTGCTTAACCTTGGCTTAACGCCGGATCGAGTTGGAGAGAATCGCACAGATGATTGCGCATGGCGACGCGTCGCCATACCGTACACACTACTGCATATAGACTGTTTATATACTACTCAAAACAAAATAAGGGCCACGAGGTATTTTGTCTGTACCATGAAAATAATAAAACCAATATATATTTTTTTGTCTCCATAACGAAAACTAATGTTGTTTTTACCATGTAGACCAATAAATTTATGCAAATAATACTGATTAAAAAGTTTATTTGCTTTTGAAAGAAAAACACATTTTAGGTTAAAAATAAAAACAATGTAAAGTTACTGAAAATAAGAGAAAATACTCCATGCTCATCTTTTAGTAACGGGTATGCCCCCCTCGTTTAGCTACGCACTCCTGAAGCCTGGAGTGCATGCTCTCAATCAAATGCCTGACATTTTCCATTGGAATCTCTTCTCAGGCCCTTTTAACAGCGTTGATGAGTTGCTGTTGGTTGTGGATTTCCTGATCACCGTCTCTAACTCTTCGTTTCAACTGATCCCACATGTGCTCTATTGGATTTAAGTCCGGACTGTTCGCCGGCCACGGCAAGACTTGAATTTGAGAGGCTTCCAGTACAAACCGAGTCGCTTGAGCCGTGTGTGCACGAGCATTTTCTTGCATCAAGATGAATCCAGAACCCGCTCGCTGTGCAAATGGAATCACTTGTGGTCTGACTACTTCCTCAATATACCGATGAGCAGTAACAGTACCCTCATTTTAATTAGCGAGCTCAGTTTTGCCGTGTAAGCTTATCCCGCCCCAAATCATTACATTTGGACCACCAAAACGATCGACTTCATGGATGCAGGCTTCTGAAAATCTCTCGCCGCGTCTTCTCCATACTCTAATACGCCGATCGTCCTTAAAAAAATTAACTTTGCATTCGTCTGTGAAGAGCACCATGCTTTAATAAATTACACCATAATGAAAAAATACCTCGTGGGCCGTGGCCCTTATTTTGTTTTGAGTAGTATATATACCATCATATAGCGTGGCGAAGCGTCGCCACGCGAGAGATCGGTTTTACGTGCGGCTATAGATGTTTCACATAAAAAACGTTTTTTTTTCATACATCAAAACTCACATACACAAACAGACCCGGAACAACTGTCTGTGGGTCACACAAATTTTTGTTCCGAGCGGGGATCGATCACACGACACCGCGGCGCAACAGCCATTTACCGTTGTAAATGCTGTAAAAAGCATGATATTTTACCTATTTTGTATTGTCTATAGATAATGTCAAGTACATAATCAGAATCGACTCGATATATTTATGAAGGGCCATTGACCACCGGGGTTGTAATCGCCACTAATAAGTGCCAGCCATAACCCCGGGGGCAAGCTCGAAGGGGGCACGGTTCCTTGCACACTTTTTTGATGTTACTGAATGAAAGACTGTGTCAGCTATACTTCTAAGCTCAAACTCTAAGTAAAAAAAATTGCAAGCGTAAGGTGCTAATGTCTTAATGTCCGCGTCGATGTTTTTGGTGTTATTTTAGTGCATGAACTTTCAACCGCAGCCAATAATAAATTACTCGACCTGGATTCGAACTCGCATAGCTCATACAGTCATACTCAGCAGTTGCGCTTTCCACCACTAGACAACGAGGCACGAGGTAATAATCTTTTAATTTAAATGAATTATTTCTAATTATTGTTATCCGTCACAGTGATTCTCAGTCCGTAATACTATATTAATCATAGCTTAGCAAGCAATTATAACAGACATAGAATTTAAATTGAATAGTTAATGAATTATAAAAAGTTATTTATAAATCTTCTAATTTTCATTTCGTGATTTTTATTATTTCTCAGTTCGTCTAGCAGCAATGCGACCATCGGCTGGTTAATACGAAAACTCCGTGCAACAATGAATCTTTTATCACGTAAGAAGATATTACTCTCTTGATATTTAACTTTAAAACGAATCGTGGCCAGATATTGCATAAAACTAAGAGCATTTGAAGGAGATAGAGGAGACCTTTGCCCAGCAGTGAGGCACAGTAAAGGTTATGAACAAAGGAGCTATCCGATTTTAGTACGGACGTTGGTTTTTTATTCCGAGAAAAATCTAACCAACATCAAAGTCTAATCAAATAAATACGACAAAAATATGGAACTTAGAACTACTGTAATAATATTTTTAAACCCCTCCATTTAAGCGAAAATTATAATTGATGTTATTACTATTTTATTAATTGTTGGCAACCATTAAAAAACTCTGTGACAATGTCATATTTGACAGATTATTCATCTGTCACTGGCGTTAGAGATGTGCTAACTGAGGATAAGACACGATACAAGTTAACTCGGATTGCATTTCATGTGATTCGGGAGTTCGATTACATTATTGTCATATCAAAGTATCCTTACTAATATTATGTGAGTTTGTTTGTTTGTTACGTCTTCACACCTAAATGGCAAAAATCGATTTTGATGATTTTGGTACAGAGATAGTTGAGACCCTGCAGACAGACATAGGCTACTTTTTGTCTCTTTCCACACACTCTTTGTTACCAACGAAAAATACCTGCAAGTCAGGAAAGGGGAACTGTGTTACCCCGAATTTAACGCGAGCGAAGCCGCGGGCAAAAGCTAGTCAGCTATAAAAGAAGACATTTATTTTCTAAATGTATTTTAAAACATATAATATAGCATAAAGTTCCATCAGAAAAAGTCAAATGCCAAAGAAAAAAAAAAAGCCCAAAGAATCGATTTTCGATTAATTGATTCTAGATCGCACCCCTATCGGTTCAACGCGTAAAACAAATATTGATTGGCACTGACAGTAATGACAGTTCTTCTGTATCAATTTTAACAAGTTTACTTTTTTTGGGTGTGTTCACTTTAGTAACCTAGATAATTAGAAAGGTTTGTTCATTTTAAAAGTAAATTCTCACTAAATTAAAAAAGATTTTTCCCAAAATTAAAGAGCTTTAAAAATGTATCATATAGTTAGAAGCACTAGGTTTTGAGATGTCTATCCAAATATATTATTTTACTTACCCTAGTTAGAATTAATAAAAAAAACTATTTCCGGACATGTGCTTTGTAGAGAAGCTTCTGGCTTTTTTCTTTAATGCCTCAGAAATCGCTTTCATTTGAAGAGCATCTGTTCAAAAGATCGTATTTCTATAATCAAACTTTCCAGAAACAGAAAAAAAATACTATTACTAATTAAACTAACATATTATGTACGAGATCTTCTTTTGCTCTGCTGATAGAAAACGTAGCCTTAGTATTATCTATATATCAATGCCTAATGTTGAAACTGACCGATATATTCTCCTCTATTTCAGTTATATGCTGGGTACTGATACTGAATCCTAATGTTTATTTGCAAGCCTCAAATGATGCCGAGAAGACTGGCAGGTACTCCCTTGGTTTTGACCCAAATTACGAGTACAAGTATGAAAAACCTCCAGGAAGGAAACGCAAGCCAAAAATATTTCATCGGAGAAATTTTTTTACAAACCCGCCTATATGGCAGCCGGATGAGATTCCTGAAATTGGTAAACCAGAATCACCGATTTTAACATATAAATATAACAAAAACACAATCAACGTATACATTTGTTCAGCCAAAATGGCTTTAGAAGGTCTTTGTAAACAAGGAGAGAAATTCCATAAAATAGAAACACCTGATCAAAACCAAAATCGTCATACGACCAAAATATACCCTAAAACGATAGAGACAATTACAGCAATAATTACTTCTGACTTAACTACTGAGGACCCAATAAGGGAAAACTTGGGTCCTCAGTCCGAAGAACATATTACATATATGCCTACAACTAAAAAAAAACCGAAGAAAAAAAGGCCAAAACGTCCAAAGAAACCTCGCAAACCTCATAAAAAACAAAAGGTCAGAATAATCGGAAATAATTGGTCGAATTTTGTAAACGTCGTGGAATATATCTGGGGAAATTTGGGATGAAAATAATTTATTTCAGCCGTGGATGATGTTATTTTAATAAATGGCTTGAATTTTATCCCACTGGAATGATTCAAATATAACCTACTAGCTTTTGCCCGCGGCTTCGCTCGCGTTAAATTCGGTAGCGCCTTATTAATTTGTAATATCAACGCTAAGTTTTCCCGTTTCTTCCCTCTTTCTCCCTCATATCCCACTCTTTAAAAAAAAATAATAGCCTATATCCGTCTCCTGGTTCCCAACTATCTCTGTACCAAAATTCATCAAAATCGGTTTAGCCATTAAAGCGTGAAGAGGTAACAAACAAACAAACAAACTCACTTTCGCTTTTATAATATTAGTAAGGAAGTAAGGATTAGTAAGGAAGGAAGTAAGGATTTTTCATACCTTTTTACTATTTATTTACATTTTTCGATGAATTTTCCGATGAATTAAAACAATAACATGAACCGAAAACGTGTAATGACACCATTGCGCGATCAACGCTATCTACTAACACAGAATTTATGTATAAAAGTGTATATGCAATGGCACCCAGACTGTACCTACAATAAGTTGCCCAAACAAATTAAGGAGTGCAAAAGCCATGAATTTAAAAACCAACTATCACTATTATTGATTGACAAAGTATATTATTCAGTTAGCGAATTTCTTAATGACAAACTTTAAGAATGTTGACATATTATTTATTTATTCTTGCTTTAATTACTTGTTTTGATATGAGTTATGACTAACGTTTTGTGCATGTATTTTTAATATTGACATCTAGCTGACGTTTTATATAATCTAATGTAATCATTGTTATTGTGTTAATCCAAATCCAAACACATACACACACAAATATTTTTGTAAAAAATTGTATGCCTAACGGCGGAACATAGATAGTTTCTGACTTTCTTTTTACCATCTATTTTTTACTTATGTTCACAAAATAAATGAATTTGAATTTGAATCTATCTACGGAGCATAGGAACAGCTCGACATTTATAATACTGAATTGATGCCGACGTTTGACCAATAGATGGCGCTGTATGTCCGGAATAAATTTTATATTTTATTTTTTGTAATTTTTTGTAATAAAAACTATCCTATGTCCTTTCTCAAGTTCCAAACTATGTCTGTACCGAATTTCACACAAATCGGTTCAGTAGTTTAGGCGTGAAGAAAAGACAGACAGACAGACAGACAGAAAGACAGACAGACAGAGTTACTTTCGCATTTATAATATTATATATAAAATATATAAATATATAAGTATATATATATATATAGTTTGGATGACACAATGGTATAAGGTAGCTTCCCATAAGTTACAGCATTTCAGTAGAGATGGGGCTACACATCCTTCTCTGTCTCTTTCCCTCCCAGAATAAGTACTGTTCTAAGATGACATGGTAGCAGCAGTAAGTATCTTCCGTAGGTTGTCACACTTATCACCGAGACCTATGACTTAACTTTGTTTTTCATCAAAATACTATGAAGAAGAAATTTAATTTTGCAATTGAGAATGAATTTCCAATTAATTTGATTGAGCGTATTGGTGGTACAGAATCCTGTGTGGTTTTCTTTGCGAAATGGTAAAACGAAACCTTATACATTCAAACTTTCCGATTGTCAGTCTGTATATCCACGAGCAACTTAACAAAGAGAACAAGAATTTTACCAAGTGGCGTCCTTTATTTCCTGCAGCCCCTCAGGGATACTCGGCGTGAGGTTACGTTTGTAACTTTCAAGATAATCGATATTAAAGTTTGTGGAAAATACAGGATGTCTCATAACGACCCGACTACTTTAGTTGAAAAAAAAATACATTAAACTTATTTATGTATGCATTTATTGATTTGAATTAAAAGATAAGGAACAAAATTTTACTTTTTGAACACGACGTTATTTAAATGAAGGCCATCACGTTGACGGCACTCCTCAAACCGTTTACGGACACTTTCAAAAACTTTTTTTAAGAAGTGGTCGAGGAATACTCTTGATTTTTTCTTCAATATTGCTTCTTAAATCCGTCAATTTTCGTGGATTATTTTCGTAGACAATACTCATAAGATAACCCCACAAGAAAAAATCTGGTGGGGTCAAGTCAGGGCTCCGAGGTGGCCATTCAATATCACCTCTTCGTGAAATCACTTTTTCTCGGAACAACTTGTGCAATGCAGCTATGGAGTTGTTAGTGGTTTGCGATGTGACCCCATCTTGTTGAAACCATGTCAGCCGGTTATAATGCTCACATTGTTGCAGTTGAGGCCCGAAAAAATTGCGTATCATGTCGACATAACGTGCAGAAGTTACAGTCACTGCATGTCCTCTGTTATCTTCATAAAAGTACGGCCCAATTTTGACGATTTACATATCCGTTTAAATGAAAATGTGCTTTATCGCTAAAGAACATGTTGTTGAAATTGTTAAATCTTTCTAACATTACATTTACAAAATTTAATCTTGTAACGTAATCATTTTCATGAAGAGCTTGCACAATCTGAATTTTATACGCCTTTAGATGTAAGTCAGATCGCATTATGCGGTGAATTGTCGCTCTTGATTATCCCAGCTGCGACTCACGCTTTCTAACGCTGAGTCGAGGCTGGTTTACAGAATCTGCAACTGACTGAATGTTTCCAGGCGTTTTTGCTGTCCTTGGACGGCCGTGATGGGTTTCGCCAATAGTGTTTCCAGTCGTATTGAATGTCCGGATCCAAGCTAAAATTTTTGCATTGCTTGGAGTTTCCCCAATGTTGCGCAGTCGATAATGTAACCGATACATTCGTCGAACTCGAATGAGTGATCGATTGTTCTCGAAATACGCGCGCACGCAAAACGAGCGTTGCTCTCCCGTGTACGGCATGATGGCAACTAAAAATTTAAGGGACGCTCTAGTAAACGACGCCCGCGCCACCCCTCCCCCGCACCTTGTTTGCTTCTCGCTCACTCTTGAAATAGTTGGATAGTTTTGAGACACCCTGTAAAACGTTTCGGATGGCCGCTTAACAAGCCAACCACTTTCTGTCCTTATCTTACTAGGTCTTTAAAACCGCGGCAGTACAACTGACAAACGAGGAATATACTCGTTTATTATTCCTTTAGTAATAACTATACTTCCGAAATCCTACTGGGTCTTTCCGTGAACTCTAGTCCCGCTCCACCTCGAACAAACAGTAGATATACGTCCAGATCGTCACGCTCCCTCTTCCTGGGCTGGTCTCGACGGCGCCGTCCATGTAGCGGAGACTTTGCCCAGCGGTGCTTGCGCAAAAAATTCAATCAACGATGGCCATGTACACAATTTCCGAGTGTTACTTAATCGAATTAATAGGTTCGATCATCTCCTATGCTCACAAACCTTTCCTCTATGCACTAAAATTTACGAGTTCAAAACCGTCGCATTATGTCTTCAGTCTAATATGATAGGGTTTTAGATTACAGATGAAAACACGAACGTCACTTCGCAACGAAGATACGCGTCCGATGTTTTGTGTTCTTTTGTCGATCATGTGTCGTAAACCAAAGGCGGACTCCTTGTTAGGAAATATTTACACAAATATTTTTAAAGCTATTGCATTCTAAAGGGCCACAACGTACAGTAATTTCCGTCAATGCATCACGTTTCGCCACCTGTCCTCCTGTCACACCCTGATCTCCTGGTATCTCGAGCAATTAGTCCCATGCGTATTAACATATAAATAAGTCCGTCAACCAAATCCAAGAAGGTTAACCGCTTGTCAAGCGGCACACATGTTGTGACAAAAAGGTACACCATAAAAAAGCCGGCCAATAACGAGTCAGACTCGCTAAAGAGGGCTCCGAACAAACTTGCGACAAAAACAACCATATCTTTTGATTGGGTAGACTTTAGAGGTTTGATTTTGTTAACGGCACAAAGGGACCACAGACTTTAGTAAATGGTTTTAATTTCAACTCGATACCTTCACGCGTTCCCGAGATAAAGGGTCTTGACAGACAGACAAACGGACAACAAAGTGATCCAATAAGGGTTCTGGGTTCCTTTTGAAGTACGGAACCCTAAAACATTATGAAAGAGATTGCGGGTCATAGCAGCGAATCGAAATTTTCGTCTTTCTATAAGTATTTAGTGCATCGTCACGTAAACGCATCATAAAGGCGCGGGCCCACCGCGGCACATGCTGAGCACGGGCAAGCGGCGCATTTTAGCTGCGTGTATAAATATCTTTGACAACGTAGGTCTACGATTCCACTAGAGTACCTACACGAAAACCCACAGCTATGTATAGCGTGGCACGGCGCACGGAGAGGCTACACACGTGGCACTGCAATCCACGGAGGAAAACCGCTCTGCGATAAGCGAACTGTACATGACTATGTACAGTTCGCTTATCGCAGAGCGAAATGAAACGAATATGACCCATGACTATGGGTCATATTCGTGTACTCCTGTGGAAACGTAGACCCACGTTGACAGCGCTGAGCTATGTAACCGCCTATTCGAGCAAGCCACGCATGTATTAATGACGTCAATTCATGCGTAGCCTCTCCGTGGGTTGCAGTGGACACAAACACATACATTTTCTTACAAAGCGAAGCTTAATACACGTGCGTAGCCTCTCCGTGCACCGCGGTGGCGCGGGCCCACCACTTCATTTTGACTGTATCTGTAATCCACGGATACGATTTTTCCTTTACCGTACATGTTTTACTAGTGCATGCGCATCAAACAGGAAGGATAAATGGGTGTTAAAGACATGCACCATCTCACTAACGGTTTCAAGCGACGAGATGATTCAGACAATGACAGATATATGTTAAAACTATCTGTGCAGACATTTTCAAGAGGCCGATATTTTATTAGGTACGGTTTTATTTTTTCGCTCTTAATTTTAAACTTGCTAATCACGATACAGTGGCCGTTGAATGAAACGAACGATTCCAATGCTTTGTAACTTGCTCTCAGGTGAGCATTGGATGATGTGTAGTGAGAAGGTGTAGCGACCAACTGTGGAAGACTAAAGGGTATTTAGAAATTCATTAATATTTTTAACGCTAAAATCGCCAAGTAGTATGTAGTGGTCACTGTTTCCTAATAAGCTAATGGATGCTGTTATGCTATTGAGGAAAAGGACAAGATCAAGTCACGGCGGACGGTAGGCTGTACCTATGGCAAATTGTTTTTCCATTTAGAGATAGCGTTACCCACATATGTTTGACCGATTTGAACCTGGAGTCGAGCGTAATAGGATAGGTACGTGCGCTCAGTTCCCGCCGCAGAAAAACCCGACGCTACCCACGGCCCGCGCGAACCCTCGTTGGCCGTGGTGTGTGACGCAAACGGTATTGGTAGTTAACGGTAACACATTGAAGTTACGCTGCGGTTTTGCCTTTGCTCACCGGTAAAAACTATCTACACACATCAAAAAAGTCTAAGCAACACATCCTATTTCAAATTATTATTCAATTATTATATCACTAGCTTTTGCCCGCAGCTGCATTAAATTTGGGGTAACACAGTTCCCCTTTCCTGATTTGCAGGTACCTGTTAAATGCAGTTTTTGCCCTTGAGCCTTATTGATTTGTAAAAGCAAAGCTAAGTTTTCCTTTTTCTTCCCTGTTTCTCCCTCATATCCCATTTCTTATTTTAATAGCCTATGTCCGTCTCCTGCATCCCAACTATCTCTGTACGAAAATTCATCAAAATCGGTTTAGCCATTAAGGCGTGAAGAGTTAACAAGCAAACTCACTTTCGCTTTTGTAATATTGGTAAAGTAAGGATTTCATAGCAAGTAGGTTATTCCTATGTAAACTTCTTTGATCTAGAGGACATGCTGGCTGGTTGTAAATAAAATTCGAATAACTTTTTTTTTTTTTCACAAATTCAAAAGCAAATGCAATTGTTCGAATTTTATAGCGTTTTCTTTGCGTATTAAAATTTAGTATTCTGTATCAATTTTATGAATTAAACAATAATTTAAAAAAAAAGGTTTTAAACTTTGAATTTTGAGACATTATTAACGTCGTGGAGCGACGTCATTTAAATGCAGATGAAATGCAAAGAGGTGTTGGGATGTTGTTAGCGAAAAGAAGTCAATCTCAGGTATCTCGGTATTTTGGTGTCAACATAAGCGTTATTTGCCATCTTCATCAGCGTTACACTAACACGGGAGATCCTGCTGAGCAGCACCCAGGTCGAGGAAGGTGTACAATCAAACGGCAAGATCGATACATACAACTGACTGCAAGACGCCAGCCAATGTTAACCGCCCGAGAGGTTTGAGGCTACAAATTTCAAGGCGTATTGTTGAGAGGCGCGTCGCCCACACGATTAACAGTCGAGGTGCAGTTGAGGCGCGGGCGCATAAGAGGCACGTCGCAAGAAGATTTTCTTTACAAATGAATGGCAGTGCGCTCATATACAAGAGTTGCGGCGCAGGCGAGGTGAAGGCGGGGCTGAGGCGAGGTGAAGGCGAGACGGAGGCGAGATGAAGGCGGGGTCGAGGCGAGGCGCAGGAGGGTGAGGGGAGGGAGTGTGCCAAAAACCCAAATCCTAACCCAAAATCTTCTTCCATATAAATTAAGAACTTGTATCATTGCGAGTGCGTTTTCGTCTTCTGACGACGACATAGTGAATGAATTTATAATGTGAAGGAAGCATAGTCGCCTGCGCCTCGACTCCTACGCAGAGACCTATCCTCGCCCGTGCTGCTCGCCTCACCGCCACACGCCACACCGCCGCTGACGCGACGGCGCCTCGACTTACCAGTGACGCGCCTTAGCTGCCAAACTGTGCGAAATCGACTGCATGAGCACGAAGGCCAATTAGGTGTCCACCGATACGTCACAGGAGTGGCACCCGTAATAAAAAAAAAAATTGAATAGTATACAATATAAAATGTTTTTGACTCTCTCGAATGATACAATTTTCATTTAGGTAACTTGTTTGCGTTTTGCCAAATATCCGATCTTAATCCTTTATTTGCGATATACATACTTGGTTAAAATAAAGGGATTTTCTGCATAGTTTGATGTGGATATCGATCTTAATCTTTTGTTGGCTACTCGTGCCCATGCTGGTTCAGATTTAGTCTAATTACTATTAATACATAACCTATTCAGTGTTTCACTGCAATTAAACCAATTGTACCAATAATAAAAAATATAATTTGCCAATCAAATTGATCTTCTCGTTGAAATTTGTAGCACAGATTTTTTTCTATCACCAAGCACAACATCCCTAAACATGGGTGACATCTCGGAATCGGTACAAATCAAGTTACCATGGTATACAACAAAACATTCTAAGCATTCAATAAAACTTTGACAACGTTATTTCTAAATAGACTAAATGTTTTGCCTGATATTATAATACTTTCAGAATGCAGACTTAATAATACAACTCCTAAAGTTTGTCTCCCAGGCAATGTCTGTCAGTAATCCCAAATCTTGCTTAATAAAAATGATGGTCTCGCAGTTCTTTACAAAAAAATGATTTAAATGTCACTATCACCAAACCAAAGATGCAAACTGTCTAGTGATTCGTGTAAGCACTGCCAAATGTCAAAAGTAGTGAATGTGACATAGTATTGAATCAAGAGCTAGTCTATTTTAGTTATTTTCAAAGTATAATGCCATACGGTATTTTACTTTGGGGACGGGCTGCGCACATTAAGTCAATGTTTATTTTTACAGAAAAGAGCCATCAGAGCCATGTAAAATCTACGTAGGCGCAATTCTCTAAAATAACTGTTTAAAAAAAATAACATCATGACAGTACAGTTCTATTCTAATCTATTTTTGTTTAATGGCAATTAGAGCCGATGTCGACTATTCTGCCAATGTCCAGTGAATTGGAAAAACAAGTGTGCAAGGTAAAAAATAAAAACATGAATCTAATGTTAGTTAAATCAAGATCGCAAATTAAATCCTTTGACACCACGTGGATCTTGTTGGGTTAGCATGGGACTGAAACAAACAAAAAATAGAAATAAATAAATATTAAAATTGTTAAAATAAGAATAAACGCATACCACACCCACACATTCAGATTTATAATTTAATGTTATTGTGCCGGATGAAAGTCATCAGCGCCACAAGCAGTTCGGGAGAGGAAACAGTACAGTTGATGATAGGCATTACCTGACCCACTAAAAATTAGACGAATTTGAACCTTCTGCAGTTAGGAGTGTGTATTACGTACGAGCTTATCAATTAGAATTATTTGTTCAAGGTGGGCAATATAATAGTATTAGAAAACAAAGTTATGCAAAATTGATCTATAACACGTATCAGTAAGGTAGGTACGCTTATGAATTCTGTTTTGTCACATGATGAAGTCGTAAATTTCACCAAATATGTTGGGTAGGTTTGGTTCATTGGATGCAACAGTGAATCAACGTCAACACAAATAACATCAGAAATAAAAACAATAATGACTTAAAAATCGATTTTATTCAATACTAGCTTTCGCCGGCGGCTTCGCTCGCGTTAAATTCGATGTAACACACTAACCTGACCTGCAGTTCTTGCTCTTGCGCCTGATTGATTTGTAATAGCAACGCTAAGTTTTCCATTTTCTTCCCTCGTTCTCCCTCATATCCCACTTTTTTTAAATAAAAATTAGCCTATGTCCGTCTCCTGGTTCCCAACTATCTCTGTACCAAAATTTATCAAAATCGGTTTAGCCATTAAAGCGTGAAGAGGTAACAAACAAACAAACAAACTCACTTTCGCTTTTATAATATTAGTAAGGATATATAGCTAAAGAACATAAAAGCTAAAACATAATAAAAGAAGTTAGGATACTAAACTATTTATGAGGTAGAATTTTTATTTATTTATGTTGTTGGTCGTTTCAATAGTGCCCCTCACCACCCCGGTGGCAAGCTCGAAGGGGGCACAGTTCCTCAAACCAACCCAGCCGCCGCGGGAGACGACCCGGGCGCACGGGCACCGCGAGACGACTCCCGGCCACCGTAGATGCGGGCCTGTGGACGATGAGCAATGGGTAGCTCACCGTCTCTTGACGACAGGCCGTGTCGACGGCGCGTTCGTGTTTCACGCGCGCCTCAAAGGGATGTCAGCAAAGCAGAGGGGCTTGCCAGAGCCTCCGCCTGGCGGGGTTGCGGGTTGTTCGAAAGAGATACCGCGGCCCCGGAACGTAAAGGGCAGGGCTTTTAGCCAGTAAAAGTCTGACACGCCCCCCCGCTCCGCCCAGAGCGGGGGAAGTTATTTGTTGGTTTGCCACCCCAAAAAATAGGGGGCACAGTTCCTTGCACACTTTTTTGAAGTTACTGAATGAAAGACTGTATCAGCTATACTTCAAGCTATGCTCTAAGTAAAAAAATTAGCGTTGGCGGATCCTCCAGCAAGCGTAAGGAGCTAATGTCTTAATATCCGCGTCAATTGTTTTGGCGTTATTTTAGTGCATGAACTTTCCACCGCTGCTGCGCGCTGCTGAAAAAATCGTGATTGAAAACCCCAATAATAAATTACTCGACCTGGATTCGAACTCAACAGCTCATACTGTCATACTCTCAGCAGTTGCGCTTTCCACCACTAGACAACGAGGTTATAATCTTTTAAATAAAATGAATTATTTCTAGTTATTGTTATCCGTCACAGTGATTCTCAGTCCGTGGCTAATACCAAATTAATCATAGCTTAGCAAGCAATTATAACAGACATAGAATTTAAATTGAATAGTTAATGAATTATAAAAAGTTTTTTATAAATCTTCTAATTTTCATTTCGTGATTTTTATTATTTCTCAGTTCGTCTAGCAGCAATGCGACCATCGGCTGGTTAATACGAAAACTCCGTGCAACAATGAATCTTTTATCATGTAAGAAGATATTACTCTCTTGATATTTAACTTTAAAACGAACTGTGGTCAGATATTGCTTAAAGCTGAGAGCATTTGAAGGAGATAGAGGAGACCTTTGCCCAGCAGTGAGGCACAGTGAAGGTTATGAACAAAAATAAACAAATTAGTAGAGGAGCTTCTGGCTTTTTACCCGACTGCGCACCGCAAAGGAGGGTAATGTGTTCATCAGTCTATGTATGTATGTTTGTTCCTTTGAAGCACTATACAGACTAACGCCTGGGCCGATTTTTATGATTCATACGTCAATCGATTCCACTTAGTCCTGCGAGTGTCACTAAAGACATGGAATTAATAAAAAAAAACAAAATGGCGATCATGAGACGCTATATCGTGAAAATGAAAACCAACAAAATATGTCAAATGGGGTATCGTCGAATAGGTATTTAAAAATCATTAATAGTTTTCTTTTATCACTTTTCGATTTGAGTGACTATTTATTTATAAATAATAAGTAATCCTTACTAATATTATAAACTCACTCATAACTGAATAACCGGTAAAAATGATGGAATGTGCGGTTCGATAAATAGTTCGGTAGATAATCCAAAAGGCTCGGTAACGGGGCACGAGAAACTTGAGTACTTTGTTATGACAGTGACAGATAACAATGATGACAGCCGGCGGTGACTAAAAACACACAGAGTGATGTGTAGTAACAACCATCCACTATTCACAAAATGGGGGTACTTGAAGATATTTGTCCAACGTACTTACAAAAGCACAATTATACTTCTTTAGCCTTTTCTTCCACAAAACATTAATAGTTATCGCCACAAATAATGTCACTTATGCACAGTAGTGTTATTCGCACAATCAGTTTATATTTAGCAGGAATGCACTTTGTTTACACCACTTTATAAGTTAAGTTAGTATAGGAATGAGACCAATAGCTCTCATTCCTATACTATCTAAAGTATTTGAGAAATATTTATACAAATTTACAATTACTTAGAAAAACAAAATATTCTCGGATCAATAAGGTTTTCGCAAATGTAAAACGGCTATATGGCTATTTTTGATTTCATTAATAATGTCATGACTGACGTAGATAAATGTTATAAAAGTTATGTTATGAAAGCCAGTCTGTGCAATTTACTGCGACATTTTTTTTTCGGGTGGGAAATCATCTAATGACTTCCCCCGCTCTGGGCGGAGCGGGGGGGCATGTCAGACTTGTACTGACTAAAACCCACCCATGTTCCTTCTGTTGCCCTTTACGTTCCGGGGCCGCGGTATCTCTTTCGAACAACCCGCAACCCCGGCAGGCGGAGGTCCTGGCAAGCCCCTCTGCTTTGCTGACTCTCTTTGAGGCGCGCGTGAAACACGAACGCGCCGTCGACACGGCCTGTCGTCAATCGACGGACGGACGGTGAGCTACCCATTGCTCACCGTCCACAGACCCGCATCTACGGTGGCCGGAAATCGTCTCGCGGCGCCCGGCGCCCGGGGCGTCTCCCGCGGCGGCTGGGTTGGGTAGATGATCTCTCCCTCAAACGCCCGGCCACCTCCTTTGCTAGCATTACTGCTTCGCAGAAGGAGATGACCGCTTCCCATTCACTCTCGCTCCGGACCATGGCCTGAACCAGGGCCGGACGCGAGAGATCGCCGCCGCCTCTACGAGGGCACGGCGGTGCTCCGCCCAACCTGGGCAGACCGCCACAGTGTGCTCCACCGTGTCCTCCGGGCGATCGTCACAATGGTGACACCCGGACGTTTCCTCCCGCCCGATTATGTGCAGGAACCTCCCGAAACTTCCGTGTCCGGTGAGGACCTGCGTCAGGCGGTAGGTGAGGACGCCATGACGCCTCTCTAGCCACTCCTCAAAGAGGGGACTTACTGCCGCTATTGTGGCGGGCCCTGCGCGGGGTTGCGACAGTCGCTCTCTCCATGCCACCATGAGATCGCACCGGAAGTCTATCCGCTGAGCAGCAATTTGCCGCGGCAGCGGAGTTTCCCCCCGGTGTAGTGCCTCCGCGCGCCACTCAAACAGGCGCGCGAGGACTATCGCCTCCAGATCCCACGGTGGCAATCCGGCAAGGAGGCTCGCTGCCTCGCCGGAGATCGTGCGGTAGCCCCGGATCAGCCGTATGGCCACCACCTTTTGGGGCGCGTTCAGATACAGGGCGGCGCGCCGCCCTAAAGAACGCGCCCATACCGGGGCCCCGTAAAGGGCCATGGACCGCACGACTCCGGCATAGAGCCTACGGCAGGAGGCGTTTGGCCCCCTCATATTGGGCAGGAGCCGCTTGAAAGCAGCCCCCGTCCGCTCGAGTTTGGGAGCCAAACGTCGGAAGTGTTCCACGAAATTCCACCGGCTGTCGAGGACGATTCCCAGGAACTCTTTCAAAGAGCTTGCTCACCTCGTCGAGCAGCACAATGTGCCGGAATGCCGCAGGGCGCCCCGGCTTCTGTATGAGGACCAGCTTCCCCGTGTTCCAACGAAGTGGGAACTGGCCTCTCTCCAAGCATGCGCTTAGGAGCCCTAGTAGTCGGGGCCCGAGAGCCTCCAGGGCCAGGACCCAGGCTTTGCCATGCAAGCCATCGGGTCCCGGGGCGGTGTTTTTGGCTTTCAGCCTGCCCACCGCCACTCTCAGGTCTACCCCAGTCACTTCCGGAACGTCGTCGTCGTCGTTGTCCTCGTGGTCCGCTTGTGGCACCGCAAGCAGCGGAGCCATGGGCGGAGGAGCATGCTCCTCTCGCGAAGGGAACAGAGCGCTCACCACATCCTCAACTAGTTGGGGCCTCTGCGTCAGCTGGGGGGCCCTAGTGCGGAGTTTATCCCGCACCATCTTGTATGGGCGCCCCCACGGATCACCATCTAGAGACTCCAGCATCTCCTCGCGGGCCAAGTCTTTGGCCCGCAAGACACCTTCTAGGAGGGCGGTCTTCGCCGCTCTGTACCCCTCATACAGCTCCGCCTCAATGGCTGCCGCATCCGGTGCTCGAATGCGAAGCCTGCGGTGCCTGGCGTACAGGTGTCGCGCAGCGACGCATGCCTCTCGCAGTGCCGTCAGCTCTCGCGACCACCAGTTCACCTGACGCCGGGCGCTTCCAGACCGGACACGGGGCATTGCCACGTCACAGATCTCTGACATGGCCTCCTGGAACCAGTCCGCCTCGTGGTTGGTGTCGGCAGGCCTGTCTGGTGATGACGCCCAGGCCTGTACGATCGAGGCTTCCAGGAGGAGCTCCCGGTCCAGCTGTTTTAGCGCCCACCGCGGACCACTCGGGGCCTGTAGGACCGGCGCGCTGGAGGTCTGGGTGGAGACGTCGAGTCGGATGTACCGGTGATCGGAGTAGGTCTCCACCTCCTCCATGATTGATATGCGCAGGCTTGCGCATTTGACAGGCCTGGACACTCGGGCCTCGTCCGCATTTATGGACGCCCTGAGCTTTGTAAAATACGGAGTCCCACAGGGAATTGGGTCCCCTGCTATTTATTATTTATATAAACGATTTACCCACAATAACAAATTATCCAATATCACTTTTTGCTAATGACAGTACGGTCACCATAAACTCTTAATAATAAAGATAATTATGAGAGCGAAATTAATGACACGATCCCTATGCGCTCTATAAACTTGCACCCATTATAAGCACTGATGCGCTTTTTACTGCCTACCATGGTATTGTTGGCTCCATATTAAGATTTGGTATTATATTTTGGGGAAACTCTGTCAATAAGGATATGATTTTTAAATCCCAAAAAAGGTGCATGAGGGCTATGTTTGGGCTAAAAATTACAGATAGCTGCAAACCTTATTTTATTACACACTAGCTTTTGCCCGCGGCTTCGCTCGCGTTAAATTCGGGGTAACACAGTTCCCCTTTCCTGATTTGCAGGTACCTGCTACCTGCAGTTTTAGCCCTTGCGCCTTATTGATTTGTAATAGCAAAGCTAAGTTTTCTCTTTTCTTCCCTCTTTCTCCCTCATGTCCCACTTTTTTTAAATAAATTAGCCTATGTCCGTCTCCTGGGTCCCAACTATCTCATCACAATCGGTTTAGCCATCAAGGCGTGAACAAGTAAAAAACAAATAATATTAGTAAGCATAATGTTTTAAGTTTACCTTCCCTATTTATATATGAAGTAGCGAATTTTGTCCAAACGAATCCCAAATTATTTAAAAAAAATAACAGAAGTCACGATTGGCAGTCGGCGTAATAATAACAGGCTAGAATTAGTAAGGCCGAACACGGCACTGATGCATAAAGGCATATTTTATTTGGCGCCAATCATTTATAATAAAATGCCCAAACTTATTAAAGAATTACCAAATAGAGTCTTTAAAATACAACTCAAAAAATTATTTTAACCAAATGTTACTACAGCCTATCAGAAGTTTTAAATGATTGAAAACAAATGCAATTACGACATTTCTTGTAAATTAAAAATTTCTTTTAAAGGAGAATGCCCAATCGAGGCCCACAGTGGACAACAGACTAGAGAAAAAATAATTTATGCATAAATTTTAACATAATAAAATATGTTTTTACTCTCTTCCATTTATGCGCCACTACATCCTACAACAATAAATTAAAGTAAGTTTACTGATAAAATAAGCTGTATTTTCCTATTTTCCGCTAGCAAATATTGCCAGCAGCAAAAAAATATTTTGAGCTTTACGACTAATGAATCGATTCGAATCGATTTATGAAAAAATACAATAACCCCAATATCATACCTACCTACCTACACCTACCTACCTACTTGTTTTAATAAAACCAACTTAAGGAAATATTAAAAAAAACAGTTTGTACCCTCAAAAAAAAAGAATGAGGATAATAAATCAATAATCGGTTTAGAAAAAATAATCGATTTAGAAAAAATAATCGATTTAATGTGTTTTCTTCGTGGTAGTGACAACACTGAACTGAATTTGATTCTGACACTGACAGTTCGCTTGTTGCTTCCGCCAAATGTGGATGTTTTGATTTGTGAACAAAATAGCAACCTACCAAGCGGATATGCGAATGAGAACTGCTGGCTTTTCTCTTAACAATAATTTGATAAAAATATATTAGGATCATCCCTCCTATTATAATTTAATTACCAAGTATTGAAAAAGAGAAGTTTTCTTATTATCTCACACTCAAAGACATTATTATATGGAAAATAAACCCCAAAATATTATTTGTTTTTAATATTTCTAAAATAGTGGCGTCAATTTGAATTTATTTTTTAGATACCTATCTAAAACAATTAAGATTTTAAAACAATCAACTTTTATTATAACATTTGATGTCCACTTTGGGCCTAGGACACCATGGAGAGTGGGCATTCCCCTTTAAGCTACGTTTTATATTTTTGTTTTTTTTTAATGTTTTTGTTTTTTATAAATTTTAAGTCTAATTTTAAACTTCAACGAATGGCTTAAGCCAAAAAACATGGTCTTATCTATATCAATTTCTATTGTTAAAGCTGATCGATATATTCTCCTCTATTTCAGTTATTTGCTGGGTACTGATACTGAATCCTAATCTTTATTTGCAAGCCTCAAATGATGCCGAGAAGCCTGGTAGGTACTCCCTTGGGTTTGACCCAAATTACGAGTACAAGTATGAAAAACCTCCAGGAAGGAAACGCAAGCCAAAAATATTTCATCTGAGATCATATTTTACAAACCCGCCGATATGGATGCCGATATATCACGAACAGAATCCCATAACAGTTAACAAAAACCAGAATGGAAATCCATATAAAAAGGTAAAAACCACCAATGCATACAAAAAAACTGAAATCCGTCCGAAGCAAACATACTCAAAAAATACTCGCAAACCTCATATTGAAAACAGAATACCGATAGTACCGATAGTGGTGGGGGCAGTTATACAAGGAGTAGTAACAAAAGTAATAGATGAAGTAGCACCAGAAGTAATACCAGAAGTAAAAAATACTTTTAAAAAAGCCGGTAACCAAATATCAAAACTCGGGAGTGTTATCTGGGAAATATTTGGATGATAATAATTTATTTCAGCCGTGACTGATGTTTTTTAACGTGATAACGTCTTTAAAATCGTTTTAGTCGGGTGACATGTTCAGAAACTTGTGTCACACCAAAACCTCACAAGCGACATTTCATAAAGATGGTAGCGCCATCTGTTACTTGGCTCGAAAAAAAAACTTTAAATTAGTACTTAATTTCATTTTAGATGTCACTACTGGTGATAACTTATATCACCAATAAGACGTTATCACGTAAACATCTCGATCGTAAACCTACTTTACAAACAACCAATTTTTTTTTAATAAACAGCTTGGAATTTACACCATATTAATAAGTCAAATATAGCCTGATTATGATGACGATGATTTTGACACAAGACACATAAGCTGAATCGGTGGAGTGACGCAAATTGTCATGAAATTTAAGAATTTTCTTCAATTTACATCATTCAATTTTGTAATTAAAAATAAATTACAGCGTCTGTTTTATACGATAAGTTTGATATTTCCAAAAACCTCATAAGGTCGGTAAAACGGCGTCAATCAATTACGAAATGTTTGTAAAATACATATTACTACACCCTTTCAAAAATTTGGTACCTTTAAAACGCTGGAAATAATGTTTATAGTAAACACAACCTGTTGATAATAAAATCGGAAAGGCAAAATAACAACAGTGACATTCATTCCATCTGCATTCTTATTTTTGCCTTTTATACACATACATTCATAAAAAAACACAATACAAGTCTCGACGAAAAATCCTAAAAACTGTGTTGTAACATAACATTTCTTAGTGCTGACCGTAAACCTAGTTTCATGATTACGATTAAAAAGTTGCATTAATCCTAATCGATAATCGTAATGAAGTGTACTTTAAAAAAAAGTTTTGTGACCATTGAGGATTTTACCTATGGCGATAACATAATATTCTACTATAGATATTATAGTTGTACAAATATCTATGATATCGATAAGAAAAGAAAGACAAAAACATTTATTTGGCCAAATGCTTATTTTTGAAACTACATCGTGTGACTACTTCTGTACATGCTAATTTTGTACCTAGGTAACCAGTCAGGCAGCCCAGCCGGCACAACCATACCGTACCGTACCACACCTCGACAGCCATGCCTCCGCAGTAGAGCCTTGTTTTAAACAGACAAAGACTCCGTACACATCGGGGCTCTAAAATATTGTCAGTTAAAATTATTGGTTGGATAAAGAAAATTAGAAAGCTATAGGGAGACCTTTGCGCAGCAGTAAGCTGTTCGCCCTATTAAAAATAATCGGCCAAGTGCGAGTCGGACTCGCGCACCAAGGGTTACGTACCGATCATATCTTTTGTCCACGTAGACTTGGAGGGTTGCTTTTTCAGTTCCAAGGGACCACAGATTTGAATATTTGGGTAGTTTGGGTTGTGTAGGGAACCCTAAAAAGTATTATTAAATAGTGTTTTTCTCTTTTTGTTAGCCTTCTCAACAGATTTTGTCTAGGCCTCCTTTAAACTCCGCCATTTATATCGGTCTTGCGCCACTTGGGGCGAGCGTGGAAAACGAACGCGCCGTCGACACGGCTTGTCGTCAACAAACGGATGGACGGTGAGCTACCCATTGTTCACCGTCCACAGATCCACGTCTACGGTGGCCAGGTGTCATCTCGCGGTGCCCGACGCCCGCAGCGTCTACCGCGGTAGCTGGCGTGCCGTGCCTTAGTGACGCAGTGAAGCCTGGAAAATGGCTTGCCCGGATACAGAGACAGTGGAACGAGCCGCTCTGAAGGTGAAGTGTGTGGAACAATGCTGAACGTACCTGCCTGCTGTTTGTGGGCGAATGGGAGTCGGGCGTTTGGCTTCAGGAACTATCTTGACCCAACATAGGAACTATGCAGGGCGATACCACGTTTAGGCTCGCCACTTGACGTTTGGTATCTCCTACCGGGGCCTCACATCGCTGTCATTATGGCGAATAAGTCGACAGCCTCGGACACCATCGTCTTTCTTGCAGTAAAAATGCAGAGTCAATACCCTTGCGCCATCCCGTCTTTCTAGCACGGTGGGCTGTGATGGGGCGGCTGCTACAGGTGCTGAAAACCTTCAACGGCGTAAATATAATAACTTAATAGGTAGGTAGCTGTGTGTTTGAGTGCTCACCCTGTTTTTCGGGGCATCGCAAGCGGTTAGTCGACTGTTCACGTGACCAAAGGGCTGGCATTTATTTTGACCAAAGAGTGAGCTTAGCCATCCAACATAGCAATGCTGAAAGCCTTCTGGGCACTTTACCTATTGACAGCGATGTAGATGTGTAATTGTTTTCCCCTTTTTGTTATTTGTACATATTTTAACACTAATTTATTTTTTGGTAATTTTTATTACACGACTGCCCCAAAAAAGGAGTGTTTTGTTTTTTTTGGGTTCATGAATGTTTGTATGTATGTGAGTTTCTTTATTCCATCATAACTTCTAAACGCCTGAACCCATTTACATGTATGGGGTATCGTTAGAATCATTGCATCGTCCCGACTAACATAGGTTGAAAAAGTATAGAAACCCAATGTGGCGGGTATGATCAATAATTGAACACCCACTTTTTTTTTTATTTATTATTTATTCTATTAATGCATGTGATTATCGTCTAGGATTTGACGAGTGGATTCCAAAAACATAAATATGTTACATTGTTAATCAAAACTGTCGATAAAAAAAAATGTCGTAATATCCCATAGTGGATTCGTTGAAAACAAACAACGCGCCATCTAGTGGCAATTAGAAGAACTAGTGACGAGTAGATTTATAAATAATCTACATATTTCTATCCCAGAAAATCATAATAATGTGTGCCAAACTTAAACTTAATTGGCTCAGTAGCTAGGTTCGAACTTCAAAGCAGATATAGGCAGCTATATACAGATAACATTTAAAACACGACATCCTTTAATAGTTCCTTTTTTTTTCTTACTTAATGCTTACAAACTATATTGTGTTTTATAAAAAAAAAAAACTTTTTTTATTCAATAATAAAATTAAATTTTATGATATACTAGCTTTTGCCCGCGGCTTCGCTCGCGTTAAATTCGGTAGCGCCTTATTGATTTGTAATAGCAACGTTAAGTTTTCCCGTTTCGTCCCTCTTTCTCCCTCATATCCCACTCTTTTAAAAAAAAATAGCCTATGTCCGTCTCCTGGTTCCCAACTATATCTGTACAAAAATTCATCAAAATTGGTTTAGCCATTAAAGCGTGAAGAGGTAACAAACAAACAAACTCACTTTCGCCTTTATAATATTAGTAAGGATTTATTATAATTATAAAACTTATCACTAAAAGCTTTAAAATGAAAATAAATAATTAAAAAACACGACTTCCAGGGGACTTTTTATGCAAGAAAGTATTCTACAGATTGGTCCCCCGATTGTGATGAAAATTTTTGTTGAAACTAACATCTTGTTTTTAGGGTTCCGTAGTCAACTAGGAACCCTTATAGTTTCGCCATGTCTGTCTGTCCGTCCGTCCGTCCGTCCGTCCTCGCTTAATCTCTGTGACCGTTTGCACTAGAAAGCTGAAATTTGGTACCAATATGTATATCAATCACGCCGACAAAGTGGTAAAATAAAAATTGGAAAAAAATGTTTTATTAGGGTAGCCACCCTATAGGTAAAGTGGGAAGTGATTTTTTTTTTAATTTCAACCCTAACGTGTGATATATTGTTGGAAAGGTATTTAAAAATGAATAGGGGTTTACTAAAATCATTTTTTGATAATGTCAATAATTTCGGAAATAATCGCTCCAAAAGTAAAAAACAATGTGTCCCCCCCCCCCTCTAACTTTTGAACCATAAGTTTAGAAAATATGAAAAAAATCTAAAAGGTAGAACTTTATAAGGACTTTCTATGAAAATCATTTTGAACTTGATTGACACAACAGTTTTTGTACAAAAACTGTTGGAGCGCCTACCGCGGGACGTGCAACATTGCACGCTCCTCCACCTTTAAACTCATAAGTGGGAACACTTATTGTGACGGACGGGAAACTACGGAACCCTACACTGAGCGTGGCCCGACACGCTCTTGGCCGGTTTTTTTTCTTTTTAGTTCACTTTTTTGACACGGCAGACGTGTTTTTTAATTTTTTTAATTATTTTTTTTCTTTAACCCTATGGTTTTTTTTGGAACTGTGTTATTTCAAAATTACAAATAAAAGGGTATATTTTACTAAAATAACCTACATTATAACTGTTAAATCAACTAAAATATTTAAACTAACAAACAACAGACTATAAAAGGGCATCAAAAAACTCGTCTTCAACGCTTTCAGCTGGTAATGTACCCCAGAAACTGGCCGCCTTGCCACATTTTGCTTCCACAATTCCTCAAGCATACGTGAGACATGAACGTAGCCGGTGTACTGGACGTCGCTCAGAGCCCTGAGCAGTGTTTGTGTGATGTATATTATAATGTGAGAACAATAATAAGTAAATCATGGCACTGATGCATGAAAGTATATTTTATTTGCCGCCAATCATCCTTACTTTTCTTACTAATAATGATAAAAGCGAAAGTGAGTTTGTTTGTTTGTTTGTTACCTCTTCACGCTTTAATGGCTAAACCGATTTTGATGAATTTTTGTACAGATATAGTTGGGAACCAGGAGACGGACATAGGCTATTTTTTTTAAAGTGGGATGTTAGGGAGAAAGAGGGAAGAACAGGGAAAACTTAGCGTTGCTATTAAAAATCAATAAGGCGCTACCGAATTTAACGCGAGCGAAGCCGCGGGCAAAAGCTAGTATATAATAAAATCCCCAAACTTATTAAAGAATTACCAAATAGTCCTTAAAATACAACTCAAAAAATTCCTTTTAACCAAATGTATTAATTATGTTTAATATTAAAACTTTTTTTTTGTAAATCTTATGTCTAATTTTAACTTCAACGCATGGTTCTTGATGGACGATCTTCTTAGTACGTTAATTTGTACTAAGAAGAAGTAACGTTGTCGATTAATACAGAAAAGCCTATGAATAGAAAAAAAATATGTATTTAAGAGCGAGTGTATCGAACTTAGAGAATTTTTTTGGACCTACCTTGAAATTGATTCCCCAATTATAAAGAAACGTTTATGAGCGTAAAGGACATCGAGACATCCGAAATTATCCTCGGATAAACTAGGTTCTCAGGTCTTTTTGTTCACATATAATTACAGAAAAAAGAAGAAGCTTTGCTGTCCACATCGGATGCATCGTTCTATACCTAAAGGAACCCTACCTCTCCCTGCGACTCTGACGTTTGGAGACGCCACCCTAAGCCTTTACATACTCTTTGTTCACAGGGAAACTGTTACAACTGGCACTAACTTTTTTTTTTTTTTAAACATTGCCCCACGCTAGGATTTCTCCTGTATCGTGGGTATTTACACCGTAACTTTTTTGTAAGTCCCAATCTTCTGTTTGTATTTTCTGTCCCGACAGCACCCTGCACCCTTCTGCCGGCCCCTTGATAATGGCCACTCGGGTCAATGTTTAGTTTAGGCGCGTTTCCCTAGATTGGTCCATATATGGGTTCCCATTGACAGCCGGGATACGGATTAGATCAGTCAATGGTCCGTCTAACAAGTTTTACCAAAAGGCTTCCTTACCAGCACAAATTGAGCTGTGGATAAGACAGATAGTCGCATGTAAAATACTCCTAGTCAGCTCCGCGTGCAGCATCCGATTAGTGAAAGCTTTAGCGAGCGACTTCGGTACACTTAAAGCAAACCATTTTTTTAAGGTTTTGGCGTCTGATTAGTTCCAAAATCAAAATCATTTATTTCATTAGACCATTACAGGCACTTTTGAATGTCAAAAAAAAACAAAATGTTAAAGCTACAGTCCCGGTCACAAGACATAATAACTTGTGAAAGTATTGTAGTTGCCCATTCCAAAGCGTTGATCTCTATGGAGAAGAATGGGCAAGAAACTCCATGGACACTCTTTTAAATTTGAATATTATTACAAAATCGTATTTACATCATTCGTGTTGAGATTATACAAATATGTGAGAACGATGTAGAAAGACGTGCACAGTAAGCGTGTCCGAAGTAAAAACAAAATTCAATATAAAAATCTAAATAAATTAAAAATGAACCGTGGCAGCTAAAAAATGAGGAGTCCCAACTGAAAGCACCCGTTCACGAACATGACGTATGGATCAGCCTCATTCAGCTCGACCATTTTGAAGGGAGCTAAATGACCCGACACACCCGCCACCATCAGCGAAACATTTAAGTGAGCATGACACTATCAACCACCAGGGCTTCGTCAAGTCAATGATAATACATAGTACTCACATATGAATTTTTAACAAATTTTGAATGAACTAGTGGTTTGAAGATGTAACGCTAAACTAAAACAATTTACACCTAACCACGATTCCGTCTGTGGTGTGTTTTTTAACAAGTAATCGAAAGTTTAGTATTTTAGTATAGAATAGAATAAGTATACTTTATTGCACACCAAAATTAAAAAAAAAACTGTTTTACAAAAAAGTGCTAAATCTATGGTTACAATGGCGGTCTTATCGCTAATAGCGATATCTTCCAGACAACCTTTGGATGGACTTTACGAATATAAAAATACAACGGGGGTAGTCAATGGTGTACCTACTGCTAATACTACACAAATGATTAAAATAAAGTTACTTATTCAAAATATATAAATCCATATAATCTATTTATTTAACATGTGTTTAATCGGGCCTGTTGGTCTAGTGGTTAGTGGCCCTGACTACTGAGCCGGAGGTCGTGGGTTCGATTCCCACCCAGGACAAACTTTGTGTGATGAGCATGATTGTTTGTTCTGTGTCTGGGTGTAATTTATCTATAATATGCATGTATTTATAAATTATATAAGTATGTATGTCAGTTGTCTGGTTACCATAACACAAGCTCTGCTTAGCTTGGGATCAGATAGCCGTGTGTGAGTTGTCCCAAGATATTTATTTTATTTATTATTATTTTTTAATATTCATTTTTTTTGTATAATGAAAGAATGTTAATTTTTTTTCGGAATGAAATAGGATGTTATTCAATTCATGTTTTGGGAAACGTAATAATATAAAAGGGGTAAGATTTAAGCATGAGAGGGCATTTTCGAAGCGCTTGATTGAATAGTACCTTCAGAGTCCATCCATCATCCTAGTATCGGCGTAGAGGGTTTATTCAGCCGTATTGCTGTATTAATATTATAGAAATTCCCATTTCCACCGTAGATAAAACCTTTGTACTGATTGGTACCGTTTTAGGCGCGAAAAGACTAGGCTACATTTTTAAGCGTGCATTAGGGGCACCCTACAAAAAATATACAATGGTACCTAGTGCTGTAAAAACATAAAAAAACCCCGAAAAAAATGTTGACTTTGATGTATGTTCGTCAATTTTGCAGAAACATTTTTTTAATAGAAGTACTTATTTTTATTGAAATAAATATAGACAATATAGTAAAAGCACCTGTGCGTTAATCTACATTGAATACCTATAGCTAGACAACAGATGAATTTAGTGTAGGTACACCTAATCGGATCCAATTCTTTTACAAAATGTTCATTTTGATGACTGCTTTTTCACAGAAAAATCAGTGGTACTGCCAACATATAATGCGACACTAAAATATGAGGCCTAAATGAGTTAACCACTTTTAATTCGATACGAGAATGAGATAAGTAGGTAGTACCAGGGGAAAGAACACAGGAAGACACATCTACTTTCATAATAAGATGCAAACTTTCACAGATATTATGCGTTTATCATCATTTTCCTGCTCTTGACCCATTTGGACCCTATTTGGAGTCGGCGTAGCACGTTTTCTTCTTCCATTCTCCCCTATTAGACGTCACGGCATCTTTTACTCCTTTCTCCTTCATATCATTCCTTACACAATCCATCCATCTTTTCTTTGGCCTTCCTCTCGTTCTCCGTCCATCAACATTCAGATCCATCACTCTTTTAGTCACATGATCTTCGTCCCTCCTCATTACATGTCCATACCAAGAAAAATGAATCCCTTAATATTTTTCTGTAACAAGCGCCACTTCCAATCTTCCTCTAATGTACTCATTCCTTACTTTATCCATTCTTGTCACTCCACACATCCATCTCAACATTATCATCTCCGCTACATGCAATCGTTTTCATCCACCTTTTTTACAGCGCAGCATTCTGACCCATTCAGTACAACAGGTCCAATCACGGACTTGTAGGTATATACAGATATAATGTGTCTACAATATGTTATACACGGGACTATCATAGTATAAAGAGGGGAAGTACGATAACTTCATACAAACGCGTAGCGCGCGGCTTGTATGTGTGCGCCGTAGTATCTATGCGTCGCCGCACGCACACTAAACAAAATCTCGGCTCCTTTCGCGCTGCGCCAGTCGGGGTTAACACTGCACGAGGTTCGCGCGTCACGGCTTTTCGGCACCGCTAAACGAATAAAAAATGTCTGATAACCGCGGGAGAAAGTATTGCTGTGTGTTTGGGTGTCTTAATAATTCATCAATTCCAGAATTGTCTCAGTTCAAATTACCTATTGAACAGGAAAGGTAAGCTACTCACTTATTCTAGCATAATTCAATTTTTTACTTCATAATGAGATACCTACCTACCTACTGACTTCTTTTTGTTGTATTAGCATATTAGTTTTCTATCACACAGAGGAAGTAGAATAGAATAGAATAGAATATACTTTATTGCACACCAAAATCTACGAAACAAAACTGTTTTACAAAAAGATGTTAAATCTATGGTTACAATGGCGGTCTTATCGCTAAGAAGTATCGCGAGTTATCGCGAAGTAGGTAGGTAGGTAGGTCTACTTTCCCACTAGAATGTTTGTACTTTTGATCTGTCAACTGATTTACCGCTATTGCTTTGTTTACGTTTAGTTGTGCCGATTTCTCAGTATTGTAGGTATATTAACTAAGTACCTAACTACCCACAGTTATGAAATCGTAATTAAAAATAAGTTATTGACTAATTTTAAATTATATACAACATTATTTTTAGTATATGCGAAACCTGAATATAGTTTGTTCAGAATAAGTAACTGAATCGATTCCAATAGTTTTTACACCATGTTATATTTTGTCCCAAAAATATTAATAAAAGGTTACGAGTTGGACACTTAGTAGGCATACGAAATCATACGGCGCGCAACAAGGTCACGGCAGGTCAAAGCGACAGTACCTACGTGCGGCGTAGTTTGTGCCGCTCCGTGGCGGTTTATTTTATCTTTTGTTATTATAAATAATGCTGCTCTGTATCTTAAATACATTTCTATATTTGATAGGAAAACCATTGTTGAATTTTATTGACTATTATGAGATCTTTGACAGGGCTGGGCTTTAAACTAATGAATTTGTGATAGTACAAATTAGAGAGGCCTGACAAACCCTGTACCCAGAAAATAAAAGTAAAAAATACAACTTCTCGACCCTTGCCAATTTATAGGTACTGAATTAAAATTTAGCTAAAAGTGACAACCCTATGACAGTAGGCAATTATATCGCGAATTGGGCCGGAGATAACCTACTTCCCCTCTATTTACTTTGGGACTATTGACACGTAGGTAACCCCTGTATCTTATGTTTTTATTGTAATACTACGTTTTCAAGCAATTTTACAAATCTTCGCCAACAACGCCCTCCTGTCAATGTCATTTACCATGCAGCACTGCATTTAAACGCAGCCAAAAAAATTACAATCGTAAAAATACAGTAATGTCATTTTTAATTTCGTTCCACCAAGCACTGTGGCCTAGTGTTTGCTTTATCACCGCACGGAAACTATGAACCAAACAATTCTATAGCGAATCAATCGCAAACAAGCGGCTGATCAATCAATCTCAGGCCATAATGTGGCACTATATCGAAGAGATTGCGTACCTATTCGGCCTCCATATTGTAAGTTCTGGCAGGAATTCTGTTTAGCACTTCACGCGCCATTTGTTTTGAAGGCAATCGGGAGAGCGTTAATGAAATTTTTGTTTTCTTAATGAAGATGAAGATACTGAACTAGCATTTTGTATCGAGTTTATAGAATAGTACTCTTACCTTGGATAACACAATTCATAACATAAGATCACAAGATTTTCATACACACCCAAAATGCTTATTTTGTTTTTTTTTTATGTGACATAGGTACTAATAAATGCATTATATTTTTAACATCAAAGTTAAAAAAATAATGTACTCTAAGTTGACAATAATTATAAAGATAGCGGCACGGATGGCGCTGTGGTTCAACAATCGTCTGCTGTGCTACATGTCGCGGGTTCGCTGTACGGAAGAAATATTTTTATGGCCTACAAATAGTTGTTCCAAGTCCGGCTGTATGTGTGTTTTAATGTCTACGATACAATACAGGAGAAAAGAGTAGGGCAACGTAGAGATAAATGGTAACATGGCGCACAAACATCTCCGTGGTATAAAAAAAGGTTAATTATTGTCTCTTTACACGCGTTTTAAAGAAGGAATAAGTATTCAGCCTCATTGCTCCACGATATCGCTATGGTTGTTTTTTTCTGTGGTTATCTCGTCTTCTTGTACTAAGCAGTTGTAGCGACATTAAATTTAATACATCGACAAATAAATACTTCGTCAAAAAAGTACAGTAGCGCCATCTATAGCACAGCTTAAGAACCAACAGCACGTTCCTCGCGCAAACAAATTATCCGCGTCTTAGGGTCCGTTCACACAGACCGGCTCGGAGAGTATCGGCGCGCAGTTTTTTTTTTCACACAGATCGGATCCGATCGGCTGCGCGAGCGTTAAAGAGCATGCAATCCGAGCCAAACGGCTGCACGATCGAAAAAAAGAACGCGATCGGAGCCGGTCACCTCCTCTTATTATTTCACACCAAGCGCCTTCAAGCATTCTTAATGACAAAAGCAGTGCACATGGAAAAATAAACCTTACTACAAATACTAAAAACTCTGTTTTCAACGTGATAAGAATCTGCTCTCCTCTCCGAGCCGGTCTGTGTGAACGGACCCTTAAACGGATATAGTAAAATCCGACATCAGTTATTCAGTTGTTAGCAGGGGGGGACAGTGCCTAACGTAGACAGAGAATTCTCTGTCTACGGTGCCTAACAATTAATGACATTCTAAAAGATGGTAGCTCCATCTGCAACTTGGCTCCCGCAACTAAAATTATCATTAGTACTCAAAAATTGTACAGATGGCGCTGCATTCGTAAATTATTTTTTCCTCACATATTTTATGTATTCAAAGGATGTTTGCCACACCACTTCTCACAAAAAGTTGCACACAAAGAGTATAATACACAGAGTAAAATAATATACCTATACAGGAGAAGAGTGCCCTCTTGTGACTTTTTTTGTTATACAATTGACGCCATTTTGCGACACTAGCGGCATCTAGAAAACGTGTCCTTACACAGCCTGTATACTATAGCTATATACTAGTATATATACTAGTATATGTATATAGGTTAAGTGTTTTGAGTTGATTTGTGTATTCATTGGAAAATTTACAAATATCGATAATGTACTATTTTTCTGTTCCTGTCGACATGATTCGAACTGTTTAAGCGTAAGAATTTTACAAATATACAAAGAAATAGTATTAAGGAACAAAATAATAGCACATTATTGATATAACAATTCCAATGATACACAGTTTTTCAAAAATTAATATTCGTTAGACATCGTAAACTAGTCGTAAAAATCTAGTAGTAATATGAATTGTATGTTGTAATAATGAACTAAATACACAACAAAGTGGGACAACGAGAAATACGCGCACACGCATCAAGTAGTCAACACTTTGTAAATGTCAAATAATCAAAAATGGCCTCCCTATTTTAGGGCAGATTTCATTATTACCATTAAAAAGTTTGTTCTTAAATTGATATAACTTTTTATCTACTTAACTCTACAATATTTCGATAATTTTCTGATTAATTATTATGTAATACATGACTTTTCAGTTTAATTTTTATAATAAAATGCTATTTGAGTGCCATCTATCGACACTTTTATCAAACTTTGACGGAAATGAAACATAGGCGGCGCCACTTTCTTTTGAAAATGCGACTGTAGGCAACTGTCCTCCGCACAGAGTACTATAATATAAAAGGAAAAGAGTGCCCTCTCTCCTGAGTTTTAGCCATGACATGTTTGAAGCGCCATCTCCATTTCTGAGCTAGAACTACCGATCAATCACACACTCACACACGCACACGTTTACCTACATCCCTATACACACTAATGTAATTAAAATTAGATTATTTCTAAGAGCTTTGTATTTCCCAGTACCGAACTATTTTGTTTTAAATTTTCTTGCGGAATATTTTTTATAAAAATACCAATATTTAGGAAATGAAATATTCACATCAAGAAAGTAAGAACAAAGTTCGGTACGGGGAAATACTGGCTAAATGCAAATATCAAGCGTGTGCGCAGGCAATGGCGACCATTTTACGTTTGTCATTGACATTAAAATCAGATGTTGAGACAAGCGAATATTAGGGCAGTGTTGCTATTATTTCCGTAATATTAAATTATTTTAAGATATTACATACATCAACATAAATTATTGATAATATGAAGAGTTGAATATATTTAAACTAACATTAAATTAGTTTAAAAATTAAAAATGTTGTTTTTAGGTTGATACAGAGACATCTATTGCTGACTAGACAAAACTAAACACACGTTTCATCCCTCTAAAATATAGAGAGCGCTGCTTCATTTATCGCCAAGCTTGATGTAGGCAACTGTCCCCCCCCTGGTCCTCCGCCTGGTATAATAGTATATCGGTTGCACAACATGGCGGCTACTTCTTGCGAGTGCGCACGTTTTAATCTTTTTTTTATTTAAAACTACGTTACCCTCTTCTTTCTTCATTCCAGTTAAATTTCTTAGGTCGTATGTTGTGGCAAAATCAAATTTAAATCTATTACAACATCTATTCACAATAAATTGTGTGGGTTGGTTTTGCTACAACATGAAGAAGTCGCTATAATACAATCGTCAATACTTTCACGGAAGGGATCCAATCCACACAATGGTAGTTATGAGAATTTAATCTCTAGTCCGACTAGAGATTAAATTCTCATAACTATTTGTGTGGATTGGATCCCTTCCGTGAAGTGAAACTATGGACAATATATCCACTATTATCCATTGCTATATATGTATAGGTATACGTAGGTATGTTTACTATGATTAGTTTTGCCTCCAAAATCCAGATGGAGCTCGTGTTCAAACAGGATTGCCTTAAAAAGTCTGAAGAGGGCGCTCCTTACCCGATATTAGGGTTCCGTAGTCAACTAGGAACCCTTATAGTTTCGCCATGTCTGTCTGTCCGTCCGTCCGTCCGTCCGTCCGTCCTCGCTTAATCTCTGACCGTTAGCACTAGAAAGCTGAAATTTGGTACCAATATGTATATCAATCACGCCGCCAAAGTGGTAAAATAAAAATTGGAAAAAAAAAATTTATTAGGGTAGCCACCCTATATGTAAAGTGGGAAGACATTTGTTTTAAATTTGAACCCTAACGTGTGATATATTGTTGGAAAGGTATTTAAAAATGAATAGGGGTTTACCAAAATCATTTTTTGATAATGTCAATAATTTCGGAAATAATCGCTCCGAAAGTAAAAAACAATGTGTGTCCCCCCCCCCCTCTAACTTTTGAACCATAAGTTTAGAAAATATGAAAAAAATCTGAAAAGTAGAACTTTATAAGGACTTTCTAGGAAAATCATTTTAAACTTGATTGACACAACAGTTTTTGTACAAAAAAGTTGTACAAAATAATTTCTGGACTAAGTTTGTAGTATAATCGTATATGCAAGCATTTTTTTTAACTTCGTTTACATATTTTATTTTCCTGAACGTATCTTTTTTCAAAAAAAAAGAATTATTGTAATCGGTTCTCGCAATCCAAAATTACCACCGAAAACTTCTTGCACGTCTTTGTATTAATTAGTAACCCAATTCCCCGAGAGATGGCGCTGTAGGTACTTATTACATTGGATCGGGTATTACCGAATCGTTCGGTTGGTCTCTCCTTGGCATTGGCGGTATCTTATAACTACATAAAACTTCTATCAAGAACATGCTAAGGCAATTTAGAACCGTCACAAGTCGGAGCGCCTGCCGCGGAGCGTGCAACATTGCACGAATGTTGCACGCTCCTCCACCTTTAAACTCATAAGTGGGAACACTTATTGTGACGGACGGGAAACTACGGAACCCTACACTGAGCGTGGCCCGACACGCTCTTGGCCGGTTTTATTATTATACTCTTTGGTTGTTGGGCAGTAGCAGTAGCCCACCAGACACGCGTCGGGTTGGAAGATTGTCCTTTTTTCTGTCACTGTTTTCACGCAACAAAACCTACATATCGGCATATTTTTCACCTCGGCATCTCAAATGCCGAGGTGAAAAAAATTTTTATCAAGTATAAAAGAGGTTTGGTTAGGCCTTGAAACATAAATAAGATCACTCAAGTCCACACATTTATGAGCAACGACGCCGACGCCACAGATACACACTTATCTATAACACCCCTTTTTTGGTCGTGGATTAATAAGCTACCGTGAGACGTGAGTTTTCATGTTATTTTTTCCGAGATCTGGCTTCTGGCAGAATTTTTTACCAACACGCAGGGTCAGGCAATGTTCATAAAATATATTTTTTTCATTTGAAATTCCTATTGTGAATACCCTGGCGCATCTTGGAACTGGTCTTTCTACGAAAGACACACTTTGGCAAACTTGTTATGAAATTGACATTCAATGGATTAAATGACTGTAGGACGCACAGAGTACATTTGTAGGACGTAGGTATACATTACTTAATACAATTTACAAGTCAGTGTCAGATGTCAGGTTATGGTTAGGTATGGTACAGGTGATGTCAGTATGTTGCACAATCTCACACTGACCTGTAATTATTGTAAAAAAAAGTAAGGAATTTGAATTTCTCGCAAGTTGAAAGCTGGTATACACTGGTATCTAAACTGGCCATCGGAACCAGTTAGCTGATATGCATTTGTTAACAATATATACTTACACCAGTAGTCGATGCCAAACGTTGTGTTACTAAAAGATTTAATTTAGTATCCAATAAAAAGGATTGACTTTACTATGAGAAAAATAATTATCTGTGGGTTACATTTACAAAGTTGTGATTGTGACACAACATAATGGGGCTGTCATGCAAAGAATATTTATTTTCTTAAATTGTCTATGCTCAACATTACTTTCAACTCAAAATGAATTATTATTTTAAACAAAATTAAAGAACCTTAAAATTTAGTGAAAAAATGTTTTAAACGCGTGGCATTTATTTAATTCATTGGAATTATTTAACTGTCATGAGCCTTTGAACATGTTAACCATAAACAATTTACGGGAAAAGAACATAAACACTAGAGTTACTTAGTATAATAAAATAAGTTGGTAAATAGAAATACTAAACCAAGTAAGAATAACGACTCATTAAAGAAGCATTATCAATTTATTAGTTTCAAGAATTAAATACTTGTATCTAAATTGTATTGACCGGAACGTCCGGAACGAAGCTGTCAGTGATTGTCAGTGGTGCCACCATGACAGTTGAAATCATTATCTCTGTGACGCCGCGTCCGTCCATTGCGTAGTTGAGTTGCCTCCATTTTGTACGCTCGTCTCTTGTCTATAATTTGGAATAGTAGATCGTCTTTATGGGCATGGTCCGTAGATAATTTTTACTCTTTGGATACCTTAATGTATTGTGGTCTCTGATTGCTAAACTGTCAAAACAATGCATTTCCTAAATGTTTATAATATTTTTTCCAGGTGTAACTGGTTGGATAATAATGTGCGTCTATTGAAATGGAGACGTGGTCCGATTTCTGCCGCTGTTGTTTGTCTGCCAATTCCGAAGTGTCACTCCTAGATTCGGCGCAGAATGTAACTGAGAAATTTCTTGAAATAACTACAATCGAGGTTTGTACAATTTCCCTGATACTTGATCTTGGAATAAATGTTTCATAATTAGTTAATTTCTCTATATTGACATCAATGTATGTCAGTTTATTAATTATTGACATAGAACATAACCTCACTTTATGTTGAGAGTCGCCGCGAAAATGTATTGATTGCAAGCGATTTTTGACGTAATTGTATTTGCATAACAGAGGCAGAAGGTCGAATATGCTTTGAATATTTTTTTCCTAGGAAAAACGTAAAGGCGGCAAAACCGTCGCCCATATCTAAACTAGCGTTTTATAAAAAAATAACATGTCATAGATCCCCCAAATGCAGTGAGATTATACTCTTGTAACATTGGTAAATAATATGTTATATTATGCTAATATAAAGTCATGAGTGCTTAAGTCTTTAGTAATACAGGCTTCCCACTATTGTGCAACTCTACTGACAAGATCCAAAATTTATTGATAATTTCATATTCTTATTTTTATTTTATTGTATAGCAGAACAAATGTTCTAGTAAGATATTTTCGTTGTTAAATATATTTTCTAGACAACAGTACAGTAAATTTCCTATTTTTCTATACTTAACATATTCCAATAAGATGACCTGATCTTGACAAGTTCACAACTTATTAAACGCTTTCCAGTTTCTTTTTGTAAAATAGCATCTAACTCCGCATTATATTTTTGATGTACATACAAGCAACATTTTTGTGATCAAACTAATCAATGTTTTACGATTGCAGTGGCGATGCAAACAACAATGCTACTCCTTGCCTGCATCATAGGATGCTTTGGATCATTAACAAGATTGTGTGTTCAAAGCATATTCCAGTGTAATTCAAACACACAATCGTTTTTTATGTTACACACCTAACATGCATAAAAAAAATTGCTTAATTTATTAATTTAAATTGCATGCACAAGATTGATAACAAGTGCACTTAATACCACAAAACATACAAGAGTTAGCGATTGGGTACAAAATAAATAAAAGGGAAGCCTGCTTTATAGGCTTCAAAAAATCAATTTTTTCGAAAAAAAATTGGGAAGGAAAGAAATATTCAATTGAAACGAAACTTTCAGGTTTTTTGTTATATATTTCAACAGTCATCTCAAATTTTTTCATTAAAATATATGTCATATTATGCCTGGTACAAGTAGGTATTACGCCGAGGCGCCTCAAATGTGCATATGTCGTGAGGCGGGAAAGATGCAGGTCGCAATTTCCATCTATTCCATTCCATCAATTTTTTTTCGAAAAAATCGATTTTTTCGAAGCCTCTAAAGCAGGCTTCCCCCTTAAGAAAAAAAAAAAACATTTTATAAGCATATATTGATATACAAAAATAGGTAAATACTAATACATATGGATTCAAATAATATAAACTAGTATAATAAGTATGATAAACCATTAACATATAGCCTTTCTAAAAAAGTAATTATTAGAAACTAGTGAGCCATTTAGTTGGACATTAAATAAGTACTTCTGAACTTGATCTAGTTGAATAAGGGATCAATGGTTATAAAATTTGTTTTTTGTTTTGTTTTCATCAACTCCTTTATTCATTTGTACTCATATAATATATGAGTACTTATATAAATGTATGTATATATATATAGTTATTTTAATATAACATATTATTTAAGAAGCATTTAAATAAACAAAAAAGTACTAGACCACTGGTATCGGGACAGGGTCCAAGCTACCAGCAGTCAGGAATCTCCTAACAATATGTGCCATGTCCAAGAGTATGAATAATGTATCAAGTCCTTGATCCAGCTACCTAACGAGAGCCTCCTTAGGTATTAGATCGAAGCTCTTGGTAATTAAGCCATTGGCTGTAACTACTATCTGCACAATAATCTCTGAATCCATATCCCGTATGTCAACATCCTCACAATCAAAGTCAATATACTTAATTAACTTATCTGCCTCTGCTTTGACGAAGTTCTCGTCATCCGGGATCGTTATGTCAACAATCATTGCGCGCCGCTCTGATCGACCTACCAACACTATAACAGGCTTGTTGTCAACAATAGTCCTGTCAGTTATATTAATTTTATTAAGGGTGTAGGAGACACCTTAAACCTTGCCTAAATAAAATATCTCTACTGGATTCTGAATCAATCCTTTCCGTTATTGTTTTTAACTTTTTGAGCACCATTGTTACATATAATATATTTGATGAGCAAGTGCTTGCCCTAGATAGCAAACGAGGTATTTGTGGCCTGGCTTGATGGATATGTGCATGTGTTTATGCCCTGGCATTCAAGACGATGTTGAAGTCTTCACTAAAATCAGTGTACTTTACTATGTGGGGAATAAGGGTTTTTAAAATTTGGTTTAAGGCATAGGAAATGTAAAAAATAATTAAATATTTTTTTGTCTATGACTTTCCTCTGAAAATCATATCAGGAAAAAGGATAACTTTAATTTAATGTTACAAGTTGGTATTTTTTTAAACCGTCCAAATAAGTTTATATTTTAACTCATTACCCAAATTGTAGACATTTGCAACATAGCTGCAAAACCAAAATTGAACTAATGGCCACATTTTCCGTATGTCGCATTAAAATTGGTCTAAATTGGCAACAGATTGGGTTTCGAACAACAGAACCCGATAACAGGGTAGGCCTAGAAGTAGATGGCGCGACGAGCTGGATTCTTACCCAAAAGATTGGGCCCAGTTAGCTAATGACAGAAAACAATGGAAAGTGGGAAGGAAGGCACATCAGGTTCATAGTAATAAAAATAAATAGTGAAAGTATAGAATCACACTACACTCTCCATCACATGTTCATTAAACCCTGACGTACATTTAAAGCATAAAGGGAGACTTCTGCAAATTACGCTCAACGATGACATTGTAGCGCCAATCAATAAAATAACTATCAGTAGCCTCTTGCATATTTAATGAAATTCTGCGAATACTAGAAACTAATCAATATTGAATTGCTGAAGTTACAGGAAAGTACGATATAGAACAACAGTGCTTTATGTTTTAACAAATATCACTCCCATTTTCTTTTTTAGGGTTCCGTACCTCAAAAAGATAATACGAAACCCTTATTGGATCACTTTGTCGTCCGTCTGTCTGTCAACTTTGTTGACCCTTTATCTCGGGAACTCAACTCTGCGGTCCCTTTGTGCTGTGAAAAAAAAACAACCTTCTAAAAGTCTACACAGTCAAAAAATATGGCTGTTTATGTCGCATATTTGTACGGATCCCTCGCCTCGGTGCCTGCGTGACTCGCTTTTTTTTATTGTTTACCTAATATTGCTAATTTGTTATTGTTGTGTTAGCTTTCCTTTTTACAGAAATATCACAAAGCTAGTTAGCTAAAATAGATTTTCATACACGTCTTTATTTTTATTCTTACAATGAGCTTATGGTCAAAACTCATCTTTACAGTCTTACTTGACAATTCCGGAGACTGTAAGGCACAGCAAAAAGTATAAAATTAATGCTAATGCCATAAATCATTTTAAGACATGTCCTTAATGTTAGTTACCTAACTTATAACATTGTTTGTATGTGTATTTGAATAATCAGAGTCATGGGATGTTTACTACTAATTCATTTTGTAGTAATATTTTGTTAAATTTCAGGTCAAGGAAGACGATGGTCTACCACAGAAGTTGTGCACAGATTGTTATGCTATCATGAACTCCGCATACCAGTTCCGTAAACAGTGCATCAAAATGGACAATGAACTACGTCTACAGCTTAATGCTGTATTAGACATATCTAAAAGTGAAAATCTCTCTAAGTATGATGATGGTGATGATGACGATATTGGGAATGATCCCATGAAGCAACTTGAAGCTATCATTAAACAAGAGCCTAATGACAGTGATGATGATTATTATTATGTCTTGGTTATTGATGACCCCAAAGATAAAGGTAAGGAAGAGCAACCTATAACAACAAATATTAAACAAGAAGAATATGAAGAAGATATTGCAACAACTGAGGCTGAAACTACAACTACTTTCATTGAACAACCAACTCAAAGCTCACAGAGTCAGTTTGAAGACTCAATTGAATCCTTCCTCATGTCCAATACCAAAGTCTCAGCTAATGTACCAGCCACTATCCTAGAAAATGAGGAAGAAAGCCAGGAAAATGAGGATCTAGACGGAGCCATGAACATAGATGAAACACAGGGCAGCATGAGTCAAGATCAAATCTATGAAGAAATGGATGTACAAGATAATGAAAACATTGAAAGTATTACTTCCAATGTTATCAAAGAGCTGCCTAATTCCAAAAACTTTATCAAAATACTGACCACAACAGATTCTGATGGCACTATTCTGTTGAAGGGTAATGAAAGGATCCAATACTTGACTGATTCTCAGTTAGTCACAAATGAAGATGAAGACGGAGATGGATTGTCCCAAGAAGTGATATTTTGTGAAGGTGATGACTCTTCTCAGTTCCAAATTCTAAAATACGATGGCTCTGAGTTAGTTATTGAGTATGCTGATGATAGCCAAATAGCTACGGTACTACAACAAGAAGACGGAACATTCTTATGTGATTGTGGAGAGCAGTTTGAAGACTTGGGCGACTATGAGAAGCATCAGTACAAGCACAATCCAGCTGGAGAACATTTGTGTAACTTGTGTGGTAAAGGATTTGAGTCTGCAGAGATTCTGACTGGACACATGTTACTTCATAGCAGTACTGGGCTCTTAATCACTTGTCCATTCTGCAACCAGCTTATAAGACGTAACGCTTTGACACAGCATATCAAGTATGGTCACAACAACATCAAACCTCGCTGCAACGTTTGTTTCAAAACATTTGCCAATCCCAACAACTTAAAACGTCACATGATGATTCACAGCGGAGTCAGAGAATTCGAATGTGACATCTGTTTCAAGAGATTCCACCAAAAAATCACAATGCAAACACATAGGTTAACACACATGCACCCATTTTCATGTAACCAATGTGACCAATCATTTGAGACTAAGACTGCCTTGGCCGATCACAAAGAATCTGAAGACTGTTCTAAGTCTAAAGTGATTAAGGTCAAAGAAGAATTGATGAAGACTGTCAAGCAAGAAATAACTACAAATCTAGGTAAATTGCTTGGTTATGCCTGTTCACTGTGCAAAAAGATGTTTTCAGTGGAGTCAGCTTTAGAGCAACATATTGAGAGCACACACATAGTTGATCCAACAGAACTGCTATGTTCCGAATGCGGTGAAGTGCTACCATCTAAGAGAGACATGCAAACTCATATACTGACACACAAGAACATTAAGGTAAAGAATGCAAAGAGGTTTGAATGCAGCCTTTGTGGTAAAGGGTGTTCGAGCCAGGCTATGCTGCTAATGCACGAGCGAGTACATACAAATGAGCGACCTTTCCCATGCCAACTATGTTCTTTACGTTTTAAAACAAAAACTCATTTACGGACTCATCAGTTGACTCATACACGGGAGAAGAAGTTTGGTTGCTCAGTTTGTATGAAGTTCTTTGCCCTCAAAGGGAACTTGGTTGTTCATCTTAGAACGCATACAGGGGAGCGTCCATATGTGTGCTCAATTTGCGGAGAAGCTTTCATAGACTCGAAATATTTGAAGAAACATAAACTAAAGAAACATTCTATAGATAATGTGCCGTGGAATCAGTACTAAGAACTGGTCTTGTCACAAATATAGGGTTTTAACTTCAATCTAGTCCAAATTGTCATGTCTGTATAATCACTAAGTCTAGTAGAAAGTCACTGTAAACAATTTTCAGTATGGCAGCAACTCTGCATTCTTGAATGAAAACTAAATACCTTGTCAACAGAATTGAAATCAGCTTATTTTTTCAACTCGGGAGCAATGACATACTAAGATTTCCTGAATATTAAAATTAATTAAATGTAATACTCATCACTTTCAGAACAAGCTGATATACTTAGTGTCTTAGTATTTAAAGTATTAACACTACATATTTGTAGGTATTTAAGATTGCAAGGGCAGAAGCACATGAATGTTAAACATAATATCTTCTGTAAGTTTTGCTATTTTTAAGCACATCATTTTTCCATTCGATATTTCATACCTAGTATTTACTCTGTAACATTGACAATGCATACAAAACAAGTCTGTATATTACACCACAGCAGCCTAATGACAATTTGGACTTCTTTTTTGTAATTTCAATATTTGAAAATGCCTATGTAGATGTTAATTCATAAGTCCATGCCAAAAGTCTATTTATAACGAATGCTTTGTTGTTAAGTGGGTTCTAAACTCATCACATTTGAATATAGAAAACTTAACAAAATTTAAAAATAGGAGGTCTATTTTTAAATTTTGTTAAGTTTTCTATATTTAGTATTTTATCATTATTGAGAACAGGCTCCAAGCTACCGATAGTCAAGATACCACAGACAGAGGGGGAATCTATCAATACTAGGCGTGTCTAGAAGTATTGACGCGAGTCATCGAGCTTTCGATCAAGCTGCCTTACGAGAACCTCCTCTGCTGTAGGCTAGAGAGGTCATAGACAAAAGTCTAGTTAATACTTACCTCAAATATAGCATTTTAAGGTTTTCTTTTAACTATTCAATCACATATTATGTGATTGAATAGTTATAGGAAACCTTAATAAATTATACAACGTTTGTTGCCGCGTATGTAATAAAATGACTGTTTTGATACTACCAGTGCAATTTAAAATGGATAAATAAGTCTTGGCATGTCTAGAAAATAATCTGAACACAATAACATATATATTGTGTTTAGATTATTTTCTAGACATGCCAAGACTTATTTATCTACGTGAATCAATAGCGCAATACTATTCCGATGACTACAACAATCCACCGGTGACTTAAAATGTTCATTCAACAATTTGTTAAGATTGGAGCCACCTATCAGCAAAGATTTGCTTGTATGACACAATCCAAATAGTGGCTCCAATCTTGTGGTCCTGGTTCTCCAGTTTACAGTAACTATACATAATTTGTGTGAGAAATCCTTACTAATATTATAAAAGCGAAAGTGAGTTTGTTTGTTTGTTACCTGTTCATGCTTTAATGGCTAAACCGATTTTGATGAATTTTGGTACAGAGATAGTTGGGAACCAGGAGACGGACATAGGCTACTTTTTTTTAAAAAAAAAAGTTGGATTTGAGGGAAAGGGAAAACTTAGCGTAGCTATTACAAATTAATAAGGCATAAGGGGAACTGTGTTACCCCGAATTTTAAGCAAAAAATAAAACAATCTTGAAAACAATTATTAACATACAAGTTACACAGATACTGTTGCCATGTTGTGTTCAATACGTCAATCCGAACGGGCCATATAGTTCTTTTTTATAATCAGCTATTTCGTACAAAACCTTCATGGTTAAATCTATGGTTTTTTTTTATTATTTAAATTACTGCAGAGAATAAAATTTTCTGTCGGGGCTTGAAATGACGTACTGAACACGTGGTAACCTTCGACGCTCCGCGCCGTCTAAATAGAAAATAATTGTGTCTGCAGTCTGCCGTTGCGATTGGTTAGCTTATCTGCTGCGTTTGTTTTTGCCTTTGGAATTGAAACCAATTATTATTGTAGTAATAAGTCTGGAATGATTAAGTTCAGGTGAATTTTGCCTTTTGTATATTTCTCAAATCTATGTTTGTCGGAGTAAGGTTTTTATGTTTATAAAACTTAGGTGGCCTTAAAATAAAAGGTTTATGCATGTATGGTTCTATAATTGTAGTATATGTAGTTTATATTTCCATATAAAAGTCAGTCAAACATTAGGCGTCACTATTATTAAATTGTAAAAAATAAAAAACAAATTTTTAAATCGATTGATTTCAATACGATTTTTAAGAATAAATTAATTTAATTTATCACATGAACTTGTAAGTGTAATTATTTAATGTGTAAATAGTGAGATACGATGAATTCTGTTTGTAAAATTGAGGGTTGTAAAGATTGGCGGCTATATAGAAGTACCAAAACAAATTCAGGGTGTTTCTTTTAAATTATATGTCTTGTCTAAATTCGTTTGTTTACCAATCGGTTTTCGACGCATCACATTATTCTAGAACGGTATTCAAAAGTCTTGTACGGTGATCATGGCACATTTTTTTACTTATTTTTTGTTTGAACATCCAAAACTATTTTATGCGGATCAATCATTGTCAAAAATCTTTTTTTTTATTTCACTTAGGCCTACATGAGGGCACTTCGAGAAGAGGTGCATGTATGAAAGTTATATTATTTTTGTCGTTGAACGTATGTTTTCGAAAAATAGTGTAGGTACTCCTAGGTTCGAAGTTTCTTTTAGCTTGCGAATAAGCGCTTGTTATGTCAAAAATTAAAGAACTTTTATTGCAACATTGTTAGCCACCGCCTATCTTAGCATTTTGCTTATAAACAGATCAGGTCAAGTTCTTCATCCAGATCGGTGAATCTGCTCGTCGAGTTTCAAAAAATCTTTCAGATAAAACTTTTCGCATGCTCTATGATATGTTGCATGGTACTTTTATTTGACGCCACGAACGCGGATGTAGTCGCGGGCAGAACCTAGGCAAATAAACTGTAATTCTTGCTCGCCAATTCGAACATGACTTAAAACTTTCATGAGGTGCTCGTTTTCTGAAAGGTAAATAACTCTTTCAAATCGCATTGTCCGAATTAACAGCCAACACTTGAGATTTCACAATCAAAAATAAAAACTAGGAGACTGATTTATGTGAAAGATGAGGATTTATAAGATCGATACTGTAGCCGCCGATCAGTACTGTAAAGAATTTACGGCGTTAGTCGTTTTTTTTTTTTTAAGATGTACAAATTGATCCTATGAACCACTTATGATGTGGAGTTTGACAACTCCACACCTTGACTTTTTGTTTGAATCTAAAGAATTTTGAAGAAAATAAAAGGAATATAAAATTTTTGTATATTTAATTTTTAACCTACTTCCAACAAGGAGCTTCTATACTCGACCGTATTTTTTATTTATGTTCTTCGAATACTCCACCAACTGTGGACCGATTTTCATAATTAAACGCCACACTTCCGAGGTCACATATCACCAATTTTATATACAGTGAAACCTGGATAAGTGTGACATCACCTGCAATTTCGTTTCACATAGAGGTATTCCACTTACCCAGTGTCTCAGATATACAGGTATAAATTAATATCTGTCTCATTTACAGAGGGTTCCATTAATAGAGGTGAGAATACAGGTTATTTCAGTTATAGAGGTGCGATCATTAAATAAAATAACGTGTTATGTATGTAAATGAATTTGTGGGTAGAATAAGAATGAGTAAACAAACAATGTTATCTCAGTTACAGAGGTTTATGCATATAAAATTTACTCGCTGTCTCAGTTATAGAGGTAACTATGATGATAAATCGAAAGAACAAATCCCAGATATAGAGGCTTACCTCGTCCCACTAACAGAGGTAATTCAGTGCCAAAGTGTTGGGACCTCAGCATGAGTTCCAGTTATGGAGGTTTCTCACTTAACCAGGTCCCACTTAACCAAGTTTCACTGTATATGGTTTGGGTAGTTATGAGTCTTCTGTGTCTGTTTGGATGATCTTTATGATTATGTTTTTAGTACCTAACAATGGAAAATGAATTCTCGATAAAAATTATGTGAGATATATCATCATATTATAATTAAAAATGCTGACATAAAAAACTGTTTTGCAAAAAAAAACTAAATAATGAAAGTAACTACTTACTTCCGGAAGTCGGTGGCAAAAAAGTCGTCGAAACAAACGAAAGTCACGAGTTAATACTTGTGCATATAAATCTGACCTGCCTGTTGGTCTAGTGGTTAGTGGCCCTGACTGCTGAGCCGGAGGTCGTGGGTTCGATTCCCACCCAGGACAAACTTTGTGTGATGAGCATGATTGTTTGTTCTGTGTCTGGGTGTGATTTATCTATAATATAATATGTATGTATTTATAAATTATATAAGTATGTATATCAGTTGTCTGGTTACCATAACACAAGCTCTGCTTAGCTTGGGATCAGATAGCCGTGTGTGAGTTGTCCCAAGATATTTATTATTTATTTATTTATCTACTCCTCATGAAATTTTTGCGAAGACCTGCGGGTTCCATCAAAATGGTGAACATGCGCTAATAAACTAGGTTGTGTCACGCCCAGTTTGGTGCAGATCACGAAAGCTGGCCTAAACTAATGTGTCTACAAAATTCTAAAATTGGTGGTTTATGTTATATCTCGTCTCGTCACCATATGGAGTCCAGCTAATATAAAATTAAATAATATACATAAATATTTTTTTATAACAAATATGTAACAATATAAAAATAATATGTACAAAAATGAATAAACGAAATATAAAAAAAACTTGCCTTTATAATATTTAAAAAAAAAAATGAAAAACTTCCCCGACCCAAAAAAAGTACGCAATCCCCCGACACGACAAAATTTAATCAAAAATTTCATACGTACGGTCAACAGCAGGCCAAGATAACCATTTGCAGTTCAAAATTAGCGGTAATGCCTCCGACATAAAGGTGGCACAAAGTCCCGAGTAGATAGTCTGACATGCTTTAGTTGGTATGTAGGTACATAAGTAGTGTTAAAAGTTTTTTTTTTATAGGGTTTAGCATTTTTAACCTTTTGTCATAATAATTGCGTACTTTTTTGGGTCGGGGGTGTTTTTAAATTTTTAATTTAATTTTTTATTTCATGCTTTTTGAAGGAGCTCCTTAATTTTTCATTCTTTCATTTTATTTCTTTTATTTTTCTTGCCATTAAGAAATATGAAGAGAACTAGTCAAGACAAATTCAACGAGCCCAAACTCGATGGGTTTACTAAAAGGCAGTCCAGGGTTACGTCTCCTATCAGCCCTAACAGCAGACCAGCTCAGTGGTTCCAGAAAACATTAATGTTTCAAATGTCAGATCCTACATAATATATGCTCGCAAGTAAACTGAGCGTGGAACATTCCTATCACACGTAACAAACGACCTGATGACCTTGAAGACCTGAACCGATTTCTACCAAACATAGCTAAGAACACTCTCGACTGATATACCTCTCAAACAAAAAAAAACCGTATTAAAATCGGAGCATCCGTTTGGGAGCTACGATGCCACAGACAGGCACATACACAGACACGTCAAACTTTTAACACCCCGTCGCGCGTCGCCGTCGCGTCGTTTAAGCGTCGGGGGTTAAAAAAGAAAATTAATTTAAAGTATCTGTATTGAACACGCGCACATAGTTTCGTGTCCGTGCTATTAACCGTCGGGAGTTTTGGAGTTCTCTTGTAGGGACCGTTGTTGGAAGTAGGCGAGCCTAGCTGCTGCTACAGGGTTTAAAGTCACGTCTGTCATTAAAATGAACCATAAGTTTGTTAATTTTCAGCTCAATTTGTTGAAAGATACTGAAATACATATAGGGGTTAAAAAAGTAAAACTTGTAAAAAAAAAACTTGTTATTTGAACAAAAAGCCAACGTCACGCGGTGTTCCCAGGCGGTCACCCATCCAAGTACTGACCGCGCCCGATGTTGCTTAACTTCGGTGATCGGACGAGAACCGGTGTATTCAACGTAGTATGGACGTTGGCGAACAAATGACTGAAATTATCCATCATGATCAAGTTCTCGTTCATAATGACGTATAGAAAGTTACGTTAACAGCGTGATCAACAATCCTAGGTTTTGGCTCAGGAACAACACCTGAAATCCAGTTTTAGTTTAATTCTGGAAGTCGGCGACTTGTTAAAGTTTATTAATTCAATATTTCTAGTTTTGGTATTGATGGTATCTTACCAAGGGGTATTGTATTAACCAGTACTGTATTGGAGATTAGATAGGCCGCCCCATGTCAAATACTGGTACTCAGCTGCATTCGCTTAGTCTGGAAGCCGACCCGAACATAGTTGGGTTTTAAGCCTTTTGTTTTCTAAGCTCGGCAGAGGATGACGTAAAGCACCTTATTTGACAAAAAGTGAACGGTAGATGCCGCTAGTAGTTACTCGAGTAAGGGAAACCGTCCTAACCACAGATGTAGAGAGAATCACAGATATCTACTGTGGTCCTAACAAATCGATGATCATATTTTTTTGCGACACTGTTGTAGTTTGTATTGTCATGCATAGATACTTTGCACATAAGATTAAAACTGAGCCTACCACTTACTAAAAGTTCTGCTACTGGCCACTAGATGGCAGTAAACCAAATCACATCCAACCTAACGTTTGATATTGCGCCTTGCAAGAAATCCGTATATTTCATCGACGTTACTATCGAAACTAATAAATAAAGTCACAGACTATCTTTTAGTTATCAATAATTAATTTATATTCACCTAACATTTATCAAAAACTGGATTGCAGGCATCTTGTTCCTGTGCCAAAACCTAGGATTGTTGATCACGCTGTTAACGGAACTTACTAATACGTTATTATAAATGAGAACTTGGATGATGATGAATAATTTCAGTCATTTGTTCGCCAACGTCCATACTACGTTGAATACACCGGTTCTCGTCCGATCACCGAAGTTAAGCAACATCGGGCGCGGTCAGTACTTGGATGGGTGACCGCCTGGGAACACCGCGTGACGTTGGCTTTTTGCTCTTCCGTTTTAAGCGGGTCTTACTTTCATAATACAATATTATTATGTATTTCTGTATCCGCCAACAGATTGAGTTGAAATTTATTTAAACAATAAATGGTTCTATCGACAGTACATTTTAATAACAGACAACAATCTGGCAGCCAGGCTCGCGTGATCGCAACAGAACTCCTCAGCGCCAAATATTTAAACAACACGAACAAGAACTTTGTTTGCTTTATTCAGGTAAATCTTACATTTTCTTCTCGTCAATTTCAAAGCTTTTAAGTTATTATTTATTTTATCATCTTTCCGCCCGGACTACACTGAAGCGGAGTTGAGGCGCGAAGAGAGATAATTATAATATAGGTTAACCCCCAACAGAATAACGTTATTTACATGTCTAGTCTGCGATCAGCTTTAGTGGAAACATTTAAGCTGAGATGTCTCATATTTGTTAAGCCAGCTTACGGCCTGATACAGCCAGAAGGCAACGCATCAGCGACGTATCGAAAGAACTGGAAGTCTGGAAGGTCTTTGCCTAGAAGTAGGGTGATGAAAACTAACAGTAACGGTATCTTCCGCATAGGGCATGCAATTACCGGTAAAAAATCGGTAATACAAATATTTTTAGCGGTAAACCGCTAAAATCGGTAATTTTTGTATTTTTCAATGTGATATAATAACAATATGATAGGGTAGTCTTAAAGAAAAAATAAATATATATACAAGGTATACCGGTGGTAAACATGTTTATATTATTGCTTTAAATGAGCATAGGAACACAAATTCTAAAAACATGACATTTCTTTTGGCGCAGTCAAGGGTAAATGCCGCACATTTATATTAATTTAAACAATTATCATTCAAAGAATCCTTACTATTCCTTACTAATATTACAAAAGCGAGAGTGAGTTTGTTTGTTTGTTACGTCTTCACGCTTTAATGGCTAAACCGATTTTGATGAATTTTGATACAGAGATAGTTGGGAACCAGGAGACGGACATAGGCTAATTTAAAAAACAAAGTGGGATGTGAGGGAGAAAGAGGGAAGAAAAGGGAAAACTTAGCGTTGCTATTACAAATCAATAAGGCGCAAGGGGAACTGTGTTACCCCGAATTTAACGCGAGCGAAGCCGCGGGCAAAAGCTAGTCAAATTATAAAGGTTTTTCAAATAAAAAACAATCAGAATGTAAGCTACCAATTTTATTTTAGTAGTCTTAATTTTCAACTTAATATTTTCCGCAGTAGTTGTAAAGAACAATTAAGTATATAAACTCAAATGAACTTTCAATCAGCTACAACGTTTTCTTAATATGTAATAATATAATATAAACGCCAATCATTGATCAGTGATCACATAAACTCAAATTAGCTTTCAACTTACATTCTCAATAATATTTTAAACAAATCGTATAAAATCAAAATTAACTTTAAATTCAACTTGTTAAAAACCGGTAAATTACCGGTTACATTTTCTTTTACCGGTAATTTAATAATCACGAAAATGTGCGGTTTACCGATAAAAATGAAAACCGGGAAACCGGTATTGCATGCCCTACTTCCGCAGTGTTCGTCCAAGTAGAGCAGCAGAGGACAGCAAGGCAAAAAGAGATGTTAGGGACGTGCGCGGCGATGGTCACCTTTCGTGATTGATGCCGCTATCCTGGGTTTGAGTAGCCCGCTTACTTGGTATAAGTATAATCTTTATTACACAAAAGTGGTTACATTTTGACGTGATAACGTCTTTAAAATCGTTTTAGTCGGGTGACATGTTCAGAAACTTGTGTCACACCAAAACCTCACAAGCGACATTTCATAAAGATGGTAGCGCCATCTGTTACTTGGCTCGAAAAAAAAACTTTAAATTAGTACTTAATTTCATTTTAGATGTCACTACTGGTGATAACTTATATCACCAATAAGACGTTATCACGTAAACATCTCGATCGTAAACCTACTTTACAAACAACCATTTTTTTTTTGTTAAGTCCCTGACTCCTGTGCTCAAACTCAAAGCATTTATTTCAATTAGACCATTACAGGCACTTTTGAATGTCATAAAAACAAGAACAAAAAATGATGCTGCTACAGTCCCGGTCACAAGGCATAATAACTTGTGAAAGTACTGTAGTTGCCCATTCCAAAGCGTTGATCTCTATGGAGAAGAATGGGCAAGAAACTCCATGGACACTCTTTTAAATTATAATATTTTTACAAAATCGTATTTACATCATTCGTGTTGAGATTATACAAATATGTGTGCTAGGTAAAAGACCTGTGTTACAGGAGCCAGTGAAAACTTGGTGGAACCCCCACGCATTTCTAGCAATTTCAGGCACATCAACTATATGCAGGAACATCAACTCGTCACCTCCACACATCACACTAATCAATATAATATATTTAATATAACATCCCTTTTTGGGGCAGTCGTGTAACAAACGGCAAAAAAACTTGTTTGTTTTATGGGAGCCCCCTTAAATGCTACGAAAACGGAACCTTTTTTGCGTCCGATTTGCACTTGGCCGGTTTTTGTCAGTAGTCATAGTAATTTAGTTTTAGGCAAGTTACAATACAACAGAATTTTGCCAAAGTTATGTTTAAGCCTCATGTAATAGGGGTTAACCTATTGTCCCAAATCGGGCACAAATCACAAACTTTGGGTCGACTACTGAGAAAAACTGATGAAAAATGCAATACCTTTTTAAAAGGGGAATGGAACCAAGGAATGCCGTTTTGACGTGAAAGAGTAACAAACATCCATACATCCATCCTCATAAACATTCGCATTTTTAATATTAGTAGGAAGTAGGATAGGAAGGAAATAGGATCTTATTTATGTACAACAAGAAACAAAAGCACATAGAGTTTAAATTAGTACCTTACAGATGAAATCGATTAATTGAATCGGTGGTCTTTCCAAGGAAACTGTGAATGAAATGCTGACCCGCGAGCCACTTCTTGTGTGACGGTCCGGACGCATTTACCCCGTCACATTTCGTTGCAGAAACGGCAAGTACTAGGCGAACAGAAGATGTTTGAAGGTGTAGAAACGAAGTTTTGGCGCGCCTTTTAGATAACAAATTGCACGAACTATACACTTTGCCATACTCAAACAAACAGACGAAATGATAAATTATAATTCCTATTTAACCGATAATTGACGAGATAGGTAACTAATCAGAAAGAAGAACAATTTAATAAAGAAATTAAGTACGCTTCGAGCGACATCTAGCCAAACGTGAGAAACATTTTGCTTCACTGCCAGAAGTGAACTAAGTACACTTCCAATCAATCCTTTCGTACTTCAGCTAATTTCAGGTTAAATCACTAGAGGGCGCTTACTGTAACTTTGACTATAATAATATTTGGTAAGAATAATGGCGACCACGACTAGAGGACCACCTGTTTTACACGCGCGTACACTCCACGCCAAGCCACAATTTTACCACAAATACCTAGAAAACGAATAGAAATAATAGTTTTTCTCATTCTGTAGTGATAATATGTTATGATTTTTCTGTAATTCTGTATGCTGTTTTTTTGACAATGCTGCCAACATAACAAAAGCTGGATAAAACATAACAAAGCTACGAAAGTGCCTTATTTTTCGTATGCATTCAAACAAAGACACACATTTTGGGGTTTTAAACGATGTGTGTGAGCATTAACCTTCATTCACATCCTCAGGGGATGCGACGCCGCGAGGTAACGCCCGGGTATCACCACTATGACGATGGCCAGAGGTCACGGTGGAGCACCGCTGTGTTTCCAAGTGAGAGGGAATGGGAAGCGGTCACCATTCTGCAAAGCAGTTATATACTATCATAACTGCTTTCCGGACGTGTGAGGCAGAGAACCTCAAATAAACCCAGCCGCCGCGGGTGATGCTCCGGCCGCGTCGGTCGGGTGCCGCGAGACGACTCCTGGCCACCGTATATGCGGGTCTGTGGTACGTGCGCAATGGGTAGATCACCGTGCGTCTGTCTTGTGACGACGGGCCGTGTCGACTGCATGTTCGTGTTCCACGCGCGCCTCAAGGAGATGTCCAAAGCAGAGGGTCTATACTACGGCCTTGGAACATAAGGGGCAAAAGAAGGAACATGAATGGGTCCCCAGATGGACCCGCTCCGTCCAGAGCATGAGAAGTTATTTGATGAATTCCCACTCGAATACCGGGGATGCGGTGCGCGCGACTTGCATCTGCTAAGATACCGAAACACTTTTCCGCAAGGGCTCAAGGAGTAGAATACTGATACCAGCAGGATCTTGTCCGTCGCGTCGCGCCGCGCCGGTGTCAAGCCTTGCTCTGAGCAACATCATTCATTTGTTTTCTGTCGCAATACGCGTGTGTCAAGCCTCGTGGCTAAACAGTAAGTAATACATGTATGTGTGTGTGTAGCGATCGAGTACCGAGCACTGTATGTATGTACCTCACATCTGTGTGGTACATATATACAATGCTCGGGACGATGTCGATGCGGCGCGCACTGGCGGGCCGCCGCGCCTCCGGTGAATCATTGGGTAATGTACCGACACGGTGATCAAACGATTTTGATAGTTGACGTTAAAACATTCAGAGTGTTTAAAGAGTATCTTACATACTATTTAATGCTTAGAGTTTTTTTTTTCCAATGGAAGAGATCATAACAATTTTTTATACAATTTTGTCTCACTTTGGGATTTTTTCCTGTATCGTGCGTCGTCGGCGCGTTCACAAATATTTAATCTCACTAGCGCAAACAGCCAGTCCTGGAACAACTAGAAAGAAAGATCACCAATCGCTCAGTTACTGCGCTAACCGTGCTGCAAATATGTTTTGTTGGGATACAGTTTAGAGAGTTCAAAAAAATACGAGGCTCTAGAGTTGAGCATCGATCTTTGAAATTAAACACATAATAATTATGTTTATTTTTTTCATCAACTAATGTAATAATTAAATAATCATACCCATCTTAATTTGCTCATTAACTTTTATCTTCCATAGTCCTTTCTTTTTTAACCCCCGACGCTAAAACGACGGGGTGTTATAAGTTTGACGTGTCTGTGTATGTGTGTAAATGTGTATGTGTCTGTCTGTGGCATCGTAGCTCCCAAACAGATGATGCGATTTTAATGCGGTTTTTTTTTTAAAGGTATATCAGTCGAGAGTGTTCTTAGCTATGTTTGCTGGAAATCGGTTCAGGTCTTCAAGGTCATCAGGTCGTTTGTTGAGTGTAATTAAATAGGAATGTTCCACGCCCAGTTTACTTGCGAGCATATGTAGGATTTGACATTTGAAACATTGATGTCTTCTGGAACCACTGAGCTGGTCTGCTGTTAGGGCTCGAAGATAGGAGACGTAACCCTGGACTGCCTTTTAGTAAACTCATCGAGTTTGGGCTCGTTGAATTTGTCTTAACTTAGTTCTCTTTATTTTTCTAATTGACGAGGACCTGATGCTGGAAATCTGGAACCTCTGAGCTGGTCTGGTGATAGGGCTCGAAGGTAGGAAACGTAACCCTGGACTGCCTTTTAGTAAACCCATCGAGTTTGGGCTCGTTGAATTTGTCTTAACTAGTTCTCTCTATGTTTCTAATTGACGAGGACCTGATGCTGGAAATCTGGAACCTCTGAGCTGGTCTGGTGATTGGGCTCGAAGGTAGGAAACGTAACCCTGGACTGCCTTTTAGTAAACCCATCGAGTTTGGGCTCGTTGAATTTGTCTTGACTAGTTCTCTTTGTTTCTAATTGACAAGGACCTGATCCTGGAAATCTGGAACCTCTGAGCTGGTCTGGTGATAGGGCTCGAAGGTAGGAAACGTAACCCTGGACTGCCTTTTAGTAAACCCATCGAGTTTGGGCTCGTTGAATTTGTCTTAACTAGTTCTCTTTATGTTTCTAATTGACGAGGACCTGATGCTGGAAATCTGGAACCTCTGAGCTGGTCTGGTGATAGGGCTCGAAGGTAGGAAACGTAACCCTGGACTGCCTTTTAGTAAACCCATCGAGTTTGGGCTCGTTGAATTTGTCTTAACTAGTTCTCTTTATGTTTCTAATTGACGAGGACCTGATGCTGGAAATCTGGAACCTCTGAGCTGGTCTGGTGATAGGGCTCGAAGGTAGGAAACGTAACCCTGGACTGCCTTTTAGTAAACCCCTCGAGTTTGGGCTCGTTGGATTTTTCTTAACTAGTTCTCTTTATGTTTCTAATTGACGAGGACCTGATGCTGGAAATGGGATGTGGCGGATGAAACCCTGGAATGCCGGAATGAAACGGATAAACCGATTTATATTTTTGCTGAAAATCTAGAATGACCAAAATTTAAAAATAAAAACACAAAATTACCTTTAAATGGCAAGAAACATAAAAGAAATTAAATGAAAGAATGAAAAATTAAGGAGCTCCTTCAAAAAGCATGAAATAAAAAATTAAATTAAAAATTTAAAAACACCCCCGACCCAAAAAAAGTACGCAACCCTATAAAAAGCAAAAAAAATAACTTTTAACACTACGTAAGTACCAACTAAAGCATGTCAGACTATCTACTCGGGACTTTGTGCCACCTTTCTGTCGGAGGCATAACCGCTAATTTTGAACTGCAAATGGTTATCTTGGCCTGCTGTTGACCGTACGTATGAAATTTTTGATTAAATTTTGTCGTGTCGGGGGACCGCTTTTTACCTTCAAAAATACTTACCTAAATCAAATGATTCCTACCTAATCACAAAATTCGTATTTTAAAACTAAAAATGTACACAACTACACTAAATGATACAATAACACTGGACAAAAAATTAAAACAGACGAATAGTACGACTCACAAGATTTACTTGTAAAGAAAAAGAATATAAGTATACAAAATAATATTTAAATTACAACGAAAATGTTAACGTAAGTAACGAAATCAAAAAAAAAACTTTATACTCTAACTAAATAAATGATAAACAATAATTTTAACCCCCATTCTTAGGAACGACTCAAAAAAAAGTATGAAAAATTACAATGGGATTGACGACTTCTTAATGTGTGCTTCTAACGTTAGGCTAATAAATTAGAGCGGTCCCCCGACACGACAAAATTTAATCAAAAATTTTACGTACGGTCAACAGCAGGCCAAGATAACCATTTGCAGTTCAAAATTAGCGGTTATGCCTCCGACATAAAGGTGGCACAAAGTCCCGAGTAGATAGTCTGACATGCTTTAGTTGGTACTTACGTAGAGTTAAAAGTTATTTTTTTTGCTTTTTATAGGGTTGCGTACTTTTTTTGGGTCGGGGGTGTTTTTAAATTTTTAATTTAATTTTTTTGTTATTTGGACTCGGTCCTTCCGGATTAGCCAGAGGAGGCAAAATACCAATGGCATAAATGGCATAAAGATGGCACTGAATGGGGGAGGCGTTTGCACAGCAGTGGAACAAAAGATACTAAATTATTTTTTTTAAAAAGTCCTTTATCAGGCATGCTAACTGGTGGTGATAGTACTTGTTTGCCTGAGAATTAAATCTAGTAATAAGTTTGGTGTTTAATTTTTGTACTACCTCAAACTGCTCAAAACCTTTTCCACACACAAGCATTCTCTCTGTGCTAATACAGGTCAGGCCAATCCTTTCAGTTGAAGAAAACTCATGAGCGGCTGCCACAAATAATAACTGCAAAGTATCAACTAATTGTAGTCGCAGTAGACACAAGGTGAGTGGCACAGGCGCTCGCTGCTTTGTTCCCGGGCAGGCCGCGCTCCGTATCACATGTAAACTGTATACCGAATACAAAGTATGTATGTATGTACTATAGTATAGTTTAAGTTATTGACTACTAGCTTTTGCCCGCGGCTTCGCTCGCGTTAAATTCGGGGTAACACAGTTCCCCTTTCGTGATTTGCAGGTATCTGCTACTTGTAGTTTTTGCCTTAGCTCCTTATTTATTGTATGTAATAGCAATGCTAAGTTTTCCCTTTTCTTCCCTCTTTCTCCCTCATATCTCAATCTTTTTTTTTAAAAAAAAGCCTATGTCCGTCTCCAGGGTCCCAACTATCTCTGTAGCAAAATTCATCAAAAACGGTTTAGCCATTTAGGCGTGAAGAGGTAACAAACAAACAAACTCACTTTCGCTTTTATAATATTAGTAAGGATAGTCATATTGGGGTGAAAAGATCCTCTAACTGGCTTGGCTTATTTGTCTAGAAATGTTACCTACGTTCGTAGACGAAACATCTTTATTTTGTCTATGCTGTCTTATTCCCTTAGCGTCCTCTCATTCAGGATGCATTATTTCTAGTCGGTTGCCCTTCCCATTTTGTTCCTAATTGGCGCAGCTTTTTTTGCAATACTTTATTTTCGTATGTTTTGACGCATCCACAAACTGACATCTATAAGCGTGGCTTTACCTTGAAGATAGACTCGTGCTGCTGTCGTTATTTGATGACGAGCTCTCATAGTGGTGACATGACTAAAAAAAAAATTACAAAGTTAAAAAATAAAATGTAAAGTATCAATTGTGTGCAGTCGCAGTAGGCACGCGGTGAGTGGCGCTGGCGCGGCTGCTTTGTTCCCGGGCTGGCGGGGACGCGCTCCGCCCGCCGCGCCGCCGGTGTCACAGGGTTGCTACATACAAATATAATATAATATTTAATAAATGACACTGTTTTATTGTTTAAGACGCAGTACATTAAATAAGTGAAGTCAAAAAGCGTTTCAACTTTCATTGTACTCAATCCTTAAAAAAGATACTGTGGTTTTTCTTTAAAAACAGACAAGAAATAAACTGGAAACTCATTTATGTTGTTTTAAAAAACTTTTTAACTCTTATAGACATATCATTATCATCATACATACTATACCTACTACAAACCCTTTTTTTCATAACTTTCGTCCTCTTACTTTGAAAATTCATTAATTTTTTTAACCCTCAGTTACCTATTTTTATATTTTTCATAATTTCCACAATACTTTTGTCTAGCGATTCATAGAATAGAAAAACCTACTTTTGCATATATCTGGCGCTAACAGTCTAGAGACTGACGGATGGAGCGAATTTTTAAGGGTTCGTTTTAGCCATTTGGCTACGGAACCCTAAAAAGAAATTAAATCAGTATCCTACCTATCTATCAAAATTAACCATGATTAAATAAATAAATAATACACAAAACTATTTCACGGCCGGCCAGCCCTTGCACAGCCGGGGCGGGCCGATAACAATATCGCTGAGTGCGCGCGTCGACTCGCGATGCTTGCGCCGAGCCAGTGTCCGCTGCCTAATTTACTCTTGCCGCGTTCTGCCGCTCTGGTACCCGCGGCACGACAGCGCTCGCTTTCTTGCCTTCGGTGCGGAAAAACACGCCTCGCGTGTTACTAAAGTGCGAGCGGTAACGTGGCGCTTCGATGCTCCCGTGCGTGGGTTCAATACCTATTTGTATATTATCGTAATTGCTTTGTATAAGTTGTTAACAGTTAATTTATTTACAAAAGTATGCATTATATCGGAAAAAATAAATATCCCTTATTTTAACTGTAGATTACTTCTAAACTACAATAAGTTTATAAAAAAGTATTTTTATGCAGTTTTAAGAGTGGCAACTAGAGAAGCGGCTAAAGTACTTATGGTTTATACGGGGTGTAAACCACCTTCGCGAAGCCGTCAACCATGCATTCTGTATTTAAAAATAGGTACGCAAAAAAAAGGCGTGGAAACTGCTTTTTATGTTGTACTAGTTGGCGCCCGCGGCTTCGCCCGCGTGATAAAGTAAAAATGAGTATCCAAATATAATATGTGTTACCCCAGACTAAAATCTACGTGGCTCGTATTTTTTATCGCACTTCAAATAACCACGTGGCATTAAAGTACTATCGATGAAGCAAGCATTTTCCATAACTCCCTAATGTGGTTTCGAATACAGTATTGCATTATTTAAAAGCGCACTGAAAGGAATATGTATGTCGAACTACAAGTATCTATCCAATTTGCGATTTCTTCTGACAATCGGTTTTCGATATCGGTTGGAAGTCCCAACTCTAGTACAGCCATACACAGAGCTATGTACAGCTAGTTACAGCGATGTTTTGTTGTTTTAAGCATGTATGTTATAACTTCCTGGAATATTTGAAACTAGCTGCGCCCCGCAATTTCACTCGCTTGGTGATAGAAAATTATTCAATATATCTTTATAAATTGTAAACTACTCACTACTCCATTCAGTACGTTTGCGTGAAAAATAAAAAATAAATACTTACAATACACAAACTTTCGCTTTTATAAAATTTGTAGGATAACACATCGCCTGTAATCTCTTAAGGGTTACCTAATACACAATTACACACATCAAAAGTGTCTAGGGATCAAGCATTTTTATGCGGATTTCTTGAGATTGAGATGTGGCTTTGTAATAAATTTATGATTTTATAAATTTATATGGATCCTTTTTGGTGCATTTCATAATTTGAATCAGGAACTCTCAATCAAATTCGAGTAAAAGATGAAAATAAGCTGTCAATATTTTCCCTATAAAAACATACAACGCATTGAAGACATTATTAGTGCTACTGTTTCCCTACTACTGATTAAAACCAACGTTATTATGGAGCGGCGACGTCATTTAAGCAGGGAAGAAATGCTCAGAGCCGTGGGAATGATAGAAGCTGGTTCCCGGCAACGTACTGTAGCTTTAGCTCTGAATACAAGTCAGAGTGTTATCAGTCGACTTTGGACACGTTACCGAAGCACTGGTACCGTGGCTGAGCGCCATGGAGGACGGAATCGCTGCACCACACGGAGACAAGACCGATACATTCAAATCTTAACTCGAAGAGCTCCAACAATAACCGCCATGATGTTAGCCGTGAGGCTTCATCACTCTTCAGGGAACTTAATTAGCGACCAAACAGTCAGAAACCGCTTGCATGAAGTGAACCTTCATTCCCGAAGACCGCTACGGGTACCACCTATAGCAATGCACAATCGTAGGATTCGATATCAATGAGCTCTTGAACACAGAAATTGGGCAGAAGAACAATGGCGTTTCGTGTGCTTTTCTGATGAGTCTCGTTTTGGTATGAGACCGGATACAAGACGTATACGACACTGGAGAACCCCTGGACGCCAACAGCGATTAAAATCCTGCCAGGAAGTCCATCCTTATAGTGGTGGAACCATCATGGTATGGGCGGGTATTTGGATCGGCGGAAGAACTGAGTTGATTTGGATCAGAGGCAACCTCAACGCTCAAATTTATGCTGAGACGATTGTTTCAGACGTCATCGTTCCTCTACAAGTGCAAATCGGTCCCTTATTTCAGTTAATGCACGACCGCACACCGCAAGAGTTGTAAGACAGACTCTCGCCGCAGCTAACATCAATGTCCTGCCCTGGCCTGCTCAGTCGCCAGACTTGAACCCGATTGAGCATGCATGGGATATGCTACAGAGAAGAGCTCTGCCGAATATGGAGGGTATCCAGTCGCAAGAAGACCTTTTTTTGTTGTTGCAACGAACATGGGCGGCCATTCCACAGCGTGATTTGGTTGAACTCATTTTGAGTATGCCAAACCGATGTTCTTGTGTTGTTAGTGTTCGCGGTAGAAACACGGATTATTAATTGTTTAAGTTACCCAATAAAATTTTAAAGAAAACTGTTATTTCAGTCTTTTTTTCGAACTTTAATGTTAGTGGTTCAAATGTCAAAAATCCCTTTATTAGGAAAATGGCAAATTTCTTTATTAATGCAAAGGTGACTTGGTTTATCGTTACTGTGACAAACGAAAACACTTTATTTGATGAATCCTTAAAGAAAATTTTAATTAATATCAATCAGGAGAAAAGTTATTGCAAAAATATATGTTGATCCCTAGATACTTTTGATGTGTGTAGTACACACGACGGCACATCAACCTACACAAAAACCATTTTAATCTGATCTCTCTACTACGTTGTGCGATCCGTAGTAGAGAGATCAGGTTATAATAGTTTAGAATAGGTTGACCTGTCGTCGTGTGTCCACATTTCGCCAGTTTTTAAACTTGGGACAAACCTTTTGCCATCAACCGGAGCACAAATCCATACTGCGTAGGTACTACTGAGAAATTCCTGTTGACGAACCGGGTATCGAATCTATGACCTGAAGCTCTGCAGTCGCGTTTGCGACTCCGAGACTAATTAGGCAGCTTCTTTCTATCACAAAATGTTTTATTGATTAAACAATTTAATTCCATTCCATCAATATTGTCCCTGGAGAATGTTTATCTATACTAATAACAGTTTTACCACAATCTGCAAAAAAACAATAAAAAAATGTTTACAGATTATCTAAAATCTAAATTGATATTACAGTGTGCGTTTTGAGCGTCTGAATCTGCATCTTGGGTTTTAAATTAAAACCTAGCCAAACGAATAGCTATCTTACCCAACCTACCAAGACATCATGAAATATACAGAGTCAAAGCTAAGTCCCACGGACACTAATTAGGTGAGTTTGTAGGCGTGAATTTTTTAATTAAACGCTTGTAGTAAGCCGCAAGCTGCTGTGGGTCGGATTTAGGTCAAAGGATGTTGGCTGGAATCATTTTTGTCGAGGTCTGCCTATATTATGTAGGTCGAAACTGAATGGGCCATCAACCCTGATGGTCAATGAATTATGATTAAGTAGCATCCTACTTTCTCATCATCTACCCAGCCTTTTCCCAACTACGTTGGGGTCGGCTTCCAGTCTAACCGGATGCAGCTGAATATCAGTATTTTACATGGAGCAACTGCCTATCTGACCTCCACAACCCAGTTAGTACTGGGTAATACGATACCCCTTGGTAAGACTGGTTGTCAGACTTTCGGAACACTGACTACCTGTAACGACTGTCAAAGATCTACAAATGACAGCCGGGACCAACGGCTTAACGTGCTTTCCGAGGCACGGAGGAAACTCGGTATGTAACGGGTGGTCACCCATCCACAGACCAACCTAGGCAAGCGCGGCTTAACCTAAAGATCGACCCGAGCGGCTGCTATTATTTAGCCACGAGCTCCTCCTACTTTCTATCCTACTAATATTATAAATGCGAATGTTAGTGAGGATGGATGGATGTATGGATGGATGTTTGTTACTCTTTCGCGACAAAACGGCTGGCACACAGGTAGATTAGAGTCTGGAATAACACATAGGATACTTTTTTTTCGATATTACCCGGGCGAAGCCGCGGGCGCCAGCTATCCTAGGTACTAATATTATAAATGCGAATGTTTGTGATGATGGATGGATGTATCCAGGATGTTTGTTACTCTTTCACGTCAAAATGGCTGAACGGATCTTGATGAAATTTGGCACTGAGGTAGATTATATCTGGAATAACACATAAAATATATTTATATATATCACGCGGGCGAAGTCGCGGGCGCCAGCTAATTAATTTATAATAGTATTTGTGCCTGGCGGTTTCACCTACGTAGACCGACATAATGAGCTGATTATGAGCTATCTATTATCCATATCATTTGAGCTTGAAGAAGTAACCAACAAACACACACACGCGTATAAAATTTCGCATCTGTGAATTACAGTGTTATTCTAAAATAACTCTATTAGGTAAAAGTAAAAAAACCACGTACATATATAAAGGACATATATATGGGTGCGTTTTTAATTTTAACTATTAGTTTGTATGAATATAGCCTTTTATTATGCTGGTAAATATATACATAAATGTATGTTATTCTAATTTGAATGTATTTCGTTTTTAACCGACTTCTAAAAAAGGAGGTTCTAAATTCGGATGTTTGTATGTTTTTTTTTTAGGTTTGTTCGCGCTTAACTCCGTCGCTTGCCAACCGATTTCAAAAATTCTTTTTTTGTTGGAAAGGTTATACTTCCCAAATGGTCCCATGAAAATTTTATCGAAATCGGACAAGCGGTTATTGAAAAATCAACAAAAACAAATTTAAAGCCTATGCTTTCCGAATTGCTCCCATAGTCACCAAGTCGGGATCTGATGATGGAATCTTGGCGAAATCGAGGGAAGATTTTTTAACCGACTTCTAAAAAAAAGGAGGAGGTTCTCAATTCGGATGTTAGTTTTTTTTGGAACTAAAGCTTGTATTTAAGACGGGACCTACGCACTAAAAAGCTAAAAATAAAAAACTTTTATGCAAAAAAGTCAACGAAACCAACAAAAGCCACCGACTTCCGGAAATAAAGTTATTTTCCACTTTTTAGTTTTTTTTTTGGAAGTCGGTTTTATTTTTTGCAAAAAAGTTTTGTGCCACTACTTTTGTGTACGCAAAGAGATTTTTATTAATATTGGAAGATTAGAATTACGAGACCTATCTTAATATGCAGTGCCTTTGAAGCTTAACAAGAATACCACATTTCAGCCTCTTCAATCGGTCACCGGGTAATATTTAACTTCAAAGTTTTGTTTTACTTAGTTATATTACAGGTGAAGGCTGAGGTTAATAAAAACTTATTAAAACATCATAGCCCAGCCTAGCATTAGCCTAGCCTTTTAAAACTTTGGTACAACTCCGTGCTACCACAAACTTCGTCACTACGTTCCCGTCTCGTTCAAGATAGATCTTAGAGAAAATCTTTCAAACATTTTATTGTTATATTTTTTTATATCTACATTTTAACAAGAAATATGTGTAAAAATGAATAAACGGAATAATGTCAAAGATAGTTAATTTGCCTGAATTCGATTCAAATTTGAATTCAACAGCTTCAAGGAATTCAGTGCGTTTGACACCAACTTTGACAGCTGACAGATAGGCCTGTCCGTGATTTTCGCCAATAATAATAATTATCTAAGTGAGAATTGTAAGCTTACCTTTCTTTCTTCATTCCTGTCTTCCGTCCACAGCACTGAAAAGCTGACCAGGAAAATTTTAGCTCTCTCCCTGGTTGACTCGGAAGTGACGTGCTTGACCGACGCAGAGGATGCCTGGAAAATTGCTTGCCCGGACTCGGATCGGCCCGTGAACCCGTTTTCCCAGAGACAGTGGGATGAGCCGCTCTGCAGGTTGGTACGGAATAAACTTATTAATACGTCCACCAATTCTGCTGAGCGTGCCCGCTTGCTGGCTGTGGGTGAGTGGGAATCGGGCCTCTGGCTACAGGCGTTACGGTCACCTAACATAGGTACTTTGTTGGGTGACACAACCTTCCGGCTCGCTACGTGTTTGCGATTGGGTGCTCCCTGTGGGGCTCCACATCGCTGTTAATGTGGGGAAGCAGTCGACTGCATCGGACACCATGACCTTTCCTGCAGTAAAAGTGCAAGGTCGTATTGCGCGGCACGCTTGCATTAATGATCTCATCCGTCGTGCTCTTGCCACCGCCGGGGTGCCAGCTGTTTTAGAACCAATTGGCTTGGTACGCGTCGATGGAAAGAAACCAGATGGTATGACCATAATGCCATGGAAGTTGGGTAGATCTTTGGTGTGGGATGCAACTTGTGTCGACACCCTTGCACCATCCCATCTTCCTAGCACGGTGGGTTGCGCTGGAGCTGCTGCTGCAGGTGCTGAAAACCTCAAACGGCGCAAATATCACAATTTGATTGGTAGTTATGTTTTTGAGCCGTTTGGGGTTGAAACACTAGGGCCATGGGGTCCGAGTGCCCATGTAGTATTTCGAGAAATCGCCAAGCGGTTGGTCGACTCTTCTCGTGACCAGAGGGCTGGCCTGTTTTTTGCACAAAAAATAAGCATTGCCATCCAACGTGGTAATGCTGCCAGCCTTCTGGGCACTTTACCTGTTGACGGCGATACGGACGAATTTTTTGACGCCCTGTAATTTTCCATATTTTACTTGTATATATTTTTATTATTAGTTTGTGTCTATTATTTATAGGTTGCATATATTTTGTAATTAATTTAATTATATCATTATTATTTGAATAAATAAGTGAGAATAGTTTAGAAAAATAGTTAGGTAGCTTGATGTCAGGCATGGTGGTGTGCTTCAAAAATATACAATACTAGCTTCCGCCCGCGACTTCGACTGATTACATTATTATGTAATTCAGTGATCCGGTATTTATTCCATCCGTCTCGTAAATATGGGGCGAATAAATAGGCTTTGGCTTATATTAGCGCCTGGCGATGCAATGGCGCCAGTGTTTCAACTGGACATGTCAGTGACGTTAACGACTCTAAGATAATAAAAAATCTTAAAATGGTCACTGGCGTAGTTACTTGTGAATTGTCACTTTGTGACCAGTTTACGGTACATATTATTAACCTATTATGATTCTACTCAAGGGGCATTTAAAACTCCGGGCTGGTCCTTCCTGTCTATACTAAAATTGTTTCACATTTTACTACAGAATTTGAAGAAGTAAAAAACATGTCTTCTATAGTAATGGCGCACAGTGAGGCAGAATCATAAAAATTTAAATAATTAACAAATAACTCCAACTTTTACTTAACAAAATTATGATCAAATACCAGGCCGCCAGACTGCGCTAGGAGTACTGAACTCAGTGGGCACAGAAAAACTGTCGAGTGGCGAGATGAAATAATATATCTGGTGGACGGGCTTCCGCGTCAGATAAGCCGCGGGCGTGGGGGTGGGTGGTTGTGGAGAAGGGAGAAGGTAGCGATCAAACCGCGGCACTGCCTGGCTCGGCCAGTTAAGTAGGTGTCGGTAGAGATGGGACAATTTTTCGTCGTAAACAGGGCATCGATGTGCAATATTCTGAAGTTTATGCCTACACTTATTGTTAATATTATTTAGCATTAACAGTTCTTAACTTTTTACTATTTGATCGTATGGTTAACATCGTTTATTTTAATGCAGTTAAGTTTGAATCATTTAGTAAACCTGGGAAGGCGACGCAAACCTACTACTACAGTGCAAATTCTAAAAGAATTAAATTTTTAGTTACTTAACTTAACCAACATTACTATTTTATTCTGTGACTTAACCCGGATTTAAACGGTTAGTCGACTTACTGCGTACCATTGTCCACCCATCATCTAGTCAAGATGCAATGTCATGCATGCGGGCCACATTCGTTTTTCAGACGACACATTTTATCGATAAGTGTCATTACGTTAGGGCCATGACTACGTGTCTGCGAAGCGTGTCGGCGCGGCACTACGAACGAAAGGACCGCGTTAGCGACGCGCCGATTGTATCGCATGATCTACATCTGTGTCCTGTCAACTCCTGCCATCCCGGTACTGATGGATGTGATATCAGTTACAGTGCCTGCCTTCTGTTTGTTGTCACAATGTTGGTCTGGTAACATCTTAGAAGGTATACAGCATGATTGGTAATTGGGTGCAATTTACCAAACCTTAAACCTTTGGTTTAACATAGCCATAGAGTTTATAATATGAGAATAAAAAACTTTCCTTGCTTTTCAAGGTAGGTACATACTTAAATACAAATGTTTCACACTTTACGTTATTACAGGAAAGACGTCCTAGACTTATAAGCTTTCAAAATTGGTAGCTATCATCACAGATCACAGGCATCAATTTTAATTATCAATTTTTGATCGTCAGCAGGGAAAATTTAAAAAAAAACGATTACGCTAAAACTCATATTTTGCATATTAGCTCTAGTATCACCCATTCCAAGGACTGCATCAATCACTCTGTATAGGTACCAAGCGTTACTACCACAGTATAAATTGTGTTACTACTTTTGATTTTGCGTTCGATTTCGACGTCAGTGATTTTGTATTTTATAGTCGAAAATTACTTAGTAGCAGACCAAAACTTTTAGTTCAAGAGCAACTCTGGATGCTGGTATTTTCTTTGGAAATTGGGACTAAAACAATCATACTATCAAGTCAGTCGTTATTTAGCAGAATGCCAATACTTTGTTCTTGGATTTGTTGCATCGCCTTTGTACTAGGATCGCACGACACTTGAGAGATAGCAAAATATCAACGATCTTCTTGTCATTTTTAAAGGAACAGGCAGCGCCATCTCTTGACTAGTAGGACATGCAGGGGCCTTCAGCATACTTATTATTGACTTCAGCTGTTCAGCGTGACGTTTCATGTTGATAAAGCTACAAACAATAGTAAGGTATAATAATGGCACTCAGTAACTTGGATAACTACTATACAATTTCCTTAATATGAAACGTCCACCCAGGTATTGATAATGTTATTTTCCTGCATTTCCACAGTTTCACTTCTTTCAGCGTAGAAAACGGATTGCTTCCTTCATAATGTTTATGTGCATCTAGTATTATTTTATCTCGGTGAATCAGCAGGTCCATTCAGGAGGTGGATTGGTTTTATTCCACAACTCCACTTACATGTTGTCCTAGTAAATCGGGCTACGAAAGAAGTCGCAATATGTCACCGATACACGGCTGATGTCGAGAAGGAATATTAAGCACGCTATTTCTAACATCTTACTCTGTTTAATTTATGCTGTTGAAAAGGGACAGAGTCTATTGACCGATCAGAATTCAGCGGTTGGAGAGGAAGTACATACACATTGCAAGAAAGCTTTGCATTTCATGGAAACGCGCATACGCGTTTTCGAGTTTCTTTAGGAACAATTGTACTAGGGACACATAGGCTCAGCTGTACTACATGAGTACATGTTTGTATACCCCGCGAGAGGCTGCCTGTCAAATGTTTTATGAACCTCACTACGGACTCATGTATTCTTAGTAGTCGTTCAATGGTGCAAAGTCAAAACAACGTAACTCCGTCCTTTGACTTTAATTTTGTGGCACGTACGGTACAAAATATTTAAGCTTCCTGCATAGCCATGCTGTCTTAGTACTCATTCAATGAAGTAAAATCAAAACCGCGTAAGCCAGTTGTTGGTCGAGCCAGTGAGCCAGCAGTCGTCGCCGTCGACAACCGCAAACTCCGGCGCAGCCTAGCTCTCTGACTGACAGCCAGCACCCAGCACCCACTCGCGTGGAGTGTGGCGAGACTTGCCGGCGAAAAATGTAAGCCTCCTGGCGAAACATGTCCCCTTAGTAATCATGAGCAGAGTAAAATCAAAACCACGTAACTCCGTCTTGCCTATTTTTACCATAATTCAGTTTTTGGGGATCCCCTACTAATTTATGTTTTCCTAATACTCATTCAACGAATTCAAATCGAAACCAGCTGAGCCCATGGAGCGGATTCACAAATAATTTGATTATTGAGACACTATCGAAAAAAAAAAACGTTTGTTTTCTATGTTTTAAAATGCCTATTTGTTTATTTCCTTCCTTATTCATGGGCAGCGTCAAGAAGGATTCAAGATGAATAATAATCAAGACCAAGATTTAAAATAGCCTGCGTGCCCATATAATTATATGGACACGCAGGCTATTATTTTAAATCTTCAAAATATTTAGGCATTAATCAATTCTACCAGAACCAAAAAGTTCAATCCTTTGATATTTTTTTTCTTCATAGGTATGTCAGAATAAAATACATTTAATAATTTTCAGAATGCCATCCAATTAAATACATTTAATAATTTTCATGTCCCATCGCGTGCACTCCTCTTAGAAAAGTAACGCCATCTGTTAGCTACTAGCTGGACTACAACGATCTCCGATAAATCTTGAAGCAGAGATCCAACCTGTTATGCGAGCCTAGTATAAATTCGTTCAATGAAGCAACATCGATTCTTCTTACTCAATCTAGATGATCAATAAATATGATTTTAATTCGATTCTTGTTATAACACCTGAGTCTATCATTGTTTTTGTTAGTAAAAAGGTAAATAATATATCTTTTTCATAAAATCTTCATACATTATTTATTTTAACAATCTTATTTCCTTTAGTTTTTTGAGCTAGCTAAGTGAATCTTATTTCATTAAATTTTTGATGACCCACCACGTTCTTACCTAAAATACAATCGATCAAAATCAATAAAAAAAGAATGATCAAAAATCATGGCTAACGTGTTCATCAAGTTCACAGGGCAACATAAAACTAAAGAATATTTTCTTAAACCCAACCAAAATGCCAACTTTTGGCAACGAAGAAAAAAACTGTAATCAGACTGACTCATTCAAAATTAAAGCTTGAGTGAGTGACGTAAAGGTTATTTTCATTTGAATTTACATAAAATAGTAAGGTTGTTAGAGAGCGCGCTGTGAACGGCGCGCGCGCAGCCGGTGGTCTTGCTGCGTCGAAGCTCTTCCTATTTTATGTGCGCCTAGTAACATGCGCACATTTCGCGCAAGAGTGCGGGCTCGTGCGCATCAGATTGGGGCGAAATGCGCGCGCAGTCGGTCTATTCTACTATATTAAAACATCAGAAGTACAGCTTCAAGATAAAACGTTTTGATCTTTATTTAAGAGAAATAAGGTTTAATTTAATTAAAATTGTGTAGATGAAATGTTTACAACATGTCAGATTGGAGGTGGTTGTCTCGATGCGCGTGCGCTTGGTCGCGCTGCGAGTGCGCGCATGCGGCGCATGCCAGTTACTGATGTAAGTTGAAGCAGGCAGCCTAATGCCTATAATGGTAGTTACAAAACGGTGCGACCGGACAGTCGTCAGCGGGGCGGGTTGTAGAATGCTAAGGGTCAATTTAACTAATTAAAGTTGTAATTTGTTATCAACAATAATAGAATAGATACAATTTTTATTCTATCCATAGATAAAATTTATTAAAACATTAAATACCTATACTAACTAGTACCATTTTGAAAAATGGAAAATACAGGGCGTCAATTCTTATTAGTTTATGTATATTTGTAAATTGAAATTTGTTATACCAACATTATTTCTAGGATTTAAATTGTATTTATAATGCCTTATATGATCTTTGAATAAATATATTCTATAAATATATTCTATTTTATTCTAAATAATAAACCTTATATATTTACTATGTACAAATATGTACCTATATTATAATGATTTAATTAAATTATAAAAACATCACGTGAATGATGTAAATAATCTAATGACTAAGGACACAACCAAAGTCCTTACGTTATTTTTCATAGAATACGCGCAATATAGGTAGTTAACCATTCTTTGCCTTTGGGTAAAACTAAAAATAATATTTTTCGTAACCGGGTTTTATAAAAAACCAATATAATTAGATTAGGAGTGAGGTACCCACTAATTAAAAGGTTTTTTTTGCTTTGCCCAATACAGCATTCTGCACTTTGCAACACTTCCCTGTTAGTAATTAACTATTTATTAAAACTCGTTATAACATATTGAAAGAAAATAAATTCATTTTGAATGTCGCCGAACAATAAACACATCTACACTAATACATAACATAACAGGTCAGAGAACAGACAGACGGGGGCCGCGACACGACTTGCGTCGGGCCGTTTTATCGCGTTGAAGAGTAAAGTTATCTATCGAACAATAGCCGCGCGCGTTATCTAGAAGGACGGCCAAGTGCGAGCATTATCGCGGGCGCCCCGCGGCCGACGATCGGCCCGATTGTTTTGCGGGCAATTAGCGTCGGGCCCGTCTGGGCGCACGTGCCGCTCCCGGCGCCCGGCCCGCGCCAGTACACAGTGTTGCCGTTCTAGGGACTTTGTCGCTAGAACTAGCGGATTTTATGGATGTTTAGCGGGTAAAATTCTGAATTTAGCGGAATAAAACTTTTTGGCGACTTCTAACGACTTTTAGGCGGGTCAATATAATGCTAGAAAAGCAACCATCTTTATTTTAAAACTAAAGATACTGACTTGTTAAACATAATAAATCAGCCTGTTATGTAGCCTATGTTACTCAGGGTGAATGTAGCTTTCTAATAGTGAAAGAATTTTTTAAATCGGCCTAGTTGTTTTTGAGCCTATTCGTTACAAACAAACTTTCAAACCTACAAACAATGAAATCTTTCCTCTTTATAATATTAGTATAGACAAACATACACACAACAATACGAATCCACCACCAACTAAAATTCGAGGTTTCGTTTTGAGCATTCATAGGCGAATTTAGGGGGAGGCCCGCCCTTGAATTTTTAATGACCTTTTTTTTTTTAGTTGTTTATCATCTATATTAGTTTTTAGCGACATTTAGCGGCTTTTTACGGAACGATTTCTCCCATATCTAGCGGAATTTCTAAAACTGTCTAGGGACTTCTCATTTTGTCGAACGGCAACACTGCCAGTACACCGCGCGCGCTGTCCGCGAGCGGCCGCCCTGGTGGGTCCTTGTCGCTCGGCTCCTCGCACGCCGCGAACTACGCACGGGACGCTTCCCGACGGCACGCATCAAACACTTTTTGGTTCGCCATTTTTTTTCTTTGCGACCTTTGGACTGACACCTGTTTGATCGACTGTTTACCAACAAGGTCCTATTGGAAATGACAGACTTTTCAATTTAATTTATTTGTCCCATTTCCGGGATAAATAAAAATAAACAAAACTTTGTAACTAATAGAAGAGGTATACTTTGACCTCTTCCACAAGATCAATCAACGAAAACGAACTGCGTTGTCATCAGCAATAGTAAAAGAGGGAACGACATCCTTCCGCGGTCCGATCGCCGCCCGCCGGGAAAAGTTTTCCTCTATACAAAGTCCTTGTAGGTCGATGCGAACTTCGCAGTCAAAAGTTCGCGTTCGCAAAGTTATACGCACGAGTCTCGGGAACTTTTCAGTTCGACAACTTTCCACGAAAACAATTCCCGAACTGTTTCCCAGAACACTTCAAGTTGCGTACTGTCCTAATGGAAAACTGGAAAGAGTACAGAGACGATGTATAGTGACTTTGTGATCAGTTTGTAACTGTGATTAACAATTAGAAGCATGAACTTTAAAGTGTAGTGCTAATTAGAACTTATTAAACATGGCAGCAGCAATGATAAGTGACCGGGGACTTCGTAAGAAGTTAACGCAAGAAGCTATTCCGGAGAAAACTCCACGGAAACCTTCTAAGCGTAAATCAACAGCCGGCAGCTCGAAAGCTGATAAGAAAAATGAGCAAAACAACAACAAGAGAGCGAAAGTACAGACGGGGGATCCGAAATTAGACTTATTCGCGACATATCAGCCATGGGTCATACAGACGTATGGGGATTTAGCTAAAACTAAGACGATTACTTTGAAGAAGTATGGGCGGATTCTCCGCACGCTCAGAGGTGAAGAATGCAATAGTTCGGACAGTTCTAAATTCCGTTTCTGGGTAAAAGCGAAGGGTTTCCATGTGGGCAAGCCGCCTGGTTACGACGCGAAGGCAGCCGACGGCATCGTGTGCCGATACAGCGTGGGTGACGCCGAAAGGTGTACTGCAAGCGTCGAAGGTCAAGACGTTTTCAGCGGCTCTCAAAATGACCCACCGCTGTACATTCCGACCCCGCCGGTTAAGGTGAGCGATACATCATTATTTAAGGGTTAAGGATGGTATGGATTCTTAGTACATTTACATACCTGCCTTGATTTATACTATGCTTTAGTATTAACTTAATTTCACTGATTTATTTAACTCTTTTATTGGGCTTGAATATGAATTTTAAAACTTTAGACGTGATCATAGTAATTTTTATAACAAACAAAAAATTGCTATATAGGTAATGCAACCTGCCTTTTTTATAATTTAAGCATTTAAAAGTCTTCAAAGCAAATATTTGAAAATGTAAATACATGTTTGTGAGGGTGGATGAATGGATATGTATGTGTGGGTGGATGTTTGTTACTGTTTCACGTCAAAACGGCTGAACGGATCTTGATGAAATTTGGCACAGAGTTAGATTATAATCTGGAATTACACATAGGATACTACTTTTTTTCGATCATCAAGGGCGAAGCCGCGGGTGCCAGCTAGTAATACATATTTGTCTCACTAGTTCCAATCCGCTCCGGCGGCGGCGGTGGCTGGCGGAAAAACTGTTGCTGTTTGATTCATAAACAAGAACAGGTGATTTTAGTTTCTAATGTACTAAGGAAACATAAGTTACCAAGATACCTACCTCATCTTCACCGATTTAATAAATCTATGACGGCATTAATTTGTCAAAATGTTTCAGTACAACTACACTACCTATACAATTTTAAGTTAGAAAACATTTTTATAATGTGTCCTACTAATTATAAATGGGAAAGTTAGTGAAGATGGATGGATGGATGAATATTTATTACCCTTTCACGCAAAAATACTAAACGGGGTTGGGTGAATTTTAGCACACAGTTAGATTTTCGTGGATTAACACATGTTACTTTTTATCCCGGTCTACTCGGGTGTACCCGCTGGGCGCAGCTAGTTTTACATAAATCGGGTAATGTAGGGCTTAGGGATAAAAGGATGAGTTTATTAGTAGCGTTAAAAAGATAGCCAAGAACAAGAATGACAAAACAAGAAACTAGGTGATTAGCGCACAGTCCATAACTCAAGTAGAACTTATGTTGGAGAAGAAGCAGCCAGGCTGAGGTGTGAGTGGGCAGGCCACGTCGCACGGATGCACCAGGGGATAGGCAAAGATCATCACACAGTGGATGCCTGAGGAGGGACCGGCGCCGTCAACGTCGACCGCGCCGAAGGTGGCGTGACTATCTGATTATGTTTGCGGGGTTTTCATAGCCAGGGATCGCACAGGCTAGAAGAGACCTTTGCTCAGCAAAGGGACACGATGAGGGCAAGTAAAGAAAAATGCTATCCTAATTTAATTGAAGTAAAGAAGTTTTCAATTTGAATATCGACATATCGAACGCACATTGTTCCGGCACAGAATAAGTACTCCGTAATTTGCTGTTTGATTCATCATTAACAAGAACAGGTGATTTTCGCATCTATTATACCAAGGAAACATAATCTTGTAAGATACTTCACTGACAGTAGCGGCAACGCGATGTTCAAATCAACATCTCTTGCTTGTTTTTTTATTTTTAGTTAGCAATGAACTTGAAAATAGGTTAGCATTTTACTGAAGATGTTATTCTATGTACCTATTTACCAACAAATTTGGAGTCATTGACCTATCATCACCATTTATGATAAGATTAATAAGTTTGAAGAAGATGGGGATCATCGAAAGGATGAACTTGATGAAAAGTAGAACAAGCCAGATCAAAGAACAGGTGATCTGTGCCACCTCTGTACTAGGTTCGCATAACTTTGTAAGAGGTGTTATAATAATGAAATGCACAACTCATTGAAGCGGCAAGATTATCATGCGGGTTGTCTTTGATAACGGTACGTGACGGCCACGCCCCCAAGGCTAGTACTATAGTTATGAGGATGGGCTATTCAATACTGATCAGCTAATCAAAATAGATAATATTCGATTTGCTCATTTACCAGTACTATCAACTTTTTTGTGTATTTTTTATAGAAGACTTCTCAACTCCTGTGCTTTTATGGTGTTCTAATTGAAATGAATAGTTTTTACAAATTCTATATGGAATCCATAGTACTGTTGACAGCTAAAGGTCACGTGATTGACCAAGATTTCATCACACTAACAGCTAAAGGCCAAAATGAACCAAAAGTCTTATCCTTGGCAAAAATAAAAACGTGTCTAGTTCTTATGGTTCTTTCTTCTTCTGTGCATACAGCAGTCCATTTCTGTTGTGTGTGTGCGTGAACCTTATAATATTGCGAATGACGCAGTGTGTCCATGATATTAAAGAGGAACATTGAATTTTTGGTTGGAAACGAACTAGGTCTTTAAAATCTACAGAATTATTCTATCCATAGAGTTGCTTTTTTTTTTTTTTTTTTTTCGTGTGGGAAATCATCCAATGACTTCCCCCGCTCTGGGCGGAGCGGGGGGGCATGTCAGACTTGTACTGACTAAAACCCACCCATGTTCCTTCTATTGCCCTTTACGTTCCGAGGCCGCGGTATCTCTTTCGAACAACCCGCAACCCCGGCAGGCGGAGGCTCTGGCAAGCCCCTCTGTCCATAGAGTTGCTCAGGTATTATTTCCGAAATAAATTGTAAGTATCCGACGAATTCAGAACCTCATCCTTTTTGAAGTCGGTTAATGATGTAAAATGAGTAAATATTCGTTAGAACCTCATCTCAAACTCTCAAACATCGATCGTAAACTGCTACTTGTGTCTCACTCAATAATTTACACGGAAATTGTTAATCAAGAAGCCAATCAATGGCTTATCACAAACGAAACGCCCGCACAATGGGACGACGTTAATAGATTTTAGATTTTCATGCGGACCTGTAATTAAAATGAAGAAGTTTGTACTTTACATCCCATCCAAAAGAAAGATTTTCTAAAGTCGCGAGTTAATAGGATTTTTTGGTTAGCTCGTTCCATCGTTGACCTCATCTCTGCCTTTTTGGATACGATTGAGTTCAAAAGTAGGACCATCCAATATAAAAAAGTATTTATTCGACTCGTACAAAATTAACTATCAAAAAAAAAAGTCATAGACAACTTACATAGGTCCTGTATGGTGCAAAAGGCCCCTATGTCAGCATGACAACTGCGTCTATCAACTCAGCCAATATCAGCTTAGTGCTGGAGTTGTGTCACAGCGCCTGGTCTGTCACCCGCCTTCTCGATTCTTCGTCCCTCACGTTACTTTTTCTTTTAAGTTTATCCGATTGTCTAGCCAACAGGCTGACTGGCATTGCAGTCACACACTATGACTTCAGGAGCTTGTGGCTTAAGCAGCTGCTCGGATTGATCTTTAGGTTAAGCCACGCTTGTGTAGGTCGGTCCTTGAATGGACCACCACCGGTTTAATACCGTTTTAAATTTTATCTTCGCCTACAAGTTGACAGTCATCTAACCAAAATCTTGCGGTATTGCAGTAATCTGCAGGCGGTGTCCACGGTAACTATTTTCCATATACATGTATCCGCGTAACCGCGTTATTTTGGTTGGCCCATCCAAATCCACCTATGGTACTTCAACGTGAACAGGAACAGAGAGTAAAATTGTCAGTCTACAACGACAACTATTGTATTTGTTACTGCTTTAATTAATTGATTTTTGTCACACTTTCAAAAAGTTCGTCTTTCTGATCACCTGATTAAAACAACTGTACCTTGACTACACACATCAGGCTTTATAAAATCATAACGAGTACCATTAGTTATAAGACGTAGCTATAGCAGCACAGTTATACGCAACTCCTAGTTTCCCTTGCGCGCCGGGTGTTCAGACGTGCCGGGCGGGCCGCGCTCATTTATTATTAGCGGCCCAGCCTGCCTCATGTTTATTAAAGAGTCAGCTATCCCGCGAGCCTGGTCTCACCTGAACTCACTGCGGCCCAGAGATCCTCGTATTATTAATATTTTGTTCGGATATCTTGTTATTACGAGTTTAAACTAAGTCTAACTTAAAACAACACAGAGAGTGAAAACTTTAAGTAGTTTAAGTTATTTAGTAGTATCCGATTAAATCTATTTTAAAAATAGTTCGGTGGTGCATCCTTTCCGTTATTACTCATATATCTGCGTTTCAGCTACTGTCAAACGCCCAGCAAATCATTTATAGTATGACCACTTTAAGCGTGCAGTTCAAGATGGCGTTGCTTGTCAAGAAATTTTACATCGATATGTCAATTTTGGTACAACACTGGCTGGTTGAAATGGAGGTCAAGAGAACAACATGCGATTCGGGGAATGCGGGAGTCGCCAAGAGGGTGATTTATAAAACCATGCTTAGACCTGCTCTCTTGTACGGACCAGAATGGAAGAATTAAATGGATGAAAACCAATTGGATGTAGCCGAATGCTAAGTGGGATGTGTGGTGTAACGCGAATGGTTAAAATAAGGAATAAGTACATAAGGGAAAGTCTGAAAAGCTGTGTAGTAATCGGTTATTATGGTATGAACATGTAAGATGGGAACAAAAGTATGGCAGGACCAAAGAAATGATGGATGTACTGTGTGAAGAGGACGAGTAATAAAATAGTACTTATGGAAATAGAAGACGTGAAATAAATTGGGATAAAGACAGAGAAATGATTGTGATTTCAAACTTAGTACATTTATTTTAGTTATGTGGTCTGTGTTTGAAGTGTACGAAGGCTAGGTTTGTACCCTGTTTGAACAGAGCACGGCGGCGAGCGACGGTGCAGTATCCAAAGCCAGTATTCGCAGTTTCAATGGAGAAGCCTATGCAAAACCGGTGCGTTGCGGGCTTGTGGGACATTTCACCGATATCCACACATGACAATACGGACGCGGTGTGAAATTTTAAACACACATTCGCATTCAATTTATATTCGCCATGCGCTCCGGGCGTACGTTTTAGCAAAAACGCGGAGAACAATGGCTGTGGACGCGAGTGGCCGTGGCCACACATAGGAGGCACCGGCGATATGTGAGCGATAACAACGATCGATTCGTTTCTGCTTGTTCGACTTGATCGCATGTACCTACCTCCTGTCGCTTCATGTCGCCTTGATCACTCGTAGCGAATGAATCGATCAATTGTCGCGATTGCGATTACATCCTCTTGGGATCAGTCGTCATATTCGATATCTTGTCGAGTATTTTACAATTTTAATTTATTTTCGAATACAATTAAAAAAAAAATTAAGACGTACTCTTTTCATCAACGAGAGATTTTTTTAATCAGATGAGAATAAGTTCACCGAAGAATTAGCAAAAATATTAGTCTTAATAAGAACTAGACATTAATCACAATATTTTTATGCAGGTTTTCTGTAGGTATGTTAGAACGAAGTCACAATGCTGTCGGTCAATAAAACGGGTAGGTAACCAGCGAGAAAAATAAGCCGTTTCAGAAATCAAGCACGCCCTCATCCTACGTACCGCACGAACACAGTTTTCTTTTGTTTTTTTTTCAAACTCATCGGAACAACGCAACAGACAATGGATTGTGCATATATATTATATAATATTCGTTATTCATTAACTATAATTATTGAATAACGAATATGCACAATGAGAAATCGAGATCATGTTACGTTCGAAATGAAAGAAAAATCGCACATTATTTCAGTTTTCAATCTGTAAAATATCAATGTTTCGCGAGTTCTACAGATAAACTTTTGTTGTCTCCAAAACAAAGTAGGTAAGTACTGTAAGTAGGTACTTACACTTTGTATTCTTAAAACAGTGCAGATAGCCTTCGGTGGGCATTTTCTGCTAGACCGACTGCGGACATGGATTTTGAAAAAAATACAGTATTTAATTATTTATTTAACACTTACGCACACAAATAATGCACGGAAGTGAACTTAAAGACAATGGCATTCTCTAGCAGTCAACCTTTGGGTGATGCAGAGACAAACTGTATTAGACGCGCAAGACACACATATACAGTAAATTTTCTGACAGTTCTGTCTGTGTGTAGTGTTTTAGTGTATTTCTATGTGAATTACGCCAAATAGCAGGATGTAAACCGCATAGAAAAGAACTTGCACGCGAAGACTCGAAATTCAAATGCAGTTCCAAAAAGATTTTAGCCTAAATATATTAAAATGGCTGCGCCGCATTGCCAGCATTAATAAAACAAAGCTGCGGTGGTATAATTCATCAGGCAATCGGGGCTTGACACACTTGATTAAAATGAATGCTGGACCAACCGACCAACCCACAGCCAACCTCGTTTTTACCTGCCCGGAATTAAACGCTTATTAGTAAGCTGGAATGGGGACCTTTTAAATTCCTATAATTTATGGCTTTCCTAATCCTTTTGCTAATAAGATTAAGCGTGTCTTTTGCGGCGGTTTTTGCTAAAAGGAGCCTATGAAGAAGTTTTGAATAGTAAAGCATAAATATTTTTTTTAAATATTCGTATTTCATTTACGATATTCCATTTTCGAAAAATCCTCATACACGATCACGTAACACGCCAAAAAAAAAAGAAAAATACACGTCAAGCATTGGCGGACGGAGTCGTCGTTCGCCGTGGTGTACAGCAATTAAATTATTCCGCATCATCACACCGACGACGCGGCCGGGGGCTGGCTGAGGCACATGCTGCGAATCGCTTACCTTTTACCTAAAAAAAAGACGAAAGATGAGCATGAGTCGATAGCCTGCTGACAGATTTATGTTTCGGGGGATGTCCACGCCAATGGTGGTGAATGGTGCCTGTCTTAGACGTTTTTTTTTAAGAACGGTTTGCCAACTTTTGTTCAAACTACGTTTCATTTTTCTGCTACTTAAAACTACTTAAAGTTCACCTCAAAGGTTAGTATTAGTGTTTTCTGCTTTAAAATACTTTCTGCTTAGCGATTCTTAACAATGGTTAAAAGTGCTCGAAATCCTGCATGATTATTTCGGCTTAGCGCTGGGATGACATTGTTGCGAAACACTTGTGAAAGTGACAGTGGGTATTGAAAAACCAGATAAGAATAATAGGTAGGTACTGGAATTGGTCGTGTCTTTGCTTCTAATTGGACCATGCGCCAAAAGATCCTTATGCAGCTAAATTCATGACGTTGTGAGAATTTGAACATTCCATTACTCAAACGCTCGAGAGCTACTGTCAGTTTTATCACCTCAGCAAAAAAAAACTAATTCAGTATTTGCAACTCCTTCCAAATTCAAATGCAGACACGACCTCCTTGCAGTCTGTATTTTGAAACAAATGCAGTCTGACCACGACTCAACGGGGAAATAGGTGGTTAGGACCTCTGTACTCCCAGTACTTCTTATGTAGGTACTCTGTTTACCCCACAAGGGGCTAGTATAGAAAATACACTGCCGAGCGAAATAAGCGAAACAGTACCCAGCCCTCATCTGAAAATTACGTCAGTGAAAACTAGTTTTGTTTTCTAGAAACTTCTGGCACAACTGACCAACTCTAGTTTTGAGGTGATCATAGTACGAAGTTAGGAGGGTGTAGGATGCTCCTGATGCTGCAATTCACGTCTTAATTGGTGCAATGTATGGTAGTATGTGTACAACTTTTAAGCTGACGTAAAATATGTTTGCAGTTGTTTGTTGGGAGTTAGTTAGTATTTATTTGTTCTATAGGTTTGTTGAGATTGGGACTGGCTATAACAAGGTGCAAAAGGTCAATACACATTATTTTATGTTCCTTGGTTTTCAAATGAGCTAGTAATTCGATAAAAAAAAACGAGAATTAGTCTCGATTAATCAGTCTAAATTAGCTAGTTAAAGTTGAACCTTGAAATAATCTGAAATAAGGTCCATAATCATAATCACAGTATCGTTTGCGTCTCATAACCCCAGGGCTACGGTAATTAGTGCTACGCTACAGTGTAGCACTTATTTGCTACGCCAGTACGCCTACGCCATCTATAATTCAAATTTATCTTTCAAGAAAGCCATAGGTAATATTGAAAAGAATGCTTGTAAAAAATACGCTATTGGATTTTCAACCCTAGCTCGCTGGGAGTTAAAATCATATTTCAACAGTGCAATAATATTTAGGCATTCATTTAGATGTCGCTTCTTATTAATGAAAACGGACAAGAGCAAATAAAGTCCCGTATAAAGTTACGTACAGCTTCTATTATTTCATAAATCGTCCCCCTTCAAACTAATATTAACATTGCACCACAAAATACCCACCAATTACAAACCGGACCGGATCGCGCTCGGCACGTGGCTAACAAAGGGTCAGCACAAGCCTTGCCATTGTAAGAATGACCCTACGATACGAACTCGAATGCTCTATCCCCCTAACTGAGAACGGGGATTTTTAGGATTTCGTACCTCTAAAGGGTAAAACGGGCGAGTCGCTCATGGCCGGTTCTTAAAAACGTTTCGACATTGTGTATTTAACTCAGTAAGTTTTCTTAAAGTAAAATACTTACAAATCAACCCCTTTTTTACAAATGCAACCTACAAAGCCGAAGAGAAGGTTTTATTTGTATGACCTGCAGATAGTTGTTTCGGGTCTGGCCGTTTGTGTATGTGACTTTAAATGTTTGTAAACGCACTCACGATACAGGAGACATTCCTAGTGTGGGGCAACGTCTTTTTAAAAACAAAAAAAAAAGTATATTCACAAAAAATCCACAGCCACATAAAGAAGTCAAGCCCATTGGTGGTTAATTTTAAAAATGGTTTGCAATCGTTCAAGTTAAATAAAACCATTGTCTCGGCCAGGAGCTCGTGGCTAAATAATAGCAGCCGCTCGGGTCGATCTTTAGGTTAAGCATCGCTTGCCTAGATTGGTCTGTGGATGGGTGACCACCCGTTACATACCGAGTTTCCTCCGTGCCTCGGAAAGCACGTTAAGCCGTTGGTCCCGGCTGTCATTTGTAGATCTTTGACAGTCGTTACAGGTAGTCAGTGTTCCGAAAGTCTGACAACCAGTCTTACCAAGGGGTATCGCATTACCCAGTACTAACTGGGTTGTGGAGGTCGGATAGGCAGTAGACCATGAACAATACTGATATTCAGCTGCATCCGGTTAAACTGGAAGCCGACCCCAACATAGTTGGGAAAAGGCTAGGCAGATGATGATGTCTCGGCCATTTAAAATCGACACTTTCGGGAATGTAGAAGTTACGCTAGGTATTTATAAAAAAATTGCTGTCCTGGCAGACGTTGTTGACTTTGGTGCAGCACCTTCTAGGAACCCAATGACACACACACAAAATTTCTTCCAAATCGGTCCAGTTGTTTAGGAGGATTTAGGTGACAAATACACGTACTTACAGAGGAATTTTGTATATGAAGATACGTCCTACATTAATCTCATTAAGACACGATTCAATAAAACGAAACTTCTTAACAGTTATCCCACACATTATATGACAACTTTAATCCCGCTTATACTCACCCACACAATCTCCCAGAAATTCGGACACCGCTGCACAACACTGAAACCCTGGTCAAGATCCGAGAACTGTATAATCCGGCCGACCCGGACCATTGTAAAAATTACGCCATAAATCCGGAGCGAGCGCCGACGACGGCCCGCCGCGGCCCGCCTCGTAAATTATACACAGGGCTGGCCCACGATCCGTGGATATGGAATACCTATATTATAGTAGCTGCTAAGTTTGTGTAGTGTTTCATGGTTTCTTTAAAGGCATGGCTATAGTCGGGATTTACTCCGCCATTTTGTTTTTTCAAACTCAAAATATTTAATCAACTTACCGGGCCGTCCAAAACTGCGGTGAGTTGTCGAAATTCTAACTAGTGGTGAAATTCTGGGTTCTTGACCAGGGTTTCAGTTTTGTGCAGTGGTGTCTAAAATTCTGGGAGTTTGTGTGTTTGAGAGTTATTCGAATTAATTCGTTCTTATTTAACCAAGTTATTCGTGCATGCGGGAAAACACAGAACTAAATAAAATAATGCACTAAGTTTGACATATCGATACAACTTTTCTTGATAAGAAACGCCAACTTGAACTGCACACGAAGAGTGATCATACTAGAGCTTTATAAAGGAACGTGTATCACTCAACCGAATCCACGTTACGATGTTTAGCGAAGTTCCAGGCATCTTCTTTGTTTGAGCTAATTAATTAATTGTCAGGGTCATCAAATCAACTTTGTAGATTCTCCCTTTCTATCGTCACAAATTTTTCATTGCAACCTGTTTTTTTGCACTGATTAAATGTTTTAACTGTTAATGTCCACCAATCCACTCATACCCAACTACACAACACCCTGTAACCCACCACAGTTCTCGGGACTTTACCTAATCTAAACATATTGTTACGTCTCCGAAACTACAGCAGATAAATCAATTTGTCGGATGTAACAACCCTAGATGTAGGTGCGAGGCGGCGTCGGGTGCGACTTCACAAAGGCGCGCCGAAAATATATAGATAGCGATAGATAGTGTTGTACCTAGTGTTACATGTTACAGAGTAGGCAGTAAGTCTGGTGGTCTGAGGCTTGTTAGAGAACTGACTGAGAAATGCGAAAGCGCTGTAAAGCGATGCAAGACAAGGATGCAGTAAGAAGAGCATGGCAGTACCGCTAGTGACTTTTTTTGCACGAATTGTTCATCGTGTGCTTTCGCGTGGGACTTTTTCTTACGGTTGTGTCCTGCGGTCCGCCCACCTGACGGGTTGTTTGCCAACAACCTTTTTTTTAATGGCATTTCGCAGGCAACTCTTGAGGTCGTTAGCTGCTCAACCGGACTATCCTGTGGGTGCGTTGAATTTAGGGTCTCCGGCCAAGGAATCAACAACCAAAACGGTTTGTGGCTTTTAATACCCAACATGATTCACTAAGGTGATAGTTTTTCTTGGTAGACGTCCATGTTAGTCTAGTTAGAGGCCGTATGCGCTTCTTCTGCTGAACTTTGCTGGAGGATTCAGGTCTGGGCTATCGATTGAGGAGAGGTGGTCAGGTTATATCTCACCTCCTTTACATGGATGACCTGAAACTCTTTGCCCCCAACGATTCGCAACTGATGGAACTACTGAAGGTAACTGAAACCTTTAGTAGTGCCATCAGTATGGAATTTGGTGTGGACAAATGTGCGGTCATGCATGTAAAGCGAGGGGAAATTGTGGAATCTGTGGGAACCCAGCTCTCGGATTCCATACACCTTAGATCCCTCTCAGCAAACGAAACCTACAAGTATTTGGGTATGTCGGAAGCGTTGGGTATCAATGTTGCTGACATGAAGCAATCGTTGAAGGAACGCTTCTTTGGCCGCCTGAGAAAAGTATTTAATAGTCTTTTATCAGGTGGAAACAAGGTGCGTGCTTTCAACGGTTGGGTCATGCCGGTTTTGATGTACTCTTTCGGCATACTCAAATGGACTCAAACAGAACTAGATGCTCTGGATAGGAAAGTGCGTACATTGTTGACGACATACCGTATGCATCACCCACGGTCTTCGGTTATGAGACTGTATATCCCACGGAGTTGTGGTGGTCGAGGCTTTTTAAACGCCAAGACTCTTCACAATCGTGAGATATGCAGTCTCAGGGAGTATTTCTTGGAAATCGACGTGGGGATGCATCTAGATGTGGTTACGGTGGACAAGGGCTTTACCCCGCTCTCCTTGGCTAAAGAGAACTGGCACAAACCTGTAGTTCTTGACACTAACGACCGCAAGGAGGTATGGCAGAGTAAGGAGCTTCACGGAGGCTTTTTCCGGGCCCTACATGGACCCGATGTAGATCAATCAGCGTCCGTAACCTGGCTACGTTCCGGGGATCTCTTTGGAGAAACCGAAAGTTTTGTCTGTGCAATTATGGATGAAGTTATGATGACGAATAACTACCGGAGATTTATTGTGAAGGATGGCACGGTTGACATAATGTCGGGCATGTCACCGTCCGGGTGAATCAATTCGACACATTATCTCCGGTTGTTCCCGTCTAGCTAACGGAGAGTACTTGCATAGACACAACCTTGTAGCCAGGATTATCCATCAGCAACTTGCTCTAAAATACAGCCTTGTGGAATCGGAAGTGCCGTACTACAGGTATGAGCCCGACCCAGTTCTTGAAAATGGCAATATCACATTGTACTGGGATCGCTCCATCATCACTGACAGGACTGTTGTGGCCAACAAGCCTGATATAGTGGTGGTGGATCGATCAGAGCGGCGCGCAATGATTATTGACATAACAGTCCCGCATGATGAGAACCTCGTGAAAGCCGAGAAAGATAAACAAATCAAGTATATTGATTTGGCTCGCGAGGTTGTCGACATGTGGGATGTGGACTCAGCGATCATCGTGCCGATAGTCGTATCTGCCAATGGCTTAATTGCCAAGAGCCTCGACCAATACCTGAGGAGGCTCTCGTTAGGCAGCTGGATCAAGGGCTTGATACAGAAAGCGGTACTCCTGGACACGGCTCGTATTGTTAGGACGTTCCTTTCTCTGGAGCCCTGACCGCCGGTAGCTTGGACCCTGTTCCCGATACCGGTGGGCTACTATTTTTATATTTTTAAATGTTTTTTTTTTATGATTTTAAGAAATATTTAAAAATTTAATGATATGTGGAGAAAACAATAAATGTACGAAAAATATAAATTAGAGTACCAAAATTGAAAACTTACACAAAAGTAAAGTGAGCGGTTTATTTGCAAACAACAAGTAGATCTTCTGTCTGTGCATAAGTTAAGGTTTGAAACAATTCAAGTATTGTTTTTACAGCTATAATAGTTTAATCTATAGATACTTAGTTTTCTTTATTATCTATTGTACAGAAATGGGCCTAAAAATGAGAAAAATCTTTCCACAAAGACGTGTTTGGAGGTTGCATTAGACGCGCATACAATATCATTCCGTATCTTGTTAGTATTGTCATTATTGTACGTAAACTTGGTGTGTTTTTTAATGAGCTGGATGAAATAAAACTGAACTGGCGCAATATGGATATACTATCAACCATATCTAACCTTTTGGGGACCGATTTTGTGTTTGAAATTGAGTAACAAAATAAATGTCGATTATTTCTTATAAAACAGTAGGTATGTAGTACCTTAAGGATTTCATACTTATAAGTATTCTGTTGTCCAACCACAAGTCAGGACTCCTTCAAAATTTCGAAGTTGTGTACGCAAATGAATGATTAACGAATCTTACTGGAGACTTTTCGATCGATGGGATATTTTAATTTTACTAGGCACTCTAGGCAGGCAGGAATTGACAGGAGTCCTGTTCATCGGCGCGGCGGGACAGTAGGATAATTCACCGTAATAGTTCTCCTGCCCTGATCCTAATTTATTTGTGGTCGGTGCACGTGCAAGTCTTCTTCGTCCATACTTATTCGTAACTCGTCATTACATCAGACACTTCCTTTCAAGAAATAATCAATATCAATTCCAATATTCATTGTTGCTATGGCTGATTACGTTCATGCTATAATCCTACAAGTTATAACTAATAATTTTCAAAAAACTTTGTAAGTACCTATTCGAATTTCGAAAAGAAATACCATAACAAAAGACACCATGTCAAATATCTATTACGGAAAGGATTTGTTCTCTTTTCAAAATATTTTCGGCTGCAACCAGTGTTCACTTTATGCGGCATAACTTTCGTTCCAGTTTTAAAACTTTTGATTTTATAATCCTACAGGTGGAATCCATCGCTTTAATTACTATGAAGGTTTTAACAAAATTCGTGTCACGTTCACATCGGCAAGCATTTTAAGAAAAAAATAGGTCATACAATGGTAGAAAAATAAACCAGCTAGCATATTGATTGATGGCTGATGTACCGGATGGACGAGAGAGTCCGGCCCGGAGCGCTTCTATCTACCAAATAAATGGTGTTCAAAATAAGTTTTTTATGGAAGGCGCCACAGTAGCCCGCCAAATTGCTGCGGGTTGTTCGAAAGAGATACCGCGGCCCCGGGCAATAATTGCCCTTTACGTTACAAACTAAAACCCACCCATGTTCCTTCTAATATAGAAGGAACATGGGTGGGTTTTAGTCAGTACAAGTCTGACACTCCCCCAAGTTATTTGATGATTACCACCCCAAAAAAGAAAGCCCGCCAAATTCATTTTTTTGCAATTTGGAGGTCAGTGTCAGGTTGGATATTGATTAAAATATAAAAATTCGCGACCATAGCAACTATACCTGCCTGCCTTTACAGAGTTATAATAATTAATACCTTAAATACAACTCTGTACGTTGATTGCACTTCAATAAAATGACCATTTCCTGAAAAACTCACATAATGGGGTCAAAAAGAAGGGGTTAAATGATTAAAATTCAATAAATCTATATTTTTAACGGTTACAATTCATATTTTAAGTAATATTAAATATACACTACTTGTCATTGATCTGTAAAATCGAAAAGACGTCGAAATATTTTAATACTAGACTACCCTGCACTTTTACCATATTTCTCTTTTTGCATTTTTCGTATTTTACATAATAACATCTAGTGTCGGATACTGAATATCCGAAGCGCTCATTACCCGACTGCTGCCAGGAGAGTTATTTTGCGTATGTTTTTGCCATACGACTTGATCATCCCTTACCAGGGCATCAGAAGTAGCACGGAAAGTTCCCCGTCAACTCCCGAGAAGCAAAAAGAGTTGCAAGTAAGAAATAGCTGCAGCTCATAACGCGGACTTAATGTAACTTATTTGTGTTTGCTTTTAGTACTACGCTGGTCTTTCTTTAACTGGCTACATAATTTTAAAAACTATACACACTGCTAGGTTTCTTAAATCTGAAGACTTATAATTTGAAAGTGAGTGATTTTATATACAGTTTTCACAATCACGCACACACTGAAACTCATACCTATAAACAAAACTGACTGGCTTTCCTATTAATTTTATCCCATTCGGGAATCGAATTCAAGAAAGTCCAATCACTCACGTTTTGCAGGTATCAAAACAGCAACACATGTAGTGTTGCTGTTTTGATAGGTACCTGCAAAACTTCAATACGTTATCTGTAGTGATGTCCTTTTTTCGGAACACAATAATCTAACATTTTTAGTTACATACTCCTTAGTATGTATGGAATTCTGAAATAGGTATGTATAGTTCTACATCCTCTAATATAGCGCGCCCGGGCTCATTATAATTCTCGTGGTAGTGCGGTAACTATGGCAGTTTTGCACGTTTTCATTATCGCCCCTCGACATTATCGCGACCATACTTATCCTTTTACACTTTAAACTATACTAGTGATAATTTATATTCTCTCCTATCTATAATTGTCCGCTCATAAATAGGGATGCGACATTCAAGATCCGATTTTTAATCGATATCGACAATAAGATACACCTTTTATACTTTTAATATGTTTTACTCGAAAGTTCGCAAAATAAATGGGTTATGGAAAGTTACTCAGGGTGTAAAACAAAGGTGTCCCATATTTAAATGAGTCTCATACGGCATTTATTCAAATTAAACACCAAACAAACAGATATCGTGAAAATATCCTTTTAATTGTTCAAACGGCAACTCCATGATAATTCAGTTCTCTATCAGCGGGCCGCACGCAACAGTCGCACGACATATTTTACCTTTTTTGTTCCGGGAAATGCAAAAAGGACACGCATGACGCATGGAGGCGCGACAAAAAGTTGCGGCGCATTCGCATTGCGGGCGTACGTCTGGCGGCAGAGTACCAGGATCGCAGCGGCGCGAGGAGATAAGTAATTCTGTGCTCGGTCGGGGGCCGGGTTGGCGGTCGGGGGAGGGGGTAAATGCCCGCGCGGCGGCGGCGGGTAATTGGTTCGCGCCGCCCGAGGCGAGCCCGTAGTATCGCGCTTTAGCGACGGGCGCCCTCCGGTGTCGGGCGCGCATTATACGCCGGTGGAGTCGAATTAGGTGTAGATTTTTTAGTTGTTTTACTTTACTTTATTTTTATGTGCCGGGTTGTAGGATATTTAATTTATATTAGGATTATTAGGATGGATGTTGGATCTGCTGTGTAATGTATATTTTGGTCTTAGCTGTAGCGTATCATTCTGCAAAAAAAGTAATATTTTTTCACTATGAGCCATGCAAAGAGCTGATTTCCATTTAATTTATTTGTCAGTACCTCCTTACTTATAGCTGTAGTAATAGCAAAATTATTCAGGTGTCAAACTACTTCTTACAATTCATTTGGCCAGTCATTACTGCCACCCATTAAAATGAAATTGAGAAATGAATGGGAAAAAGAAATGGTTCGTTATTGATTGTTGGTAAACCATAAATATGGACTTATACTGTAAAATAATAAAGCCCATCAAAAATTGAATACTTTTAATAACTAATCAAAATTAAGCATGTAGCACAGTAGCAATATTACTTACAACAAAAGAATTATCCTCGTAACTAAACTTGTCGACTCTATACCACTCCGGGCGGCTGTTTGTCATGCTACCGCGGAGTTATAGCTATGTCATGTGGCCACCGGCGCGCCACTTTATACATCCGACCGACGGCGCTACCGCCCGCCACGAGCGCGCACACCTCCTGCCAACACATGTATACCTAGTACTTTAGCTATCGAGTGCTATGTCGGCACCTACTCTCTCCACTGAAAAGTTAACGTTTTGCGCCAAAGTTCCCTTTATTATATTGTTAGAGGTTCTCACATCGTATATTCTATTACGATTGAGATATTACTTGAATATTGAGAGAGATTGACGTAAATATGGTAGCGAAGTCGGATTTGAGCAACAGATTATCTCAAACGAATTTTGGAACTATAACTTTGGCAAAGATGAATGCGATCGACTGAACAGTAATTGCAAAAATGTTAATTTCAATATAGTCGGACAATTTGCAAGACATAATGTCTTTATCAGCCACGGGACGAATGGCAGAGAGAAAGGGGGAAAACTGTGGAAACAGTATCTTAAGTAGTTTGAAAAGTTTTCAACTCGGATCCGGCTGAATAAAGTTGAATCTTTTAGCTAATCTTTAACACGCTTGTGCGGTAATCCGGGATTAAACGAGGATAAGGAGGTATCAGCTGGTTATTATTAATATTTTAATAAAAAAATATAATCAGTAGTCTTTGGGTGAAGTAGTTAGACTACACGCATAATACTACAATTAGGGACAAGGAGAGCTTTGTTTGACCTGTTAGCTAGTTTCTTTCTTAGGTTAGGTACACTAGTTCAAGTTTCCTAATATCTTTGTTTAACCGACTGCAATATCAAATTTGGGGCAAAACGAGGAACTCCGGTTTGAAAAGCAAAAATGACCACAGCAAAGTCTACCGTAAAATCTAGGACAAAGACGTTAGTTTCACTCATATGTATGTCGTATGGACCAATTCCATAATTTCGCTCCTGTGTTCGCTACAAATCATTGTAGCCGGAAAGTTTTGAGTATTCACGTGAAAATAACAAATGAAATGTTCCTGTGTTCGTCACGGAAACGTACATGAGTCCCATGTGAGACTTGCTCGCATACCAACCGGCTGAAACAAGCCACTGACGGAGTTACTGTTTCTGGGATTACGTCGCTTGCACTGAAATCAGAGCTGACAATGGTATCCTGAAAATTAGTTAGCAATATGCCCTGTATTTCTTGTTGCATTTCATTCTTGAAGTGTCTGATGGAATTTTAGAGTAGGGTCTTTGAGGAGTTATTAGGAAGCGCATTTTATTTTCCAAAGTAGTTTTGCTGTGAAGCTGTGATCCTTTTCCAGCTAAAAATTCGGTTTGAAGGTATTACAATTCCACGATATTTTTTAACGACCCGGTAAAGAATACCAAGAATGGTTTATTTTTTGCATGTTGAACAAAGTAAGCGAAATATATTGTGGAACCATAATAATTTTAAAACCGTATAATGTTCAATATTTTATGAATTAATTACGTTCAGTGAATAGCACGAAATCTATATCTATACTCTATCTATATACTTATAATAAATCTGTAGAGAGGTCAATTCTGTACATGAAATATATTTCCAAAATAACTATCAGGGGGTGATTAGTGATCGATACTGATGCCAAAAATGCAATCAGTAAAATTTTTGTCTGTCTGTCTGTCTGTCTGTCTGTCTGTCTGTATGTCTGTATGTTCGTTATAGAAACAAAAACTATTCGACGGATTTTAACGAAACTTGGTACAATTATTCTTCATACTCCTGGGCAGGTTATAGTATACTTTTCATCACGCTACGATCAATAGGAGCAGAGCAGTAAAGGGAAATGTTGGGAAAACGGGAGAAGTTACTCCATTTTTTAAGCTTCCGTCGCGTGTGTAGCCTTAATGGTTAAAGCTACACAGAAATCATGTATGACGGAAATGTTCTCCTTAAAATTATTTAAAAATTATCCTACAACAGCATATGTCTATCTTTAATGGTTGACTCACAATAACACGTGTAACTCCCGATAGCCAAGCAGTTCGGAGCTTTCTTATTATATTTGTCTACTCTTACGTTTATAACACTCTCACTCATCTCTTATTAAAAACAATTAACATTATTACCTATTCAATAAAAAAAGAATCATATAAATCGGTAAAGAAACACCAAAGTTATACGTGAAATACGCTAATAAGCCATCGCGCGTGAATACTGAATCATGCCATAAGGATTATTTTTGTGTGCGCTCGACGCGGCTACCGTAATATTTGGCTATTGATGCGAAGAGACGTTCAGAGTTTTCGACCTTATTGACAGACAATGCTTATCAGCGGGACTTTTAGTCTTTAAATAGTTTATTTTTAGATTTCTTTTGTTGTTATTTTATAAAATAGGTATTAGTTTTTTTTTTAATATTCGTTCAAATTACAAATTATTAATAGTTTACATTTTATTTCTTTTTAGGTGAAGTAGTAGTAAGTGGGTACGCATAGGTTTTTAGATACCTACCGAGTTTTGGCTAATTTATGATCAGTTCTTTTATATTATGTTGTTAAAAGCGTAGGTACTTTTATTAATTATAGTTATAGGTATTATTAATTATAGTAGTTATAGGTTTTTATTTTTAAGTGAAGTAGGTATAGGTAGGTAGTATTGGACAGGCGTTTTAGCTTTATTCTCATTTCTTTTTTTGTTTCAAGTTGTACTTACCTACATATTTCTGGGTATAGTTCTATTAGAATTATTTAGTTATAGTACCTACATAATTTGGTAATTAATAAATTTTTATAGATAATAATAATTATACTTAGGCATAAATAGATATAATTTAGTACGTAAGTACTTAAATTATATCTATAACTGAATGCCTTTCAATTATTTTCATTAATCCTTACTAATATTAAAAAAGCGACAGTGAGTTTGTTTGTTTGTTACGGCTTCACGCCTAAATGACCGAACCGATTTTGATGAATTATGGTACAGAGATAGTTCGTACCCTGGAGACGGACATAGGCAATTTTTTTTTAAGTGACAAATGTGAGAGGAAGAGGGAAGAAAAGGGGAGAGAAAGATACATTTTTTCGATCATCATGAGGGTTAAAGTTAGCATTAGCCCAAAGTAACTATGCCACGCGGACGAAGTCGCGGGCGGAAGCTAGTATCTAATAAAAGTAATAAAAAAATGACACAAAATCCGTCATGCGTATCCCGCATCCGCCCAAATTTCCCCGGTTTCATCCTAGTTTCGTTCTCAAAACTTCCGGTCGTAGGTACTCCGAACTTCCGGGTGGGCCCTTTTAAAACGCCATGGTACTCCTACAGAACCCTTGACCATTGCTTGAACGCGAGAAAAAAAAAACGGTTTTTTTTCTACCAGGAGTTCATAAGAGTCCGGAGTTTTCATGTTCACGTGAAAAACCAGTCTATAATGCTCTATATAGATTAGTCATATTATGATAGAGCTGGGTTTGGATTGAAAAACTACGCTAAATTTATCTTGTTACCGCCTTACCATAAACTATGGGAAGCACTGGTGGCCACGGTATAAACATAAACCATGTTATGATGCCGTAAATCAGAACATTATGTGTGCAGAGCGCACCTTAGTTTTTAATACTACCATCAAAGGCATAGGAGTTATAGTTCGCTTAAATCAAGTGGAAGGCTGGAGTATAAAGTCTATAAAGCGATTTTATTTCTGGAGTGTGTAGCAGCGCTTTTAAAACTTTTTTTGTTGGGAAAGTGGTTAAAAGATGGACCTACCTACTTATGTTGACCACGCCTCCAAGTCATATTAAGATTATGTGATTATGTCTTGCTAAGTATCGACTATGACTTACGAGTCCACATATGACCAAATCATTGATTGCTAAAATATAGTTTTAAGAAATTTTTCAAAGATAAACAACGAGTGTCCCCTTGTATTTTCAAACTACTGTCTTTTTACGCCTCTTCAATTGAAGCAGGATCTTTTCGAACGAAAACATCATTCTTATTATAATTCGAACTTCGTAGGGAAGGCCCTTTTCGGTCATTAGTCGCCGGTCGCCGCCCGGTTCGCACGGGCTTGGCGCGGTTAAAGTAGGGTTGCCAGTTTTAATGGCACTGTTACTTTATTTATTTATGTTTTTTAGCTTGTGAGTTGTGCCACAATGTTGAAACTGTTGGAACAAGATTTGGTATCTGAAAAGAGAATTCGATAGAGAGAATTCTAGAAGATATTATCGATTCCAATTAAATACCATTAGAGTGATTAAATAATAAGGTTTAATGAAATCATGCAAATCCGCCAAGTCATTGTATATTCAACTTATATCTCAATGCACGTGAGTTGTTAGTACAACTTTAGATTTCTTTTTCGTCTTCCCTTGTTGCAGCTGATTACCAGTATTTTAAATGGAATGACAGCCCATTAGCCAGAAGTCAGATAGGCAGTCGCTCCACTTAAAATACTGGTACACAGCTGCAACCGGTACGATTGGATGTCGACCTCAACTTAGTAAAACGTTAGGCAGGTGATGTCTGCTCGCTTTCCCTAGGTCCTTAATCTCAAAGCTAAATTTGTTCTGACTACCACTCCCACAAAACGTTTTCTCTTCAAATCAGCCCCCGCAAAAGTGTGACTAACGCAATATCATAAATACATCTCTCATGTATCTCTAAAGACTGTTTAGAAAAAAAACCGCACCAAAATTTAAAAAAAAAACATGTTTTAAATGAATAAATCTAAAATTGGTAGTGGTAGCCCTTCTGGGACGGTAGGGCGCTGTCGGGAGCGGTCGTGGCCGCGCGACGGGGCGCATAAAATACGCCGCGCGATGTCGTCGGCTACACTACACGATGTGTCACGGATACACGACCCGAGTAGAGATGTAGTGAAGGTCGGATACTGTCGATATCGGTAAAATGTTTATTCATTTTTTCTTACTCTTTTTTCGGATATTTCATTCATGTGTTTTCTTATGCGTATTGATATATTAGACCAAACCATCAATCGTATTCTACTAGCCAAATCGCCCAACCATCTTCGTCACCCACACCGATATAGATACAAATTATGCGCACATTTACACCATCTTAACACCTAAAAATTAAACTCAACATCGACAAAAAAGAGACTTGGCACAAGCCCTACGGCTCGGTGCCCTCGCATGCAATCAGTCGGGGCGAGCCACGGCGACGCCACTCAGCGCGCCTCGTAAACGTTATCGGGTACATCGTAAAAACGCTACGTAAAATGGCGAACGTGCCGCCAACCGGCCCGCACACGTTCCATATTTGAATTCGAACGTTGGAACTATAGAATGTGTTTGAAAATTGAAGCGAATTTTTAAGATAAGCTTAGCAAAGTGATATTGCATGTTAAAGTTTGCAATTTTAAAAGGAAATAAAAAGTAGTTTGTTAAATAGTATTGGTAAAATTATGAAGATGTATTAACGATTTCTTACCGCTGAATATTTAGAAAAGGCAATAAAAGATACTTTTCGCGATGGTTTTCAGTTAGAACCTAATTAAGGCTTAATGTTTTGGTTAGGTACACGTTTGTATTAAATTATATGATGAGAAATTCTGAGGATCTAGTCTTAATTCGTTAACATTATCATAATTGTAGACAGATAGTCCTGTTGATTACCTTGAGTTTTACTCGTATAGTTTATACCGAAACACCAAACGTGACCATTCTTGCGACAGAAAAACAAAAATTGAAGCTGAAATTAAAGTTTCACGCTAATCGAAACTACTCACTCTTAAGCAAAACAGCAACTTGAAAACGTCAAACCTGAACGTTCCCTTCGAACTAAGCCTCCCCTTGCAAGACGAAATACAGCACTAAATCATGCAACTTTTAGAGATCCCTCGGATCCGAGACGTGGCGGAGGGGCCCGCAGGCAAATTCACACCCCAATTAGTGTCTGATCGAACTTGCGCGAGTGGGCTACGTTTGGACCCTCGGTATAAGATGTACAGATGACTAGAACTGGCCTCTTTCATATTTTTTTGTAGTCGAACTCAAATATGTCGCTTTATTTCTTTCATTTTACAAATTAAAGTTCCACAGGGTTGGGGCTTTATATACTAGTATTTTAACATTACTTGAAAGAAATAGGAAATAATCTAAATAAAAAAAATTGGTTGTTTGTAAAGTAGGTTTACGATCGAGATGTTTACGTGATAACTAAACCTCACGAGCGCGATCGATCGATCGCGCCTCACGAGCGCGATCGCGCTCGTGGGGTTTTGGTGTGACACAAGTTTCTGAACATGTCACCCGACTAAAACGATTTTAAAGACGTTATCACGTTAAAAAATACGTCTTGCCATTAGGTATTTATCTTTATTTAAAGAAGAAATCTTGTTGTCATCTATGAAATCTCACACGACAAATATGAAAACTGTACAATACAGCTTTGCTTTATTTCGATGGTGCAAACCACATTACACACAACACCCAAATACCCGACCACCAGACAAATAAAATGTCCTAACCCTCCATCCATAACCCCTTAAATGGCCCATTGTTGTCCCCAAACCATAAGTTGAGACATCGAGAATCCACCGCGACAAACTCGATTTCACGTCAGGATCCGTTGCGGTAAACGAAATAACTGTAGAACTGCAGTTTCAGTCACAGTTTCTTAACCTCATTTTGTCGTTTTAAGCCTTTTATAAGTGAAACCTGAATTTTTAGACCTTAAAGCTGATTATGACTGTATTCGAGTTGGTTATAGGACATTAACAGATCTCACACTATCTAGTCACTTCATCAAACTGGTTTCTGCCCGCGACTTCGTCCGCCTCTAAGAAGCATATTGTACAGAGTAACACGAGAGTACTCTGTAACCCAGCTATTTATCACTGAAAGAAAATTTTAAATCAAATGCGTGGTTTCGGAGATTTCATCCTACATCCAACCTTTTTCTCATTTTAATAATAGTGTAGATGGCATAAAAACCCTCATTATTCCGTAATGAAAAAAACAACAATAATAATGACAATCCAATGTCACATCCAGCATCTTTACAATCGGTTACCAATTCAGCGGCGCCTATACCCGGGACGGGGCGGTCCCGGCGGCGTTTAATTCCATTCCCGATCCCCTTCCCGGGTCGCCGCGCCGCCAGCTTAATGAGATATTACAACTGTAAAATTATGTCCTCACCTGATCTGTACTCCTGGTACAATTTGTTCGACAAATCAATAGGATTAAAGGGTATTTCGGTATTTAATCAAGGTTAAATTGGGTATAAGCAGATCGAAATGGAATCATTTTATAGCTGGGCTAAGTAGGAATCAATAAAAAGGTTTCGTCGGCGTCGGATCATTTAGGCTATTTTCGATTATTTTTATCCGACTAAACCAAACCACTCGATACTAACGGATCCAAATCGATAATAATGTGACTACTACTCTAGTATGTAGATAAAGCCACAATAAAAACAAAAAAAAAATGTTAAGTATATCGATATTCACACTTATTACCATCGACAAACACTATACAGTTGTTTTATTTTGTAAAATCAAATAAATGTTTTAACGAAGATCGCATCTTAGCTATTAAAATGCTAGTAAAGAAGGGTGCATTGTAAAGTCTTTACCACCAAAAAGTTGTTAAAAATATTTGTCGATGTCCATTTTAGCTAACTCCTAACTGGCCACTTTATTATTTATCTAGACTTCTTTAACATTGTGTCAAAAAAAAATACTTAAAAATCTTGTCAGAAACTAAAAATCTTGTCAGAAACTTTAAAATTTAAATAGATACGGGCCATTTCTATTAATTTCAAGATTCTGACACGACTTTCAATTTGAATAGTTTTTATGACAATAATTAGTTAATAAGTTCAGTTCAGTTAGTTATTATCTCTGAAGGGATGAACAAAGTTATATCTTTAAGTTCACCCACATTTCGCTAGTTACGTTTAAGTTTAAGTAGCCATATATCGCGTTCCCAAGTTAAAGCGTGTTGACAGACACACGGACAACAAAGTGATCTCATAAGGGTTCCACTTTTTATTTTGGGATGCGGAACCCCTAAAATGCGTATCAGCGACTAGCACTTACTCATACGTGTTCCAACTTCCACATGTTATCATTCCATCCGGATGAATTACGATTTTACATAAAAATAATAAACAGGCGGCCAGACCCGCACTAAAAAGCATATCTTTTTCTTCCCCGGATAAGCCGCGGGCCGGGATTGCGGGTTCCCGGGTCGCGGGATCCCGGGTGTTATCAAGTTATCAATTTGGCCCGCCCCGCCATATGTTGAGATCGGGAGTGCGGGACGGGCCATCCTTTGTGTCTGCCCGTTTGCCGGAGTGTGGGTGAAGCGATACGGAATAAAATGCTCTAGTTAACTGTGTGCTTTGTTGCTTAAGTTATAGAATTGAATTTTAATCTTCAAAATTACGAAACAAGGTGAAATGTATGTCAATGTTACCATTTCTGTAAGTAAAAATAAAGAAAAAAAAATGCCCCAGTGAAAAAATAAACAATTAACATACAAGACATCACATATGTTTGTAAATACATTAGAACGGAACAAAAAGTTGATCTTGCACGCCGTGACTGCGACAAGTAGGTCACCACTCAGCATGATGCTGTGCTATGGTAGCCCACAGCACAGCGCACACAGCAAACACAAATTGTACACCTTTTTTTGGATGGGTAATCACCAAACAACTTCTTCCGCTCTGGGTGGAGCAGGACGGAATGTCAGACTTTTACTGACTGCCATCCACTGCTTACTGATGAAAGCCATCCAGGTTCCTTCTGTGTTCTGGGGCCCGTGGTATCTCTTTCAAACAACCCAAAATCCTGGTTAAATATATACTAGAGGCCATATCACTAATTGTCATTGAGCTTTTTTTTTTATGTATATCTCCATAGACATGGACAGGAGCTCGTCGCGAATACCAGCCACTCGACCTTTGGGTTAAGCCGTGCTTGTCTAGGTTGATCCGAGGATTACAAACAGTTTCCTCCGTGATTTGGAAAGCACGTTAAACCGTTAGTCACGGCTGTCATTTGTAGATCTTTGACAGCCGGTAAAGGTAGTCAGTGGCCCGAAAGTCGGACTACCAGAAAAGACTGACCTCCACAACCCTGTAGGTACTGCAACCATGTTTAATACTGATATTCAGCTGCATCCGGTTAGACTGGAAGCCGACCCCAACATAGCTCGGAAAAGGCTAGGCTAGGCAGACGATGATTCTCTACTATAGACCATTTGTGTGTGCATTTGTCCATGTCTATTGAGATTCATTATCTTCAGTGATCAGTGGTTGACTGACAAACCAGAGCTCGCGAGAACCATTTCGACAGCTATCGACCATTTGCACCACAAATTGCTTAATAATTTTTACACATCTAGTTTGAACGTTACCTGCGTTATCTTTTAATTAGTTTGGTTAAGCGATGCGTGGTGCAAGTGAGCCGTAGAACTTCCTGTAGGTTTGAACTTCTAGCTAAATAACTTAGTGTTAACCTCCACCGATCCGCAAACACATTAAATAACTAATAAATATTGCCCTCAAAAATCAGTCTCACTTTAAATACAACTCAAAAACTCGCCCCTCATTTTCAAGCGGGATAGCGGGGTATCCGCGGCTCGGCGCGCCTGCCTTGTCGTAATCCACTTTTAATTTTGATTAATGTTATCCCTGACCGCGTCGTGTATCCCGCAGTCCCGCACTGTCCCGCAGTGCCCCGCATTCTGGATGTTCGCGGTCCTAATACTAAATTACACCAGCCTGTGCATATGACACACGGTGCGGTACTTTTTCCAGAGTTTTGTAGGTATATTTGTGAATTTTATTCATGCTTTGTGTATATGCCACGCGTTTCGCTGTCTCGATTGTTCCTTAGAAGTCAAAAACCAAAAGGATAGTAGTCAAATACTATTTTTTAAAAAGGATTCATAGTTAATGTTCTAATAACATTTTTTTTTACTTTTCAGGTAAGACAAACAAATAAATCTGGCGTAAGTACATAAAAGTTTCTTTACCAAAGTAAATGTAGCGGAATTACTTAGAGACTAGGCTAGCATGACCGTATCAAATCTAGTGCAGACACCAAGCGACCATAACTCAGTAGCAGGCGAAGTAACTTAGCGACAGGCGGGGCGGACGCGGCGCGGCTTCCGGGCGCGCTTCCTTCCGGAAATAGGGCCCGTTCCGCCACCACCCGGCGTTCGTCTAATGGCGCGTGCCTCTATAATGTCATGCCTCCCTGGTACCTACTGCTCGTTAGCCCCTGCTACCCGAGTGACGATTTTTTCTTTTTCACGGATTTTTTTTTGTACATTATTATTTTCAGTCTTGTGAAGGTCTTGTTAGACCCGTGTTTTGCTGTTTTGTCATTGTTAACCTGAAAGCTTTTCAGAAACATTTTGTAGTGGACTAATAATGTGAACTCGGCAAAAAAATGTAGACAGATTTAGTAATAGCATTTTGGGTACATTTCTGCCTATTAGATACAAATTTAGACTTCTCACTTAACTTTTCGAAGTTATTATTGACTTCGGTGGTCGTTTCACTTAGTCATTGACACAATGCCCCCATCCAATCTGCATAATAAATTTAAAGTCTAGCCAGGTACTCGGACTGCCTGGGCAAGCAATGGAATAGAAAACGAAGTAAGTAAGTACCTGTTCGATATGCTTCGGAACGAAGCTCTATTTGGGCTATAGAATACTAATTATACTGAATGATGCGTTTACAAAAACAGTTTTCTGTCATGTATCTAAGAGCGTAAAGCCATTCGGGGATGACAATTATACTAAAACTACGTAGTACTAATATTTTTATTTTGTGCTTAAACGAAGTACCTTACTGAAGGACTATGTTACAGATCAGACCATTTAGGGACGATTTTCTGAGATTTTTTATAGCTTTTCAGTGAAAAGTAATGCAAGAAGCTTCAAAAGCTGAGCACTCAGGCCGTTACAAACAGTGACTGTTCCTCAAAATTGAGGTGTCGGGGAACTACCACTGTTTTGGTGGTCCTTAAATTATAATGATAAAATGCGCCTTCATATAATAATTATAACTTAATTTACCAAGTCAGAGTACCATGGGCACATAGAAAGTGACACCAGGTTAGTCACTAACCACACATAATGAAGAAAGAATAATTCTACTGTAAGTATTCTTCTTTGCGGTTAGCACACGAAACACTTCATCGATTTAGAGAACAAATCAAAGAGTGATTTATGCTCGTATATGCTATCCTGGTATGGTTTGAAGATGTAGACTAAGTCAGTCCGGGCTTAGTAGCTGTAGAAACCACGGCTGGCGACTGTCGTATGGCACCATTAATGAGTAATTAGCACAAAGTTAATTCATGCGGATAATGTAATATCCATCATGACAAATACTGTAAAGATTTTTTTTAAACGTTTTACTTTGCCCCACACTAGGATTTTCGCCTGTATCGTGAACATTAATTAAAGTCACATACACAAACAGCCAAACCCGAAACAACTATCTTTAGGAGGCGATACAAATATTTGTTTCGTGCGGTGATCGAACCCGCGACACGCAGCGCAGCAGTCGATCTTTCCGCCATTAAAATATTTTTATTGGGACATTGGTATTACTTAATATATGTTAACAGTAAATTTCAGATCCATTATGTCCTACCAAATAGGCATACAATAATTGAATATGCATTATACCTTAGTAATGAAATCGAAATTATGAAGTGACAAACAATAAACATACGAACACGGAACAATAAACAACGACGCGACATAATAATATACGTATATTGCGGTATATTGGCGTTAAGTCTTCTTTAAACTAATCTATAGGTTAAATATTACACACACTTTGTACACGTAACAAAAGTGAACTCCGTTTCATTCAACTCGCTCCACTGCTGGACAAAGGCCGCTCCCATGCCACAACACCCTGTCTTCTGCTGTCCGCATCTAGTCAAAACCAGCCACCTTTTAATGAGCGTCGGTCCTAGATGGACCGGCTGGGGCGGCGCAACGCTGCACTTACCGATTGCAAAATCAAGCGAGAGCTGTATATCGCTAGCGGTAGCGTGTCGCGGTAGGTGTAGCGCCGGCCCCGCGCCCTGCCGCGCCTCACGCCTGTCGGCTGTGCCTGCCTGCGCTGACGGGCTATAGTGCGACATGAACAGTCTTGATACTTTGGTATTTTATTGTAATTTTTAATTGTTGTTTTATTTTCGTTTTTTGATTTTATGGTTTTAATGTCATAAACGACTGTTTAGCAGTACTATTATCCGTGTATATATATATATATATTATAATTTATTTATTTTACAAACTACAATATTGTGGTACAGTGTGTTAGTAACAATATGACTCAGCCTATGTTAGTACTTAATAACTAGAAGAGATCGAGTGTGATAAGTTAGCGCCCACATTAGCGGACTGTCTGCCCGGTCAGCTATCGATTGCAGGATAGTGTTGTTAATTTATTACAAAGCTGCGAACATAGGAATTATGACGGTATTCAATAACACAAAAAATGCTCTAGGTTCTTCATAACTTGTCTGCTATTTTAGCTCGATATGTTGTGAATTATTTATATTTAAAGAACTAATCATACGTGGCGGCTGCACAATTTTATTAGGTATTTGTACTTTCGGTTAGAAATGAAGCACCAATATGGCAAATGATATTCTTCACCTCCACCATATTACTCACCAAATTATGCACATTACACATTATGGCATATTCATCAACATATCTGCGTCTGCACTCAACAAGAAGTACGAAGAAAGAAATATTTTACGGTGCCTAACGACCAAGCCCATTCCGGCGGCTCGGCGGCGGCGGCGGTCGGGAGCTCGTCAAAGGGCCAGGGGGCTCGCGCCTCGCAGGCTGTTATCCTCCCACGTTACTGTCACCCTCATTATGTTACCGCGTGAGGATACATTTTGCAAAATGGCGCTTTGCCCCGTGGTAATGCGACGCAGACTTGTCAATTTACAACAGTGTTCATTTGTACCGTCTTTTCCAAAGGGTTTTCTGTAACTTTGTAAAATTATAGAGCATTGGTTTGCTATCGTAAATAGAAGTTAGGTCTCCGGTTTACGTTTTTCGAGTTGTTTTAGCTCTTAGCTGCCGGTGTGGGTAATGACTGTGATTTCTGAGCTCCTTGCTTTTATTGCTTAGGGGCATTAACTTTGATTGTATAGCTTAAATATATAGTCTGTGGCAAATATTTCGCTATTTGCTAACCTCAAGTCTCTCACTGCTATGAGTATTTGTAACATTTCAGGGTCTGTGTGATTATAACCATTGTTATAAATAACTTTAATTCTTAATATTACTATTGAATCTTTGGTAATCAGATTACCTATTACTTACCTAATAACTACCTATTATGGCTTATATAATCATCTTCACCATTCCTGTCCTTATCCGGTAGATCCGCAAATTTTAGTAAAATTTGACAGCTGACTCCGTCTGGCTTTTTTATCGTTAGTAATACCTCTAGTTATCTATCAAACTATTCTGGAAGTCTAGAAATAATGGCAGCTCTTTTGACGTATCGAGTAACCATTAATGATATGGACGTTGAACCGAAGGATCCTGTTACTGTAATATCTACTCATCCACTGTTTGCTCTGTCACTGATAAATAAGTCTTTCAATATTGACGTTATGTTACCTTGACTAGCTATGATTCTATTGAAACTAGTAATATTATTTTTGTATTATTCGAAAATTGATGTTTTCCCTTCTTATTAATGTTTATTTGAATCGTTGATATTGTATTTCTCATTTTTATTGGTATTACTGATTAACTAATAATAACTTAACTGACGAATTTATCGCTTTGCAAGTTTCTCACAAAGAATGCCCCTGCAACATAAAACCGTGCAATTTCTCGCGATGAAAAACTTTCCATATGCTCAATACGAGCCTACAAACAAAAGCAAGAACAATAATCGTAAAAGCCGTCGCCGGGAACACTTTAGTATATCACCGTGATAAATATACACGGGACTGCTAACGCCAAGCAGTGAGAGCGAGAAAATTACTGACCGCACGGCTTCAAAGCGTTGCGATGAGTATAAAGCGATATTTATCTGTCTCTTGGCCTCGCCGGCACCGGCTCCTATCAAGTCGAGTGCCGCACACACTGATTTACCATCACCATAGCCTCTATCTTCAGCACTTAAAGTACATTTTCCATCATCAGTGTTGTTGGTTGGAGTATGTGGAACTATAGAACCGTAGATAGATGAGCTCGCGTGCAGTGACGCAACGCGGGACCGCTTGACATCTATATATAATGATGTTTTGTGTATTATGCGTGTTAAATGTGTGGTATACTATCGTCAGTATATCATAGTCAGTTGCCCTTTATTCTGAATCGTAGAGGTGATAATGGATAGTAGTTTGTAACTGGTAGTTGAACGTGTTGTCTGTTATTACATAAATTGTTGAAACTTTAAATTGAAATTCAACTGGCCTTTATAAAGGTTTTTCTTTTTCGCAAAAATTGTTTACATTGAAGGCACAATCATTGACGATTTCAGTCATTGCAGGATAGGAAAAAAAACTTGCGATCGTCCGTACAAGTCCAAATCTATTAAGATTTGAATGACACATTTACAAAATTTGAAAGTTCGACACCTACCACATTAAACAGATTTAAGACTAAAATATTAATTTAGTACCGTAAACACCAAAACCACCACTGCAATATGACAACACTCGTTTCCATTTTGATCTCATAACGGAACCGGAGCAATATTTAAGCGTAGTGCGGCACACATTTCCCGGACATATTTCACAGGCTCACATCGTATCGCCGAGATTTTCCCGTCCCGTTTCGCCCGTCTCGCTCGGTATCTTATCTCCGAGAGGCCGTGTCGTTTCCATCCACTGACGCGCGATGGCAGACGCGTCGACGTACGAATATTGCCACTTTGGTTTTATTATAGCGAGCGAGCAATTGTTCTGATAATAGTTTTTCTTAATTAAAATACGGATGCTGCAAGCATGGATTTATGGTTCGCGACTTGCTTATTTGTCACTTTGGCCAAATGCACAAAATATGCACCTGCTTGCAAGGTTTTCGGCAACTCCATAGTTACCGAAAACCCGTGCCGGATACACAATAGAAATGACGCTTCTGAAATTTGTTAAAAAAAAATTATTTAAAAAGAAAGGTATTTGTTAAATGGAAAAACAATTCCCACTTACCATTGGAGTTTGACCATGATTAAGCTCAGAAATAATGATAACAAATACTTTACTCAGCCTCCCGTGGAAACTAAACATTAATACAACAGCTTAAAAATTCGCTTAGAATTGTAAGGAATTTAATTTCACCCAAAATCATCCTTAACTAAGGAGTAATGAGCAGTAATGCCAATTGAGCCGAATTATTTATTAATACAGAGTTTAGCCTCAACATTATTAATATTTACAATTAAATTCAACAGAGTATTAAAATACTTGAAATTAAATGATTCACTTTTGTATCGTTGGACGAATGTCTGCTTTGATTTGGGATTGCTGAAACAAGCTAAGACGGTTTACGGTTATGAACATCTTGGTTTGTTAATGAGGCTACCTCTAAATTTAGCTAGAAAGTTATTTGAATTGTTGGACCTAGTGTTTTAATCTCCGACACTGTGCCTGCATTCAAATAGCTTCGACTCCGCTTTCGTTATCTTCCTTCAGTACTATTTCATTATTAATCGCTATTTCTACTACGTGTTCCTTCATAGTAACTGCTCAATTAATACAATTACGCACGAAACCATTCGTTAATGTTTCACAAAGTGTCAAAACTTATCGCTTTACAGGTTTTATTTGCTGAGGCAAAATCTTCAAGTTTAACTGAAGTTACTTTCGATTTTCGAATCAATGAACTTCATTGATGTTATAAGCTTTATAATTCAATTAGTTAAGAGAAGTGACAGAAAACGACTTTACCACATCTTTCTAGATTTCAATACGAACTATAAAAATTGTGAACAGTAACTTTTCTTCTCTACACTCCTCGCGTAATACCGAATACAAAAGGACCAGGGTCCAATTAAAAGCCCTATCTATTCCAAAGAAAAGAGTACCAACAGTACCCAATTTTGCAAATTGCTCCCACAATTATGCGCAGGGTCACACCGAGGTTATCGGCTCGTCGGCAAACATGTGCAGACGTTAGGGCGACGGCGAGCGAGCGGCGCGAACAAATGGCCCGCGCCGCACCTCTCCGACCGCGACGGAGCCCGATGGTGGCGTGGCGGCCCGAGCACGGACATGTCAGTACTGTAGATAGGTACATAGTTCGAGTATTTTATGTTCGTATTTATTTTTTATTAAGTACTTAAAATTATAATTTGCTTTTTTATATTTTACCTTGATAGTCTGAGGATCATGGACGTTTGAGTAGTATAGGTAGGTACATACATAGTTCGCGTATTATGTGTGGAATTTTTCAAATAAAAAAATACACAAAAGTTGTTTTGTTGAAAAATTCTAACATTAAAGATTACATATTATTCTGCCTTAAGGTAATGTTTAAAAAAAATTGCAAGAAATGTTTATGGTAGCTAGAAAATTACTTTTATACTGAAAGTTTTTATTAAATCATAAACAAGGACGACGATGCGACGACTATAAAAATGTTTCTTGGGTGGTCTCCAATAGGTGCTGAAATTGCCTTAACTAGTTTGTTTACTTTATACTTAATATAATGCAATCAAACAATCTTGATACAAAAAGTTTTAGTCCCAAGTTAATCATAAGCAACCATTATTTACAAATAACTAACAACGATAATATGTATAAAGTTGTGCCAAAATAAATATTGCCCACCTTATACTATTACAACTTCTTACCGCGATAAAAAATTTCAAATTCAATATCGCCTAAGGTTCTAAGTGCTCCGATTGAAATATATGACAATTGGCGGGCGCTCGGGCGGTCGCCGTTGTAAGTACGAACAGTCGCCGTCCGGCGGCCACAAATCTTCCGTTTCACTCGGTGCCCAGCCTCCGAGCGGTGAGAAGAGGAAACAGCACGCTCCAAAGCACGCGACTGCGTGATGCCGGCTACTCCCGAAATAGACCCCCCGCGCGGGGTGCCGGCCCATCGACGTGCTTTTAGTATGCTGCGCGCATGCGAACCGCCCGCACCCTTCTGCGCTCCTGGTACTAACAAAGCTAAACTCGCGAAATTAAATAACAAATAACTAAATAAAAAATATTAACTGTGCTCAATATAGCATGCTTTAAAACAAAATGGTCGCTATCCTGGCCAACCCCAAGTGGAGCGAGGACCTCACCATCCAGATGATTATCGAGTACGAGAAGCGCGAATACCTCTGGAACCCTGTCTCGGAACACTACAAGAATAAGAAAATAAGGGAGCAAGGATACATAGAGATAATAAATGCACTGAATTTGGTTGACGTCACAGTTAAAGAATTGAAAAATAAAATAAAAAACATACGTTCGTCGTACAGCGTCGAGTTGAAGAAGATTCGCGCGGCGAGGAAGGCTGGCGCGCATGCGTACCGACCGAGCGTCACGTGGTTCGAACATGCAGACAGGTTTCTGCGGGCGATCGTCACACCGAGCTCTGTGAGTCTATTTTTTTGTTGTTTACAACGCTTACTCATGTTTACACATGCGCTCTGACGTTAAGCGGCTGTACGTTTGTTGATAGGTGGACAACAGTTTGCTGGAGATCCCGGCGAGCGACGACAGCGACGTTGTTCAAGATCTCAGCGAGCGTAAGTCACCGGAAAAGAAAAGTCCGCGAAAGCGGCGCAGCTCGACGCGTTCGTCGACACCGTACGTGTTGAATACGCCGTCCCCTCGCCCCGGCACTCCGTTTGGCCTGAGTCAAGGGACATTTGGCATCCTCCCGCCAGTAACGTCCGCTCCTTTTCTCAATCCCCCCGTTGGGATCGCTACGCCGTTAACTACCTCACTCGCAACTATCTACCCGGTGCCGACAAAACAAAAGAAAAGTAATTCAGACAGCGGCGATCACACGGACTTGCCACAAGATCTGAGTCAACATTCTGAGAATGGTAATGAGAACGAGTTCGAGATGTTTGGGAAGTTAATTGCGAGCCAGTTGCGGAAGTTGCCACTGAGCTTGGCGCTAGATACTCAGTTGAAAATACAGACATTAGTGAATGCGGCGAGGATACAAGCTGTTTATCAGCAGTACAGTTATGCTGGCCCATCGCAGGAAGCCTTGTCCGTACAGGCTTTGTCCAACGGTATTCTAGCGGGTATGGCGACACAGAGCTCTTTCGCATCTCGAACTTTGGGCATGGAAAACGATTCTCCCGATGAAATGAACAGGGATTTGAAGACTATTGAATATTCTTTAGGTTCCGAAAATGAAGATTAGGACGCCGGGAGCCATTTAAAACCTGTTTTTGCTCACACAACCTAAAAGTACCTCATTATTCTCTGTTGAGATAAATCCGAGAATTTTGCTCATTATATACCTTTGTATAGCGTACGACGCACAATGACATCACTTAAGATTCTGATCTGGTGATTTGGATGACATATTAACTGCCATTATTTATATATCTATGTGTTTTAGATGAGATATTCGTGTGATCGATGTATTCGTAGTAGTAAAAATCTGAAAAGATTTTATAAGTGGAGAAAAAACAAAAAAGTAGTATTTTTCGAAAACTAGTCATTGATCTTTCGGTGTAATGTAGATCTCGATGTTTCGGCTGTGTTATTTTTTTTTATAAAAAGAAAATGTTACCATATATGTTACATAATGTATTTGTAATAACCTTTTTTGTGTTAAAGCTAGCAACTCCCGAATTGAAAAAGTTGCCAACAATAACGAATTTATTTTAATTGTGATAGGTTTACAAAATGTAGATATCTGTGTTATAAATGTGATTAATATAGAAAAAATGGGATTCCTCGTCCGCTACCGAAATTAAACGGTGAATGTTGGCACTACTGTTAAGAGTTCCGTATTGCCAAAATTCACCGCCTGTTTTCAGTATTGACCTGTTGAATATACCCTTAGAGTAAATTGCAGCATGCGTTTCATGTAATATGAAATTAAATACCTCAAATTAGTGTCAGTACATGTAAGTAGTGTATGGTTCCGGAATATTATATATTATCTGTTGTTCTATGTGCCACAATTAGATTGTATACAGATTGTGATTTATTGAGAAATAAATATTTTATAAATGTCATAACATCTGAGTTGTTTTACCTACATCATAGTGAAAATATTTTTTTAAAACCCATTTTATTGTTGACCAAAATTATCTTAAAAATGTATCTTAAAAACCACCAGTAATCATCAAATCATCACCCATATTTTTTTACCATTTTTTTTTTAAATTTTAGTTTACCATACGCAAAATACGCACCTCAGTCGTGGAGTTGCCGACACCAGCCCGTTATACAATACAATACAATCACCCATATTCCAGAATCGAAATCAAAACTGTACTTTACTCCCACCTACAGTTAATAACAAAAAGTATTTAAATAAATACAGGTTGTACACCGCCCATACTGCCGGGATTAATTCCCGCGTAATCCCGTCGACATTCGTTATTGATTGCCCTTTGGTTTGGCATGTGAAGCATTGCCGTGCTAGACAGCTTAGCGTAACCATCCACCTGGTAATGAGCGTGTTGATAAAGAGTATCAAGAATTTAAATCTGACTATATTTATTTATTCTGTTTTTACAATTTTTTACAAAATAAATAAGTATAAGTACATCCATCACACATAAATGGAAATTCACGTAAATCTAAAAGTAAAGAATATTAAAATAATAATAAAAAGGTGCGCGCAGTTTACTAGGCATCTAAAAAAATTATCTGCATCGGTGTCAAGTGAAATAGAAATGAAATAACATGTACCTAGGATCAATAATTACAAAAACACACGTACAACAATATATTTATGATAAAAAAAATATTGAAGTCACAATGACTTGTGAAGATTGTAATAAGTATATTTTTAGACCTTAAAAAATTTAACTTAAAATATGAACGACAAAAGACGTCCAAGCTTTTGCTTTCCTAATTTACAAATTATAATAATTCACGTAAAATTATTTTCAAAAGCAAAAACAAATATTCTAAGTCCTTTTGTTTTAGTAGCCTTGCATGTCCTACTATTGGGCAAAGGCAAATATGTATAAACCATATCCTTCTAGGTGCTTTTCTCCTGCGCCATCTCGAACTGTAATCGCCTAAATTAATAATAAATACCTACGTCGCTATTCAAAACCAAATTCGCATCTCAACGTGTGTTGTTGCGTTTGACAGCGCGCGTCATTTGACAGCCTAAAATGGCGCAAACGGTTCAAATGGCGCGAAAGCGAAGCGGGAGAATGAAATAGTGATTATGTTTATGAACGATAAAATAGTTTGATCAATTAATAAAGGAGTGCAGATTTGGTCAGAAGACTAAGGAGTGGTTAATTTTTCGTTTTAGATATCAAAGGATACTAGAGGATTTGATTTTAACTAATGATTAATTGCATAACTACGTCTTTTTCATTAACTGAGTATACCTGCGTAGTTAAGTTAGAGGTACCCCTCTGGCTTTTAATATAATTTCAGGTAGGCCATGACACGTTTCTCATTCGTGTACAATATTTATCGATCCGGTAGCAAACATACTGTCCAGCAGTTAATAATGTAGAATAGAATACCGAGTATGTAATCTACCGGTTAATCGGTTACCACATAATATATATAGTTTTAGATATATATATATTTGTACCCTATCACAATGTTGTCGTATTTTACCCAAAGGTTGACTGGTAGAGAATGCCTTATGGCATTAAGTCCGCCTATGTACCACTATTGTACATGAAGTTTAAATAAATAATATGGTGTGAAGTGGTCAAAAATATATGCTATTTTAGTCCCTTATTTGTTTTAAACATCATAACCTGGGTACGGGCAGTGTGAACCCCGCAACCTTGCCTATTTTTACCCGATTGCATCACAGCAAAAAGAGGGTTATGATTTGATCGAGAGTAAAAGAAGAAGAAATAAAGGAATTTTAAAAAATCTCCAGCTGTGGGACAAGGGTCCATCCAAAGACGTCATTAACGACGGGACATCCTAATTCCATACAAAGCGCAACAAATTCTCCATACACTCACTCGATTACAACCATTCAATCGGGTCCCTTGAGAATCGAATCGGCCAAAGTAAGGGTAGTAACACACAGATTGCAGTCGCGTCTCGCCCCATTACGGTTTATTATTATACGGCGCGATCAACGCCGCGTGAGCATGTTATTATGATAATATGCGGTATGTGTCGTGTTGAATGTACCTTGCGAGGGAGGCATTTGCGAGAGTGTAGATGTGGCTTTATTTGAGTTTTGGGAGTGTCGGGAACTTTTGACACTTGACTGTTGCGCCAGTTAGGGGGACAGTCTGCTGCCTTGCAAAAATATTTTGTTTGATATCTAGGTATTATTTTTTCTGAGTAGTTTTTTTTTCAGTTCAGTGAATGATGATTGTGTGATGACACATTCTTTGCAGATTTAGTGCTGCATAGTTATTTTGGAGTGAAGCCTCAAGAAGGGTTATGATTTTTCCATAGAATATTTCGGAACTGCACGCAATGTTATTTTAAACGCCAACATTTACAACAACATCCAGACATTGGTTAGCAATTGAATGAATTTGAAGATGATGCCAATGCCAAGGTTGTAAGAGTAAAAGCTTAAGATTATTACTATACAAATGACAACACGGTTGGCGCAATGGCTGAGCGATCGACTGCGCTGCGTCTGCGGGTTCGATCCCCGCACGGAACAAATATTTGTATGGCCTACAGATAGTTGTTCCGGGTCTGGCTGTTGGTGCAAGTGAGATTGAATGTTTGTAAACGCACCCACGATACAGGACAAATTCCTAGTATGGGGCAACATATAAAAAAATGGTAGATATGTAGTGACATTTTCTTTATAGAAACAGTTATTGTATCACTGAGCTTTCTTTCTAAGTTCAATGTACAGACGCCTGCACATCAAGCTACTACAATCTGTCAGATTTCTTTGATAGATTTTCGACTTTATTTCTAAAGTATTAGGTTCAAGGTTCATTGGGAAAAATTGACAGTTTCGGGTAGCTTGACCTGCTGGCGTCTGTACAACCTCTTCATGGCATTTGGCAAAGTTATTGTGACAGTAAATTGCAAGACCTCCTAAATTTTACAACATTTTACAGGAGGCGTAATTAAGCAGGAGTTAGTTGTAAGAGAGAAAGAAAGAAAAAACATTTATTACTATACAGAGAAAATAACAATAAAAATAAACATGCAAAGCATCACAAATATTTACAAATACATATATGGGACAAAATAAAAATAGCTTGCACGTCGTGACTGCGACAGATAGGTCACTCAGCATGATGCTGTGCTATGGGAGCCCACAGCACAGCGCAGGTTTTCAGTGGTCTACCTGTGAGTTGTCGCCAAATTATGCACGAATACCTAAAATATTGCAAATTTCTTTAGTCGGTTTTCGTATTGTGTGGAATAAATTGTTTGGTAAGAAAAAGAACCCTTATAAGAACACTTTGTTGTCTGTCTGTTTGTATGTATGAGAAGACCCTTTATCTCGGGAACGCGTGAAGGTATCTAGTTGAAATTTAAACCATGTAAGTACTCAAGTCTTTGGTCCTTTACGTTGTGAAAACATCAACCCTCTAAGTCTTCGCAGTCAAAAGATATGTTTTTTTTTTATAAGTATGTTGTCAACATATGTCAGTTCGGAGTCCGGGTGGTTAACCGTCGATCTTTTGCAATCTGCAATACCCCGTCTACTTAGATTTAGGGCACAACTTACTTAGGGTACCCTCTAGAAGTCTAGATGAATATTGAAACCATCAAAATTCTTAAATTCAAGCTTGCAATTTCACCAGAGCATCTCTGACACCCAACAAAGTGGCACGCAGTAACTAATAGTGAATAACGACTTAAACAGGTACTTAGGAATGAAGAGGTAAAACGCATTTATAGAAAAGACTAGCTTTTGCCCGCGGCTTCGCTCGCGTTAAATTCGGGGTAACACAGTTCCCCTTTCCTAATTTGCAGGTACCTGCTACCTGTAGTTTTTGCCCTTGCGCCTTATTTGTTGTAATAGCAATGCTAAGTTTTCCCTTTTCTTACCTCTTTCTCCCTCATTTCTCAATTTTTTTAAATGTAGTCTTTGTCCCTCTCCTGGGTCCCATCCCAACTATCTCTGTACCAAAATTCATCAAAATCGGTATATCCATTAAGGCGTGAAGAGGTAACAAACAAACAAACAAACTCACTTTCGCTTTTATTAAGGATACACCTTTGAAAATCTTAACAGGTAGTCAGTGGCCCGCAAGTTCATCAATACATCTATTTCAGTTTTGTTGTTGGAATTCATCATGGTATTCCAACTACAAGTACTATACGATTCCGTACCTCAAAAGGGAAAAAAGAACCTTTAATTGGATCACTTTCTTGTCCGTCTGTCTGTATTTCAAGACCATTTATCTCAATAACGCGTAGAGGTATCAAGTTGAAATAAAAACCATATACTCAAGTTTATGATCCCTTTGTGCTGTGAAAAAAACAACCCTCTAAGTCTACGCATTCAAAAGATATGCCTGTTTATATCACAAGTATGTAGTAGCGCGAATCTGAAACGTTCTTGGTTTTTAAGGGAAATCACCAAATAACTTCTCTCGCTTTGGGCGGAGCAGAAGGGAGTGTCACGCTTTAACTTACTAGAACCCATCCATGTTCTTTCTTCTGCTCTTTGTGTTCGGGAGCCGCAGTATCTCTTTCGAACAACCCGCAACCTCAGACGAGTACTATGCTTTGAGCAAAAAAACTACGCACTGCAGTGTTTAGCACTGCCAAGTTTTACCAATTTACTGATGCTTTTTGTGTTACAAGTGTAACTTCCCATTACTTATCCAAAGTAATGTGGGCAGATTTTACAGAACATTATAGAATACTAGCTTTTGCCCGCGGCTTCGCTCGCGTTAAATTCGCTGCTACCTGTAGTTTTTGCCCTTGCGCCATATTTATTGTAATAGCAAAGCTAAGATTTCCCTTTTCTTCCCTCTTTTTCCCTCATATCTCAATCTTTTTTTTTTTAAATGCCTATGTCCGTCTCCAGGGTCCCAACTATCTCTGTATTAAAATTCATAAAAATCGGTTTAGCCATTTAGGCGTGAAGACGTAACAAACAAGGGTGTTACCCCGAATTTAACGCGAGCGAAGCCGCGGGCAAAAGCTAGTTTAGAGAACAACTGATTGGGATCGGTACTTAAATATATGTTTTAGCCAGTCAGCATACTTAGTTTTTGTCAAACTTCGCAAGGTACGCAAAGAATCTATAAATAACGGCCAAAGGGTTTGACATGTCAAAATTTTTCGGTAGTATGTGAGGGTCTAATTCGTTTTTGACATTTCGATCATCGGTATAGCTTGTCTATGCCTCCTTTTAGACATATTTACCAGCCTGTATGTAAGTATTATCCTTACTTGTAGTGCTGATTATAACCAGACAATGATTACCTAAAATATCTTACGTTTGTAAGTAAAACTACGAATTCGAAACAAGCAAACGAACTTTTAGACCGAAACCTTACGAAAGAACGAAAAATAAAGAATTTCCCACTTTTTTCTCGGGTAAAAGTAACAACTTCTCCCTTAATATACTCCCAAGTACCTCCAGACCTTCATTAAGTCCTCGTGTATTTGACCAACGCTTGTAATTTCATAGATTTGGCGGTCCGAGTTACGGAGCGTCAAAGTTACAGAGTGTTTATTAAATTCTTATAGCGTGTTCGACGGGCGCGGGGCGGCGGGCGATGAAGTTCCCGGTGTTCGGGTAGCTGCGAGGTAAGGGATGAGTAAGTTCAGTTGCCTATTCGGGTATTATGATGACAGACGAAGACGAAAATTTGACAAAATAAACCAAATTGGGATATTTGTCTCCATTTCCGTTTCACTGCACTTCTTTAGTTCTTAATTGTCAAATGAGTAATGTCTTTCTCTTTATATTTTTGCCAAAAGACATAGAGCTGATTCGAGAGAAACTATATAGTCTCCGTTTGACTTACTTACTTGAGTTTTTCAATATTTATGTAGGCTTTAAAAACGATACATTATCATTTGATTTAAAAACTAACACGAGAACATCAAGGAAGGCACTTTAAATCCATCCTACAAAAGCCTACTAAACGTCTCCCATTCCCCCTCCATCACAAACACTGACCACAACTGTTCGACCATTCTCCAACATTACAAATCCAGACACGCGATCTCGGCCTCGGCTAAAACAAATCCGATTATTTCCCGAAGTTTTCGGCAAGGCGTGATTCCTTCCCTAGCGTGGGAGTGAAAGGTGTGAGTGAGAGAGAGCGCGATAGTTTTGTGGGACCGTGGCCGGCGGCCCGTGCGGTAGCCGGTAGCTTACGATCGCGGTGTCGAGTACTAAGTGCGAACGGTTTTGATACTTGATATTATTTTATGTGTGGGGAAACATGAGCTGCATTTTTTCGGTCGGTGTTGGAATTTTATATCATTAGATGTAATGCAGATATCGGTTTCAAGGTAATGTAATACTATTAGGAGATATTAAACAAAAAAGATACTTATTATACCTACGGAATAAGTTATTGGTTACATTAATACTCTAGTAATCATTGTACTTCAAAGAAATATACTTTGGCGCAATTAGATTCCACTTGTAAGACATGAATGAAGAGATCCCGGAAAAACCTTTTCTCGGAGTAGATTCTAACAAAATCTGTTTAACAACTGTCACAAATGACTAACAGACTTCATAAATCAAACCCTCCTATTCACAGCTCACACCGTACGTACTTACACTAGTTTACATCAGGCTCTTTATAAAAATTGTCGATGCGCGGTCGGCGGCCGCGATAAGGGATTACGGGCTCCCCCTGCCAACACTCCCCATCCCCACACTTTGTACCCCCTCGTTTGCCCTGCTGGCTTTTTTCCCGCGCGCTTGCACTTTGCCTCAGAAAGTGGAGCGGAGTGAATATTGAATTATGAATTAAGATATGAGCTAGTTCGCTTTAAGAAGGCGTTTTACGCTTTTCTTGGATGCTCTGCTCAAGAAAGGTCTCGCTTACCAAGTTTGTTGTTATGACAGTTTGTGTAACACGTTACGTTGCGAATAAAGTGTTTTGTACTTAACGTTAAAAACTGTAATGAGACGCGTTAAATATTGTTGAGGAGAGGAGAGAGAAAGAAATAATTTTACCTTCTTTAGTTTTTGTTCGACTTTAGACAAGTTTCAGGCAGGTTCAACCTTTTTCAATATTAAGTTCGAACAAATACAAAAATCCACGAACGTTTGACCCTTCAATAGTTTTTAAATATTCCACAGGACGACCAACTTTCCTATTGTTTTGTTTTCTACGAATATTCTTAAGTAAAGTTCCGAGTTCGTGACCGGGATTACATTTTTCGGCTTACGTACTTGTCACCCTTCGCAATATCTCAAGATAAGACCGAAAAACCTAAATATCTTGTTTATTTGTGTTCGAAAATGAGTTTTTGATTGTGAGTTTGCCGAGTCACAATATTTTATTAAATAAACCGAGAACAACGCAACGTTTGAGTATTTTATTGGCGTCGACAAAACGCCGGGAACTATTCGCTAAAACATAAATTCCGGGCTCCGTATTCAGAGCGCCCACTCGCCAATAAAGTAGCGATTCCTCATCAGGCAGCCCTACAGTGCGGAGCGATAGAGCCATAACGAAACACAAAGCGTAGCGGCGGCGCTCGGACAGAAACCAGTCCGGGCAAATTAAATATGTAGGAGGCAACTCGCACCCACGCCGCCACCAGGGCTAGCGACGACTCGTTTTTAATTTGTGCACGTTTATTACTTATTTATGAGCGTTTGTGGAAATTCTTTTTGAAATATAATTTCGTTAGTTGAGAATTTGTTTGTGTGCGATGCTGGTGTTTAGAGTATTTCAGTTTTATTGGCTGTGACAGTGACCCTGTTGATTTCATAATGCACGTTGTTGAGTGGATTGCTTAATAGAAATTTATGCTTATAGCAAGCAAAATTATTAATTTAGGTCTTCCTCGAGATCTCATTTTTTTTTATTCTATCAGTGTTTTTAACCCAGAAGAGTGTCCATAACATACCATGGCAAATGATAAAGAACGTATATAAATGGAAAAAAAAACATATAATATTCAAACAAAGCTTTTTTAGAGGTTCAAGAAACGGAGTAATGTCAGCGACAAAACTACCCCCAGTGCTGAATAAATAAACAAAAAAAAACCCAAATGGACAAAAATATAATGCATTTAATAAAAGCGTCTCGCAGCCCTACTCACAAAGCGAGCGAGTCGGGCGCGCCGTCATTAGAGGCGGCGTTAGCGACCCGCCGCCGCTCGCCGCCGCCAGACATTTTTTATGCAATCCACAACGCCGACGTTTTTTTCGACACGAACATGTTGCCGCCAACTGATATAGATGCAAGATTTAAAGCGCCATACCTCTGTTGGTACAAGTTTTTGTGATTACAAGCAAACACGGATACCGAGAATGCAAAAAATGTGCTAAGTTTGGACATGACGATGAAATACCTATTTGGGAAGCGGTAGCGTTAGATGTAACCGAAATAGGAATGTTGGCGAAGCTTGATAGTGCAGAAAACATATAGATACCAGAGATATGGTATACTGATAGTAATTTTGTAAACGTCCCTTTGTGCCTATTGGCTTTATTTTATTGTGTCTTCTGCTGATGTGGAGGGTAGTGGAAATTATGTCTTTTTCCTTTTGCCGTTATTCTTTTCTGATTAAGCGTTGCGGGATCTAAGACTGTTAAATTGTTTCTGCGGGAGTTCCTCGAGCTTCATCGTCTCGGTGATTTTTTGGTGATCGCTATTGTTGATTCCGGCTTTCAGGAGCTGTAGTGGTTTGGCGATAGTGTAGCGAGCTTGTCATAATTTAAAAAAAGAACGTTAGTAATAAAAAAAATACTGCACATTAACACTGCACTTTATTATATACGTTTAATTTTGAAAACTAAATAGTCAGTCTTACTTTGCAATTCTTCTAATTGTGAAAATGAAGGTCGATCTTCAGAGGTTCTTGATTGCAGATACGTCTATAAAGCGAAATATATTCGCCACCTTGGGGAGTTAATGTTCGAATACATTAGCAAGTAATAATGCAGCGCCGTGACTAATTAGCGGTGTGATGGGTGGTCTCAGGCCTGCTCTAGTCATCAGTTTCATTAACGTACGAATATATTAGAGTGTCTTCTAGATATTCCAAGCTAGAGAGCTCTTTATTGAGTTACACGTAGAATTTTCTGAAATTGGCAGTTACACGCATCATTTCCACGTCAAAGTGGCTTTATTGTCTGTCATGTTAAGTTTTCACTTTAGGAGCATGGTCCTCTGTATTTCCAAGGAATAAAAAAGAACTGCAAACATAAGTCATCGTCTTGCGTGGTACAAGTGGCCTAAAAAAACAGAGAGTGTCGCTCGCACACCCCGTATGGAAGCCGTGTCGGGTCGCCGCGGTAGGCTCGGCAGCCGGTGGCACGGTGGGTACGGTGGGTGCGGCCCACTATGGCGGCACGGTGCGCTCGCCGACGGCCATAAGCTTAACTGTACGTTGCTATGCTGCCCACGTACAGTCGCACGCCGCTCCTACAGAACATGCATTTCACGCTTTGAAGAATTATATTTTAACTGTTTTAAAACGTTGTTCCGTTTTATATGAATGTTTTTGAGATTTTTGTGCTTCATTTTTAAAAAGACAGCCACTTTGTAGAGTTTTGATAAAGTATAAAGCTTTAACCTAACTTTAAAAACAAAAGAATCAATATAAAACCCTGCGTAACTATTGAATACTGAGTTCATCATACCATCAACTTTGTCAACTAAATTAAACTAACTACTACTGCAAGACGTGACCTCCTTTCGTACCCTAATAAATAATTACAAACTAATAAACACATTTATCACGCTACATATACATAGGTACTAGAGCCTCATAAATCAAAGCATCAAGCTGGAGCAGGCGGCGTACACGGCAGCCCATTAAACCGGCTCGGTGACAAGGTGACGTGCGCCCGCCGCGGGGGCGCGATAACGCGGCCCGTATCCTGTGTCGTGCCGAGTAGGGCTGCCGACGATGGACAAAAGAAACCTCTTATTGGCAATTTTATTGCTCCCACTGCGTGGTTTATTGTTTGCTTATAAACTTGAAATGATTTTGTGTAGGTTTTCGGAGTATTCACACACTCATTGAGTTGCTGACTATTTAGTAAATAGTTTAGGTTGAATTAGTGATTTTATTGATCATGAATACATACATTTTACATTATTTGAAAATGAGTGTTTTATGCACCCCAATTTAACAAAAAGATAATGCTGAAGTTTGTATGCAGTTCAAATACATACTTAATTTCATAATATATTCCATTTATGAATTCGACTGGGGGAGGCAATCCTCTCGGTAATATCGATAACTTTCGATGTCGTGGAATCTTGGCAGCCCTGCTCGTGATGCTCGCCCGCCTGCCTCGTTCAATATTTGAGTATCTATACGTGTTATGGATGCCTGGTACTTTCGGTGGATTACCGCACGGCTGGCTACGCTTCGCCTTTATTGTACCTGCGAGTTTTATACTCTCGTGCCTCTCTCGTCTCGTGTTTACGACGATGACAAATCGGGAGGTATAATTAAAAAGATTTAATTTAGCACCTCTTTGAAGGATTAGTTAGATTATGAGCTGGAAGCTTACGCAGGCTTCGGATTTTATCGTTAGACATAACAACATTGCCTCCCCATGGAGACTCCCCAAGCTATCCATATAGCTTACGAACTAAAATAATCTAGAAGCACCAGTTAAATTATAAATGGTAGTAATAACTAGTCATCTATGTACGCTTATGTGTTAAAAATCTTATCATATTCTATTCTACGAAACGCTGGAAGTTGTGAATCAGAGGATGGCCCCAAGACTCACCACTTCCACCGCGGTTATTACAGCACTTCTATCAAGCTTTATCAGAGCGCCACCTACCTCTCAGCCTTAATAACACTACATACGTCTGCGTATATTACAGCAGCCGTTATTAACTGTGAGGAACATTATTTATATGACGTATAAAATGAAGCGATTGTGATTCAGCGTCACGTTCTGACGCCACTTTTATAAAGATCCTGACGTTAAAGAGTACTTTGAGAGGTGCGCAGCGTGAGACGTGCGACTTGCAGGGAATAATCTAGTTTGAAGTTTACTGCTCGTATTTTCTGTTGCCCGTGCATTTAATGACTTGAATTTAATAGTGACGATATAATATGTAATTTAATGCATATACGTACTTAAGGTTATTTGAAAATTTTCTATTGTTTATCGTTTGTGAACTTCGAATGGCAATCGCTTACCTACTACTCCAATTGAATAGTTAAACATTCCTATCCACCAAGTAAGTAATTTCTACCTACGAGAGACTCTACATGTATAAATGTCTAATTATCACACATTCCCTTTCAACTCCGCTTTTCGCAGTCTACTGCTGGTCAGAGACCTTACCTTAAACATACTACAAAGCCCTGTCCTCCACCATCTGCAACAACCAACTTCTGTTCCCTTTACTTCAAACGTAAATTTCTAACAAGATAATAAATATTTAATACCAAGTATCAAAACGAGTTAGCCGCAGTAGGCCCGCAACGTGCCCCGGGCCGAAATGAAGCCGCATTTGCGAGCGTGCCACTGATCACTACCGCTAAAATGATTGCTCCTGTCTGGTGACAAGAGTTCGTTATATTACTTACACTAGTTTTACTCGCGGGTTTTCTTGGTAAATAGTGTCCAGCTGTGTGTAGATAAACTTATGGACATGCTCGTTTAACTAATAACTTTTACCATTGGGTAATCTTATTTCTCATAATTCGCAAATTAACTAATAACAAAAAAGAATACGTTTTTTTCTACTACTTCTTGATAATAAAAGAAAGGATTCTATAAAACCTTTGATATTACAGCTGTTTGTCTGATCTCTGCCTGAGCGAGACAAACAAGGTGACGTAGTTTGTTGAAAGAACAAAGTCGCAGCGCCATGTCAGACTTATACTTAAATCATCCATATTCTTAACATTAAACTAAACAGCTAACAGACTGATTAAGTATGTTTTATTTAAAAAAAAGTTCTAATTTAGGTATTAAAGGACCCAGTCAAACTCGTACCGCTAAATTACTGACCGAGTATTGCATCTACCAAAGACTGGAGATCTAAACATGTAACCGAACCTTTAAAGCAGGACACAATACTCGTCAAACTCAGACTCTGTGACGTAATACATTAGATTTGTGAGTAATAATAGCTGCTGACACCAAAATATATTGTCAACAAAGCAACTGTTCCAAAATTTAATAAGTACCCAATAAATAAGTAGATAACACAAAGACATTGTTCTTAATTCTTTAAGTAATACATTGTTTTCAAAAATTACAATTGACTTGAATAACCGCGCCATTAATGCGAGAAAAGATAACAGATAGAGGGACATACATAATTATTTTCGCAATTTAGTTAACGCATAAATAAAAGAAAAGCATCATACTTAGACTTGATAGCCTACCAAACATTGATAAAACGTCTATCTGTGAGCAGTAGCCGTTGACAACAAATATTGACAACAGAGCTTCTGCTCCAAAGCTGAATATTTACTCAATAAATATGTGTCTACTCTGGCGCGGGCCGTGCATTCAGATATAACTGCTATAAGTTGTTCATATACGTATCTCGTTATGGCGGCTGCCGCGGCGTCCTGGCGGATCGGGAAAGCGCGGCAATGCGGCGAATCAGATATATTTACTGTTTGGAGTTGTATGTGTTGACTTATAATAAAGAAGTTTTAACTTAAAACAAAAAATAAACTTTTTAATTACTAGGATATGGTTTTTTTATATTACAGACTTGTGCTTTTACATAATAATTAAAAGAGTTATTGTAAAAAACGTGAAACTAGAAAATAATAAATAACAACATCAACATAAAATCTTTCTATTGTTCTTCCTTTCTAATGGCTGCCTTAGCTCGTCGCGTTGCGCTAAACACTTAAAAAAAATACCTTACGCCACACGGCTATGCAGTACACGGGTCAAATTAGTCTACATATAGTTACAGTTGCAGGTGCGGTGTGGAAGTTAGATAGGCAGTCGCTCCATGTAAAATACTTGTATTCAGCTGAAGCCGGTTAGACTAGAAGCTGAAGTCAACATAGTTGCTAGGCTAGGCAGGTTATGATTACAGCTGCTATATTCCTTTGCGGTGACACTGTTGCTTCAATAAAACTTTCAATAATTCCTAAAAGTATCAACTATACACACGCGCGCTATACCGCGACGTCCCGCTCCGAAGTGATCCCGTGTCACGCTCGACACGACGCGCGCGTTGTTGGCGCGGCGCCAATGTTTGATCCAACTGTCTGCGGCCAACGGGCCAATGATTACTGACGAAAAATTATTGGCTTGACGGTGACTTATGTTTGTTGGCGTGAGGTTGAGCTTATATGCAGATAGTGTTAATACAATTTTGATGCGGATACACATCAAACTAAGGAGAGTGTGGTTTGAAATGCGAAATTGAGATGACAAGTTACAGATTATGGAATTAGCTAACTATGAAATAAGAGGACATGACGTGCTGTGCTCAATAAAAGGCAGGAGAATGATAAAATCACGACACACATGATGAATATTTTATTAAATAGGGGAGGCGGTAGAAAATTCAATTTGTAGACGAATATCATCGCGATTGTCTCTGTGACCAATGAGGCAGTCTTCCAAATTAATGAATTTGGAAGACTGCCTCATTGCTCGAGTGGTTGCAAACGCGACTTCTAAGCATGATGAATGAGTTCTTGAGTTCGATTCACAGGTCGGCCAGTGTTATTGTTTTACCATCAAGAATTTCTCAGTGGCAACTACGGAGTCTGGATCCGTGGTTGATGGCAATAGGCTTGGCTGGCCCCTATACACCTCTGCTTTACAATCCGGGGATTGCAAGCGTGGTGTTATGTTAATTAATTAATTTCATCGACGAGTAGGTTTGTGAACGCTTAGGTAAGAACTTAACACGCGTAGAAAGCAACGCATGAACTAATTGATTGGGACGCTATGTTATCGCTCTGCGAATGCAACGTTTTCTTTACTTTTCTCACTTCAGTTCTCAAGGATGTTAAGAAAACCTCCTTACATTCTATGTCATCCTATCTTCTACAGCTGTCTAGCAAGAATACGCGGCTACCGAATTATCAATGGACAATATTTGTAATAACAACAAAAGGTTTTCTGTCGGTCACTGTGTTGCCATCTGTTGGTGAGAATTAGAACTACGTAAGTTGATTAATTGCAGAGCGCCATAGATATCAGAAAGAAAATGATGACTTTTTGATAAAAGTTTATATTATTTTGTAAAATCATGAGGATGTATAAAAGTCATAAAAGTATGCAAGGTTTTTGCCCTTCAGGTAAATGCCGTAAATAGGTAGTTATTTTTTTCAATTTCGGTAAGTAACATAAAATTTACAACAAAATAATAAAGTAATCCTAGCGATTGCTGTCTCCCTAAAGTTGACAAAAAAGGTTTCCGTTCATTGCCAGCTCCTAGTCAAGACAATCTTTGAGCGTCAGGGAACAATCGTTCGAAAGCAATAAATCTAATATTTACAACTACGGCGGCTTTGATTCGTGGATATTACTACGAGCAAAAAAACACCTACGAGCTTTGATCTCCTGGTATTTGTTGTAAATTTCCAGTGTAAAAAGGCGTATCTGCATGCAAGCAAAGCAAAGCAAGATTTTTAGTGGAAAATACTGGTACGGGACGTTTAGTCACAATTTCACAACAATGTTACATGCACATTTGGAGATTTTATTCTCACTCTTTGAACGACTTTTAAAAAAGGGGAGGTGCATTGTAGTTTGTGGCGGATTGTGTCACGACACTATTATGTACATACTCTGTGCCGCCATATCGCTATGACACGACTAGGATCCGGCTTCTCAAATACATTTGATATCCCCTGTAATAGGTACTCGAATAGTGAATTTACACGTTGTTCTGGTCCACGACTTTTAATCAAGAGAGTGGGTGTGGGTGGACCCATATTCCAAAGAGTCCTAAACACGAAGTAATAATTCTCTGCAATATTAAAAAATAAATAAAAAAAATATCATATATTGTTAATTTAATGTGAAATTACATTTGTGGTCCTTCCAGTAAACAGCTAACAGGGTGGGCACCCAAATAATGAATTGGGGCATGTAACCAAAATTCCGCACAATCACTAGAGAAAAACTGCGGATAGTAAGTACATTGCGACCCGGTAATGCAAACCAGTCATGGTGTCCTAGTGTTCGTTGTAAATTACAAGACTAAAAAGACGTAAATGCAAAGTTAGTTAGGAACATTTAAATGAAATGTAGATGGCGTTGCCCACATTTTAATTAGTGCTGTGGTTACCATAACTATTTCTGTTTTTTTTTTATCGTAATGATCTTGTAATTTTTATAGAGATTCTATCATTATAGTGTGACAATAGTTTCCGCTGATTGATTTATTTTGTTGTTTTTTTAATAGTGAGTGGACAAAAAGTTAGATAGCAACTCGTATTTTATTCACTCAAAAACCAAGACGGTTTTTGAATCATTTAATTATCTTATTTTAATTAAAATGTGGTTGATAAAGATGTTAATTATTATTAGGAATTTGCTATAAAACGTATTGACCAAAATTCCAGACAAATAAGTGCAACGGGCAAAGTAACCTCCATTCCGAATGTGACTGAAATACCAGGCGCGCAGAAACAAAGAGCGGTGGCCGGCGCGCCGAGCTGTGTCGCATTAGCAAGGCGGCACCTACATAATTTAGTTATAATGACGGCTCGTCGTTACCTCCCGGGCCATTAGACTACCTACGTCGGCGTCGCGTCGCGCCTCGTGTGAATCCGCGCGATATAACTTTGGCACGTTGCTACATACCTAGTAACTATATGTACGTTGCGTCGAAATATATATAATACGTACTTGGTTTCAGGTTTACTATGTATTTGTGTAGGTACTTGAATCGCGTTGTTTGGGTGTCAAATGAGTTGACTGACGGCTGGCGCGCCCCGACGACGCTGGTGTTCAGTGAATTGGTAATATTGACGATAAACTTATTTGTATGAGACATGGAGAAGCCTATGATTTCATAAGCTTGTTCTTTAACGTTGTCACTATTTTGTTGTCTAGATATAATTAAAAAGTAGGGAAGTCACCGTTATGTAGGTGTACATTACTCTTGCTCCACCACAAGATTGTGCCGATAAACATCCAAGGCACATCGGAGCAGGCTGTTCTTATCTTCCCCGCAATTTACTGGGAAAAAAGCTTTCGAAATATCCAGTCTCGTACAGACGTGCTTAAGTAGACATCTGTCAGATGATCACGGCACCCGCTCGGCGGCGCGGCGGCGCGGCGGCGTGACAAAGTCACGGCTTTCGGTAAAAATGCGCGGAGCAAGATTCTGCAATATTTGAAGCGCGGACGCCTCGAGAAAAGCGGCAATCAGCCGCGCGCGAAAACCAGCAGAAGTTGGTAAGCTGAATAATAATTACTTGACAGCCGCGGTGGGTTTAAATTGATTGATTCGAAAGAAGAATGAACGCTTTTGTTGGAATTTCGGTAGTGAATACCAGGCAAAAAAATAATACAGCAATAAAAATTAATACGTGTATCCGAAACATTCTTTTTCAACCTATAAATTCTATTTTATTTATTCAAAAATAGTGATGTTCCGTACGAGTAAATCCCAAATATTCTCCTGTCGTACTCACAAAATCAAGTAAATCTTTATCGATTGTAGCGTGGAACTGGGACATAACAAGTGGTACGTACTCCTAAACAGTTTAATCGCCGACATCGGTCCGTGATACCTCCCCTCTGTATTTTTCCGACCACTTGCTCCCCCTGTTCATCCCTCACTGAACGGTCACTCATCATGACTTAGGTACTTTTGTTTTTGGATCTATGTGTACTTAAATATTTTAAGCATAGAGCGTAGTAAAGTTGAAAGAATTACCTTATTTTTGTGAAAAGTTGTTTCGTTACACATAGTTATATTTAGAATGTTGATTAAATCTGAAATATGTGGTAATTAGGTTACAAAATGGTAGCTTTTGTAAACATCATCATTCTGCTGCCCTTATCCCAGGATGTGTGGGGTAGTCGCAGCATGTAGAGGACATGCTGCAACTCTTCCATACTCCTCTATAATTCGTCTTTTGATCGGACACCTCATTTTTGGAACGAAGTTCCATATCGCGCGTTGCGAAAGGACGTGAAAAAATTATGACCAAAAGTTGTAACGACACTTTTTGCTATAGTTGTAAGCCGTGCGGCTTGCGCGTGTTTCTCTGTCTGTCGCTCTCTCTCTCTCTCTCATAGAAATCAAGCCAGTTATTTTCGTTTCGTCTTTCTATTTCGCATTGAACAGTGTGGTGTCGCGACGATTATTTTTGTTGAGTGTATACAGGTTTATGGATATAATAAATAATAACTTCGTTCCATCCGGGTGTCCCTCGACACCTCTCAAGTTTTTACCATATCATTCTTCACACAGTCCATCCATCGTTTCTTCAGCCTTCTCTTCTACTATACCTATCCACATTCATTCTCAAAACTTTCCTCACGACATTTTCCTCATTCCTCCGCATCACATGCCCATACCATAATTAATACTTATTACAGTAGCCTGAAAATATGACAACCAGACTTATCAATAGGTATCGTATTACTCAGTTCTAACTGGGATGTTGAAGTTAAATAGGTAGTCAGTCTTTTTAAAATACTGGTATTCAGCTGCATCTATGAAAAGGCTAGGCAGATGATGAAGTATGTAAAAAATAACCAACTTGTTTTTGGAAATTAATAAACTAAAAACCTACGATGATAAAATATGATGATGACGATATGTATGTGCAGTCTTGTGCACTCAATTTTAGTCATAACCACAAATGCAATAAAAGTACAAAATATAACGCTGCATAGACAATTGATATTATAGCGACACAGGAAGAAACGGGGCGTCCAGTTTTAAAAAAATTCACGCTCTATGCTGCCGGGAGGTGAGCAGGCGAAGAAATTATAATGCTGTATTGTCCAGACACTCGCCGGATTTCCGCCTTTTCGTCCGTCGACCTGGGGTGAGAACATAGTGGTGAGCGAACCGGGGATAAGGAGGCAGGTATAATTTGTAAAGATGGAATGTATAAGTAGGTAATGAATTTAGAAGAAAAGTCCATATTCCTTTGGGCGTCGTCTTGTCTTGTCACCAAATGTGAAGTTGAATCGATTTTTTTTAAATTCAATAATCTGATTCTCCAATTCCTAGAGATTTAACTTCAGTCGACATCTAATTTTACATCTATTCTAACGTTTTCTCATCTTCCCTTAGAATTATCTGTAGGACTCCATCTATAACAGGATTGCGGTCCCTGCCTGCTCTAACATTAGCAAAATAACTATAAACATCAACTGCATTCCCCGCCTCGCTTACCAGCATACCATAAACCTCACGCCGTAATGGCGCTTCGGGCACGCCATCTCGCGGCGCCTCCCGCCCCGCTCATTATCCGCGCCACTTTCCCTCCACCGCACCGTGTTGATTGATTGATTCATTCGCACGGTCCGTAACGATAAGTGTTCAGTTTAGCTTGTTATCAACTCTGCGACCCTAGTAATTTGGCGTCGATAGTGTTGTGTGACGTTATCGGCAGTACACCGGTAGCATCCGATATGGATGGTGATTCGGCTCGTAGCAACTACCCATCAAACAACAATCCGATACGGAACTATATATCTTAGCTAATTATTCAGAGTGGATGGGATATCGACGCAAGAACGGGTGACAATTCCATAATTCTAAAACTCACCCCTAGATAAAGTAAATTTTACATCAGGAATTCGAAAAAAATATGCTGTTCCATGCATTTTAAGAAATAGTAGATATTTTTGGGACTCCCAGAATGATGTTCTGAAAATGTCGTAGTCGGTGGTGCGCGATGTTCCTTCTACCCTGTATTTAATAGCCATCATAGTACTTATTGAAAACAACTGGGAGCCGGACTCGCGTATTGTGGCTTATAAATGGCCAAATCTTTTGACTGCATAGACCTAGAGGGTTGTTTTTTACACAGCTCCAAGGCACCATGGACTTGAGTATTTGGTTTTAATTTCAACTTTATACAGCCACGCGTTTTCGAGATAAACGGTCTTGACAGGGACAGAGAGATAAAGGGTCTTGACAGGGACAGACAGACAGACGGGCAACAAAGTGATTCTGTTAGGGTGCCGTTTTTTCCTTTTGAGGAACCTAAAAACGCCCATTGGACGTGCGATTGCGGACATCAGCTCTTTACACAATACTCAAGTACTTATTGCAAAGAGGTAGTAAATGTGTTATTTATAAATTAATTTAAAAATGAAGCAAAATTCAAACTTGCGTCTCTAATACGATGAAATGTTCAATCATTTGGTTTAATAATAATTGAGTAATCAATTGATTATAAAGTTAATAAAAGTCAGTTGACCTGTTTTGCCCAAAACAGGTCAATTATGTGCTCGACGGAGTTTATTGCACATTCCGTTAATCCTCACATGAAGACTTAGTAGCACAAATTTCCTGGTGAAACATTTCAAAATTGTATACTACCTTTACGATTAGGAAAAACTAACATTACCTTATCGGAGTCGCCATGAAAAGTTTAACCTCCTAAAAATTCTACTGTCCTAGTACAAAAAATGGAAAACGCGACCTTTGTTTATGTACGACCAAAAAATCCATCTGTTGAAAACATCTTTACGCCTGTTATTTATGAGGGTCTGGTACTATGGTGATGTGGTTGGTTTACGATGGTGAATTGTTACCGCTTTATAGCTGATACCGTGGTCTGCCAACGCCATGGTTTTATCTTATGGTGCTGTTAAAGTGCGCCGTTATTGGTCTGACGATTTTATGAATATGTTTTCGTAAATGATAAGGGTGGAAGAAGTGATTGTAGATGTCGTTGTTGTTTGTGGAAGTGGGACACAAAAATGATAAAGGCGAATTCCAAATTCCAAGCTGAAATTAAATGAAAGATTATGTCAGATACCTTACATTCGTTTACTAATTACTATACATAATTTAATGTTCTTGTGAGGTGGGCCATCTCCAATAATTGATAGCTAGGCCAACCAAAAAAACTTAACTTTACATTTGAATCAGCCATTGTGAATGGCGTGGTGCGGTGATTAAGTAAGCTCAATGTTCCACAAATCGCCGGATACAATCTGTGATATCCGAAAAACCCCAGGCTATTAAAACGCAATCAACCATCAAGATAGTAACGTGTCCATGGCTCTCAAGATGAATCAGCCCCGAGGCTCCCCGACTCCCCCCGAACCACCCCGAGGCTGAGGATCGCTCGCGATAATTAGAAGCGGCTGATAATTACGTGACGATGAGGCCTGCCTGCTCGAATAATGAATGTGTGGGCGACATTGTGCCACTCACGCGGTCGTGACACTTTGCCTGTAGCAAACAAGAAGGATGATAATATAAAGGTCATACTATTAAACAAGGCATGCACATTTCACGAAAGTGAAGTCTAAAACTGTTTGAATGTTTGACCTAAAATAACGAAAACTGTATTTTTTTGTCAAATGCGCCCTATTTTACCATAGAATTATAAAAAGCCCTCACACACTATAAGTAGGTAAATATACATATTTAAATACTTAAAGTGTGTGAGTTTTTACCTGCCAAAACTCATTACAGTTTGAAGAAAAACTAATTTTAATGCCTGCCAGATAAGATACGAAAGAGAAAATGCAAAGATTATCTTACAAGGTTTAGTCATAATACCTACCTACGTTTCCAAGACAATTGAAATCCGATTCAATGTGTAACGACGGCACTCGATTCCGAAATTCGATAGTTTCAGAATCCCTCCGTGTTCTAATTACGCGTCATCAGCGTCGCCGCGCCTGCATGCGCCGGCCGAGACCGGCCCGTAGTTTCTGACACGCCAGTTTATTACCATTGACACTCTTAGCTTAATACAAATAAGGTCGGATTTCGCACGTTACAACTGCACGATAAATTTTGTACATTCGTAATTACCGACCGCTAGTGCAATGCCGCTAGCTTGTAATTTATGATAGCCTGGTAGCGCCGCGCCGGTAAATGTCGTCACCGGTTGGCGTGGTCGGTTTTTTATACAGGAAAACGTTTTTCTCGATTAGATTAACTTTTTATGCGAAAAATGGATGGCTTCGTGTTTTACAACAGCTGCTTACTGGAGAGCAATATTTTCAGTTGGGTGGGTCCGGGTTTTGGTGGGAGATGAGTTGATGACTGATGATAAAATTGTTTCAGACAAAAATTTGATAACGACAAACATAATTTTGCCCCCGATTCAGTGCCCTTCTAGCTCCCTTTCGCCCAAGAAACCTGAATCTACAAAGCCGAAGTATCCCTTTTAGGGTAAGATCAGAATTTGTAGAACCAAGATAATATCGAAGTCAACATTAACAGCAGTAAATTAAAAAAAACTCTCGTCTTTTAGGTACGTGGTATGCATTTTATTTCACTGCAAACGCAACTTCAAGTAATATCCCAAAGACGCGACACGGGCCAACATCTCAACAAGTAGCAACAAGCTAGCGCAATAAATACAGCACGAATTAAATAAAGCGTCGTGGGCTAAAATAAATAAAAATGAAGTCGGCGGGTGTTCCGTTGGCGCGCGACTCCGCTTCAGACGCATTGTTCTTGTGGCGCCGTGTCGGGAAGAGGCGGACTGGCTGGATGTGACCGCAATGCAAGGCGCGAAATTAATTTGTGCATAAACTTCTTTGAGTTTGGAATAAATTGTAGCTTTTGTTTTCTTTTTATTAGACTGCGGACAATCTATCAGTCTATTAACACATTTGACAGTTGCAACTGACGTGGGCGGCCCACGGTGGGCCTTCAGTTTTGGTGACAACCGCCACGTCAGTCATTCATAACTGATATAATTTATGTGTTAGATACTTACACATCATAAACTATTCATTAATTTCAACTTGGTAGATATAGTTCATGATCAGATAAAGGCATAAGTCACAATATTTTCCACCAAGCTTGGTCGGAGACTGAGTTCAACTATGTTTCAAACGACTAGGTACAATTTTGAGCCTTTGTTTGTCCGTTTGGTAAACTGTGTGCATCGCTTAAGTACGTCAAGGCAAAACAATTATTTTGGCACTTCATGTTCACAGAATATATGATTAAGTATTTATTTAGAATACAAGACGAAATCAGAGGATACGATGGCGCCCGGGAAGCACTTATGTGATAGACGGTATACGTTCCGCTAAGCTATGTGGAACAAGTGCATCGCGTCATAGTAAAGTATATCGCTATACCATAATGCTAGGTATCTATAATGTCTAGGCTATCTTCTCTAATAATCGCTAGGCTATATGTTCTGTCAGAAGGAAAGGGCCACAACGCGGTACTAGTGCGGGTTGATAGATGTCACATTTCTTCGAGTTTAGGCTTCTACATACTCACTTTACAAAATTCTCGTTATTTAGGTAATACCGCATGGCATCTATTAGGTACGTAAATTAAATTCTACACAGTAACCTCGTTTTTAGAAATCTGTTAAAAATAGGAAACTGACATTCTACTTTCATCGGATTCTGATTTAATGTGGAACAGCTTATTAGTTTGAGCTGTTGACCCACTGTTGCCCTTTTTTTAGCCATCTATAAATTGCGCTTATCATCGCAGGCGCGGTTAACTTAATTTAAGGCAGGCTGGGGGTCCGGCTGTGTTGTCTTGAAAGTGACTAAAATGCTTAGACTATCCGGTGAATTGCAGACTTGAAAATCTAACGATGTGAGCATTCATTAGTATCTAGTTTCCTTGCTGAATGCCCTTATCGCCAGCCGTATCTATAGATAGCATCCAAAATTAAAGCAAAAAGCCAATATAGACCCCCCTGTCACTCATGGGGAATAACTCACCAACTTTGTATGTATTTATGTGTACCGTGTTACCCGGTGGCACCTCTGCCAATCTCTCGGGGTTATTAGGCGCGACGCCGGTTATGCAATGTACTAAATTGAATTTGCCCCAAAACACGCCACGCGCTTCCAGCGAAATTGCACCCACGAACACCGGTGGCGCGGGCAATTGCGAGAAAGCGCGGGCATCGGGCTGACGAGAAGGGGCGAGCACGGAGTACGCGGGCGGCAGAGGCGGGAACAAGTGCGTCATTAGCGTCGAGTGCTACTTGTAACGCGACGCCTGCCGGGCGCGCCGATGAAATTTATCGGGAGTTATATAACTCCTGCAAGCTATGTACGCTTGGTATATGCCAGTAATTATCAATTAATATAGTGGAATATCTTCACATTATTAATTTAATGAGGGGCGAAAGATGTGGTGGTAGTTTAACCACAGGGAGGAGGGAGGGTAGTTTGAGAGCATTATCTAAAGTCGCACTTACTTTTAAAGCTACCAAAATTGAAATGCAATCAGGCGTCATTCATGCGTGGTAGACAGACACCATTATCTGAAGCTTTTCTTTAGAAAGGCTCTTTTGGTTTAACTTTCCAAAGAACAGAGAAGATAGAGAGAGATTGCGTTAAAAACTTAGTGAAAGTCTAATAAGCAAGCCTGCCTGTTACCTGAAAATATTCCCTTTATTTTACTACATAGATAATTATAGGCTCCAGCAGCAAAGCGTCAGTAAATTCATTTTCAACAGTAATATAAATAAATATGCCTGCATTTATTTTTTCCAACACAAAACTGCCAATTACCAAAATTGTTCGTTCGCTTTATAACTAAGTTTTGACGCTGCAACTAGCATGGCCGGCGCATTCAGTTAACGAACATTTCGTTTCATATACAAATGTATGTGCATATTGTACATTGTACTCGGTAGGTACTGCCTGTCTGCATGCTTTTATGGCCCGCTTGCCTGCCCGTATCATACAAAGCAAATTTTAAGTAAAACCGGGGAGGTTGGGAGGGTTAATTTACGTGTAAATTCGTTTGACTGACTTCGCCCTGGCCACTTTTCAGAAACGACCATTAATTATTTCGAATTCGAATCTCATAAGTATCAAGTTTCCAGCCTTGTTTTGATACATACATTTATTTAACAAATTTCTTTTGATATTATTTAATCTTTGCTTGTAGTTCATAAAGTGACAGTTTTTCTAGTACTCATAGGAAAACTGCTACCTTAAACTCTAGTTTAAGTAAACGCATTTTAAGTCTAGTTTTAGTAAGAAACGCATTTACTTGGTCGCCAAAGAAATATTCGGCTTGACGACAGGCCGTGTCGACGGCGCGTTCGTGTTTCACGCGCGCCTCAAAGAGAGTCAGCAAAGCAGAGGGGCTTGCCAGAGCCTCTGCCTGCCGGGGTTGCGGGTTGTTCGAAAGAGATACCGCGGCCCCGGAACGTAAAGGGCAACAGAAGGAACATGGGTGGGTTTTAGTCAGTAATGCCCCCGGCTCCGCCCAGAGCGGGGGAAGTTATTTGATGATTTTCCAACCGAAAAAAAAAAAAATCGGCTTCGTCAGTCATTCTTATTGCGAGCATCTTGTGTTGTTTTACATATTACATAACTCTCTAATTATGTATTTAAATGTTTTGTATCCCAATTGCGTAACACACTTTTCTATCAATTCCGAAGAATTTTGAAGAACTTCGACACCCATAGTAATACACGCAATAAAAAAATTGAAATGTCAAAATCAATAGCTTTGGGAATGCGAGAGTGTAACATTATACCCCGTTGGCTTTATTCAGAGAATACAATGCTGAACATGTAATCAATAAATGAATTACAATTTCAACGAAAATGCGGCTTCAATTCAAATCCGCTACTATTATGTACATTTGCTCAACCCGTTAATACCAATATTATGTATGCACGCTATAACTGACAACCGCTGAACAGGTGATGTGTGAGAACATGTACAGCGGGTTTTACATAGCTATATTTTATACATGTATAGTATGTGTCCCACTCCATAGCGTGTATCACACAAAGGTAGTTGATGCGGGCCGCATTTGAAGACCACTTCGTAGATTGATAGCAGAAGTTTGATCTTCCAAAGATTATCGCTAAACTGGGGACAGAGGAGAGTAAGGACAAGGAGGTGGCGCCACATCTAGCAGTATGAGCAGGATCAGCATTCGAATTTTAATTGAATTCGTTAGCAGTTTAATTATCAATTGGATCAACAAGATACTCTTAAAAAACTGTCATTCTTTCAAGACTGCAGCAAGCTAAAAACGGACAGGCGAACTGACAGTTTTTATTAAGGCGTGTTTAGAAAACAGAACAATTTCACGACTGTCAAACATACCATTTGATAGGTATCGTAAGTGTTAAAACTGCAGGAACAAAGCCAACTTAAGCAATAGAAGCACTTCAAAAATTGTCATGACCTGTCCACGTATTCACAAATGGTTTAAATCGATTTCGATTACCGATATCGATATAAGATATATTATTATGACTTTTCAAATCTTAATCGAATCGAAGCTCTAAAATTCTAAATGAATACGAGGCCTGTTAGCAGTAGTACTTCTGTAACAACACTGTGTGGTACCTACAGTGTCCCGTGCGGTAGGTACTGACCAGTAGGTAGGTACGATTGCGCGGTCACCTGAGTTTGCGCCACCGCGCCAGTTTGCGACTTGTCGCGCGCTCGTAAATCGCCCTCGGCATGCGATAGGGATGTGCTCATGTGGCCGTAACCGATCATCGATATCGATGAGTTTTAATTTTCACCTTTCATATCTCAGTCTTTTAAATGTTTCGTTCCTGAATACAAAAAAGAACGAGAAAAGAAATAATTTCAAATTATCAACGAACCTCAGTCATTGAACAGAACGCTTGTAATTCCCGTGTGGTGAAGCCTACCTAATATTATATGTAACTACGTTTCGTAAGTCATATTTAAGTCCTTCAGGAAATAGGCCTATTGCCATCTACCAGGCACGAATCCAGAGTCCAGCACTATTATTTATGCCATCCTACTACTGAGAAATTCCTAATGCTAATAAACAATGTGCCCGGCCCGGGAATCAGTCCCGAACCTCATACTCAGAAGTCGCAATTGCGATCACTAGACACACGAGGTAGAGAGAAAAGTTATATTTATTCATTTATTCGATTTCAACATACTTCACTGTAGTTAATAATTCAATATAAAAATACAGTCACAACTGATTGAAACTGAAACTCAAGGCACCTATAATCCAGGGTTGCGGGTTGTTCGAAAGAGATACCGTGACCCCGGAACACAAAAGGCAAAAGAAGAAACATAGATGGGCTTTAGTCAGTAAATATCTGACACTCCTTTCCATTCCGCCCAGAGCGGGAGAAGTTATTTGATGATTTCCCATCCGAAAAAAGGCACCTATAATATCAAAATCTTTTAGCAGAAATTTAGAAACGTAGTCGGGGGTGCAGTCAGGTGATATCGGGTTTTAGTTTCAGTTTACAAAAGCTACAGAGATTGATTTCTATTACACGTGTAATGGAGTCGGGATTAGTTTTTTCTTAGTTTTGAACTCTGTGGTATAAAATGAATGTCCGGACCTTTGGTTGTCCGGATACTATCTATTTATCGTTAGTTGATATACTTTATTAAAATACAACATAGCATTAGATAACACGTTCATACATACAATTAAAACCGAGAAAAGTGGCAGAACCGAGTGTACTAATTACGGTGTAAAGGCGTCACCGCAGCGAAACGACTCCCGGCCACCGTAGATGCGGGTCTGTGGACAATGAGCAAGGGGTAGCTCACCGTTCGTCGCCACTAGAAGGACGAACGGTGTGTTCATGCATCGCTCCAAACAGATGTCACCAAAGCAGAAGGGCCAGAACCACTGCTGGTTTTGTGGGTTGTTCGAAAGTGATGCTGCGGCCCCGGAACATAAAGGGTAAAAGAAGAAACATGGGTGGGTTTTAGTTAGTAAAAGTCTGACACTCCACCCCGTTCCTCCCAGAGCGTTAGAAGTTATTTGATGACTTCGAATGTCAAAAAGGTGCGTAACTAACTGTATATTCGACAAAATAAAACAATACGAAGCGAATAGTTTTCAATCTATGTTACATTGCTAGTGATTTTTCTTGCACTCAAATTAAATAACCACCATTATTGCGATAACAATCACGTGGTCATGCACTAAATAAAAGAAGAATACACTTGTCAATATGTCACCTAGCAGACTTTTATAGCAACCAAACTTTAACTCCTGAAGTCCAAACACGAGTCAAACAAATCCAGATATCGACGAACTCCGAACATATCCATGCACACAACTCCATTGTGGATTTCAAGGGGATTTTCACTGTCACAATCAACAAAGCCTCGGTTTTCGATGAGATATGTCCCTGTTATGTGGACAAGGACCTTCCAAATGTGGACACTGACATCTGGAAACCTACAAGAGCATTACGATGATGTGTAGACGAAGATCTTCATAGATCATGTTTAGCCCATTGTGATTAATGAGGTAGGTTAAATAGTTGCTATAAGCTATATAGTCCTGGTCCTGAAGGTGGGTAGAAGCTTGAAAGTGTTGGTAATAAGTAATTATTATTTTACTTTGGAAGCTGGAAACTTTTAAATTTCAAAACTTAAATTCAGGACATTTGTGCTTTTTTCTGCTTTTTTTGTTCGTTATTTTCGCAATTATTTATGAACTCTTACAATACATAATAAGTTATAAGCTACGATACTGCATTTCTGGGTTAGTAATATAAAAATTTCCGCTTAAACTGATAGAATAGCTAGGTTCTGAAATGTTGTTGGAATGGCAGACAAAAGCTGCATTCCTGAGTTCGGCTTTCTCGGAATTATTTGGATGCAGAACACAGCCGTTTACTGAAAGCTGATACTTTCGGAGTATACTCCGACTGCTAACTATAAAGAAGTTATTTCAATGTACCATTTTACATTTTCGATATCTTAAATCAGAAAACTTTAATTATGATTTTGTAAAGGTATTGCCTTAAAACCATGTGAAATTAATGGTATATTCGATATCTGCCGACTTTTCATACATGCAGCTATTTATTGTTTTGCCGACTTTTTCAGCATTGCATTGTTTTGTTTGTATTAAATATCATTTCAAAATAACACCAGGAGTGGGTGATCAGCAGAAAAATTTACAGTTGTTCCTCAGGTGTAAGAAAACTCAGACGATGGCTCATAGAAAGGTAACGTTCAATAATTCAGTCTCAGATAAAAGCCAAAATATCAACATATCATGATCAAACCAAAATTCAAAATTCGTAGCAACTGCGAAGATTCTGGTAACCTCATTAGGAGTCGTAAGCGTAACGCTGTGTACTTACGGCGTCTGGTAGTGTTGTAGAGGTAGGTACATATACTTGTATATACTTGTGTGTATATAGCAGGCATTATGTATAGTTGATGTAATATTAAATATCTGGTAGAACACAAGTTTGTAGCACCGTCGCGTCGCACGTACTACACGTAAGTACGGGACGGGATACTGTGCTCACTAGTGTAGGGCTGTGCATAAAATTTCCTACTGACTACCTCCTGGATAAATAAGTTCTGCAAGGTTGTGGAATGGGACTACAACCCGTCGTCCTACCTAACTGACTATCGATCGTACGATGACACGATGCGATTTTGTTCCGAGATGAGTTCTAATTCAAACATACATATTTCTTCAGTGTATTCTAATTTTGAATGAATCTCGCAAACCATCGCGCGTGTACAGGCAATGTTTCATCCATCACACTATGTAAACTAATCGTGTCATCATGCGATCTCTATGATTGAGGATAACGCCAAAGAGAACTCTAGTGCTAAAATTGTCGATAAATTCAATCGGAAAACTGCAAAAATACTACCTAACTTCATTCATTATTTCCGTGACACAAGATACTGCTGTATTAAAGAACTATAAGGAGATTCTCTTTACTAGAGTATGTTGTGATAGAGATTAGGTCGATGAATTATAGCAACAGGTGGAATTCGGACACTCGACCTCTCAATCATCTCTCCCAACTTAGGGTGGCCGTCGCATAGGGTGCTTTATTGCATATTTAGTCTTCATTCTTTAAATCAGTATAGGTCTGTGATGTTGTTATTCGCGTTTCAACTAAGTAAGTAAAAGTTTTGCCATACGGAGAAGACATTAGCATTGGCAGTGACTACAATCAGACCATGAAGAAGAATAAAATAGAATAATACTTATCCATGTTTACTATCACTACATAGTATAAAACAAAGTCGCTGTCTGTTGCTATATTGTATCATTGTATGTATGCTTAAATCTTTAAAACTACGCAACGGATGTTGATGTGGTTTTTTTTATAGGTAGAGTGATTCAAGAGGAAGGTTTATAAATGTATAATACTTCACGCTATGACTCTTAGGAGGTGAGCAGCGGGTGAAACCGCTGGGCGGGACGCTAGTTCTGATATATAAAGAAAACTATTCATTTGTAATTAGTCGACGACAAAGTAATGCACCAACCCTAAATTAATATTAGTAAATAGCCGAGCGCACTGGCATAATCACCTGTTCTCTAAATTTAAAGCAAACGTTGCTTTTCAATACCAAAGTACTATGTTCTCATCGTGACACTGGTGGTCATGAAATAGACAATGGTGCCGATTCAGTAACCGATGAACCACCGCATTAAACTAGACTTAAATTAAAATGACATACCTTATCAGATCCAATTTAATTCCACAATATTTTAGTCGCGATTAAGGATAGTCCGATTTAGCTTGACAATCACTATTTTTTGGTGAAAAACGTCAATTTCAGAATAGTGAGATTGCGATTTTCTCTAAAGTTAGGAACTAAACTATTAACTCTGTCAAACTATAATATAGTTAAGAAGTGTAACATCAGTCAATTTCAGAACAGGAAACGCCGTTTGACGGGAACAAACTGAATCTTTTAAGAGTAGTTTTAGTTTAGTTTGTGAACAGAACAGAATCGAATCGAGAACAATATAAATATTTTTATCGGGTTTTTAGGCTATAGAAGTAAGCACATTATAGAACCACTTGATAAAATGAAACTTTAAAATGTGGTAGCCATAATGCCAAATAAAGTCCTTTGCTTACTTTTCCAGCGTGTTGTTAGGATCATACCTACAGTCTAATAACATAAATTACCATGTAGTGGGGTTTAATAAAAGAAATAATAAAAAATTCTAAACCCATCAAAAATTGCAATTTCCACTGCACTTGTAATAAGAATTTCCCAGACACCGACGCAGACGGAAATCACGTATTCAATACATAGTCTGAAACCGGAGATAAAGAATGTTTTCATCAGTTTAAAAAAGAATAGCTGTTTCCTACAAAACTGTAAAACCCACATGGTCAAAACGTATGGAACAGCTGATTAAAAAATATCCATGAAGAATTTATATGTGCGATGAGGGGGGGGGGGTGGGTGGGGATACAGAATGACGTTCTTAACACGTGATAACCGTTTTAGCGCCAGTGCGCCTTCCACCTTGTATAACTACTAAGCTAAAACAAATTACTTTCATCGCTTTGGTCAACCGATCAACTCAGATCTCCCAATTCGATACAAAACCAGTATTAAAATGACCTCAATATAAAAAATAACTACATATAACACTACAATGCTTTGACAGCCCTGTGCTAAGTACATACTGTCGGCTCTATGTACTTATGTAGGTGTAACGCCGCCGACAGAATCACCTGGTCTCGCAATTTTACGACCAGCCCGGCGCTTCCACCGCCTTTCAAGAGCGTAGTGCTGGGGCCAACAGTTAAGTTTATCGATATCCGGGACCGCGAATATTATTTTTGTAAGGAAATATTTTACAGGGATTTATTTTATTTGATTCTGACACTGATATTTAAGAAGAAATAAAGTAATGGTTGTATAAATCGGAATAACACAAGTAGCCGCCAAGAAAAAAAAACGGTATTTGAATACACTTGGAAAACTGCACTTGTAGTAACCGAACTTTGACTTTGTAGTAGGACTTATGAACTTTAAAGTCCGTAATGTCATTCAAGTTTATATTTTGTTTTTAAATAATTTCTAATAATAGTAATAATTGCATCTTTTCTTCTCATTTTATAACTAATTTCTCCCATTCTTTAAATATTTGTGTTTATCTATCATAGTGTTCAAAACTTCATGTACAGGACCTGCGTTTACAGATGAAAAATAAAAATTCTTCTAATTTAACATACAAAAAATATTTTTGTCAAATAGTAAAAATAAAATTATAAATAAGAACATCAATCGTTTGTTAAATTAACACCAGACATCATCATAACGTCCTCGTCTACTTTCTAAAATACTTTGTGAAAAACAAATTTATTCTTACAATAAGCCAATAATACAAATCGACAATCGATGATACCAATACAATCGCGATCTCATCCCTCGCCTTCAAGTGCGCTTCGGGCCTGTGTCCCGGGCGCGCGGCGGGCGATGGAATTAAATCGCACGCACGACACTTCCGCCCCGCCCCGTCGCGTCGCCACCCCCCTCATGGCGCTGTTGCTCCCGTCGCAGACAGGGTTGGCAAGCGGTGGGAATCATTTTATTTTTAGAAAAAATAATACATATTTGACAACTTAAATGAGACTTCGGATATAATTTTTTACAGTTCCACTAATGCAGTTTAAAAAATGTATCAGTGTTATAAATAGTTGCTGGACTCCAATTATATTATTTGAAAAGGACGCGTGACAGGCACTTTTTTAATATGAATCCTGTGGCTGGCACACTGGAACGGAGAACGCCGGACACATGGAATTAGGAAACAATTAGTGTGAAGTTTTATGAATGTACCTTCGAACAGAGTCACCTACTTAAAAGAACCTTACTGGTTTCGATTCCTCCTATATATTGTCTTCCGTTGAATTCTTAGGATTCATTAACAATAGGCGACAATGCAGTTGAATGTTTAACTGAACAGGGGCTCAACAGGGGCGTTTTGGTTTATGCATTAGTTTAGTGATTCCATATGCAAAAAACTAGCACGTCATTTAAAACATTCATGTATACAAAATAAGAATAGCAATTTAATTTAAAAACTCATTTTTGTCAGCCCTGCCTAGCCGGGGGCTAACCACGCGGGGACTCAAGTCGAGGTGACTGATGCTCGAGGCACATGTGGTGTACACGGGCCGCGTCACTTAGCTTACGTCATCTTATTACCTACACAACGCCTTAGTTTTCCTAATACATAAACCCTTTTCGAGCTCTGCGCGCCTGGTACTTTTGATTAGAAACTGTATTGTATATTGGCATTAGAAAAAGATAACAACGTTGTTATGGTTTCAAATATTTGATAGTGATTAGGAGCTCGTGGCTAAATAATAAGAGCCGTTCGGGTCGAATTTAAGGTTAAGGCGCGCTTATCCAGGATGGTTCGTGGATGGGTGGCCTCGAAAAGCACGATAAGCCGTTGGTCCCGGTTGTCATTTGTAGATCTTTGACAATCGTTGCAGGTAGTCAGTGGTCACAAAATTGCGACGTCCAGTCTTACCAAGGGGTAATCTTATTACGCTTATCGTCAAATGTTGTTAATTACTCAGTAGTAACTGGGTTGTAGATTTCAGATTCTGGCATTCCGGTGCATTTGGTTAGAGTGGAAGCCGATCCTAAAACCTTTTTTTTTTAAACGTAGTTGGGAAAAGGCTAGGCACACGACACTCTCTAAAACTACTATTTAAAACTCATTTATTGAGCCGTATTGGGTTGAAACAATAGTGTCAGAAAAGAGTCACAAAACTGACATGAAATTACATGACACACAAGCGATTTTTATTGTAATATTTTGTAAACTTTCCCGATCAAGGAGCTGACCTCTTTTCGTTTTGATGACCATTTGTAGCTGTTTTTTGGTTCTATTAAAATTACCACATTATCCAAATAACTAACCAGGGACTTTCTCCCAATTTGAGCAATCACATGTTTCTTTTTTGGATTTTACTGAATTGTTGGTCTACTGGCTGTAACTTGTAAGCACAACACAACTGCTGCGTATGAAGTCCTGGTAACGATTCTCAGGTGGGGATGGTGGGTTATCCATCAGGTATTTTTCAGAAGCAGCGTGCTACGGTAAGGGCTTTATTTATTTATTTATTTATTTACTTAAAAGACTATAAGTTAACAGTACGAAACCAAAACACTTATATTCTAAAAAATCTTATCCTCTATTAGTACGAAGCTCTATAACATGGTACTTAAACATAACTTACGAAATGTAGGTGTATTAGAAGCACATTTAGGCTGAGGCTACATAAGGCCGCGACGCGACCTGCGACACATGAGCGATTAAAACAAGTAAATGAATGGTCACGTATATGGCTACACCGTACATCAAATATTACTAGCGATCTTTGATTTCTTTATGCGATAGGAACAACATTACTGAAATCACGGCATCGGCTACATCTACATATGAGCGAAATTGAAGCGAATTTATTAGAAAATTTCTCACTTGCACGACTAGTTCAACAGTGCTGCTAAATATGCGTGTGGCTACATTATGCGTATAGTAAACCGCGATGGATGATTTGATCTTATTCTAAGAAAATGTACTGTAGCCTTGTCATCGCCGAATATACGCCGGAATTTCGCTTGTAATGTAGCCATACCATGTTTTTCTCGTTTCGCTCTTTCAGTCGCATCGCAAATCGCGATATAAAAACCCATCGGAATGTTCTTTCAGAATCTACCAGATGTGTGTATAACTTTTGTTCTACTATTTTATAAGGTTATGAAATAGCTTAAAATCTTAAACTGATTAGTAATTAGCACAAATTACACGCCAACATATTGGCCTTCCTAATACAACACGATAAGAAATTTCAACCAATTTATTTAACTGTGTTTATATGTACCGTAATAACAAGATAATAAAATAACTGGCTTGCGTAACTTTTTTGCTACGAAGACGAATCGCGAATTTTGAAAATAACACTCCTTATCTTCTTGTAAGCCTAGTACAATTTTGAAAATGTTTTTAGGTATTGAGATGTGGGTGTTTTAATAGAGTACGATATCGGGTTAGCGCGGTACCGTATCTATAAAATTAATTGTATTTGGTTTTATATTTTTATTCAAGTAAGTTTTTTTTTGTTTAAGGTAAGCTAATTATTAACATAGCAACTCTGTCATCATGTCTATTAGTTTATTAATTTTATCTTTGTCGGTATATACTGTTTTAGAATTTGTGCTTTATACCCCACTTTCAGGGAAATTTCTCTAGTCACGCCTTGCCCCTCAATTTCTCCCGAACGTACTCAAATCAAGGGGAACCCAAGTGACGGATGCCTCGGGCATGAATATGTAGGGCGATTAGGCAAATAAATCCCGCTACCAATAAAACATTCTACAGAGCAAACCTACTATATTTTTTCTAACTTAAATGCACTCGACTTAGAGAAGAAAGAGGCACAATATAAATATGTAAAAAAGGTGTAAAACCACAGTGATCTAATACTTGAAAACTTACATAGAATATTTATGTTTTTTTTTACAGATAATATCTCAGTTTTTTCTTCAGAAACCATAGATTGATAAGCGTCGCTTGCTTATAGGATCGCTAATTCAATAGTCTATGAGCAGCGAGGGACGTGCCTTATCGATAGTATCGATACGTGTCGATGTTCTCAGCACAACACTGCTTTGCAGTTCATTAGGGATGGTTTGTGCTTACTTCTTAGCGATACTGCAGATAGATACAGTTACTTTAGACGACTAGATAGAAGAACCTACTAACATACTATTTGGCTTGTTTTGTGTGTAATGTTTTTTAAACGTATTTTATTTGCTATTGTAACTTTGATTGCATATTTATAAACGTGACGCTTTAGAAGATTTTAACTCACACCAAACTTGTTTGTGTTGATAAATTGATGAATACACATTTTATGCGTGACTGTTATTTTGAAAATTGGCCATGCTTCTTACAAAAATCTTCCTTTATCGACCGTATATTTATCATATTATCAGGAACCAGACTCCAATAGGGTGTACCGTGGTAAAGATATTAGGTATTCAATACTCAGTCAGGCCGTTGGTGGTAGGATTAGCAGCCCAAGCTGCGCCGGAGGGACATTCATCGTCGATTGTACCACAAATCACTACCAAATATGTAGGGATAAACAAATTCAATGATAGTGCGAATGGGCTTTAAGAATCACAACTCATTCTTTCATATCAACGTGAAACGTCTTCCAAAATTACATAGACGATTTCAAATGGATACAATTTGAATTTAGAATTAGTAAACAGCAAAACGTTGCCCTTCGTTCTAATTACGAAATCAAAGTCACCAATATTTTTAATAAATTCATCCCATATTCAAATTTTTTGGCGATAGGTAATCGATGGCGATTGTTTTGAAATAAATCAATAATCTTAATTTCTTTCACCCAAATGCATTTCAGATATTAATCAATCGACTACTAGCGATTGAAAACCATTAAAAATAATGGTGTAGTTTCAGTGGCAAGTGAATATAAACTGTGAAAGCTACTGGAGTGTGTATATCTGACATTTTGCCGCGCTGTTAACCGGCAGAGAGTATCGGCGTGGCGGACTATTGTCAGATCCTGGTGCAGGGTTGGCAAGAATGGGAAAAAAATAAATTAATAATATCGGGGCTTTTCATGAAAAGGAACGATCCTGCCTCTGATGTTAGGGAAATTAAAGAACTCCGAACTAAAATTGACCGTTTATTCAAATTACAGCTGTCAGTTTTGACAATACAGCGTGTACCAGAAGGGTGTCGTTATATTTCACGGTAATCCACATGGAGAAAGTAGTTCAGTTTCACGGTCTTCATCTCTCCCTGATATTTACCCCTTTTCTGGTAGTACACGAGCTGTACACGTTATTTTAAAACTTTTTTTAGAGGTTTTTGTTCTTAGATACAGTTTGGCTATTAAATCGATATATTTTGGATAGCTTCACTATATTTCATTGAATTGCTACTTATTTGAGGTTTCAATCAGTTTAGTGATAGGTTCTCTCATTAATGCGAAGATGTTCCTTTGCCTTTACCCTTTATTCTGGCTAGGTTAGGTTAGTATTTCTAGAGCAGTAGACTTTTACAAATCGTAATTTATTGCACTAGACTTTCTGATAATCTCATCATCACATTACAATTGCCGACTGCCACTAATTCGGTTAAAAGTTAAAACGTCTCACTGCCAGTCCTGATTTCGCGACAACCCTAGAGATACTTCACTCGCCGGATGGTCCCGGCTGTTTACGCCCCGAGCGTCCAACCCCCTCCCATCCCTGGTCCCCTGGTAGTTTTTATGTTCTTTTATTACGTCACGTTCTCGTTTGCTCCCGCTTACCAGTTTTCCCGTCTTTGTTAATTGTGGCTGTCTTCGTCTTTAGTGTTTTTCCTTCGTAGAGTAGGAGCTTCTTCTTTATTTTCGGGAAATTGTAATAAAGACTTTTTGTTACTTAATGCTGCTTGTCAGGGTTTGAATAAAAGTATTATTAATTTATCAAACTTATTTTGTTCTGCTCCAATTTCCGTGTATCCTTCGTTTGAATTGTAATTGTTTGACACACTTACTAAAAGTGTTTTCTAATATAATAAATAATGCAAACAAAATAACATAACGAAAACTATTTACTTCTCGGCTCCATAATACATTTGCCTGTGGCCTATTAAATTCCACTTCGATTGCAAAGACAATGTATGCCCAATTGTATCAAAATGTACTATTTTTAGTATCAAGCAGTGTTTATAAAATATCAAAATGGTCAAACTAAAATTTAAATGAACCAAGCATAACGTTTTAATTTTTCAACCATAGATTTTATTTTTTCAGGATTTTTTGCAGTAGCCGAACTAAATTCCCATAAAAATACAAAGCACGAAACACAGTAACACCGGGACACCATAAACGTAACCGCAATATATCCCCACAGCCCACAATACGTCGGTTATATTTTTACGGCTGCGAACTTGCCTCGGGCATGCGGTCGGCATGATGCGGGAGCTTCACGTATATCCTACAGAAGTATAGGTAAATGCTTCCCTTTGTATGAAAGCCTGGTACCCACACGTATTATTATTAGGAGAGAGGTTGGAAATTCCAAATGGTGGTGCTAGTTTTCATGTGATGTATGTGCGCCTGGTATTGTCAGAGGTGTTTATTAGGGGCGTTGAGTTAATGAGTAAGGCTGTTATCGTGATTTTCTATACCTACTTGACTAATTGTTGGTTTTAAAATATCTTTGAAATTGAATATACAGTTTTTTTTTGTGAAGTATTGATAAAATTAAGATAATATGTCACACATTATGTCTGACCTATGTTATTGGCACTGATAAGCGACCATCGAGTGCCCTCCAAATTGTTTACTTATCGTTTTTAATTTTGGCAACTTTAATATTTTTTCACTCCCAAGATTAAATTTGTTATTCTTCGTCGCCAAATTTGGGCGAAACCCGAAAAAGATTTATAATTTAACCGTATCTAGGCATCAACTTCTCAAGCCGGGTCGCACTCATTCAACCCTCCACTGCTAATCCGGGTCACAGTGACACTTGACAGGTAAAAATCGTCCCTCAACAATGGAAGGGACCCGATACTTTATGAGGGTTACTTATGAGTGCTTTCTGCTCGATTTCGGTGCACCCTGAGATTCTGAATGTGGCTTTGACTTAACTTTTGAATTTTTAACAAATGGTAGGTAGACTTGCCTTTGACGCAGAGGTTTTTTAAGTAGTTGTAAGAAATTTCAAGCAATCTATAAATGCCTGGTATATTTAGACTCTACCACTAGAACGAATAACGGCGGCTAACTCAAAAATAAATACAGGAGGCGCATTTTAGCAGCAATTGTCGCCAATATTTGCATTGGGACTACAGAAAAATATCCGAAATATTAGAAATTCTCTTTAGGAGGTTTTCGTATTTTGTGGGATAGACTTTTTAAGAGTTAGTAGTATTTAGTTAGGAAGTTTGGCAGTTAACGGTTGATATGGTGCCCTCAGAATTTGAGACAACAATGTTGTTTCCATAAAAAAGTACTTAGTAAAACCCAGAAGTACTTTTCCGATGGATTTCTCGAATTCCGCACTGATGATATAGGTACATTTAATTTTCATCACCATATTCCTCTTACAATACCTCAATTCCATTGTCTACAATTCCCACACATATGAATTCACACAACTGCTGCATGTTTAAAGCTTCATTCAGTACAATTTCATCTCAGCAGCGTCCCGAGACGCTCGCACGAACAATTTGACAAGAGCAAGCAAGTTTTAATATTTCAGATCGGACATACGTTCCGGGCGTGTGTTATGTCGGAAACCGTCGGCTACCATCGGGCGCCCTCGGCACGAGCACAATGGCATCTAGCGGACGTGTTGAGACTTGTGACGTCACCGCCGGGAGATGTGCGGGCCCGGTTACGGATAGAACGGATACAGCCACCCCATCACTTATCTTAGGGTCGTAAAATACGGCGGCGGTTCGGCGAGCGGCCGACCCGATAATAGGGATTTGTAGACGTTTACCCCTCATTGAGTCTAGCGGTGTAGCAGATATTAAAGTTCAGGGAGCGAGACTTGGCAGCTTAATTGCCTCACATTTTGGACAGTTTTTTGTCGAAGTTTTTGGAGTTTATACTGCTTCGTCTGGCTGATCTTGTATTATCAATTCATCCATTACTAAAAAACTCTTTCCAGACCAGTCGCTGCTTCACGTAAAACACTGGGTATCGTTTGTCTTTTGTTCTTTAATGACTAATCACTGTGTGCCTTGCTTGACCTGTGTCAAATTTATATTCTTTCTTTATTTATTTGTCTCTTACTCTTACTTAAGTATTCGGTGAAAGCCTTTACTGCTACACATCCAGTATTCACATGCGTCAAAAAGAGCATCATACTACTCGCCCAACCCTTTACCAACAGTTGTCAATTACAAGCTAATCCAACGAAGCGTACTTATGTTTAGTACCTAATACGTTCGCTTGAAGTCGGCCGATCACCGGACATTTCAGGCACACTCGCAAACCGGTGGCATGCGAGGGTTAGCCCGTTCGCCGCAAATAGTGGTGTCCTGATTTTAATGGGGCGTTAGTGATGTAACTATTTGGCCGTCCCGGACCCGTGGCATGGGACGGAAATTAGTGTGGGAATGGTGATTTTAAATTTGGCTTTGTTATTTTGTTTTAGGGTTTACCTAAAATGCCGAAATCAAGATCATGGACTACAATTCTCTGTATTAGTACCTATTATAGTACGTGAAGTAGAATTATTATCACTGTATTTGAGCGGCATCGTCACATCATTTTAGCGGTGGCAGCTCTGCCGGGGTTGCGAGTTGTTCAAAAGATATCTCTTTTGAACAACTCGCAACCGCGCTTAAGAAAGAACATGGATGGGTTATAGTCAGTAAAAATCTGGTAGGTATCTCGCTTGCGCTCCGCCCAGAGCTGGAGAATTCATTTGATGACTTCCAAGCTTAAAGAATTTCATTTCTATACATGTACCTTAGTCTACGATAAAGTTATTGCTGGAAACGAATTTTTGCTTGAAAAATCACCTTTCATTTTGATCATGTAGGTACTGTTGTAGAAAACATGGCTTTTTCCATTAACAATTAAAATTTTGTATAAGAACTTAGTATGATGTACAGAATACTTGACAACAGTTTGTGCGTCAATGTACCACCCTGTATTGATTTCTGACTTTGACGCCGCGCCGCTGTTCTCTAACACTGGAACTGGAAGGCAACTATCTAAATACCTCAATGTTAACGCATTGTAAATTTTCATCTTTATATCCGGCACCGAGAGTCGAAATTCCAACAAAGCTATTGTGGGAGACCACCAGAGGGAGTTGTGAGAAATATATCTGAGAAGTGGCTGCAAAACATTGGTCTGTATTAGAACGACGCGACGTGACGACGAAAAAGCAAGCTATTGATCTTGGGACTTATGGCGACCAGATTTCGAGAATAAGTTAGATATGATTGGCAAGATCTCTTGGTACGGTAATAGGCTATTCCGCGTATTAGGTATGGATTAAGTGAACTTCATTTCCAAAAAAAAAAATTCACCAAAAACGGTAGAAAATTCTTTGCTATCTGTAACTTTTAGGGTTCTGTACCCAAAGGGTAAAGCGGGACGCTTTTACTAAGACTGCGCTGTCAGTCCGTCTGTCCATCTGTCACCAGACTATATCTCAAGAACCGTGATCGTTACACAGTTGAAATATTCACAGATTATATATTTGTGTTGCCGCTATAACAACAAATACTAGAAAACAGAACATCATAAGTAGGTATTTAACGGGGCTCCCATATAACAAACATGTTTTTTTTGTCGTTTTTTATAAATAACTAGCTGGCGCCCGCGGCTTCGCCCTCGTGATGATCGAAAAAAAAGTCCTATCCTATGTGTTATTCCAGACTATAATCTAACTCTGTGCCAAATTTCATCAATATCCTTTCAGCCGTTTTGACGTGAAAGAGTAACAAACATCCATCCTCACAAACATTCGCATTTATAATATTGGTAGGATAATATTAAAATAAGTCGGATTTATAATATTAGTAGGAATAGTAGGAAGAAGGATAGGATAGTAGGAAGAAGGATAGGATAGTAGGAAGAAGGATAGGATAGTAGGAAGAAGGATAGGATAGTAGGAAGTAGGATAAAAAAGCACTGGTCAAAATTTAAACAGAAGATTTTTCTCCAACAGTCCATGTGCCTAATTGTCGTGGTCGTACTGTACCGAGTGACAGCAAACTAGATGAAAGTGTCCGCGTGCAAACAAGCCGGGGCGGCCATCGAGAGCTGCGGGTCGGTCGCCGTTGAGAGGTCTTTGAGGTCCTTTAGACCCTCGCTTTGAAAACATACGAGTGTGTTACGGTTCAGACGGGACTGACTTGTGAGGGGTTGGCAGTTTGGGGTTAGCTTTGTTTAATAGTTTCGTCGATTTAGCAAAATACAAGACTATGTCGATCAGAATTACGGATTTTGCATAAAACCTTTTTGTTTTACCTTTTATTTTCTAATAAAAAAAAAATGTAAAAAACCTTCCACAACAAACCATCTACGACTCAAACTAAGTCAAGCACAAACAAGTTTTGGATAAAAATAGGAATATTGAATTGTGCACAAATACACAAACCCACAGCCAAACAACCTCAAACCCCAATAAGGATATAAATCTTTAGTAAAATGTCATAATATTAAATTCTAGCACAGAATAGTACCAACCTATTTCTAGGCCTACTTGCTCGAATATAAACCCTATATTTATTGTCATTCAGTTCAACCTCCACACTTAGTTTGAGCATTAATATGCATAAAATTATGAAAAGCCACAAATCACCGTAGGTAGTATCACTAGAGAAAAAAAACATCTTTCGACGACACAGTTGGCGCAGTGATCGACGCTGCGCTGTGTGTCGCGGGTTTGATCCCCGCACGGTACAAATATTTGTATGGCCAACAGATGGTTGCTCCGGGTCTGGCTGTTTGTGTATGTGAGTTTAAATGTTTGCAAACGCACCCACAATACAGGAGAAATTCCTAGTGAGGGGCAACATTTAAAAAAAATTCTTTCTTTTTACACCTAAATACGAATTACAGTAATTAATAATAGTAGGTTTTCCAGTGGCGGTATTTTAATACAAGCCTAAAAGCTTTGCTTTCCCTTATGACCCAATACTCTTAATGATGTAAGGGTTTTTGAAAAGTCTGCTATCTTAAAGGGCTTGCCCTGTTGTTGACCACTAGGCACGCCACTGGTTTAACCTTCTACATTTTTGCTCAGCCTATATGAATATAAAAACAGTATATGTAATCAGCAAGAGAATATCCGCGAACACTCAAAATATTTCAACCGTATATATCCCAGAGTTATTGTTGACATTTAGGATTAAACAGAGGGATATCTAAGTGCGTATCCCCCCTACGACGTCAAACATCTACTATGATCGAGCGAATGGCATTCGTTAAGACTTTTATTTAATTTTGGGACCCTCCCTGCAGTTGTGAACGACAACGAAATATGTTTGTGCTCCATTACTTGATTTGACCATGTGGTACGGAATTATTAGTCAGTAGTCTTGCATAGTGGCTAAATAATGCAGCCGCTTGGTCGATCTTTAGGTTAAACCGCGCTTGCCTAGGCTGGTCTGTGAATGGGTGACCCATTACATACCGAGTTTCCTCCGTGCCTCGTAAAGCACGTTAAGCTGTTGGTCCCGGCTGTCATTTGTAGATCTTTGACAGTCGTTACAGGTAGTCAGTGTCCCGAAAGTCTGACAACCAGTCTTACCAAGGGGTTTCGTATTACCCAGTACTAACTGGGTTGTGAAAGTCCGATAGGCAGCTGCTCCATGTAAAATACTGGTTTTCAGCTGCATCCGGTAAGACTGGAAACCGACTCGAATATAGTTGGGAAAAGGCTAAGCAGATGATGAGTTTTAAATAGGGCGCCATACTGGTAGCCGAATTTAGGACCAACTTCCTTTATATTGCAAAGCGGAAGAGAGTACAGACTTAAATATTCTATCTGTACAGGCAGCATCAAACATCAAACAGGGTTCCGTAGGGTAAGTTTGTAAACTTGCGACATTAACGGTCATATCTTTTGACTACGTACATTTAGAGGGTTAATTTTTTCACAGCTCCAAGGGACCACAAACTTAAGTACACGCTTTTAATTTCACCTCGATACCTCCACGCGTTCCTAAGATAAAGGATGTTGACAGACAGACGGACAACTAAGTGATCCATTAACGGTTCCGTAATTTTCCTTTTGAGGTACGAAACATTAAAAAGCTATCTAAAGTACCAGTTCCTAGTTCCGCCATCAGTAGCGCACACGTCATGCTCACGCTCAATAGCCCGGCACTGCCCGGCTTTACGCCGTTATAGCTCGGCTGCGTAATTACTATTCGTTTGCCGGCGGCGGCGGGCTGTTTACTGAAGGCGCTCGCTCACGGCCCCGCGCGGTGCAAGCCTGAGCACGGATCGACGATCGACAGCTGTATACTTATACAGTGTGTATCGGAGTGTGGATCCACGTTTATGGATTTGGTTTAGATAGACTATCAAACTGAATGAAATGATATTATGGAATAAGACAGTGTTCGTGAAAGAAATTATCAGCTGTCTAATACAAAATCATGTCGATGATTTTGTATTAGACAATGTATCTCGATGATGAGTGTTTGTTATTCGTACACCCAAAACTACATAACGGATTTTGATGAAATTAGGTAAGCAGATAGATTACTTTTTATACCAATAGTACCAACAGTCCCATGGGACAGTTTTCGAACCGCGGGTATGAGCTATGTATGAAATCAAAATCAAAAGTCATTAATTCTAATTGGGCTGATAATCAGCACTTTTTGCACGTCAATTACAAGAGACAGTGCCCCCAAACGCCCGCTCTGCGCAATTTTTTTTAACTTTACCCCGCACTTTGAATTTCTCCTGTATCATGTTCCTTTCTAGTGTTTTAGCTAGGAAGAAGAAAATGGAGGAAATATAATATTTTCGCGATTTACTTTGTTGATCTGATACAGGCAGTTGTTCGGTAAGATAAGTCTCTACCTTACCCTTAAATATGATGCCCACATATTTCTCAAACACGCTGTGGACTGTGGTATAACTATATAGAGTTCTATATTTGAGATACTGCGGCCCCCGAACACAATGGGCAAAAGAAGGAACATGGATAGGTTTTAGTTGGTAAAAGTCTGACATTCCCTCCCGCTCTGCTCAGAGCGGGCTTCTGTTATTTGAAGACATCTCATCCTTAAAAAAAAAGTGTGGAAAAGAATGGTGTGGTCACGTAAAAAAAAAAACAATAAAAAAAGTAGGTTAAGAATAGCTCTTTTATTTTTGCGATTTCGATGAAAGTACCGTGGACAAAGATGTTCACTTTGATGATTTGAATGACACCCTGAAATATGACTACACATTTCTGATTCACGCTGTATGTATAGGTTAGTATAGTGTTGGCGTCGTTCGGTAGCACATCGCGTGGATCGTGGATCAAGTGTCGGCGGTAAATCTTCTTGGGGAGCGGTAGGGTCGGTACGGTAACGAAAAAACGGAATCTTTATAGGATAACTTTGTTGTCCGTCTGTATGTTTGTTTGTCTGTCTTGTTTGTTTGTCTGTCTGTCAAGACCACAGAATAACGCGTTGCTGCATTTGTACGCAGCGAGTGACGTCACACGTAACTTTAATGGGCTATATGTTTGTCATTCTTGGTCTAATTTACAAATAAAAAAATACGTGTCCCTTATGTTTGTATAATCTAAAAGGCGAACTAAATAGAACGTAATTACTTTGACCCTGGAAATTACCCTATTATCTGATATCAAGATCGTTCGTATCCGGAACACTTGGAAGTATCGAGTTGAAATTAAAACCATATACTCAAGTATATTTTTCCTTTGTGCTGTAAAAAAATCGACCCCCTAAGTCTACGCAGTCAAAAGCTTCCAAAGCTCTAAGGGACCATAGACTTGAGTATATATATGGTTTTAATTCTAGACTCGGCGGCCAAAAGCACTTAAGTCAATTTTGACTTAAGTTCTTATGGCTCCCGAACAAAATTGACTTAAGTTCTTTTGGCCGCCGAGTCTAGAATTTCAACTTAATACATCCACGCCTTCCGAGATAAAAGGTCTTGACAGGCAGACAGACAGACGCACAATAGAGAAAATTAAAAATCGTAACCCTTATAGAAATATCTATAAGTGTTACGATTTTTAATTTTTAGGTACGGAATTATAAAAAAGGAGATGATTATGATCAGCAGTCAGTATCCACCTCTTTCAAGCTATAATTATGAAACTAAAGCTGGTTGAAACTCGGGCCGTGTGGGGGCCGCCGGCAAATCGCTTAGATGACGTTTCCCATGACGTTTTTACCTTTGCCTTTTTTGTCGGCCAGTTTCTTGGGCACATTACTTTGAGTTTTTTAATGCCTTTTCATAGTAAGTTGCTAGTTTAATTAATCTAATTTATTTTGTTGTAATAATGTTAACATATATTTTTACAAATAATGTATAGTTAGCTTACTCTAAATATCAATATTTTTTTTTACATAATTATGGAAATTATAGTATCTTATCGAACTACTGACACCCCTAGCTTCCATATCTGGAATCTAGCGGGTCGAAGCGCCCGGCGACGACGGTCGCGACTAACGATCGTAGATCAATTGCTACAGCATCTGAAGCGAGGCAGCCGCGCGACCAAGTCTGATCGCTTCTTAATCACCTACTGATGGATTTTAGCTCTGGGCGAAAGCTAAAAACGGGCGGTGAGATCTATTGGAATGATTTCTTGTTTTAAATTTTCCCGTAGGTGTACTTACTAAACGTCATTTAATCAGTAAATGAGCTGTCGAATTAAATGTTAAGCTGTTCATTCATCATCCTGAGTCGAAGGAGATCTACAACAGGATACAGAATACAGACCTCATTATGTCGCCATATTATCCGGTTCAGGCTTTTCGTAACCAGCCTTTTTTCGAAAGCTATATCAGGTTGTTGGTAGTTACTTTCTAAACTCCCAACAGCCTTTTCCTTTTGAACTCCCAACCTATTTTCGGATGGAATATCGTCAAATAATTATTCCTGTTCTGGGTGGAGGGGAACGGAAGGGAAGGACTTTGACTGACCTACACTCACCCCGACCGTTTGCTCGAGCCAGCCAAAACTCCCAAATAATGCAACTCAGATCTAGCCTGTCCCTTTGCTGTCCTCCGCCAGCAACGCCTTAAGCCGACGCTCATATACACAGGGGATAGTTGCTCTTAGCGTGCAGTGATCGTTTACTATATACGTTTTTGGCCTTGGCTGGAGGCGTTACTTCCAAGGCACCCACAGGATAGTACGATTGAGCAGCTAACCCATCGATGTTACTTCTTTTGCCGCGGTATCGACACGGCTTGTCATCACTTAACGGATGGATTCCACGTCTACGATTGACGCCCGGAGCGTCTCCCGCGGCGGCTGGGGTGTTTTAAGGTTCGAATTCCCACCCTACATTGGTAAAAAAAATAATATGAAATCAGTTTGGGTTCCGAAACAGCCAATAAATTCTGTAGATCAAGTATTTAATGTATTGACTGACTAGGTATGTGGTTTTTATCAATACCAAAATGACCATATCATTGTTGTACTAACTTATCAAGTTTTGAGAACCAAACACAGTCGAATACAGTGAAATTATTAAACTGGAAGCTATTTACAAGTTTTGTCGTATTATTTTATTTATTGGTGCATGTGACAGTGGCCTTTTGTGACAATCGCCTTTATATTCACACACGAGAAAGAGAGGGTTGACCTCTTTTTTTCCGAGAACCTTTTCAAACATTCACAACAAAAGAATTGTCAAACTACTTAAATAAAAGTCGATAGAAAATAGTCGATGTTTTCATCGATAGTCGATAAGATATAAATAAAATATCGCTATTTGCGAGGAACGGATAAGACACACGCGGACCAGGGATGTATCACAGAAGAGGACACCAGTGGGTGAAGGAACTGCGGATCTTAAATGGCAACTTTGACAGAATCATAATATGAATCACGTTACAATTCGTAATTAATTCGGAAATTGAATCGCTTTTAGAGGAATTGCTCAAAGTGGCCATTTTAGACCCGAGAGAACAAGGCTTTTAATCGCAATAGTGTATCTGGGTAGAAGTCGTCAATCGACTCGTCAAGACGTCAACGTTGCATTAGCTAACTAGATCAAGACCCTGTCTGTCAGGTTCGGTTCTTCCAGCTACCTTCCACAAGTGTACCAGGATAGCATAGGGAGGTGGAAGCGTGTTGTAAATCTTGTGAATTAAAAAGGTATTTAAAAAAAAGAAAATGCCTTCATTGTGGAGCATTTTTTTGTCTGGAAGAACTCTTGGTTAAATAATACCAGTCTTTCCAAGGAGTATCTTACGCAGTAGTCAGTACCTACTGGCTACGGCTTGTGTGTGGAGGTCAGATAGGCAGTCATTCCATTGAAAAAACCAGTATTCAGCTGCATACGGTTAGACAAAAGTTTTACATCGATTGCTACGTATCTTCTACCAAGAACACAATATGTTGGCTAGGTATCTAGCGATCTATGCTCTCACATTAGTTTACATTACAAAGTTATCTTCCATCGGTCTGAAGCACAAACGCTCAATAACATTACCTTATTTTACAATCAACTCAACTCTATTTCCAGATGTCAAAAATAGAAACGCTTTATTTAAAACTCAAAAGAGTTGCCATGAACAAAATTCTTTTCAACCTTCATCGTTTTCACTTTTTTTAACCATATATCATGGCTTCACATAAGAAAAACTTTGTTCTTCCTCTATTTTCAAATAATACTCAATGTACAGGCACAGATTACTAAATAGTTACTACGGTACAGGGCAAAAATAAAATTCTGATCAACAAATCATAACTGCAATATTGGCCGTCCATTCTTAAAGTCACAAGTTTCAAGAAAAGTTTAGTGGTACGGAGGAGTATTAGTCAGTGTACTGGTTAAACAGAAGGCTAAGTCTGTACATGCTTGAAAATGCAGAAAACTGGATATATCTCCCGTTGTGGGGCCACTTGGGGTGTAGGTGGTGTGATATACATATTTAGCTCACAAGACGCCGTACTCACTGACGTTTCGATTCGATATTCGAAAAGTATGTCTTTTTGGCATACGACTTGCCGAATCGAAATCAAATCAAACCGTTTATGAAAACGGGTGCAGTTGTGGTTATTGTCTTTTGAGGATTGTGTTTTCTCGAACTGGCAAAAGTCTTTTAATTACGGTTCAGAGACAGTGTAGCATGCCATTTGAGGGCGTAGCGTGGCCGTTCAATTCGAGCATAAACCCGTAGATAGATTGCGGTGCGCCGCACATTATCTGTCAGTCTAGTGTCTGGGGTCGCGTTTAACGCAAACTTTTTTTTTTCTTAATCTTTCCATTTCAATTCCTACAGTGTTTATAGGCTGGACACATTTCTGTTCCACGGATTGCACAAAAATGAAAACATCGTAAAATTTAGCGTTGCAAAAAAAGGTGAGGTTATCTTAATTCGTGAACCTTCTGCGGTTATTCTGCGTTAAGAAACTTAGATCGGGCTCTGAGTGGTATCGAACGCGCAGGTGTACGGTGTTCGCAATGAGGCATTGCTCACCTGTTGCTGCCCGCCTGGTACCAGCGCTTTGCAAAATGTATTTGTTTCTTGTATTTGAGAGGATTCTTTAGAGCAAGTTAGTAGTTTTAGTTTATTTATTTAGTTAGGTTAGTGCATTTTATATTATCGAGGAGCTCGTGGCTAAATAATAGCAGCCGCTCGGGTCGATCTTTAGGTTAAGCCGCGCTTGCCTAGGTTGGTCTGTGGATGGGTGACCACCTGTTACATACCGAGTTTCTCCGTGCCTCGGAGAGCACGTTAAGCCGTTGGTCCCGGCTGTCATTTGTAGATCTTTGACAGTCGTTACAGGTAGTCAGTGTTCCGAAAATCTGACAACCAGTCTTAACAAGGGGTATCGCATTACTAAGTACTAACTGAGTTGTGGAGGTCAGATAGGCAGTCGCTCCATGTAAAATTCTAATATTCAGCTGCATCCGGTTAGACTGGAAACCGACCTTAACATAGTTGGGAAAAGGCTAGGCAGATGATGAGTGCATTTTATATTGAAAATATTTCATTTCTAGAACTGCTTTATATGGGTTATGGCTTATGAGTTATAGAATCTAACTTAACGTTACGTTAGTAAGAAGTTAACTCTCTGGTTAAACTAAGTTCTAATTAACCAGGTTTCCAACTTTTTTGCGTAGATTTTGTTCGTAATCTTAACAATGAAACTTTAATATTAGGTCCTTACATATGAAATTGGCGTTTTGTATGGAAGGAACAAAAAGTCGAATATTTTTTAATATAATATATTTAATTAATCAAAGTATGAACCATTGTTTTCAATGCACTTTTGCCATCTTATAGGTAGTTCATTGATCCCTTTACTAAAAAAACCAGTCGGACGGGAATCAATAAAATCTTTGAAGGCGATTTGGACTGCCCCATCGGAGTTGAATTTTTTCCCTTGCAAAAAGTTATCCAAATTGCGAAAAAAATGGTAATCTGTTGGAGCAAGGTCCGGGGAGTACGGAGGATGTCTAAGACATTCCAATTCAAGCTCTTCTAATTTGGTAGCCGTCTGTTGCGCAGTGTGTGGTCTGGCGTTGTCGTGAAGCAGCAGTGGCGTGGAGCGATTGACCAGCCTTGGTTGTTTAGCCGCTAGCTTTTCCATCATGGTTTGTAATTGCTGACAATAGACATCAGCTGTAATAGTCTGGCCAGATTTGAGAAAACTGTAATGAACAATACCGGCACTAGTCCACCAAACGCTTACAAGTAACTTTTTTGGGGTTAATTTTCGCTTGGGGCAGGATTTGGCTGGCTGGCCAGGATCCAACCATTGCGCTGAGCGCTTCCGATTATCGTAAAGAATCCATTTTTCATCACAGGTAATGATTCGGTTTAAAATACCTTCATTGTTGTGCCGGTTCAGTAATGTAACGCAGCAGTCGACGCGCGTTTGCCGGTTTGCTTCAGTCAATTCGTGAGGTACCCACCTTTCAAGCTTTTTAATCTTCCCAATTTGCTTCAAGTGAATTAAAACAGTTTTATCACTAACATCGAAGCCTGCAGCTAACTCGGACGTGGTTTGCGATGGGTCCGCTTCCACAATAGCCTTCAATTCTCCATTATCAACTTGGGTCTCAGGCCGTCCACGGGGCTTGTTCTGCAGGTCGAAATTTCCAGAACGAAAACGTTGGAACCAAAAACGAACTGTGTTTTCTTTTGCAACATGACCGCCATACACATCATTCACCCTTCGAGTCGTTTCCGCAGCACTAGTGCCACGGCGGAACTCGTACTCGTAAATAATGCGATATTTTAAATTTTCCATTTTGTAAAATGAGTGACGCAAACAGAAAAAACAGAAGAAAAAAAACAAATGAATGACGGTCATCGAAGCACAAATACATGAGTAAATAGCTGTACAAATTTGAATTTGGAATTCCTTACCAAAGAGGAGAAATTCGTGATTAAAGTGGCCAGTACGAAAAACGCCAATTTCATATGTAAGGACCTAATATATAGGTACGACTTCTAAAAACAAGCATCCTACTGTAAGCTGTAAAACAATAATGACTAAAGCCTAAAAATAAAAAAAAAGTCGCAAAGGTTTGCATAATTGACTAAATATACCGTGTGTGTGCTGTCGGCGATATCGTTCTGAAACGCACACGATAACGACAGCGCTTCGGATAAGGTATCAACTAGAAAAAAAATATGAGGTGTAGCACATCCAGTGTTTATAGTGTACAATGAGCATTGAATGTACAAAAGAAATATACGGTACCTACTAGCTGGCGCCCACGGCTTCACCCGCGAGTAATCGAAATAAAAAGTAGCTGGCTCTATCTGACCTTCACAATCCAGTTAGTACTGGGTAATACGATACCCTTTGGTAAGACTTTCGGACTGACCACTTGACACCGAATGATAGCCGGGAACAACGGATTAAAGTGCTTTCCGAGGCACGGAGAAAACTTGGTACGGAATGTCTGGTCATCCATCCACAGACCAACCCAGGCATGCGCAGCCTTACCTAAAGATTGACTTGAGCGGCTAATATTATTTAGCCACAAGCTCTTCTACGTAAAATAATTGTCAATAACCCCCTCGAAAAAAGCACGTCAAAATGTATTAGGGGCCAGCATGTTTTGCATGCAAACATAAGAGTACCTAAAACAAACGTAACAAATTATACAAACAAACAATCTATGAGTAGTCTATGTTCCAAAAATTGCTTAATACTATAAACATTATTTTGAGTCAACCAACCAACTTAAACATCCTACAGTTTAACGTTTCTAAGATATTCGGTAATTTGTTAAATATACAACAAACACATAGCTAGACAGCTCTTTTTGTATTTGTTACCCTACTAATCTCTGCTAGTACAAGTTTGTGTTGCTACTGATCCTGCCAACTACGTGAGCTTACTTATTCTTAAAATCCCAATACATTTCTAACCTTCGCTAACTGATACAATTTCGCACAAGTTCAGCATTTTATAAACTGGCCGGGTGGCGGGATGACTCGATGTGGCGCGTTCGGCGATATTTCGTACAATTTATTTTTATTTGGCGGCAGAATTGTCTCGGCGCGAATGGCGCGGGCGGCTCTGCTAATTGGCGCGCTTGGCAAAATAGTGATGTGACATTTTCTTTATAAGTTGATATTTGTAAGAAAAAAAAAAAAACTTGGTAGGTGTCAAGGGACACCCGGATAGAACGAAGTTATTATTTATTATTTACAAAAAATCTGTATAGGTACACTCAACAAAAATAATCGTCGCGACAACACACTGTTCATGCGAAATAGAAAGACGAAACGAAGTTAACTGGCGTGCTTTCTATGAGAGAGAAAGAGAGAGACATAGACAGAGAAACACGCGCACGCCGCACGATTTACTACTATAGCAAAAAGTGTCGTTACAACTTTTGATCTTAATTTTTTCCGTCCAGCCCCCTTTCGCAACGCGCGATAAGGAACTTCGTTCCACAAATTTCACTCTCCTGTTATTATCCCAATTTATTTCGGGTCGGTGTAGCAAGTCTTCTTGACTCGTCTTCAAATCAGACACCTCCTTTTTGCCATGTCATCCTTCACATACTTCATCGACGTTTCTAGATAGAACTTACCACTGTTAGTTCAAAGAATTCACTTTCCTTTAACTTCAACAGGTACTTTTAAATACTTTGAAAATACGTCGATAAGTAGGTACCTACGTAGGTACCTTCTTTTTGAAGAGTAGGCAAGAAGGTAGGGGGGGGGGGGGTACACTTAACTTTTGATCCTTGCCGAGAAGTGTGTTTCTACCGCTCTCTCGTACATCTGTAATTGCCGCGGTTTCCCTTTTCACTTTGACTAAACACAGTATGGTAACCACACAATATAAGGGTTTCTCTATTAAAATAGGTACAACAGTTCGCCAGATATTCTAGAAATTCTTTTGTTTTTAAATGTCTTAAAACGTAGAACAACTCGTAAAAGTCAATGTTGCCAATACAAAACAAAGTATTTATGAAAATATGCAAAGGACACCTCCCGCTGTGGGTGGAACAAACTAAAACCCAACCATATTCCTTCTTTTGCTTTTAGTGTTCCTGGGCCGCGGTATCTCTTCCGTGATTCCGTCCCAACCCACAACCAATACTGGCAGTCTGCTACAACCATTTGGAATCAACGCGATAGTTGTTCGTCAATAGGTCGTCTTAGAGGCGACTCTGACTAAATTCGGTGGGACGGCTAGTTTGGTTCAAATCTCCAAGCTCCCGTCAGTGCAAGACACTTTAGATAGACATTGTAGTTTTAGCATAAATATATACCAATCAGCAAAAAAACCTTAGGCATCGTTTATAGTTATAGTAACTTTTAACGTAGGTACGTTAAGGCCGCCATTTTGTGAAACAACCCATTTCTTGTTTTAAAGAAAGTTAGCGCCATTTTTTACTGTTACCCATGGGACAAGTATAGCTGAAGCAACCCGCCCTTAGAGGCGAATCTGACTAAATTCGGTTGGACGGCTAGTTTGGTTCAAATCTCCAAGATCCCGTCAGTGCAAGACACTTTAGATAGACATTGTAGTTTTAGCATACATTATATTACCAATCAGCAAAAAAACATATCTTAGAGAACATATTTATGGTAAAAAAAACTCGATAACCCGCAAAAACATAGTCCCCACACTAGTCATCGCGGCTGGCGCGCCTCGCCATGTAATTGCCGTGCCCATTAGTCCTGTCCGGAGCCACTTCCAGACCGCCGGGATAAGATCTCTGATGATACCGCTGTTTCGTCGCACGAGAGCGTTCCTAACGCGGCCGTTATGGCTTTTTTTAGCCACAAATAAATTTTAAAAATGGTATTTTCGGTAGGAGTAAGTGTTTTAGGGAGTTGTAAAAATGTTTGTTTTGGATATTAAAAAAGCGGATATGTTGGGCTTAACACAATTTTGTGTCCTATCCCAATGGTAGATAATTAAATCGAAAACAATAAATATACCTAAGATTAGGAAAGTACCTCCCTATTCATTTAATGTTTTTAGTTCTGAGTCATCTTATATAAAGTTAGCTTATTTTATTTTGTACGGACATAAAGCACCTCGCATTCGTAATTCCAGGATTATTACCGCTACTAAAAGTTACCAGATTAAACAGGAATATATTTTCACATAAAAATGCTCCACAAACAAGGATGCAACACTGAGCACGCTATTTATTTAGCGAAGTTGGAATCCGCAAACATAGTGCGGCGCTTCGCAACGGATCCCGTAATTACAGTAGTCCCGGGGCCCGTCCGCGTCGTCCGGCTAATTACAGCGGTCCCGCGCGCCCGGCACGGGCTAATTACGACGACCGACCTGCGATCGCGGGACTAATTGCCCTCCGCGGGTAATTTATGAAACAAATTACATGATTCACTTTGGATGGACAGCCGTGTTTTTGTCACTGCGATGATCGTGCGTGATGCATTTTTAGAACACTTTAGTTTTACTTCTCTGGTGAGACTCCGGTTTTTTTTTTGTTCTGTGTTCAGCAAGGATTTTATTTATCCATGTTATAAGTTAATATTTTAGTAACCGAAACTTTTAAAATAATATATACATGTCATGTAGAATTGTCAACCTCTTTCTTTTGTTTACGTCGGTTTAAAATAGATATAGGCGTTAACTTTGCAGCGCCATCTATATATTTCACCACATACCAACGCGAACCCTTCAAACAGATTTGTAACATTCTCTAGCGGCGAGCAGCAAAACTTTACATGAAACGCAATTAAGCCAGTTCCCGTTAGATGGCGCTGCTTTAAAATCATTCTAAGATGCTAACGATTTCTTATTTCTTGTTACAGAACGCGCCAAATCAAGATCCAGTCTACAGAAAGGTGGCTGTGGTAGAAAATTTCTTTGATATCATCTATACCGTACATGTTGAACTAGAAGGAAGGCCTGGAAAACATGCAGGACAAAAGCGAACGTATAGAACAGTGAGTTAAATTTATTACCGTTAAAAAGCTTGTACCTGATTTTAGTTATGCATGAATTTAATTATTTTGCATACTGTACTGAGTGGAATTGATATTAATGTACAGTTAACACAAATTTTGGAAAAAAATTATACATTATTCAAGAATTTATGTCCGCGCCATCTAGCGACACATTGTTGAACCACTTGAGTTTAGCAGTGTTTACCAACTGGATCTGTCAACGCCGTGTTGCCTGTTTAAGTTCTTGATCGTAGTCGAAAGATGGCGCTGAGCACCAGTTAATGTAAAAACAAAAGGCGAGATGCGAGTGTACTGTAAGGCATTCCTCTGCTTACTCCTTCGGAGATTACAGGCGTGATTTTTTGTATGTAGAATATTTTTAACATCTTGACGAGTTTTTGCTACTCGCAGTACTAACATCGTAATTTGTTCTACTATTATTCTTATTTTTTTTATTACCTTTGCTCATTCTAAATATGACTGTTTTTAATTCTATTGATTTTCATATTTTATGTTCAACCGATAACTTGTATTTGTGGTGTTAACTGATAGTTGGTAATAAATAAATAAGAATGAAAAAACAAAAATTGCTATGACTAAACCCAATAGCGCAGTGGTTGAGTGGTTAGCTGTCGTCGGTTGGGGTAACGGGTTTGACGAAAGGTTTGATACATGCACAGAATGAGAATAACATGATCTACCTTTTACACTTCTTAGATTTCCAACTCTTTGATGTTAACCCAAACGCCAAAACCAAAAGTTTCAAAACTGTTCAAGAAACTAACTTAAGTATACCTACATTGTTTCCCACCACACACTCAACGAATCTACCCGTAATGTTATCACTCGAACACAAAACATAAAAAAGAATATATTCTCTTTCCCTTAATCACGGATGTTTTCGCCAACAGATTACCGAGACGTACGCGTTCCTGCCGCGGGAGGCAGTCACGCGCTTCCTCACCGGATGCGCCGAGTGCGCCCGGCGCCCGCGCAGTGCATCCCCCCCGCCCCTCCCCACACCCTCCCCCTCGCCCACCAGACACCCCACCTACCTCCCTTTCCTACCCCACTGCGCGCCTGATTATACGCGCAACTGGGAATCTGAGATAGACGCCGCACATTCTAATTACTACGAGCCGAAATTCGAGTACACGGAACTTCAGCCGGTGAAGAAAATTGAAAGCCCCAAACCCGACGTTGAGGATCCCGAACCTACGTATATTGAACTTACTTCGAAGAAACTTAACGGCTTCGAAGCTGCCCCACTTTTGAATAGAACTTCGCCTGTAGAACCCGCGTTTCAAGAAGAAGAACCAGTTAGAACTGACCCAGAAATAGACAAAGATGAGAATAGTCTGATAGACGTAGAAGACGTCATGCCTGACAGCCCAGCGCCTTCAAGATCACAGAAAGATGATGATACTCAGCAGTCCGAAGGTGAAAGTACCAAGAGGGCAGATAGCAAAGGAGCTAACGATAAGACTGAACCTAAAAAAGAGAAAAAGTACAATCCGCTTGACGTAGCTAATTTAACTTCGAAAGACCCTCCGAAATCGCGGTCTCCTCCAAGAAAGAAGTTGATACCTTCAAGTGATGAATATCCCTCTAATTCTAGTGGGACTGGAAGGATTCCAAAGCCTTGGAGACCAGATGGAGGGGCGTTTTATGGTGGTGAAGAGATGGATTACAACGTCCCTATAACGACAGCGTACCTGAAGCATATGAGGAGTATGGCGTACCAGGATCGCAGGGATTCAGAGAACAAGGTCAGTAAAATTCCTTTTTAATACACTTCTGGACTCATCTATTGGCCCACCTTGTATTTTCAGTTTCGTTTGGTCCTAGCTAAAATTTTATATTAGGTCGAGCAAAAAGTTTTTATGCAGTTTTTAACCTGGCACATTCACAATTTCATTCAATAGTCTTTTTTTGAATTTCGAACACAGAATTTAAAGAAACAAAAGACAATTTGGAGCCTGTTTGTTGATATCAAACAATCGAATACTAAGAAAATCAGGTTTTATTGGTTTACTTGGATTTAATTCTTGAAAAAGTGATTGATATCTTTGGTTTTGCAACAAACATTACTTATTCTTAACATTAAGGTGAGGTTCTATCAATAATCTATGGATACTTCACCTGAAATTGCCGCCCAAGCTGTGGCACTTATTCAGGCCGGACACAGCCAAAGAAACGTGAGTGCTCAACTTAATTTAAGTCGATCTGCGGTCCGAAATGTTTATCGGAGGTACCTAGAGACTGGCGGCTTTGTTCGTCGCCAAGGAAGGCCACGATCTCGGGTCACAACTGAAAGGCAGGATCGATTCATCGTGACGACCAGCTTGAGAAATCGTCACCTTACCTCCATTGAGATACAAAACCAACTTCGCGACTTCCACGGAGTATCTGTAAGCGCTCGAACTGTTCGGAGAAGGTTAAAAGAACGCGATATGGTACCACACAAGCCAGCTAATGGGCCCAAACTAACGCGAGCCCACCGAACAGCGCGCCTTCATTTCGCACGCAGTCATTTAAATTGGACACAGCAAGATTGGAGCCGTGTACTCTTTTCTGATGAGTCTAAAATTGTGTTACATGGCAATGATGGAAGGAAGAAGGTCTACCGACGTAAGGGAGAGCGTTTCGCACAATGCTGCTTTGAAGAGAGGGTTGCTTATGGCGGTGGCTCATGGACTGTCTGGGGCGGTATATCCGCGAGCGGCAAAACTCAACTTGAGGTTGTTACAGGACCACGGCTGCCAACATTAAATGCTGAAAGGTACATTCGTAAGTGCTTAGAACCTCACGTGATGCCATACGCGGACTATGTGGGCCCAAATTTCCTTTTTATGCATGATAATGCAAGAGCCCATGCGGCCGGCATCGTCAGGGAATATCTTCGGGATGTGAACATCACAGTTATGGACTGGCCAGCCAGAAGCCCAGACATGAACCCTATTGAGCACATGTGGGACGAGCTAAAAAGACGTGTTAGGGCTCGTCAGCCAGTTGCCCAGACGATGCAGGAGTTGAAAACTGCCATAGAAGAGGAATGGGAGATGATCCCTCAAAATTTCATAGAGCGGTTGATAAACTCTATGCCTAATCGTATGAGAGCTGTGGTAGATGCCCATGGAGGCAACACGCGTTATTAAATTAAACCTTTATTTGATAAAACATGTTTTTTATTCAAAAATCAATTGCCTTTAACAAGGCGCATATCCGACTTGTTAGGCGTAGCTCCATGTCGTATGGTATTCTGAATTCAAATTTAAAACAATACGATCGAAAAAGATGGTAAAATGTATCAGGTTTAAAACTGCATCAACAGTTTTTGTTCAATCTAGCAATCATATTTCGGTAGGGGCCATCGAAACCTAAACTCTAAGGTGGGCCAATAGATGTGTCCAGAAGTGTAGTTAGCGTTTTAACGTTTCTATCTATTATTTTTTACAAAGTGATTAGCCATTTTTTTACGGAAAGTATTCCAACATTAGAGGTTCTCAAAACTGTTCTAAATTCCTCATCCTCGGGCACAAAGTATGAAACCACACCAAAACCTGATAAAACATGTTTTGACTAAACAAATGTAAAATAAACATATGATTTTGCGGGCCGGTCCGCGTTTAACCCTAGCTTTAAACTTCTGCTAACAAACTGGTAAAGCGGCGGTCGGGCGGATCCGCAAACCTTTGAATGGATCCTTTCTAACCCTTGTTATGATTTTGAAGACTGCTATCCGACGTTCAAGTAGAAATTATTGGAGTATTTTATTTATTTGAGCTTTTTTTTTGATAACGTGCTGTATGATGATAGATTTTGTTTATAGGGGAAAGTAAATTTGTAATTCTTGATTGTTTAAAATCGACTTGAATGTAAACTGGAGTTGTAAAATTACTTTGTTATCATCTTATAGGGCCGATTTTTCAATTCCCAATTTTTTAATCTCGTGCCAATGACGACTTTTGAAGTCTTGACTATGATGTTTGAAACAGCTCTCTTGTGAGGTTTTAGGAGTTGAGTTAATCAGGTATACAAAAGTAATGTTCTCATCTAACACATAGAGAAACCCCGACTTTTGATAGGCTTATAGGCAGACATGGCTCTAACCCAAAGGTCCTTTGGAGAATTCAGGGTTACCTAACTACATGTTATAGTTAGGTATAGGATTTTTCTGCCTTAGGTAACTTTTCTCCAAAGAGAAAATGTTACATTTTGACAGTGTCCATACAAAAACTATCGACATTTGATAAACTTATTCGTCTGATAAACCTTAAATAGGCATTGAAAAACCTGCCCTTAGAAAAATAGTTCGGCTTATTTTCATACTTTTACCAAAATCATATTCCAAAGGTACCAGGCACTCAGAGTTTATAGGCGTTGTTAGCGCGTAGCCGCGTACCTGACGTAACCCTGTAATGCTCGCGGCGCCCCACACGACCCGCGATTGATTCAGACGAATGTCCCTCACAAAGGACCACGGGGCGTCACGCTATAATCGGGCGCCGCATCTTTTCTAACTCATTTTTCTCGCTTGGGGCACGGGCGGGGTGGTGGGTGGCAGGCACGAGGTTTCATCAGCCTGAGGGGGCGTCACGGTATTAGACAAGACACAAAAACGATGCCCGCCGGAGAAGTGGGCTAGTAAGTTTTCTGATGACGGTTATATCCACTATCGCTGCTATGTAATAGGTTTTTCAGTGTGAAATTATGTTACACGCTTGGGAGATTCTTGTTTGACTTAGTATTTGTTTTTTGTCTCGTAGAAAATATTTTGTTGCGTATAAGGTTGTTGTTCCAGTAATTCGGGTTTTGTTGCTAAAAAAATTGGATATGTTTATTTATACACATACAGTTTCCTGTTGAGATATTGTATGCATTGTTAGAATGTTTTGACTTTGGTTATTTTTGCAAAAAAAAAAATACATAAAAGAAGAATGTGACTCAGCTAACATTAAACTCAAATACCCATTGCTACACAAATGACTTACCCAAAAAATAGGCTCAAACCAACAATTCGACATTAATTGCCATAAACGCCAAAAGCTTGTAATATGATGGGACCTAACGCAGAAAATATCCTACTAACAAAAAGTTTATGTTAGACCTTTTTCGTGTGGGGCCTCCCGAAGGGTCAGTCGAGCCCGTCCATAAGAGGGTATCGTCCCTTCGACCTCCCAAAAGTGCCTTACACCCCCTCGGCCCCCGCATCGCACTGCGACTTGTAAGATTGATTGGGGCTCCTTCAGTCCATTGCCAACCACCCTTGTGGGATATTCGACCCTCCCCCCTTTTTTCTCGGGTACTTGCGACTGGGATATAGATTAGATGGAACGGCTCTGTTTTAGATGGAGGCTTCTTAAGGTATTAGGGGTTTTTCGACGGTTTTTTTTGGATTCATTTGTGTCTACGCAAGATGTGACTATTAATATGTGAGAAAAGTTGGCTGGGACTGTTTAAATAATACTCATGGAGTCAAAATAACAGAAAAGATTCCAAGAGTTTTACTCATTAATAATTTGAAAGGTTTTGGAAACGTACATCTTTATTCAGGTTCATAAGTTTTGAAATTTGTTTACAAAGAACATATTAAAAAAACACACTCATTTTGATATGCAGCGCTGATAACCAGGATTTAGTTTAAAACAAAATTTGTATTTATTAATAAAAATACTAAAATATTTAATTCCCAAAATAAGAGTGACAACTATTTAGATAGATAGATTATAATTTCATTAAACATCAAATTTGTACACCTTTTTTTACAAGATTTCTAACACGGCTACAAACGCGGTCAGTTTCACAAGAACCCGATGACATCAATGTCTCATCCAGCATCCCTATACGCGTCCACCCCCTTTTTTCTCGGCGGGTGCTGTTAATAACACAACAGGCTATTTTATTCGTCCACCGCCACTTGCGGCCGTGTGACTGCTTTGATGTCAGAGATTAGAAGTTTGTTTAGCTATGCCCATGTTATTGTGGTAATTCTCTGTTTCATATGTGTAACGTGTTTTGAATGCTGGATTTTTGGCTTGATTTATACGAGGGAAAGTTGCAATAGTTGATAAGGTTTTTCGATAAGGATTGTAGTGACTATATTTCAAAGTTAGTATTCTTTTTTTCTGTTTTTTACATACATATTATTAAGAAGGCTTTTACAGAAAGTAAGCTTAGCCAATTAAGTTAATACAAAGTCTTTTAAAAAGAAGATACTTAATATTTTCTAATAATATTATTTCCTGTCTACGTGTATAGGTACATTAGATTTAGGTGTTTATTATTCACCTAAGTTGAGCATGAGACACTTTTAAACGACGAAAATGTACGGATGACCAAACCTTAATCATTACCTAACTTAAACCAGCGTTTATGAATAACCCCTTACATTTTCACCGTTCAAGAATACCATGATACCGTAACATTTAGTTATGTTTATGTCTATAGATAGCCTAGAGCAATGTTTGCGTCAAATTGATAATTTACTTTAGCTTCTGTGGCACAACAGTTCACTCCAATCCTGTTACGTTTTGATACAAGTTATTGTACGTGGCTTCGCTTGTGTAGGCTGTTTCGTAATTGGTAAACTTTTACATAGAGTTAAATGATTATGAACGGTTATAACTTTGTTTTTGATTCTTAGTTAACGATTTAGTCATTTTAAGAGTTCCATTGTCAAATTGCAAAAATGAACCTCTTATAGCTTCGTCAAATCCGTCCGTTTATATCACAGCTATTTTCACTCCAAAACTGTTGGCACTACACCGTTGAAATTTGGTATAGTATTTTGTATAAACTGCTGCACTGATTTGTAATTACGAATAAAAAAAATAGGGATGGCCTACCATACATGTAACTGAAGGTTAAAAAAAGTAATTATATACCCATACAGAGTCAAACTCGACATAAATAATTCCCCTGAAAACACAGTTCAAGTATTAATAAAATACTTACTTAATGCTTAATTACAGTTACATTTCATAACAGCAATAAAATTAATAACACTTCGCTTTACAATACATTCACAATTACATTCTAAACTGTTGAATAATCGCATTGACGCCATTTTAATTGCTTTCAAAACTCCTCAAGATAGCAATTACGAACTTATTCAAAAGCAATTCATCCAAAACTGAATTTATGTGCGAATGCGTGTGCATCGCGACCTTGAGCAGTGACATAATTAAGTTTGGTCCCCCAGCGATCGATTCTGCGTTTCATTACCATGAGGGTCCGCTAGACACCCGACTGCATCTGTAGGGTTGATTTTTATTCAAATAGAATGACTTAAAAACCAAACACGTGCAACAGATTTTAATATTTATCCGTATGTTAATATAGTTTATATTTGTTTGATAATAGTTCTAGTTAAGTGATTTTCATCACAAGTGCTTTGTTTAGTACGCGTGTTATGGCAAGCACTGAGATTGTGACGTGTGTTAGTTAGTAGGTCAGTCAGGCAAACCATACTTAATGTTTACGAGCAAACATAGAAACGTAGTAAAGCAAGAAAAAAAACGCATTACCTTCCTTTTTATACTGCTGCAGTAGGTAAGTAAAAAGCTGGATTTACTGACATTCTGGCAGCACGTTTAAATCAACCAAGTTGAATTTACCCTCACACCGTGCCAAGTCGGGTTGAAGAGCTAGTCGCAAATAAACGCGAGCTAAAGCCCTTGCGCCATGGGGGCGGGTGCCAGCCAACTGGCAACCACCCCGTTGTCATTTACCCTACTTACCGTAGCTACCAGGCGAGCATAACACCAGCGGAGAATTTTAACGGAATTAGTCGCGAGGCTGCTTGCCGCCTGCAGGGCGCCGTAGTAAATTCACACATGTACCTAGTAAGGCGAAGGGTAGGAGTTCCACCCACCTCCACGCCTAGTTTTAGCGCCTAGTAACTCGCAGGCACGAGGTGTCTACACGCAATGCCGCAAAAACATTAACTGAAGGAAAATCATTTTTAACTCTGTTTATTAACCTACATAGCAGGTACAGATTGGCAGTCTGTCTCGTTATTAACTTCTAGATTTAGCTTTCCTGAAAAAGCGCTCGCTCGCTCGCTCTTCTTTGCTTGATTTTTCATTGAAACAAGAGTTTTAGCGCCACGTATATTTTCTGAAAGGGAGCTTCGGCAGTGCGATTGTGGCACTTATGATGTGCACGTTGTAGAGCTGTCTAAACAAACTTTATTTCATCGATCGGGCTTATAATAAAATTATAATCTAGTCGAAAAAGGGTAAATCGCACACTTGGAGCAAAATTCTGTGAACACTTTTCCAAAAAGTACAAATAGAACGGGGGGAAATTTGACCCAATCCATCGAATGGTTACATTTTTTACAACTATGTTCAAAAAGAGCATCAAAGTCTGTTCTTGACATCAATTTTAAGATTTAATGCATTCATCATTTACGAATATCGCTTTCTCTTTTACTCTTTTAAGATATTACTTACGATAATTCGCAAGCTTTATCCTGTAGCATATTATAATCTTTAAAATATCATAACAATTAATGATTAAACTTAAAACGACTTTGTCTTCTTCTTACCTACTTTGTAAACTTAATACACTCGTTTATGTGCACACTCTTATGAGTTGCTTTAAGAACTTTATGTACTAGGGTATCAGACGCAAATAGAATAGTTTTACATAGACAGAAAAAAACAAAAACACAACCGCTTGGGATGTGTTTTTAGTTAATTTAAATAATTCCCAAAATCAATGCAGACGTCGCATTCGCAATCCACTTATTTATTTAGGAAACGGGTGAACTAAAAAAAACCAGGCTTGCATAAGTTATCTGGAAGTCCCAATAAATGTTTAAGGGGTGCGTAAATCATTACTAAACCCGCTACCCGGGATAGGCAAAGGACGGATCCGCGAGGGTCGAAGGAATGGACAAGGTAGTTTTTGAGGATTTATTGTTATGCTAAAGTGGAGTTTTTATTTACACAGAGAAAAGAAAAAATCTTTAGAAAAGATATAAAAAATATCCTTATAAAAACAACTAAAAATTTTATTGCAGGTTTACAAACTTTTTCTTATCAAAAACACACAGTTTCAAAGAGCTTGTAGAAAAGCCAGGGTTATTCATAGAACTGAAGCTTTCAAGACATGAAACCTCACAAAAAAAAGTTATCGAAACTTACTCGATTTATTCTTCAAACATATTTTGTTATTTCTGAATGGACTATATAGTGCGTCTACTTTGATGGCAATACTGTTATTTTCGTACTTTCCTATTCATTCTTGAATCAAAGTTTGACTATTAAAAACTGGATGGATACCTATTTGCGTTTGCTAAATTATAGTTATAAACCTAATACTGTTATGTAGTTACAATTTATGACATCCTGGTATTCGCCTGTGTCGAGCCCAGGGCATCGTCACCCCCGGGAGCCCTTGCGACGTAAAATCCTATGTACCCTTACTACCTATCTATCTGCACTGACAGCGTCTCCCTTTTTGTGCTATACACATTATCTTCATATAGTTTATGGTGGTCTGGTACTTAGATGTCTTTTTAGGTTATTGAAATTTATAAAATTATTATTGATTTCTTGGTAATCGTGATTAAGATTGATGTAAACATAAACTTAATTGTAATTAACCGACTTTAAAAAAGGAGGAGTTTCTACGTTCGACCGTAGTTTTTTTTAAATCAAATCTGTTTACCAGAAGTTTTTTTTTAAAAGTGTGAGCTATTTTTTGTTATTCTCAATCGCTTAAGTAACTAGTGTAGCCACATAACAATCCCACTAACCTACTTATATTATAAACGCGAAAGTTTGTATGGATATTTGTTACTGTTTTACGCAAAAACTACTGAATGGGTTTTAATGAAAACTTATAATAATATAGGTTATACATCAGAATAACACATAGGCTAAAATTCATAAAGTTATATTTATATCTATCACCACGCGAGAGAAACCGCGGGGCGCAGCACGTTTCATATAATTTTCCTTAATAGTACACTTGGTATGTTCTTTAAAAAAACCATTTTTAAATTGCAAGTAACTACCACATTCATATTATCTCGAATGTTCCTCAACACTCTCATTAAATTGTTTACAATATTTTAATTTACATAACATTTCACATAGGCCATACCGGGGGCACCTCAAATTCACATAATCGTTTGTTCTAACTTGTTATAATAAACCGCATACGACTCCTATTAGTTTTGGGCTCATAGAATATGTGGACAGAGGTGGTGAGGAGCGGATTGTGAGATGTTTTCCAAAGAGAAGTGAATTTCTTTTTCTGCATTATTAAGCATTCTTGTTAAATAACTAAAAGGTTCATCGAGAAATTCTGAAATTTTATAAAACTTAAAATATATAATATATATATAAATAAATATACGTAAAGCAATTTGCTTTCTAATTCAAAAGTGATTTTCACAGATTCTCTGTTACTAAAAAATGCGATCAGTAAAATATTCTCTTCAAGCGCGGTCACGATACTATTCATAAATAACTGTTGGCTGAGAAAGAAATGGAATTATATATTTCACTGGAAATTCTTTTAGTAGGTTACTTTAAATTAGTCATCTCCACAGTTTTTTGTATTCATTCTCTCAGTTTGATAGACGTGGCAGCAAAACTTTTTCTAGGGTCTCGCTTCCCCCCTGGACCGTGGGGTGCTTTCTATTAAATAATCATTTCGGAAATTCGGACCCCGTCGCGTAGGTGCGCCGCTATTAACTCTGCGAATTAGTGCTCCTCATGTTATATGAGGGCCTGGTAGTAGTGGTAGTTATGATGGTCAAATTCCTGAACATCACGTTTACTGGGGTCGGCAGTTTAATGTGTGTGAAAATAATTTTGGGTTTTGAAAACTTCTCAATAATCATATTTAGGCAAATTGCAAGATAGAATAAAATTAATATGTATAATTAAAATTCTTTAAAATTAACACTGGCAGTGGTCCTTTTGTACTTTGGACTGATTTGTGAATCTAAACTATCTAGGGCGCCATCAAACGCATACAAAAAAAAAACATTCAAATCGGTCCACAGCCGTTTAGGAGAAGTTAAAATGAAATACAGACATAGAGCAGAATTAAATATGTAAAGATGAGATTTGGGAACATGTGCATTGAGCAATGTGACTGAGAATTTGTTTGATTTAATTAAATCAATCTATGTCATGCAATTCAACTTAAAAGTTATATTGTTAATGACCTTAGTAAATGAGAGCTTTGTTAATAATACGGGGTTGTTTTTCAGACAACGTTAGAGAATTATTCTGAATCGTCAAATTTAATTCTTTTTAATATCAGATCTAATTCTTATCTCTGAGAGAGGCTACTTTTGGCGTAACAATCGTGGAGTTTTTGCTAAAAATAATCTTAAATACGGAATCCAATCCACCTACTTCGGATGTCGGGTAGGGTCGGGTACCTATCGAGTCATACGGGGATCTGAATCCCCCTCACCCCATGCCTCCTAGCCCCAGAAGGGAGTGGGAGGGACGAAACCTCTTAATTATTGTCACATATGAATTATTTTGATATTGACGCGTGTCTCGACCTCCTCGTTAGCGTCCCTTCGGATTTCTTTTGAAATGGCGCGCTAGCTCTGCGAATGGTATGTTTGCCGGGTAGCTCTGGGAATTTACCGTGATTTTTGTTTTAAGAATCTCTCTAGTAAATGAGATCTAGGTAGATGTAAAAAGTTCCTGTAGTTTATTTTCAACGAAAATCAGGAAAAAAACACGAGTAGTATTTATTTCTTGGAAACTGAAATGCCGAGAAAAATATTAAGTGATATTTGAATAAATTGACTTATTTTATCCTTCTACACAAAGTAATGTTTGGTCGGTTTCTGCGTTACGTAATTTTCCTGTTACAATTAAAAGGCAGATTCTGGGTATCCTGTCAACATCAAGGCAAGTCCCATTTTATCAAAAAAAAAAAAAAAAATTGATGCTATTAATAATAACAGAATCAAACGTTTTGTAATTCAAGGAAAATGGAGGTTACATGAAAGCGTAGTATTTTTTTACATAATTAGCGACGTAAAAACTTCGCCCACAACCACACCAATAAATTGGAGTCTATCTTAATTGTATTCAAAAGTGGCTGTCGTGTCGCATCCACAATTAAGCCAAGCCTTGGTCCGCCAAAGTGCTACCACCTAATGGGAACTTTAATTTTCCAAATTCACCTGGCGTTTATGTAATTCACCCCATACATGCGCCCCCTGGCCGCGGGGTGTCTAATGTAGACCAGGGGGGTGCAGGCGACGCTCACGAAAAGGAAAAGGGTGGTTCTAGCAATTTTTTTCTGATTTTTTCCCCTCCCTTTTTGCCCGATAATACCCTAATGGTCGCTTGCTTCCTTTTCGCTGGATTTTTTTCCGCCGTCGAAGATCGAGACGTATTTTTTACTCGCTTGTAATTTCCCCGTTTCCCGCCGAAATGAAAAATAAACGGTCACGAGTTTTTTGTATTGATGCGTGATTTCTGAGGTCGCGCGGTTTGCGGCCCGGTGCCTCCAGGCTTTGTGACTGCTTGCTTCAGTAAAGTCCTGTTGTAGAATGCGTTGTGCAGTTGTCATGATGCGCTATAACTTTTCTGTTGAGTTCTTCTATCAATTAAGTCATCCAATTTATTTTTCAAAACGGTTTGCCCCACACCACAAGATTTTTTTCTCAAAATTTAAACTCACGTATATAAACAGCGAGACTTGGAACAACTATCTGTAGGCCATACAAATATTAAATATTTGATCCGTACGGGGATTGAGCCCGCGACACGCAGCGCAGCAGTCAATCGCTCAGCCACTGCGCCAACAGTGCCGTCATTGTCATCTTTTTGACAAGACAAGCTTTTGCTCGCGGTTTCGCTTCCCTGAATATACGGAAATTAAGCCAAAGGGATGTTTTAAACCTAGCCTATGATACTCCAAGATAATGTAGCTTCCCTAAGTGAAATATTTTTTAGAATTAGGTCAGTAGTATACCTACCCTGTACATACACACTTGCAAACAAATAATACCTCTTTATAATAATGATCCGGATACATCCCTACACTATGTATATATATACATATGATAGGTAATCAAATAGAGATGGGATAAAGACAGAAGAAGTAGAAGTAGATAATTATGTTCACGTCCTTAATAGGACTAACACTTTATGAAAGCTATTCGTTTATTTATATTGCTATTATAATTAAATACACTCTTACACACTGAAATTAAGCCTGATTTTTTAAAAATTTACGTCTAAAATAAGATGATTTTTCTTTGTTATTTGTCAATTGTAGCTTTTTTAGATTTCGGGGATTGAGTAGCAATAAAAAAAGGTCACAAAGTTCTTGATGAGAGAGCAACATGCGTCAACAGGTCCGTTTGTACGAAAGTTCAAGATTTTATATTTTCAGATATAGGTAGGTGGTACTTTTCCCAATCACACATAATTCCTTTCACTAATTGAACCCAATGCTGGTCGCAGAAGAAATTTCTCCAAGAGTCGAGCATGCGAGTAGGGAGAACACATTACTTTTATTTTGGCATCGATAAATTTTCGTACCCGGTACCACCCTGCATAATGCATGCAGCGAAAAAGTAGGGAAAATAGAGAAAAATCGGGGAAAAATTTCGCCCCCTCGCCGGGTTCCTTGGGTACCACCTACTAGGCAAGCAGGGGCGCGTAGGAGGTTACCGTCCGCCAAGATTAATACGGTACAGTACGACCGCCCGACGCCGCAGCTTTCATTAAAAATACTGGGACCCTGATGGGTTAGCTGGCAGACTTGTGCCGACTATGTGCCGCCCCGTGGCGCCGTCTGCGGTTTTGCTGAACGTGAACAACTTAAATGAATTCGAGATCTCTTTTTCCTTTCACATATGTATTTGCAAAGCAGACGCGAAACGAACAATATTTTTTCTAGAATAGTATTGATACGAACATGCAGGACAGATTTTATTTATCATTATTTCATATTACCCTAGTGGGCAGGGGAGACTTGTATTAAGAATTGCATGACTGTAAAGTATGTTTGTGCGTTTCTAACTTTCTTTTGTGTAGCCTACGAGTCAGATGATTAGTTGATTATTGCTACGCGGCGCCGTAGCAAGCTCTACGGTTTTAAAAAGAGGGTGCTGCTACGGCGTAGTACAGCTCCGAGTATGTTCGCGTAGCGTAATCATTATTACGTCATCTTTTCATGGTTGAGTTAATAGTTTCTTATAATTTCTGGTAAAAGAATAAAAGTAAATTATGATGCATGACAATTCCTGTTTTTTTCTGAGAGCGTCGTGTCGAATGGTTTGCTATTACAAACAATACGTTTTCGTAAATATTTTTGTTTATGACAGTGAGTGAGAAAACTTTTTCCAACAATGTTTACTAAGTATAACACAACTTGTTTCTTTCAATTCTCGGTAAATAACATACATTAAGCCAACAAAATGATTATTTGTCGACACACACCCCGAAAACCAGTGCAGAGTAAACACAGCGAGTCATTAGGATTTCATCAGTCACAAAAACTATGTCCAGTCGCCCCTCTTGCATGCTCCACCGTTATTATTTCTTAGCTCTGCACACCCTATGTCCCCCTAGTCGTGCTAAGTACTAAGCGGGCTGTTTGTAGGCAAAAAGTAGAACTACCCTCGGCAGGGAGAGGGGGGAGGGGCGCTCACGCTTTTAAACCTCAAGCGTCCAAGTGCGGGGAATATGAAATTTTCGAAATGATAAAGCCGGTAAATAATAACTAGTAGTACGGGCACGGCCGTCTAATGTACTGGCTGCAGAAAAATCTTGATGTGTGTGTGTTTTTTATTTATCTTTGGGGTATTTTTATTTCGTTTCATTTGGTCGCTGGATGGTTTATTAAGTTTTAGAGAAGATGGTTTTAGGCGCTAATGTATTTTATTTCATGTAAAGGTTGAAACAAAAAAGTAAACACAATGCTTAAAGCATTCGTAAAAATATGATTACTCCATACTATTTGACAAGAACTAGAACACTGCTGTTACCTGCAGTAACTAGTGGATTTTCTTTTATTATACTATTTCTTTATTTGGTTGTAACATTGATTACTGTCCAATAGCAATAAAACTCAATTAAAATGATCGTTTCTAGCAAAAATAGAAATTTAGCGACTAATTTGGAACATTGTACGATATGACCAAAATTTTTAGATGTTTAGTCAAAAAGTATCGAAAGACCAAAATTGATTGGTCCTCAGAGTTGGCTTTATGAAAAAATGCAAAAAATCCAATATGAAATTATAATTCATCTAAGGATTGTTTCTGCGCTCAGTACCGGGGCAGCAGCGGGGTTCGTGTGTCTGCTTTCACATTTCCCACTCGCAACGTAAGGCGGGGTACGGTACACCCCCACCACCCGCTGTGCTCCTGGTACCTACACCCTGCTTTTTATACCTTCCTGCCCGTCGAAAGTAATCAATTTGCGACTTAATTAATTAAGAAAAAAGCTTTGTCGGACGTTTAGTAACATCAAATGACTTGTGTTATTTTTCTTCTGTTTTTTTTGTTTATTAAATTATGCCTAGATTATGCCCGTTCTTTATTTATCGAAGCTGATATTGAGTAATTTACAGGGATGTAATGAAATCGTTTTTAATTTGATCGGAAAACTGAAAAATTGAAAGTGGGTGAAGTGGCATTCGTTTGTGAAAGTAAAAGGGTGTAGTGGCGTTTAGATCTCTAGTTGAATTTTGCTTTGTTTAATATTTGTTTCACTATTCTCATTTTTACTGGCGATTATTTGATTAAAATAAGTTTAAAAGTGAAACAGTAAAAACAACTACTTGTAACTTTGTAAGTTGTTTGACCACTTGTCATTGTCAAAGATACACGGCAAAACATTTCGAATTTATCATAAATTCGTGATTATCAAACCAACCGCTTGTGAACTAAAATGCTTATAGAGCTCACTATAACTTTGAAAGGGCCCAGTCAGCGCGCAAACATGTTAATTTACCACTGGATAACGCGACCCAATTCCCCCATCCTAATTCCGTACAGTTTCCACACTAGCAGAGCTACAAATACTTTTCCTTTAGTTTCGTTTCACCCGATATCGTCGTTATCTAGTTAGCCCGGGTCGACGAGGGTCCGAAGGGTCCGGGACTAAGTACCAGGACCGCATAGGTAGGTAGGAGGCTCGCGTGATGCCTGCCCCACACCCGCCAACACTATTTATAAACGTTCGCGATACGCAATGCTAGTGAGGGATTGTGTTCTTGCACGCTGAAACCAATTAGGGCTTATATGATCCTGGTAATAGTATTTTTTCCTTCATATTTACTCTTCAATTAATATTTTTCTTTTGTATTATGTTGCCTATTTGTGGGCATGCCGCCTTCTCCGAAAAAATAAAAGTAACTTACTGCTCTGACCTATAAAGGTACCCCATGTACAAAATAGGACACATTTCTATTTATTTTTAATACGGTTTCCTCATTATAAACTTCATATCTTTTATTTCTTTTGAAAAAAATCTAAATCCTTGTAAATTCTATATGAGGAAAAGCGAGTTATCAATTTTAATACCAACTATCTCGTTACATTACTCATGTGAATAAATATGCCTTCATGACAGCTATCTTCTTTTAAGCGGACAAACCAGAATTTATTAATTTAATTAACACACAAAACTGACTTGGCCCTCGTTTACCGCCAAATTACTGGAGACTTCATTACGCCCAAAATGTATGAAGATCACAGTTTAATCGGGCAACCGACGTTTAAACTTAAAAATATAATGCTGGCATCCTCCACATTTCATACGCCCGCCACCCCTATATAAATTTTACCTTAAAAATCCGCAAATTCGGGGCTCCGGCACGGTCGCCAGACCTTTTTGGAAAAGGGTCCTCGGAACCCACCGAACCTACCGAAAGGGATTTGCCTTGGGATCGAGGCATTCGGCCCTACACTTATACAAAATGTCCAATACGGCCCGCCCCGCGGACCCTCGGGGCCTGGAGGTAGCTGGCCTGTGAGCGTAAACAGACAAGTTTGTTGCCTAACCGATGGGGTATTATGTAAGTGGTTGTCAGTCGCTGGACCGCAATCACGACACAATCTCACCAATTCGTTGTATGTAACGTCTTTTTGCAATTTGATTGTGACCTTTTCAGAACTTGATTGATAACTTTGATTTTCTTTTGGATTTGTTACTTGTTTTTCCGTTCATCACAGTTGGATGAATTATTAACGTTGGTTCACACATACCTCATGAAACCGTAGATAAATTGCTAGAATAAGCAAACATACAAAATATATCATTACTAATAATGACATCAAATTTTGGTCTTATGATCCGCGCCAGTCGTAGTCTCGTATTTGTAAAAAATCCATAAAAAATAACATATGTCTAAATGAAGTACAGATCATGACTTTTCAGTTTATAAATCTGTACCACAAATATTATGGCATATATATCCAGACAGGAAAGTTTTGTAGCTACAAAGGACCAAATGAAAATATTTATTTTACATATTATTCAAAAAATGGTCTGTTACAATAACAAAGTGAAAAAATACAGTATTTAATGAGCGAGTAAAAAAATTGGGAAGACTAATTCGGACTAAAAGTTTAATTCTGTCAAAACTCACTTTTGATTTTTGGCTTTTGTCCAGCTGTGGGACAGTAATAAGCTAGTATTATTAACAAATTTATAAAAAAGCAGCACAAACTGAAACTTTCCTTCATTGAAATCAAAATTATAACTTAAGTGAGTCTTAGCAATAACGCCCTTATACATAAAGAGTCCAAAGACCCAAAATCTTTGCCTCTAACTCTTGACTTGATAATGAAATACCATTGTTTTAAAGGATACTTAATTTTAATGGTTCAGTAGTTTATCCTTTTCCGTAGCAAATATTCTACATATATTTGTTAGTTGTGTATGTGGGCGAAATTGTATCCTAATACTCTTTTTTTAAGACTAAATTCGTATATTGTGATCTTTGTTAATATCCGCTGTAAAGTTTTTAATGACTTTCAGGTAAGGAAACTGGCGGTTCTACATCACTCCACAATATAAACAAAGGTAAGCTGGTAAGGTTATCTTTAGTTATCTAAACTAGTACAAAACATACAAATTTCAACGATACTATGAAGATGAAAAAGATAGAAGTTCAACGACGAAACAGCGGGAGATTCGACATCGCGACAGCTTTTTACTTGGTTGTGCAGAAATCAACGAAAAGTATGCTTTAAAAACTTTCTTTGTTCACGGACCAAATATTGTTAATTGTCAAATGGGTACAGACTCCCCCCCTTCTTAGGCTTCTACTAATTTGGTATAAGGTGCGCTATATTATATAAAACTTATTGCTAGGTAGAGTCCACACTACTGTATTAATAATTTCTAGGGGCTTACAGAAAACTTTTTCTACACTAGTTGATTAGCTTTTCTCTTCATAAATTACTAGTCAAATTATACAATTTCAAAATAGTCATAGACGTTATTTATTTATTTCATTATTAAAATATTTTCATTATCCTTTCACAAACATTATATTAAACATACTAAATAACTTACAAATAAATTAAAAAATAGCGTCAAAATATTCGTCCTCAACGCTATCAGTTGGCAACGTCCCCAAGAGACTGGCCGCGTTGCCACGTTGTATGGCAACGCTAAGCCTCTGGCCAAAGTAAAAGCCAGCCCTTGGGTCACGGGAAGTGTCAACCAAACGTTTTGATATTTCCTTAAACAGGCTGTGAGCACAAGGACCCCACGGTCCCAGAGTTTCAACCCCAAACGGCTCGAAAATATAGTTACCAATAAGGTTACTATATTTACGCCGCTTGAGGTTCTCTGCAGCCGCAGCAGCAGCGCCAGCGCAGCACGAAGAGCTAGGAAGATGGGATGGCGCAAGAGTATCGACGCACGTTGCGTCCCACACTAAAGGCCTACCCAACTTCCACGGAAACAAAGACATACCGTCCGGTCTTTTGCCATCGTCGCGTGCCAAGCCATTGGGTTCTAAAACAGCTGGAACGCCGACGGTGACAAGAGCTCGACGGATGATGTCATTAATATTCGCGTGCCGCGCAAAACGGCCCGCACTTCGGCTGCATGATAGACCGTGGTGTCCAAGGCTGTTGACTACTTCACCACAATGACAGCGATGAGGAGAACAACAAGGAGCACCTAAACGTAAGGTAGCAGCGAGGCGGAAAGTAGTGTCATCGAATAAAGTGCCTATGCTCGACGACGGTAGTGCGTTAAGCCAAAGACCCGACTCCCACTTGCTCACAGCCAAAAGGCGCGCACGCTCAGCAGTAGTAGCAGACGTGTTCAGTAGATTATTCTGAACTACTCTGCAGAGCGGCTCGTCCCACTGTCTCTGAGAAAATGGTTTGTCGGGTTGTTCAGTGCTCGGACAAGCGATTTTCCAAGCATCCTTAGCCTCGGAGAAGCACGGCACATCAAAATCAATCAGTGTGGAAGCCAGGATATTCCTGATTAATTTTTCAGTACCGTGGACCGAGGATAAGAAAGCTGGTAGACTAATACTAGAAATTTTACGGACGCCGAGTCCTCCCAAACGAATGGGAAGAGTGGCTTGAGCCCAAGCTCGGTCGTCCAGAGCCACATTTAAAATCAAAGATAAAGTATGTCTGATAATTTGATCCATTTTGTCCAAAAGATGAGTGTGCTTCCATAAAGGGGAAGCACGTAGGAAATATGTTAATTTAGGGCCAAAACAGCAGTAACGAATTATAGTAATAGCCGAATGCATGTTAATTTGGAGCAATCTTTCTGAGGCATCATTAAATTTTTGGATTTTTTCATCAATAAAATCTAGAAAGGAATTCTCGAAGATAGGAGACCCAAGGAGACGAAGAGAACTTTTATCAATAATTTTGATATCTGGGGCTATTGTGTTGAATTTTGATAAAGTCAGTTCTTTGTCGGTGCTGTCCGCTAAATATAACTCACATTTGGAAAGATTGAGATCAAGGCCAATAGAATGAAGTTCTTTTTTTAAAAAAATTAGGTCTCTTAAAACTGTATCCACATCGCCGCCCAAGGTTCCATCATCGAGGTACCAAACGTTAAATTTGGAATTTAGCTGTCTAATGATTGGGTGGATAGCTAAACTAAAAATCACTGGCCCAAGTGGGTCACCTTGTTGACAGCCAACAGCAGATTTCAAGAGGTTGTCCCGATATAATAATTTAGATGGGTGTCTGTAACATTGCCAAAGAAAACTGTAAATTTGGGGTAATTCTTGTTTAATTGCTGTTAACAAGGTATCCCTATTAACTGAATTGAAGGCATTCTTTATATCAACCTTCAGGATGACCTCACCTTTACCAGAATTTAGGTAGGTCGATAAAGCATGTACGGCAGCCTCACAGCCCCCTTTGGATCCGTAACCTAGCTGCAGGGGCTGAAATTTTTCCGAAACAACCTCACCATAAAATTTACAGCAAATCTTGGCTGCCATACGGCGATAAGTAGTGCCCACAGCAATGGGGCGTATGCCGCCATCTCTTTTATGTAGGGCGCATAAATTTGCACCATACAGAACGTCGATGACGGCCTCGTTCACCTTTCCGGAGAGCATGAGGTTAATCAGAGCCGTAAGCTCCCTCAGGAGCAACTCACCAGCTTCTCCAGCGCCTGAGCAGATAAGGTCCTTTAGGTGCTGAGGGCTAAGCCCATCCAGGCCGCCGGCGGATCCACTCCGGAAGGAGCAAACGGCTGTGACCACCTCTCGACCTGTAATGGTGAGGGTGTGAAGATCCGAATCAGGAGGGTCGGGAAAAGAAAGGGCATCCGCTGGGGCAGGGTGTTTTGTCTCCAGAGCTGTCAGAGTTTCTGGAGAGCACGGTGCCACCACATCACTACTGAAGAGAATCCTGGCTGCGCCGCTAATGTCACCTTCCCCCAACTTAGATTCCACTAGATGGGTTATACCTCTTGAAGAGGTATATCCTTGAGTCGGTATTTTTGTATCAAAATTTTGAGCCGAAATGTTACAATTATCTTTAACTTGAAAATAAAAATAAAATTAAAAATAGTCATTGAATATCAATTAAAACCACTCGGCAAAGTACCAAGCTGACATAAATAAACAAGAGAGTGTCGCAAATCTTCAAAATGTAATTACCGTTCACAAAAACTGCAGTGCCTAAGTAAAAAAAACAGTGAGCAGTATTCGCAAAAGAGCCAAGGATACAGGATGCGTTCTACGTATATACAGGGGTGTCGGGAAAAAGTTATAATAACATTAATGTAGGTTCTTTTGACAGCTCGCCGGTCGTCGTTAGCAGCCCTGTGCTCTGTATCTTGTCATAATCTTTTAGGGATGTGGGTCCGTCGATAGTGTTTGCGTTTGTCGATAAAAGTATTGCGAGATATATTTTATTTTTACAAACGTATGAAATAGTGTTTCAGTTGAATACTTTGAAAGAGAGTGAAGTTAGCATATAGATAATGCTTTACAATAAGTAATGGTGCTATTTAGTATTATCTACAGTACATACATAAATATTATATTGACATAATTATGCACTTACTTTATTTATCAGAAAAGCACAATAAGCTTGACTACTTTTACATATTAATTGCAGGCTATTTCGGTTTTCATACATTTAAAGATATCGTCTCAGACTATGGAAATTCTAATAAAAGACATACTCGTAACATGCACGTATATATTGGTAAATATTTTATTTTTAAAAATATTAAATAGTTATAGTAATAAAAACGTAAGTACCATATTTTTAACATTCAATCTTTTCTGATATAAATTTTCGAAAATAATATCGACTCGACACTATCGACACGGCACCAGCCCGAGTCACGCCGCATCACTAATTACGGGCGCAGACGGCGGCGCCGGGTCGAGCCAAGGGTACACGGTCCTCTCGACAGAATTTTTTCCCCAACGCACCCCCTACCCCACCGGATGGGGAGGGAGGCTTCCTGTCCCTCCCGGACCCTTCTTAACATTTCCCTGGCTCGGAGGCACAGAAGGAAGATGCCTCGCTTATATGGAACCCTGGTACCTACCGCTCGGGTTATATACTTTTTTAGGGTCGGTCAGACCCTTTGAGGCCTTTCTCACGAGTTAGGGACCTACATATTCCCTTTTCAGGCCCTTGTTGACCTTTGTAGGTTTAGGCCGCGTTGTTTCGTCGTTATATTATATAAAAGTTTCAGATTTCTCTCAGAGAGAGGGACGCTGGTGACAATCGTGTGAATTTTCACTGCTAACTATTATGGTTTTTGGTTTAATTTTGTCCATAAGTATTCTCATTTAAGCACTAGTAGAACACGATATTTATTCCGAATTGTTTAATATTCTTCACCGTATTTCATAATGACAAAGGCATCTCTATTTATATTTAAATATATCGTCTAACAAAACAAACCTGTTGAGCTTTTGAAACATCGGATTTATATTTCTACACAAAGTGAAGTTTTCCCTTTTTTATTCCATTATATAACATCATCTATCGAACAATAAAAACATCTACTCATACAGCGTATCGTTTCAAAAACATACCAAAATGTTATTCCATTCATCCACGGGTTTTCTCTATTCAAGTAACCGGGTTCCATACCTTTAAAGATATCAATATTTTCACCTAACAGTACTAGGCGCACAGTAAACCAAGGCGATGTATGGTCACTGCCCAATAATTCCTTCAATAGCTTGACAAGCGAAAACGCTATGGGGTTCTCGCTTCATTGATGTGAATTGTAACGTGTCCTTGGAATTTGTACTGAGGGTACAGCGGTTAAATGTCAGCTTTGGTTACAGGTTCGATTCTAGGAACTAACATGGCAAAGTAATGAGAAAGGGACTTATAATGTGGTTTTGCGTGTGTACTTGTAGAGCTTTCATAATTATATTAATTAGTCTTGTTTCCTTATCTTGTGTAGTAATTAATTGTTTTGGTTTTTATCAAAGTTCTCGGAATTTTTGCATTCACGCAATTTCATTGGGTAATCATCGCCAATGATCGAGATGTCTTAATTTCTCTATGATTGTTGTCAAAAAGACAACGAGTCGAATCGAATTCGAACGTGATAACTTGCCAATACACGCCTTAACGGTTGAGGTATTAGAACTTATCTTTATTTGAGAATTAGAAGTCACTTGTACATTGCTACCTCCTGCTTGCGATGTCCTCCGCATCAACGAATTGAATCCTATGACACTCGGTAGTAATGAAGATTTCGTGGTAATTATTTTTCTACCTCTTTTTAATATTTTGAGCGATTGTCTGAGGAGCTCGTGGTAGCATAATAACTGTCGATCTTTAGGTTAAGCCGCGCTTGCCTAGGTTGGGCCATGGATGGGTGAGCGCCCGTTATATACTGAGTTTCCTTCGTGCCTCGGAAAGCGCGTTAAGATGTTGGTCCCGGGTGTTATTTGTAAATCTTAAACAGTCATTACATATAATCTAGTTCTGACAACTAGTCTTACCAAGGGCTATTTCCTAGTAGGGTAGTATGGAAGCCAGATAGCCAGTCGCTCCATGTAAAAAACTGGTATTTAGCTGCATCTGACGGGCCTGTTGGTCTAGTGGTTAGTGGCCCTGACTGCTAAGCCGGAGGTCGTGGGTTCGATTCCCACTCAGGACAAACTTTGTGTGATGAGCATGATTGTTTGTTCTGTGTCTGGGTGTGATTCATCTATAATATGTATGTATTTTATAAATTATATAAGTATGTATATCAGTTGTCTGGTTACCATAACACAAGCTCTGCTTAGCTTGGGATCAGATGACCGTGTGTGAGTTGTCCCAAGATATTTATTTATTTATTATTTATTATCTGGTGAGACTGGAAGGAGACCCCGACATAGTTGAGAAAAGGCTGGGCAGATGATGATGTGGACCGATTAGCGGCTGCTCTGCGTGTCGCGGGCTTAGGCACAAGTATTATTATTTCGTACTAGCTGGCGCCCGCGTGATATCGAAAAAAAGTATCCAGTGTGTTATTCCAGACTATAATCTACCTCTGTGCCAAATTTCATCATTATCCGCTCAGTTGTTTTGATGTGAAAGAGTAACAAACATCCAAACATCCATCCTCACAAACATTCGTATTTATAATATTAGTAGGATAGGTAGGTGTTCCGGGTCTAAATGTGTGTGTATGGGAGTCTAAATGTTTGTAAACCACTGGAGAACTTCACAGCGAGGGGCAAAGAAAACCCATTTTACCTCTTTACCCTTTTATTAATAGCATTTGATTGACACATTTACACAACATAAAATACTGAACAAAACAAAATAAACAAAGAAACAAATATGACCCTCTACACCCATTGTTTTTTATGCTTTGATTTGATTCCAATTGTCCACCTTAATAATGTATCGATGTTTATGTTACAACACTAATGATTTGCTGACATCATAGGGGTGTCCTTTGCTCAGCTCTGAGTTGTCACTTCATAACAACAGTTACTTTTGTATAGGCTCATGTTAGATAATTAGTTTAAAAAAAAAACCGTCAAGAGCGAGTCAGTCTCGCGCACCGTGTGTTCCGTACAAACTTGCGACATAAACAGCCAGATCTTTTGACTGCGTAGACTTAGAGGGATTTTTCACAGCACAGAGGGACCACAAACTTGAGTAGTTATGGTTAATTTCAACTCGATATCACCCACGCTTTCTCGAGATAAAGGGTTTTGACAGACAGACGGACAATAAAATGATCCAATAAGGGTTCCGATTTTTCCTTTTGAAGGACAAAACCCTAAAAAAATTGCTCATAAAAAGTCATTTAAAGAAAATGATTACTCTAGAGCAGCGGTCGGCAACCTCTTGACAAGCAAGGGCCACAAGGTGACAAATTAAACTAAAGTCGGGCCGCAGTCATTTAACTCGCATAAACCCAAGAAGCCCAATATAGCTGCTCATAATAATTAGTCATATTCCATAAAAAATAATAAAAATGCCATTGAAAATTGTTAAAACATAGGGAATTTAATTCGTACACGTAATACTTTTTTTGGGGTGGATAATCATCAAATAACTTCCCCCGGTTCTTGGCGCAGCGGGGGGGAGTGTCAGGCTTGTACTGACTAAAACCCACCCATATTCCTTCTATTGCCCTTTACGTTCCGGGGCCGCGGTATCTCATTCGAATAACCAACGCCGGCAGGCGGAGGCCCTGGCAAGCCCCTCTGCTTTGCTGACATCTCTTTGAGGCGCGCGTGAAACACTAACGCGCCGTCGACACGGCCTATCGTCGGACGGACGGTGAGCTACCCATTGCTCACCGTCCACAGGCCCGCATCTACGGTGCCCGGGGCGTCTGGGTTGGTTTGAGGTTCTCTCCCTCAAACGCCCGGCCAACTCCTTCGCTAGCATGACTGCTTCGCAGAAGGAGGTGACCGCTTCCCATTCCCTCTCGCTCCGGACCATAGACTGAACCAGGGCCGGACGCGAGAGATCGCCGCCGCCGATCGCCTCCACGAGGGCACGGCGGTGCTCCGCCCCGCACTGGGCAGACCGCCACTGTGTGCTCCGCCGTGTCCTCCGGGCGATCGTCACAATGGTGACACCCGGGCGTTTCCTCCCGCCCGATTATGTGCAGGAACCTCCCGAAACTTCCGTGTCCGGTGAGGACCTGCGTCAGGCGGTAGGTGAGGACGCCATGGCGCCTCTCCAGCCACACCTGAAAGAGGAGACTTATCGCCACTATGGTGACGTGGCCTGCACGGGGTTGCGACAGTCGCTCTCTCCATGCTACCATGAGATCGCACCGGAGGTCTGTACGCTGAGCGGCAATTTGCCGCGGCAGCAGAGATTCCCCCCGGTGTAGTGTCTCCGCGCGCCATTCGTACAGGCGCCCGAGGACTATCGCCTCCAGATCCCACGGTGGCAATCCTACAAGAGGGCACGCCGCCTCACTGGAGATCGTGCGGGTAGCCCCGGAGTAGCCTAATGGCTACCACATTTTGGGGCGCGTTCAGGTAGTGGGCGGCACGCCGCCCTGAAGAACGCGCCCATACCGGGTCCCCTTAAAGTGCCATGGACCGCACGACTCCGGCATAGAGCCTACGGCACGAGGTGTTTAGGCTGGGGCTGAGGATGAAAGCAGGAGCGGCCCCAAGGCCGATCCCTGTGGGACACCGCGCGACATCTCTCGCCGGTTCCACTCTTCAGAGCATCCGGTGGTACCGGAGTGCCTCCCTGATGCAGCCCCAAGGCATGGGGCATCCTTGCCGGACTGCCACCGTGGGATCTGGAGGCAATAGTCCTCGCGCGCCTGTTTGAGTGGCGCGCGGAGGCACTACACCGGGGGGAAAACCCGCTGCCGCGGCAGATTGCCGCTCAGCGGACAGACCTCCGGTGCGATCTCATGGTGGCATGGAGAGAGCGACTGTCGCAACCCCGTGCAGGGCACGCCACAATAGCGGCGGTAAGTCCCCTCTTTGAGGAGTGGCTGGAGAGGCGTCATAGCGTCCTCACCTACCGCTTCCTGCACATCATCAGGCGGGAGGAAACGCCCGGGTGTCACCATTGTGACGATCGCCCGGAGGACACGGTGGAGCACACAGTGGCGATCTGCCCAGCTTGGGCGGAGCACCGCCGTGCCCTCGTGGAGGCGATCGGCGGCGGCGATCTCTCGCGTCCGGCCCTGGTTCAGGCCATGGTCCGGAGCGAGAGGGAATGGGAAGCGGTCACCACCTTCTGCGAAGCAGTAATGCTAGCAAAGGCCGGGCGTTTGAGGGAGAGAACATCTGCCCAACCCAGCCGCCGTGGGAGACGCCCCGGGCGCCGGGCAACGCGAGACGACTCCCGGCCACCGTAGATGCGGGTCTGTGGACGGTGAGCAATGGGTAGCTCACCGTCCGCCCGTCGATTGACGACAGGCCGTGTCGACGGCGCGTTCGTTTTTCACGCGCGCCTCAAAGAAAGTCAGCAAAGCAGAGGGGCTTGCCAGAGCCTCCGCCTGCCGGGGTTGCGGGTTGTTCGAAAGAGATACCGCGGCCCCGGAACGTAAAGGGCAATAGAAGGAACATGGGTGGGTTTTAGTCAGTACAAGTCTGACATGTCCCCCCGCTCCACCCAGAGCGGGGGAAGTCATTGGATGATTTCCCACACGAAAAAAAAAAAAAAAAGGCATGGGTCATGTTGAACGCGTTGGCAATGTCGAGAGACACTGCCACGACAACCCCACCCCTGGACACTGCAGCCCCCGTCGTGAGGGCTCTCACGCGCATGATGGCGTCCACCGTCGAGCGCCCCTTGCGGAAACCATACTGGTGCTCCGCAAGATCCGGCCCCGTCCCCACAAGGTGCCCGACGAGGCAGTTTGCAATTACTATTTCAAAGAGCTTGCCCACCTCGTCGAGCAGCACGATGGGCCGGAATGCGGACGGAGAGTCCGCAGGGCGCCCCGGCTTCTGTATGAGGACTAGCTTCCCCGTCTTCCAACGAAGTGGGAACTGGCCCCTCTCCAAGCATGGAAGTATCTTAGGTGCCTTAGTAGTCGGGGCCCGAGAGCCTCCAAGGCTAGGACCCAGGCTTTGCCGTGCAAGCCATTGGGTCCCGGGGTGGTATTTTTGGCTGTAGAATAGTGCTCAAATGCTCATCTGTAAGTCTTTTTCAACTCGTCAAAATCAGATGTCATTTAACAAGATCATTGGATTCATAGAAGGAGCTTTGAGAATATCAGCTAGTATACGACACATTTCAAAGTGTTGCCGAGCAGAGGGGTTAAAAGGCGCGCTTACTTAATGCGTTGATTTTGATAATAATTATAACTTATTTACGAAACATTCACGGGCCGCAAGGAAGACGTCCGCGGGCCGCAAGCGGCCCGCGGGCCGCGGGTTGCCGACCCCTGCTCTAGAGTATTGTCCTACAATCGATATACATATTCGTTTGTTTATAGATGTGTGAGAAACATATTGTATAGGTAAATTTGAAATTATGTCACTGGAGTACCAGTATAACCTGGACTATCATTCTATAGAAACACGCTTCTAAGCTAGGTCAGCTAAACATCAATGTTACTACCAACATTTTTTGACATGTCCGCTTTGTGCTCGGAGTTTTTCGGCCTAAGTTGGATATGCTAGCCATTTGAGAGCACGAAATATAACCGCACACCAAAGCTCTCGATAAACTTTCTAGAAAACCATCGAATGCAGTAGCTGTGGCCGAAATTGGCTAGATGACATCATCATCTAGTACACTAATATTATAAAGAGGAAAGATTTGTATTTTTGTATGTAACGAATAAACTCAAAACTACTCGGGGTCTAAATGACCGTTTTAGCAGAATCATAATAAATAAATAAATAAATATCTTGGGACAACTCACACACGGCTATCTGATCCCAAGCTAAGCAGAGCTTGTGTTATGGTAACCAGACAACTGATATACATACTTATATAATTTATAAATACATACATATTATAGATAAATCACACCCAGACACAGAACAAACAATCATGCTCATCACACAAAGTTTGTCCTGGGTGGGAATCGAACCCACGACCTCCGGCTCAGCAGTCAGGGCCACTAACTACTAGACCAACAGGCCCGTCTGAATCATAATAGGATATAATATAAGTTACGGAAATATGAATTAGGTACGTTAAGATTCTTAAAATTGTCAAAGAGGCATGTACTATTGTGAATTGTGACTTTGTGACCATATTACGAATTGTAACGAAATTTATATTTTTAACAAATAATGATTCTGCAGCGGCTATTAAAGGTACCCTAGTCTGATTTAAAAAAAAAAACTTTAAAAAATATGCTACTAATCTATGAGTAACGTATAAGGAATCCCGTTCTCCCATACAAACTTTGCCTCCCCGTTTCACCCTTTTTTTTTTTTTTTTTTGGGGGTGGGAAATCATCCAATGACATCCCCCGCTCTGGGCGGAGCGGGGGGGCATGTCAGACTTGTACTGACTAAAACCCACCCATGTTCCTTCTATTGCCCTTTACGTTCCGGGGCCGCGGTATCTCTTTCGAACAACCCGCAACCCCGGCAGGCGGAGGCTCTGGCAAGCCCCTCTGCTTTGCTGACTCTCTTTGAGGCGCGCGTGAAACACGAACGCGCCGTCGACACGGCCTGTCGTCAATCGACGGACGGACGGCGAGCTACCCATTGCTCACCGTCCACAGGCCCGCATCTACGGTGGCCGGAAGTCGTCTCGCGGCGCCCGGCGCCATGGGCGTCTCCCGCGGCGGCTGGGTTGGGCAGATGTTCTCTCCCTCAATCGCCCGGCCACCTCCTTCGCTAGCATTACTGCTTCGCAGAAGGTGGTGACCGCTTCCCATTCCCTCTCGCTCCGGACCATGGCCTGAACCAGGGCCGGACGCGAGAGATCTCCGCCGCCGATCGCCTCCACGAGGGCACGGCGGTGCTCCGCCCAAGCTGGGCAGACCGCCACTGTGTGCTCCACCGTGTCCTCCAGGCGATCGTCACAATGGTGACACCCAGGCGCTTCCTCCCGCCCGATGATGTGCAGGAACCTCCCGAAACTTCCGTGTCCGGTGAGGACCTGCGTCAGGCGGTAGGTGAGGACGCCATGACGCCTCTCCAGCCACTCCTCAAAGAGGGGACTTACCGCCGCTATTGTGGCGTGCCCTGCACGGGGTTGCGACAGTCGCTCTCTCCATGCCACCATGAGATCGCACCGGAGGTCTGCCCGCCGAGCGGCAACTTGCCGTGGCAGCGGGTTTTCCCCCCGGTGTAGTGCCTCCGCGCGCCACTCAAACAGGCGCGCGAGGACTATCGCCTCCAGATCCCACGGTGGCAGTCCGGCAAGGAGGCTAGCTGCCTCGCCGGAGATCGTGCGGTAGCCCCGGACAAGCCGTATGGCCACCACCTTTTGGGGCGCGTTCAGGTAGTGGGCGGCGCGCCGCCCTAAGGAACGCGCCCATACCGGGGCCCCGTAAAGGGCCATGGACCGCACGACTCCGGCATAGAGCCTACGGCAGGAGGCGTTTGGCCCCTTCAGATTGGGCAGGAGCCGCTTGAAAGCAGCCCCCGTCCGCTCGAGCTTGGGAGCCAAACGTCGGAAGTGTTCGACGAAGTCCCACCGGCTGTCGAGGACGATTCCCAGGTACTTCATCGTCGACCCGACGCCGATGCGAACCCCTCCTACCGTCAACTGGGATCCCGACGGTGGCGTGTTTCCGCGGCCATGAAAAACCATGGCCTCGGATTTGTGCAAGGCCACCTCGAGACCCAGTAGCCGGATCCTCTCCGCGACTATCGCAACCCCGCGTGTCATATTGTCGGCCGCCGCCTGGTGCGACCCCCCCTGAGCCAGAACGAGCGTGTCGTCAGCGTAACAAACTACACTGACGCCGCTGGGGAGGTCGGCGCGCAGCACCCAGTCGTAACCGATGTCCCACAGGAGCGGCCCCAAGACCGATCCCTGTGGGACACCGCACGACATCTCTCGCCGGTTCCACTCTCCAGAGCGACCGGGGTATATGACGGCCCTGTCCGTCAGATATGCCCCGACCACACGACGAAGATAGGTCGGCATCCGGTGGTATTGGAGTGCCTCCCTGATGCAGCTCCAAGGCATGGAGTTGAACGCGTTGGCGATGTCGAGAGACACCGCCACGACCACCCCACCCCTGGACACTGCAGCCCCCGTCGTGAGGGCTCTCACGCGCATGATGGCGTCCACCGTCGAGCGCCCCTTGCGGAAACCATACTGGTGTTCCGCAAGATCCGGCCCCGTCCCCACAAGGTGCCCGACGAGGCGGTTTGCAATTACTCTTTCAAAGAGCTTGCCCACCTCGTCGAGCAGCACAATGGGCCGGAATGCGGACGGAGAGTCCGCAGGGCGCCCCGGCTTCTGTATCAGGACCAGTTTCCCCGTCTTCCAACGAAGTGGGAACTGGCCCCTCTCCAAACACGCGCTTAGGAGCCCTAGTAGTCGGGGCCCGAGAGCCTCCAGGGCCAGGACCCAGGCTTTGCCATGCAAGCCATCGGGTCCCGGGGCGGTGTTTTTGGCTTTCAGCCTGCCCACCGCCGCTCTCAGATCTACCCCAGTCACCTCCGGAACGTCGTCGTCGTCGTTGTCCTCGTGGTCCGCTTGTGGCACCGCAAGCGGCGGAGCCATGGGCGGAGGAGCATGCTCCCCTCGCGAAGGGAACAGAGCGCTCACCACATCCTCAACTAGTTGGGGCCGGAGACTCTGCGTCAGCGGGGGGGCCCTGGTGCGGAGTTGATCCCGCACCATCTTGTACGGGCGCCCCCACGGATCCCCGTCCAGAGACTCCAGCATCTCCTCGCGGGCCAGATCCTTGGCCCGCAAGACACCTTCTAGGAGGGCGGTCTTCGCCGCTCTGTACCCCTCATACAACTCCGCCTCGATGGCTGCCGCATCCGGTGCTCGAATGCGGAGCCTGCGGTGCCTGGCGTACAGGTGTCGCGCAGCGACGCATGCCTCTCGCAGTGCCGTCAGCTCGCGCGACCACCAGTACACCTGACGCCGGGCGCTTCCAGACCGGACTCGGGGCATTGCCACGTCACAGATCTCAGACATGGCCTCCTGGAACCAGTCCGCCTCGTGGTTGGTGTCGGCAGGCCTGTCCGGTGATGACACCCAGGCCTGCACGATCGAGGCTTCCAGGAGGAGCTCCCGGTCCAGCTGCTTCAGCGCCCACCGCGGACCACTCGGGGCCTGTAGGACCGGCGCGCTGGAGGTCTGGGTGGAGACGTCGAGCCGGATGTACCGGTGATCGGAGTAGGTCTCCACCTCCTCCATGACGCGCCAGTCGACGACACGCGGCGACAGAGCGGGGCTGGCGAACGAGATGTCCACCACCGACTCGCCCCGCATCCGCACACACGTGGGAACAGAACCCCGATTTAGGACGACCAGGCCTGTCTCCAGTGCCCAGTCCTCCACCATCCTTCCCCGCACATCCGTGCAGCGGGAACCCCAAGCCAAGTTTTTGGCGTTGAAGTCCCCGAGCACTAGCACGGGGAGGGAGCAGTTACCGACGACGACGGTCAACTCTCTGAGGGAGTTGTGGAACTCGGCGAGAGTTCGGCTCGGGGAGAAGTAGACACCCGCTACGACTATATCCCCGAACCGTGCTGCGACGCACCCCTGACCCTTCCTGACACCCTCGAAGGACGGGGTACCGGCGGCGGCCGACGAAATTATGGTCACTGAGCCGCTCAGGTCCTCAACCCAGTCGTCCCTGGGGAGGACAAAGTACGGCTCAGCGACCACGGCGATATGAATCGACCACTGCGCCATGCTCTGGAGCAGGAGATCCTGAGCGCAGGCGCAGTGGTTGATATTCGCCTGGAGGAGGCGTAGTGGGGCCGTTATTGGCACTCCATTACAGCCCCCTCCTGGGCCCCCTCTGATGGCCCGGCTACCACCGCTGTGGCGTTAGCAGTGGCAGTAGCAGCGGCGGCAGTAGCGGCGCCAGCGGCGGTAGCTGGAGCGGCGGCGTTGGTGGTGGTGGCCGCGGAGGACCTTCCCCTGCCCCTGGTTTTGGCGGGTGGTGCGCAGGCCTTGCCTCCCGCCCGGTGATCGGCCGGCCTGGCCGCCGTCGCACATGCGTCGCAGTGCGGCGGGGCGTCGCAGGTCGCGGCCTTGTGACCGGGCTGGCCGCAGCGGAAGCACAGTCGGCTGCGGTCCACCTCCGAGCACTTGACTGCCACGTGGTGACCCACGTGGCAGCGGAAGCACCTCAGAGGTCTGGGCTCTAGCAGTTTCACCTGCGCAGACACCCAGCCCACCAAGAGCCTTCGGCCCTCCACGATTGTCTTGGCCGCCGCCACGGGGCAGCTTACCGTTACGGTTCGCATGCCCTCGAAGTCAGGACGCACGGTGCCCACTGCCTTCACCTGGTCGGCAGGGCACCCACCAGTCCTGACGACGGCAGCCACCACCTCCTCTTCCACCACGGAGTCGTCCAGGCCTGAAATGCGCAGACTTGCGCACTTGACAGGCCTGGACACTCGGGCCTCGTCCGCATTTAGGGACGCCCTGAGCTTCTCAGCCAGGGCGTCGGCGGACGAGCTGCTTGTTGCACCGGGTATCTCCAGCATCCGAGCCCCAGTTGCTGTGACTCTGAGCCGGAGGCCCCCGGTGATCCCGAGCTCCTGCAGTTCCACCGCCGCTTTCGCCTTAGCGAGCACGTCGCGGTAGGTCACGCCCCTCTGTTCCGCTTCCGGCTGTAGTGTAAGCACTACAGCTGCGGTCTTCGGGGCGCGAAGCCTAGCCGCGCCGTTTCGCCGCTGCTTCTGCGCCTTCTTCTTAGCCGCCCTGGCCGCCTTGGCTGCTTTGCGCCCTCTCTTCTTTTCACCGACCACTTCCCACCCGGCTTCAGCCGTCGGAGGGTCAGGTGAAAGGGGGGTGGCGGCGGCTTGCGCTGGCGCCTTCGCCGCTTTGCCCTTCCTGGTGGCTTTCTTAGCCGGCGCCGGGTTTGCCGGAACCGGTTTCGCCGTGGCCTGCGCCGGTTTCGCCGTGGCCTGCGCCGGTTTCGCCGTGGTCTGCGCCGGTCTGGCCGGCGCCGTCTGCGCCGGACTCGGCGCAGCCCCGCTAGAGGGCTGGCTTGGTGGCTTCAGGCCAGAGGCAGCCGCGGCCGAGTACGAAGCCGGCCCCCGGCCTTTGCTTGCCGCCTTGGTTGGCGCCTGGCTTGCCGCCAGGGGCGGGCGCAGGACTTTGGCCTCCAGGACGGAGAACCGCGCCTGGAAGGCAGCCATTTCCTGCCGAACCAGTTTGAGAATTTGGTTCTCAACCGGCTCGGCATGGCTCGTCCGCTGCTGTGGCCCCGTATTGGGTGCCCCCGGGGATCCGGCCCCTCGCAGGCTGGCTAGGTCTGCCTGCAGCTTGCGGTTCTCCTCCTGGAGCACCTCCGTGGCGGCAGTTAAGCGAGCCACCTCCGCCCGCAGATCCACCGCGTCGTTCGACGGAGGCTCCGCATAGATGGCTTCCGCTGCTGCAATGATGGCCACCGAAGCGTCGCCTACGGCCTTCAGCTTCGTTGACCTTTTCAACTTGAGGGCCACGTCCCGGACCGCGACCCCCACAGCCTCCGCGAATCTGGCCTTACGCTCCTGGTTGGAGCCGCCAGCTGCACTCATCCCGTCGTTCGGGGATGCCTCTTCAGGGTCAGCATCGACCGGGGGGCGCCCAGCCTCTACAGCCCTCCGGGCAACAGGTCCTCGACTCTTGCCTCGCCCACGCACGCCACCGCGCTTGCTGGTGGGTATTTTGCGAGCCGAGGCAAGCGGGGAGCTTGGTGAGCTTCGGTGGTTGACCCCTGGTCATCCACCTGCCTGGGCCGCTTGAGGAAGGCCTTAGCGTCCGCCCTCGTAGCAGCCACGTCCCTTTCGCGGCGGGAGCTCGCTGAGCTTCCCGCGCTCGCCACACTTGATGCGGTGTCGGACTCGCACCCCGCATCCCTGTTCTCCTTATCTACGTCACCCGATTCTCGGTCGGGCACCTGATACGAGATCAGGTCTTCAGCAGACCGTGATCTAATGGAGCCTCCTCGGCTCTTGCTGCCAATGGCAGGCGGAAGACATTTGTTGCCCCCCCCAGAGTACGGTGGGCATGACGGCCCCGAAGGGACCGTGGCGGATTCTCCAGCTGCGGAGCAGCTGGTACCGCCCTGGGGTACCTGTTCACATAATGTCTTGTCCATATTTAGTTTTCCTTTGAAGGGTGAGGTCCCTATCTCCCACTCACGATAGCCTAAGAGTGGTCACCAGAGGTCGGCTAGTTCCCTGGCGGGGCGCACTAACGACTGAAATACCCATCAGCCATTCATCTCCTCGCGGTGCGCCGGCGCTTGAGATTCGGGGTGACTTTTTATAGAGGTTTTCTACCTCGCGGTCCGGGCGGTTAAGCCGAGACCCTCGGTCCCAATTGTAGCGCGTGATCCACGACACTCCAGTTTGGGGTTACGATATCGACGGGGACAGAGAAGAAGTGCCTCCTCTGTCTGCTCGGGGCAGGGTGAGTGCACACCGAGCCCGCCCTTGCTCCTCCGCTGTGCCCTCTGCTTTTCAGAGCGTCACGCGGAGCAACGCACCGGTGGTCCGGGTTGGACCCCTCCCACGTCAGAATATTCGCCACGGACAGTGATCTTCCCCAAGGGATAGAAATTTCTTCCCATTACTCGGGGAATGCCACTGTCCGCGCCCAGGGTGCACCGGCCCAGCAACTGCTGCTCCCACTCAACGGATCGAGGAGAGCAGCAGCCACTAGGCACACGTGGAGGTTTTCTGACTTTGCACCCCCCCCGTTTCACCCTGAGGGTTTGTTTTTTTTTTTAATTCCGGCTTAGTGAGCACCTATGTTCTGAAAGGATTCCCCCATACAAAGTTTAAAACTCTTAACACTTGCAGTTTCTCAGATTTCGTGGTGAGTCAGTCAGTGATTTTCTCTTTTATATAAATACAATTTTCTAATATATAAAATTCTCGTGTCACAGCGTTAGTTACTACACTCTTCCGAAACGGCTGGACCGATCTGTATAAAATTTTGTGTGCATATCGGGTATGTCTGAGAATCGGCCAACATCTATTTTTCATACTCCTCTCCAGAAAAGGAGCTGAGCAGCGGGTGAAACCGCTAAGCACAGCAAGTAGAAATATAAAAAGAAATCTAAATCCGGGCTGGTACTGACAAATTTCTGATGGTGGAATCTAATGACGTAACATGGATGGACTGTGTGAGGGATGATATGGTAAGGAAAGCTGTGTCTGATGAGAAGATGATATAGGTACTGCTCAATTGGGATAAGGGCGGGACAATGATTATATCGTAGTGATAATTCAACCAATCCTTACTAATATTATAAAAGCGAAAGTGAGTTTGTTTGTTACGTCTTTACGCCTAAATGGCTAAACCGATTTTGATGAATTTTGGTACAGAGATAGTTCGGGCCCTGGAGACGGACATAGGCTACTTGTTTTTTTAAAGTGAGAAATGTGGGAGAAAGAGGGAAGAAAAGGGAAAATTTAGCATTGCTATTACAATAAATAAGGCGCAAGGGCAAAACTACAGGTAGCAGGTACCTGTAAATCAGGAAAGTGGAACTGTGTTACCACGAATTTAACGCGAGCGAAGCCGCGGGCAAAAGTTAGTATTGTAATAAATAATAAAGGTAGCATTGTTGCTATTTTTGACCCGTCATATAAAACCATTGTCCTAAAGAAACACGTATAAGCTTGATGAAAAGCAGATCCCAAGAACAGTAGACAAACTATTTCTTTGTAGAAGTTGTATAATAATGACGAGCTCCTCGACGAATTCAGGTGTACTTCGCCACTGTGCATAAGACTGGTCGAGTCCATAAACGCATAATCATTCTAAAAGTCAAATAATATGTATGTTATTTGTGAGAATATGTTTGGTACTAAATTCAACACAAAAGCAATCGTGAGCAATAGCAGCCTAATTGCTCGACATACTCACAATCACGTTGATTTAGCTGGCAGGGGACGAAAGCAATGAACATTGTTGAAACGTCAAATGAAAGCCATTGCAATTGTGAACTCGTTACGGAATTATCTTTAAGGAAAGTGGATTAGAGTTAGAAACTTGTAAACTCAGGTAGACAAGTAAAGTATGTGTTGAGTTAAGTTCGTGATATAAAGGGTTGAACGTTTTCATATTATGTGTTTGGAATTTTGTAAAAAGATCCGCTGGTCCTGTGGTACGGGAGTCGATAATACTATTATAGCGTTTAGTTCAGTAAAGTTTTGGAATACACGAGTTGCTATTTATTTACTAGGCACAGCTTAAAGGAAAAATCTCTTGGGTATGTTACCAACTTTCTCAAATGATTACCAGGCAAACACGACAGGCAGGATCAATTTAATTCAGCGGCCTGATATTATCTACGTTTGACATTTCGACTCTGAGATTACAAACGAACTTTGCCAAGTCAGTAAGCGCGCCACCAACTTACTAAGGATTATACTACTTTAATATAGCACTGCGACCGTGTGTAGCTCCCTTAAGTGCCACTGTCACGAGCCAAAAGGCGAACAAAGTAGCAGAGGCAGTTCCCTCCACACGAAGTATAGCCTCCGCGCGCCACGGGGGTAAACTTTGATACCCCAAAACCTCCACCCTGCTATACCACCCTAGTACCCGGCCCACCCACAGCGGGGCTTTGAGGACGTCTTTGAGCCGAACTTTAGCGGGAAAACCCCAAAATTCAAGTTGGCCCACGTCCCCGATTACGAGTTGGCGATATCTTTGAAATTTTCTGGTCTCCTGGTACGTCGAGCAACTTGTTTTCGAATTTTTTAGATGCGGGTAAGCTGTTTTTTTTTTTGAGAAATTCTTACGTGAATTTCTTCGTGAAAAATGTTTCTGCCTTAAACCTTCTTTCATTCATTTGTGGCTACTAGGTGCCTGGTTTTCGATACATATATGAATCAACTCAACAAAAAAAAAAACACCGAAAACAAAATGCAACGAGACGTTGGTCTTGAAATGACAAAAACGAGTTTTCTCATGAATTTCAAATAAAAGACGTCAACAAGTACATAACTACATACGTCTTTTTATTTTACAGTTTCTTAACTTTTGAATGAATAGCTCGTGTTCCCAAAACATGAGCTTTACTTCTAGCAACATTCATCACGTGGTAAACAATAGCTAAATACTCATAATCTTATGTAATTTAATATTTTACTATTATTGTCATTTATTTATTTACATACATATTTTTTATATTTTTACATATTTTTTTTTATCAAAAACAAAAAAAAACATTTAAAAATATAAAAATAGTAGCCCACCGGTATCGGGAACAGGGTCCAAGCTACCGGCGGTCAGGGCTCCAGAGAAAGGAACCTCCTAACAATACGAGCCGTGTCCAGGAGTACCGCTTTCTGTATCAAGCCCTTGATCCAGCTGCCTAACGATAGCCTCCTCAGGTATTGGTCGAGGCTCTTGGCAATTAAGCCATTGGCAGATACGACTATCGGCACAATGATCGCTGAGTCCACATCCCACATGTCGACAACCTCGCGAGCCAAGTCAATATACTTGATTTGCTTATCTTTCTCGGCTTTCACGAGGTTCTCATCATGCGGGACTGTTATGTCAACAATCATTGCGCGCCGCTCTGATCGATCCACCACCACTATATCAGGCTTGTTGGCAACAACAGTCCTGTCAGTGATGATGGATCGATCCCAGTACAATGTGATATAGCCATGTTCGAGAACTGGGTCGGGCTCATACCTGTAGTACGGCACTTCCGATTCCACAAGGTTATATTTTAGAGCAAGTTGTTGATGGATAATCCTGGCTACAAGGTTGTGTCTATGCAAGTACTCTCCGTTAGCTAGACGAGAACAACCGGAGATAATGTGTCGAATTGATTCACCCGGACGGTGGCATGCCCGACATATGTCAACCGTGCCGTCCTTCACAATAAATCTCCGGTAGTTATTTGTCATCATAACTTCATCCATAATTGCACAGACAAAACCCTCGGTTTCTCCAAAGAGATCCCCGGAACGTAGCCAGGCTACGGACGCTGATTGATCTACATCGGGACCATGTAGGGCCCGGAAAAAGCGTCCGTGAAGCTCCTTACTCTGCCATACCTCCCTGCGGTCGTTAGTGTCAAGCACTACAGGTTTGCGCCAATTCTCTTTAGCCAAGGAGAGCGGGGTGAGGCCTTTGTCCACTGCAACCACATCCCGATGCATTCCCACGTCGGTTTCTAGGAAATATTCCCTCAGACTGCATATCTCGCGATTGTGGAGAGTCTTAGCGTTTAAAAAGCCTCGACCTCCACAACTTCGCGGGATATACAGTCTCATAACCGAAGAACGTGGGTGATGCATACGAAATGCCGTTAACAATGTACGGACCTTCCTATCCAGGGCGTCCAGTTCTGTTTGAGTCCATTTGAGTATGCCGAAAGAGTACATCAAAACCGGCATGACCCAACCGTTGAAAGCACGCACCTTGTTTCCGCCTGATAAAAGACTATTAAATACTTTTCTCAGGCGGCCAAAGAAGCGTTCCTTCAACAATTGCTTCATGTCAGCAACATTGATGCCCAGCGCTTCCGACATCCCCAAATACTTGTAGGTTTCGGTTGCTGAGAGGGATCTAAGGTTTATGGAATCTGAAAGCTGGGTTCCCACAGATTCCACAATTTCCCCTCGCTTTACATGCATGACCGCACATTTGTCCACACCAAATTCCATCCTGATGGCACTACTGAAAGTTTCAGTTACCTTCAGTAGTTCCATCAGCTGCAAATCGTTGGGGGCAAAGAGTTTCAGGTCATCCATGTAAAGAAGGTGAGATATAACCTGACCACCTCTCTTCAATCGATAGCCCAGACCTGAATTCTCCAGCAACGTGCTTAGAGGATTCAAGGCTAAGCAGAACCAAAGTGGACTCAAACTATCGCCCTGGAATATACCTCGCTCTATCCTTATCGGTTCACTATTTCTCTGAATCTGCCGACATCCTGGATAGCGAAGGACTGTACTCCATTGCCTCATACACGAGATCAGGAAGGTGCGCAGAGTTGCATCAATTTTATACAAATCTAGCACCCTCATGAGCCATGTATGTGGCACGGAGTCATAGGCCTTCTTATAGTCTATCCAACATGTCGAAAGATGCCTTCGGGAACGGCGAACCTGTTGACTAATGGCCATATCAATGAGGAGCAGCTCCTTAGTACCGCGGGACCCGTTCCTACATCCATTTTGAGAAGCAGACATGATAGAATTGTCATCAATGTGTTTAGTGATTTTAGCTCTCAAAATGGATGTAAGAACTTTATAAAGTGTCGGAAGACACGTAATTGGTCTATAATTTTTAGGTTCCGCCGTACTACCCGATTTATGGAGCAGGTGGGTTATAGCAGTTGTCAGAAACTTGGGTAGCGACCCTGACTCTAAGGCCGACTGGAATAGGGCCGCCAAACGAACGTGCGACCTCTGGATCCATTTTATCCAGAAGTTGTGCAGTCCGTCCGGCCCTGGAGATTTCCAATTAGGCAACGGACGGACCGCACAAGCTACATCTTGGGGGCTGATTGTTAAGGCCCCCATTTCTGGTATTGGATCGCATGCTCGCTCGACTTCCCGAGTCCATTCACCTTCGGTGTGACTGACAGGCACCGACCAGATGCTGCGCCAAAACAAACTCATGGCGTCATCATCCGGTAGGCGCGTGTCAGACACACCTTGGTCCGGTCGCTCCCATGCTCTATACACCCACCTTTCATCGCTTTGGAATGTGCGATTCTGAGTGTACCGTTCTACTCTCCGCTTATACCTACGAATACGATTTGCCCATGCATACACTTTCTGTTTCAGGAAGTCGATGCGCTCTGCGATGCGGGATATATAGTCTGGGGGACTTATATCAGTCCCTGCAAATGCCCGCCTCACAAAGCGCATCACTCGCGGTCGTGTGTTACCTTCCCTGAAACAGGTTAGTTTGCCAATGAGTGCTCTGGCCGCACCAATACGTCGCTCAATCCTGCACTGCCAAAATGGTATAGCTGGTTTCGGTCGTGTAGCTCTGTCATCAGGAAATTTTACGTGAGCTACACGACACACCGTTACAGCCGCACAATACAGGATTGAGTGAGCATCAGTGAGGTTCTCGCAGTTGTCAAAATAGCTTGACAACTGCGAATCCAGAGCAGCCACCAGCGCCCTATTTTTATTATGCATGGGCAAACGAGGTAAGCGTGGTCTAAGTTCGGGTGAAATGTACCGATATTCCCGAATCGCACCCTCCAAAGTACTCCTCATTTCCTCACTGCACTGGGTACTTACATTAGTAGCCACGTCATTACTTACCTCGTTAACGCGATTAATTAGTTGGTGGGGCTGCGGTGGTACCACAGCCTGCGACGAAGAGGTAATGACTAGGCTACTCTGCATTTCAGTTCGTAAGCGATCAAGTACGGTGTCATCCAACATACGATTACGTTGGATAACCCGCACCTGATCCGACAGTCGTTGCGCCGACACGTTGACAGCTGGCTCAAGCACCTGAAACAGAGAGAGCATCCGAACACGGTACGCGGTCAGGTTGTTTCCTCCCTCTGTAGCCCCATAGTATGAGCGCATGACGTTTTCATTGATGGATTGAGTCCATCGCATGCGCTGCACACTTCCGCCGGGAGCTGGGACCCTATCAGAGGCCGGTGGGCCCCGAGGTCCTAAGCCGTCCGGCGGCCGGTGTCTTCCTCGTCGACGAACTGGTGGAGGCGTCGTGGGCGGGGAAAAATACTCGTCGCTCGAGCTCGACGCAACTGCCACGGCCGGTGTCACAGCACTCACGACGAGGCTGGGTTCCGGCGGCGGCGAGGCGGAGCTGAGCGACGAGCCCGGAGGTGGATGGCGTGCGTTTCTGGCTTGAGCTGCTCTAGTCAACATTTATTTTGTCTTCATTTCATGTTTTGTTTATTGATTTTATAGATGACATTTGTCATTGATGTCATCTTTTTTCTTTGTGGTTTTATTTAAACTATTTAGTCGCATTTTGCACTGGAAATCGGTTGATGAGGGTCAGGTATTGCAACTTCAGATGTAAATATTTGTAAAAACTGTTAAAAATATTTCTTTTTGAATAAAATTACAGGAGGAGAAATTTATTAAGAATTTTTGGTAAATGTAAATAAGAGTTCTCGATAGGTTTAATTTAATTTTTTATTCAAATTATGTCGAAATCGGCCGGAAGGACCTTTTTATTTTCATAGGTTTTAGCCGTCTGACCGTCAGCATAAAAATGTCAATTAAGATCGTGTAGGGAAGAATCCGTGTTTGCCAAACAGGGAGTAAAAAAGAATAATGAACATTACTTATTAAAAAATATAACAATTTGTAGTAGTTATATGTAGTTAGTGTGTGTTTTTATAGCTACGACTAAAAAAATAATAATTAGTATTATTATATTAAATCACTTACTATGCGCATACCAGGAGTTATTTTCAATTTACTATACCAGGATCACATAACGAAAAGGAGGTGTAATTAAAACATACAGCCTACCAGGCGCAAGGCTGTATATAAATTACCAGGCGCAAAGGACCACGAAATTACCGGGGTAGCAGGAGCTGTAGGAGGTATAAATAAGGATAGTATTGCGTGATCGGCGGGTACTAGGCGTAACGTTTATTTCTGGCCGTGATTTTCAGTAGGTGCGGAGTTGAGCGCATTGTTTTGTTTTAAGGGCTCTTTCGGTAATTTACTTTTGGAGTTTTAATACTGTTGCATGATTCGGAGGTTTACCTCTTGCTATAAAAGTTGCTATTTTGAACTAATCTCTTTATTTAATGTCATATTATGATATGGTAAACATCAGGAATTATTTAAATAGGGTGACTGGTAATTACTAATTTTTGACCGATACTTAGACATTTAATTGAATTTGACATTATAAATAACTTTTTGTTTTGTATTGAATCATTATTCAGTCATTTGGATTAAATTTTAATATAAGAAATTATGGGAGAGCCAATTTGAGTTCCACAAATGTCTCCATAGGTAAGTACTTATGTAGTCCAGTCCCCAGGTATTTATAAACTAATTGTAATTCTATTTATTTTTGTCATGACGCAGAAAATTTTATATTTACTTTCAATCTTATGAATTAATTATAAGAAAACCTTATCTCAATCCAGGGACTTAATTAACTTAATTGTACAGAATAAAAATATATGTTACTTTAATTGTTATCTACTCCCATTCCATAGTTTTAGTTATAAAATATTAATTGAAGACAGTTTTAATTGAAAGACATGTGAATAAAGACCGTTTTATATTTAGAAAATAGTAAAAAAAATAATAATGATCTAAGTTGGTTGCCATGTGCATCAAATGTAATCTTTCGTTCTTAATACAATATTGTCATATCATATTGTTATGTAAAGAATGTCTTGCATAAAAACTGAAATCAATTATGATTACAAACAATTGGATCAACAAAATAAGACTAGATTCAAACTTTGGTCCTTTCGTCCGCAACCTGAATTCGTACATTCATTAGCATCTAACAAAACAACGCGGCAACAGTTTCTGACAATGCCATCAAGCATGCTGGGGCCTAAGTCTGCTATTACAATAGTGTCAGAATGGTCGATCACTGATCGCATAATGGTTGATTTTGACATCTACTACATACTAAACTTGTCAAAATCAACCATTATGCGATCAGTGATCGACCATTCTGACACCATTGTAATAGTAGACTAAGGCCCCTGTATTATAAGCTTTGTAGCGATTTGTGACGGATAATTATAAAAAAAACTCACATCAACAGTGAGAGCCTAGTCCTACGGCCGTCGGACTGACAAGACATAAAACTCGAATTCGTACCCAAGACACGCACTTCCGATTTTTCGGTCATCAGTGTCGGAGTCATGAGTGTATTGTATAATCACTTGCTTCGGTGAAGAAAAACATGCCTGATAGATATTTCTTTACGGCATGTAAAGCCAGACATTAAGAGGTCCATGGAAGGCATAAAAACTAATAATGAAGAAGGCATAATAACCACTCCACCAACACACGGAACGAAATTATAAAAACAACTTACCTGAGAGCCCTGAACAATTTTTGATCAGTAAAATTATTCTTTCAACAAAGTATTCTTAGATAGTTTGTAAAACAATGAAACTTAGTATGGAAACTTAACATTTCTGTAAGCCCAAACCAGGTTAAGAGTCGAGGTTTTAGTACTAAATGCTAGTTACTTTACATAATTTATAATGAGATATTAAAGGAGTTTTATGTTCGGACGTAAACGGCAGCTGAAAGGGAAAGGGTTTTTTATTATTTTGGAAATGCCTTCAGCCTGGGGGCGCGCGGGCGCGAAAGCAAAGCTATCTACGGTTTACGATCCCCCGAGCTTAAGATTGGCTTTACACTTAATGAATATTGGTAATTTTAATTTTAAATATTACAGTTTTGAGCAGTTTGACTGAAAGATGATGAAAAAACTTGGTCGTTATCGTTGTTATTACTAAGATCGTAGACCGGACCTTAGGACCAATACTTTCACTCCATCGAGTGTGCACAAACAAACATAAACTTTTCCTTTTATGTCCGGCACTTAATTTTCTTTGTTTACTTGATCAGAATATCTTGAGGTTACCAGGCTTCTAGTGACCCGCGGGAGGTGCGATTAACTACTTCGTAAATAAGCAAAGTAATACTGGAAGAAGAATTACCGGCTGCTCGCCACTGGCCGGGTAAGGCAACCGGATATTTCTTTTAGCTGTCCAAAGAACCCCCCGGTCATAATGCCCTAGTGAGGGGCGCAGGGGGGCAGATATAAAGATACAGGCCCCCCACTTATCCCGGGACCATACCCGGTCCTTTTGCTTTTATAGGGGGTGTGTATAAAACCGAATCGCCCGGTTTTAGCTGTGCTGGAGTGTTACGAGCGGGGCCGGCGGCGGCGGTCGCATTATGCCGACGGAACGAGACTATATCTGATGTGGCTATGGTGCCTTGATACTTATATACAATGTTTAGACGATGGCTTCGTTCATTTATTAGTCTGGCGTTTCGAACGGTCAATAAAACGTTGAAGGCTCTCTCTCAGTAATAAACGGAAATTAGCCGAGAAAAAATGCGCAGGAAATGTAAGCTTTTTGTTGCCTTGTTTATTATCACGGATAGAACTAATTCGTTCTCATTCCACTTTAGCTTCAGTAGATACTGAATACAAAAAAGAAACGATCCTCTATTATACTGTTTCACTCATTCACTTCAACAATTCTCCAGACTTATTGAAAGAAACGTGGCGCGGTTTAAGAAACAACCTGTACATGTGATATGCTGACAAAACTGAGCATTATTGTTTTTTTTTATTGTTTTAATTTGACTGAGGTTTTTGGGAGAGTATTTCCTTAGGTGTGGTTTTAGCTGTTAGTTAATAGGAACTATTATGTACCATACCTGAAACATTTAATAATTTTTTACTATTGTCAAATTTCTTCTTGACGCATTTCAGGCCGTACTCGCTTTGTGTTTAGACCTTGTTTTGTCCGTCTTACGGACCGAAACACAATGAGATCCTAGCCTCAAGATATTAATTTCTGTTTATTACCGAGGCGACATGTGTTTATAAGATGAAGGTAACTATGTTGTTTCATTATTCGAATGTCGGAGGGCCCGGGTGGCGGAGTAAGGGGGGTGGAAGCCGTATAAAAACGACAATTTCCTCTAAACGCGGCGCGCCCGCGCCCGCGCCTGTCGCGCCGCGCCCTCCGGTACTAATTAACTGCCACAGCGGTTATGTCACCCTAGTACCCCTGTTTGTAGGGCGGTGTTCAATTTTTTTGTCTGGAGGTTGACAGCTTGACCTTTCCATATAAAATCGAGAATAACAATAATAATGGTGAACTAGGGAGGGTCTTCGTAAAATAAGTTTACATTTCAGAGAACTCTAGTTATACTTTGAAGTACCTACTATTTATTTAATAGATAATGTTATTCCTTATGAAAGACATTCCAGTATTTCCATTTTTAGAGCAATACCTACATTACTTTGTTTTCTTTCGGGTTTATGTTTATTTTTATGTTGGCGCCCGTCCCGACTTACTCATGCGGTCCTTTGGTCCGGTTTGCCTAATGGATAGAAATTGGCCAGCTTCTTGTAAGAGCAGTAAGATTTGTCCTTGTGACGATGTCAAGACTGTCTTAGACAAAAAAGTGTGCCAGCATTATTTCCACTGCGGTCCCTATCCGGTCGCTATGACAACCATCTAATCTAGAATGTTTTCTAACTTGAATTTTCCTTTAACTCTTAAAAAAAACCAAGTGTAGGTTTTTAATGTCAAAATAACAGCTTTTTACTGAATACACACCTAAGTGTAAACAGAATTAAATACAAAAAAGGTTCTGTTTATCTGCTTATTCCAGCTAATGTCCGAAACGGCTAGATTGATTTTGACGGAACTTTACTGGCAGATAGCTAATGTTATTAAAACCTAACCCATGAAATCGTTAACAATATCCGCTTCGAATAGAAGTAATATTTTTATGTTAAAAATGATCATCATTATCAATCGTCAAAACATTTAAAAACAGCAACTGACAAAAGCAACATCAATAAAAGTACGTATATATACTTTCCCATTGATTTGGAAGTAATACTTAAATAAAAGTTAAAAACACGAACGAGAAATCGGACAACTCGCTACAATCTATGCCAGAGGTGTGATGTCGACTGTTGGGTAAACAATATTGCAGCCTTTGCACTTTTCGCTCGTTTTTCGACAACTGATCTTCACTCTGTTACTCTGTGGCTTTGGTTATGGATCGATCGGAGGTTGACATTTAGTCTTCTTCTTTTGCTGATTGCCTAGTACAGTTTTTTATTTAAAATTATGACCTCTTAACTAACTTTCATGACAAAAGGATGTGTCATACAGGTTTTTCAGTCATGTGTTAGAACTCTATGTCAGAATATATTTATTTTTTGGTTTTCTAATACTAATTCGCCTGTAAATTATTGCCTAAATAAAAGTGCACCTTTGGCTTAGCCGAGACTTGAAATTTGAAAAGTACATTCATTAAGTCGTTTAGTTATATGTGAAAAAAAACAGAACACTGCCTGTGGGAAAACTAACACTGATCCTCCATTGATTCTCAGGTTTGAGTAGTAAACGGACAATATAGTACCTAAAGTATAACAAACTAGCCATAAAGGCTACTAGGCCCGCACAAGCAAAAGGAGGTCCAAGCTCTACTTAGTGAAAAGCTGATGATGATGATAACATTCTATGGGCAGTTATAAAGCCGTGGACACAAATGACTTGAGACCTTCATACGTTCGCATGTCTTCGTCCCGCTATGCCTAATCGCTACTGTAGCACATTATAGTGAACGACCACCCCAAACTAGACTTTAATGGAATCACTTAAGGGTGTATAATAGGTTGTACTACGCGAACCTTAGCACTCCTTATATGTACCTGTTTAGTAGTTAATTATTATGATCGGTTAGTTATGTGTGCGTTGTGGGTAAACTGCAAATTAGGTCACTTGCAAACATTGTGATATTGCTTAGTCCTAAATTGTATGAGTTGACTTTCGATATTGAATTAGTCTAAAGCCTCGTGTTCTACATTGTATGTAATTCATTCATATTTTATTATTATATTTTCCTTTACATAACGCTACAAAGATCTTTCGGCGCGTGGCTTTGATTTGAACCAATGACGCATTTTTTTTAAATATTTTTGACGCATAGGCCCATAATGCAACAGGGTTCAGATTTTTTATTGAAATGAGGCGAAAGTGTTTGTAGGTCAAAATGAAGACTCTTATCCCGAAAAAACTGACAGGAGGTTTCTTCTATTTATCTACCAGAAAACATCACTTTGTGTTCTGTAACTCTCTAATTCTATAAAACTTCAAGATCAATCTCCACCAGCTTTAGTTAGATCAACAATCATAGCTATACATCTTGTCACATCTATGTATAGTCGAGTTGTATAACTGTGAAACGTCTATAGCTGAATACAGGCTTGAGACAGCGTTGCAAGCAGTCGGCGTCTCCCGAATTTAGGTGAGACATAGTAAGCTATGCTGTCCTGGTAACGCTTTAGTGACAATTTAGATGCTTGTGTAACGGGCAGCCGGGAAAATATAAGATAAACTTTTTCAATAGTCTAGCTTCTAGTCAACAATTTCGTCTACGACATAGGATGAAAAGTAGCCTCAGTTTTTCCAGGTCCCAGTCTACTTATCTCCCGGGTTTGCAGGTGCTTCGAAAGAGATACCGAAAGAAGGAACATGGGTGGGTTTTAGTCAGTACAACTCTAACACTCCCCCCCGCTGCGCTCCGTTTCAAACCAGTGAAGCATAGTATTGCTAATATATTTGTAATAATCCATTATAATTATAGGAAATCCTTACTAATATTATAAAAGCGAAAGTGAGTTTGTTTGTTACGTCTTCACGCCTAAATAGCCACACCGATTTTGATGAATTTTGGTACAGAGATAGTTGGGATCCTGGAGACAGACAAAGGCTTATTATTATGTATATATTTAGAAAAAAGATTGCGATGTGGGGGAGAAAGAGGGAAGAAAAGAGAAATCTTAGCATTGCTATTACAATAAATAACGCGCAAGGGCAAAAACGACAAACAAACAAACTATTATAAGGAAAAATTAGTAAGGAAGTGTAACGACTATCGGCACAATGATCGTTGAGTTCACATCCCACAAGTAGACAACCTCGCAGGCCAATATACTTGATTTGTTTATATTGTAGGTAATCTAATTATTAATGACTGATACCACACTACAAAAAGGCACACACACAAAATATCTGTCAACAACCTTCCAGGACTTCGCTGTTCCTAATATTACACCGATAACCATACAGGCGCAGCTCTAAAAGGTGAAGACATGTATACTAAGACCCCTGTTTAGAGCGTTTGATACGAAGAGGGTGCGTGGGACGAAATTTTACGAGTTTCCACATCCGTGCATGAATTACAGATATTAACTGACCCTTTGATTGCTGTGTCGATTTTACTTGGATTTTGAAGGCTCCATTATAGATTAGAATAGATTTCTTAAAATAGATGATGTTTATGAATGTTTGGCAGGATTTTTTAGTGATTCTTCGCTCTTTTCTGTGAATTTATATTTTTGTTCTGAGATACATAACTTTGAGCATTCATATTTTTTGTTGCCATCTCAATTTTTTTTTGGTGCGAGCCATCGTAAGGCTGAAACTGAATGATAAGTTCCTTTCGATACTTATCTGATTCTCTTAACATTATCAGCAGCTAAATATTTGTCAAAGACAGTTATAACACTATGTCAAAATTTTCAGTAAAAGTAAAATAGTTTCATAACATAATCACCTTCTAAAGCCACGATCACTTTAATTTTCCTAAATACTACCAAAAGGACCAATTCTAACTCCGCATCTAGCTGTTACGCAAATTGTCGAATTTCCCTAAGGTATCTGCGACTGTATACAGCTGTGCTCGACAAACCTATCTATACAGGATGCGTCTTGCCCTACACACCGACTTCGGGTCATACTATCATGTTAGTTATAGAAAGGTGTGGTCATATTAAAGGGTGTGGTGCACGCCAACAATTTGAACAACTTTGTGTATGGGACCATCATAGTATTCACAAAAAACTGCTGTACTAGACAAAATTTTACCACACCTTAATTAAATACGACCCCTTTTTTGATACATGCTGTATGTATGATAAAGCCTCATTAAATATTGGGGAATATTATGTCTTAGAAGATTTTCTTGTAATCTTTTTCTTTTTGTAAAAAATACAAATCCTTGCAAACAGTTTTAAAATAGAAAATTTATAAGTTCTTTCCAGACCACATCTTTACATTCGACCTTCATTAGTCGAGAAGACTTTGAAGAACGACATTCAAATCATAGTTCTTAAGAAACGTGTGGGTGACGAATACACAGACAAGTAGAAAACAGAATTGAATAAATCTACAAAGACTACAGAAATAACAAGAGATAGAAATGAATATAACAAATAATTCGGTAGATACAATTTCTCTATAAACGCAAAGTACTTATTAGCAGAACACTGGGTCAGTACTCTGCAAATTCTGCAATCCTTTGCCGCCATTTATACGCCCGCATATTATAACATAATATACACCTATCGCTTCGTGTTTCATGAGTGCCTGGTGCTTCATTCCCATATATACGTAATATACACACATAGCTACAGCCTTTATTTGCATGTATGGATGTATATAATCGATTCTGTAGTATATACGCGTGTCATTTTGTATGTGTGTGAATTGATTGTATAATTACATCATCATTATCAGTTTATAGTCATGCAACATTGGTTAAATTGATTTCCCTAATTAAGATGAAGCTTGAGGCTAGGATCAAACAAGATTGTACTAGATCTACAATAATCAGGATGTTGTTTCTATAACTTAAGTTCTGAGTTATTTTTTACTTTGTAGTTAATAGTACTTTAAGGCTCTGTCTCATAAACTTTATTGAAATAAGTTGTGAATTTTTCACAGTTCACAAGTCTCTGCTTATACAAGGACCAAAAACTTAATAACTAGTTAAAGCGAATGAAAAGTGAAAATAACTGAAAATTTTCAAATGAACTGTTTCATGTAGTTTTTTATGCTATAATCATTGTTCGTTAGGGTTGTAAAAAAATGTTTTATGGTTTTAACGTCCAAAATAGCTTGATTGATCTAACAATGCCGGTTTGATGTGTCCATCATAGAGACCACACCTCAGGGCTACTAACTAAAATTGGCAAACATTTTTTACCTATCGATTGTCCCCACTGCGTTCAGAATGTGCGTGTTTCCAGTGTCATTGATGCATTTCGGTATGGGGGCAGGGGGCGATGGGGGCCGGCCGGACACCGAGCGAACGCACCTCGTCCACGAGCGGACCAGTGTGCGTTGTAACTCCGAGGGGCGAACACGCGCGCCGCGCCCGCACACAACTTACTCGCGAAACACGAACTCCATCTCTCAAATATCACAGATAGCAACTATAAAAAAATACTTCCGTGCAACTAATAGGTTGGTAACCCATTGTGCTTCCTTTGCGTTACAATTTTTCCACTAAAAAAGTTGCAATCAGACGTTCAGCGCGCGAAGTTTTATCATCTTGACATACTAGTTTTTGCACGAATGCAGGTTTGCATAGACCGTCAGGAATGGACATAGGAACTTGATGAGTAAGTAAGCCTTGGCATTAGTACTTGGTGACAGCAAAAAATGCAATTAGTCCGTCTTCGGTTCGTGTCGCTAAGTTTCCTTTGTCACGCCAGTTTGAAAAGACAAGGCATTGTTTTAGTGAATTTATTAGCCTAACTGACACTTATGTACCGTTTCTTAGATTATTCTTAGTAATTTCCTACTAGAGTTTTTATCCGACGCAGTTTGTTTTTATCATCTTTATTTAAGACTTATTTTGTTTTACTATTTTGTGTTGTTTGTAAATATGCGACAAGATTCTTTCTTATCAACTTCGAGATCTAAGGAGTCTGTGTCAAATATTTTTAGCCCCATATTCCATACACTATAGAACTTAGTTTTTGTTTTTGGTTCTAAACTCTTTTTAAGTATTCTCTATTACGTGCTAGGGTTATCCGATCTCGTATAATTTTACCTAACGATACCAGGCTTGCAGACTTGCACAGAAGTTCTCAATATGTGGAACGCACCGAAGTTTGAAAGTAATTTTGGAGTGCAAGCGCGCGTCGAACTAATCAAATCGTTCACGGTCCTTACTTCGCTGATAACACTACCCACCGTGTTATGTTGCTCTAGTAACTGTAGAACTTTTTTATTGCTATTTCGTATATTTTCTTACTTCACTTGGGAAAAACAATGGAGTTTTCACGAAACCCACGCCTACTTTTCAGATTTTACGTCTTTACTGCATATTTTACAATAAAGGTAGAGCCCCTTTCATGTTGATTTTAATCGAATATTACAGACGATTGACACGTAGAAACTTCACATTGCAATACTTTGGCGTGTAGGTACTACGAACAAACCTTTTTTATATAAATGATACTAGCTACCATCTTTAAACAATCACCGATACTCATAAATACCAGATCAAATTATCCAAAAGAAGTCCATCTACGTGTAAAACCGGGCATTTCCAACCAAAGAATTGTCTACCCCATGAATGAAATAACAACAATCGCAATATTCATAACAGTCGTATCAAAGGACCAGAGGATCGCATTCCACGGCAACGCACAGCATTGCTAAGCACAATACCTATTAAGCCCTACATCGCTGCTAAACTAGCGTAAACACTGCCGTCGTCTCTTTCCGCGTACCCTTTTATACCGCAAACCTCCAGGCATGTAATTAGTATATTTATGAAAAAAGGAACGAACCGATGGGTAGGACAATGAGCGTGGGGACCGTTACTCGGGTAATGAGCCCCTCACATTCGACTAGCCGGGATAACGTGTAAGGGCCGGTCGGCCGCCTCTTACACCAATGCGTAACCTTTCAAGATAACACTAGGATTGCGTGTACCTAAAGACCAAAATTGATTGTGTTAAAACAAAAACAGAAGAAAGATACTTCTCTCTACTTTTACTTTTCTCTCTTCTTTTACTCATTGTAATAGTTATATGTATATACTTTGTATTATATTATTATTTTTGAATCATTATCATAACAGCTCATGCTGAACACATTCGCTGGTCATCCGCCTCTTTCACACACAATATCGCACCTGTAATCTCCAAAGAGTATGGCAGAAGAGTTCCGTAAAGTACACCCACATTTTGACATTTATTAAGTACCATATAACAAGCGAACAGCTCTTTCAACTATAAATAATAGCAATAAAGTAACATAATTATTTAATTCATAATTTTACAAATTATATCACCTTTACACAGCTCTGTTCCCTTATGGTGTGCAGATATGATCAAGTCAACGATCGTTGTAACAACTTGACATTTAAGACACCCTCGCACCTGTAGTTCTGGCGAGTTTTAAAGTACTTGCATGATAATTTAATGCCATGCTTGTGATCTCGGTGTATAATGCGTAGAAATTTGTCGAATAATTAGAAGTTATTTTTTTAAATAAAATAACGTGATCCCCGAAACGTTAGGCGGAGATATGCATGTGTAGTACATCACTATTTCGCAAGTTAAGTAATAAACATACTGCCATTGTAATTTGGTCTTTCGGTACGCGCACGTCTTAGAATATACATGTTGGCGGAGTTGTATTTTTAATGCAACTCAGGATTGCTTTGTACTTGATATAATCCGAAAGGCTGCCTATATAAACATGAAAGCCTGGTAGGTAAACTATTGGCGTACAAAAGTTATTATTAATTTCACTTACCAAAACCTTCAAGGATAAAGTCACTACTATAAAATAATGTATTTTCATTATTCCAATCTAAGTTACATGCCTTTGTGAGTGTGGAACCTAATTCGCAAACTAGGCAGTTAATAAAAAAACGTCACGGACTACCGTACCCAAAGCTATTAAAGTGGCCTTGTCGTTATCGCTAAAAAGAAAATAGCTGGCAGTGCACTGACCGCGCGTTAAACGCGTATGGCGTGCGGCGTGCGCTTTCCACCTACCGTTGTGTGTTTCACGGTGTTCCAATGTTGCGGACTGGTGTGAATTTTTGTACCGAGTGTCACCTTTTTCGATTTTTATGCGTACTCCTACGCTATGTGAGCGCCTGGTGTTGATATTGTGTTTCGTCCTTTTTTGAAGATTTTAAATTCTGATTAAATGAAATACATTGATAAGTTATGGATGGTGATTTGAGTTAAATTAAGATCTTCTATGTTCTGGTCAGACAAATAACCTGTTCGAATGTCATGGCTTTCATTAATTACCATCGTTCGTCTAAAGACTATGCATTATGAAGGCATTTTAAAATCATAGAGTATCTATTTAGCCTGACTACACCTTATTTGCTCAAACAGTTTAAGTTAGAAATAATATTATAATACGGTGCAAAACGTGGGTGTAAGCTTCGCACGAAATTGCTCACTTAATGAATCAACGAAGCTGTTTAAGGATATGAAATATTATGCTTTGTTTAGATATATAATTGTAGAAGATTAGTTCTAAATAAAACCAGTTTGACAATATTTATTTGGTAAGAAAATATCCATATTCTCATTTATCGAATATGGAAAATCGATCTTACTAACGGAGAACGCAGTAATTGTCACGCCTAAACGATTAATCGGTAAACTAAATCGATTGAAATATTTCTCGATTCGGATTAAACGTCAGGTTGAAGAATTTCATTCTGAGATATGGATCGCAGCATAAAGCACGTAGAGTCGGTGCCTGCAGATGGAAAATGGCCTATGTTGTTATCGCGAGTAGCATGAGAATGAGACTCCTTTGCGATTTAATCTGCTCAAAGCTCTTTGGTAGCACTGTATTCCTAGTACATTTTTTCTGAGAATTTTGTTTGTGCATTCATCTTTTTCTGTTAATTAATTAATTGCGATACTTTGCTTATCGAGTGGAAGATTATATTTTAAATCAGGGATGATTTCTAAAAGATCAGATCTTTATTTGTTTGTTGCTCAAGCAATAATTTCATCATCATCGTCTATTTTATCGTCAGATAGTTGAAGATCTTTATTCGTTGAAATTGTTTTTCCTTTAGTATCATCAAATGCAGATGAAAGATATACATCTATTTCCCCACAAATATTTTATTTTGTAGTACATATAGCCAAATAGTAAAGTCAAATAAATTATTAAAAGTGTATAGAAACGTGCTCAGTATAAATAATGTAAAACTAAATACAAAAAGTAAATTTAGATCAAAGATCAAGAAAAAATAAAGGGTTTTCATTGTAGACAAGTAACTTATTTTTAAAATTCTTATAAGAGAAACATTCTGATAAGTAAAAGATTTATTTATATATTTTTCAGAGATCTGAAGATAGTTTGAAATATAAAGTACGAAAAGAAAGAAGTCCGCGGAGTAGGGTCGGTTTGAAAAGTACTTCATTTTTCTCAGTTACAGTTTTATAAATCGTATGATATAATAAACGATCTATTTACACCGAAATACAACTGTAGTATAGTATTTTCTAGACTACTAGGAAGTAGTAGTACTAGGTGTTGGTGCTTAACTGTATTTGTGTAAAAAACTGCACTATTCAAAGTTTTTTTTTTGTTATTGATCATCATTGGTTGCGGCTGTCATTAATTTGGCATCTTTGAGCTTCTAACTAAACCCAAAAGCCTGTCCTGGAAATGTTACCTATGCTGATGTAACTGAGTTGTGGAGGTCAGATAGAGAGTCGTTCCATGTAAAATATTTGTATTCAGCTGCATACGGTAAGACTGGCAGTCGACCCCAATGTAATAGGGAACATTTTAGATAGGTGATAATCATCACGGGAAATCTGTAAAAAATTATAAAAAGGTACATGTACACGTTTTTTGTTTTGTTTTTTTTTTAAAAAAACGTTGCCCCACTCTAGGAATTTCTCCTGAACTGTGGGTGCGTTTACAAACATTTAAACTCACATACAAGTGTAACGGAGCGACGCCTCAATCAAGAGTTCTGTACGTCTAACTGATTGCCTATTCAATAATTATTGCTGACAAACTAGCTTTATTTAAATGACTTCTTTCAAAAAAAAAGTTGTAAATTTTTTGGATCGCTTTTCTTTTTACTTGATGACTGTTCTGTTTCTGTCATGAAATTGATAATCTAAATCTGCATAGAAGTACTTTTATTGCTTCTATATTTTTTAAATTACTGTTATTACTTGCTAAATATTCTCTAGCGTTAGTTAGTTTATTACCAGTTTATACGTGATATTGGCAAAATTGTAGTATCTCTCGTCCACAAAAGCCATTAATGAAGAGTTGAAGTTGAATTAGCTTTATTTGGGGAGAAAATCTACTTTTTATGATAAGACTCAATGTAACACACTAAAAACTTTGTGCTGGTGGATGCATTGAATAGTACGAGCTTCATAGAGGAATTCAAGTTAAAAAAAAACCTTTTATTTAAAAAAGGAATTTGTGGAATTATTGGAACCCAGGTACCGTCAAGAAAACAAAATGGTCGGCATGACGGGGAGAAGTGCCTTTTGGTATTTTTACATCTATTACAGGTTTTTTTTTTAAACAGCGTGGGTCATAAAGGTGTAGTCATAACTTAAGGGAGTGGTACCCACTGACCATCAAATTTGACCAACTTTCTTCATGGGTAGTCCTACCTATTCGATCCAAATATATTTATTTAAACTTCATGTACAATAGTGGTACATAGGCAGATTTAATGCCACAAGTTACTCAATTTAGTTTAAAAATGTATAACAATACTGTGATAGGGTACGAAACTTGTTTCTAAAAAAAACTAGGCCTTTAAAGATAGCAATAAAAAAGAGAGACCATTCAATACTATAATAACTACGACAGGCAGTTCTCACTTTAAAACCATTCAAACAATTTTCTTTCCAAGAATTCGTATTTAATGTTCTAGCTATCATTGATATTGTCATGTATACTGTCATTACCGGGCGTGTAATAGTTCCATTTAATCTTACAATCAATAACATAATATTGTTGATTATGACCTGCAAACTACTTTTGACTGCTGTCAATCAAAGCCTTTTTAAGTTATTAAACTACTAGCTTTTGCCTGCGGCTTCGCTCGCGTTTAATTCGGGGTAACACAGTTCCCCTTTCCTGATTTGCAGGTACCTGCTTCTTGTAGTTTTTGCCCTAGCGCGTTAGTTATTTTAATAGCAAAGCTAAGTTTTCCCTATTTATCCCTCTTTCTCCCCGTTCATTTCTCACTTTAAAAAAAAAGTTAGCCTATGTCCGTCTCCAGGGTCCTAACTATCTCTGTACCAAATTACACCAAAATCGGTTTAGCCATGTAGGCTTGAAGACGTAAACTTGTGTATGTTATAAACTTTTTTTTTAATTTTAGTTATTGTGTTAATAGTTCTAACCAGACAACAGGGCTTGAAAACGACTTGGATAAAATATTTTCGTTAATACGTCACAACTACGGTACTGTCACAAGATATTACGCCTTGTGACTGGGACCGTAGCTTTATCTTTATCTTTTTGACATTTAAAAGTGCCTGTAACGGTCTAATTAAAATTGATGAGTTTGATTCGGCCACAGTGTCCGATTTTTTTCTGACAATTCGGACACCATCAAATTATTTAAGGTGTTTAGTATGGTGTTTTCGTTAAAATCCTGTTACAAACTGTTTTTTTCACAACTATAATTTGGGATGAGGACGGATTTTTACAATTAAAATATTGTTGGATGTTTTTTAATGTAACTGTACAAAGCAGCTTTACTGATTGGTGCTCAAAACGCCAAATAAAAAGCACCTCTGTTTTTCGGATTCATATGCGTATTGTATGGTCAATTATTGACGACACGGTTTGCGCAGTGGCTGAGCGATCGACTGTTGCGCTGCGTGTCGCGGGTTCGATTCCCGCACGGAACGAATATTTGTATGAACGAATATTTCCTACAGATAGTTGTTTCGGGTCTGGCTGTTAGTGTATGTGAGTTTAAATGTTTGTAAACGCACCCACGGAACAGGAGAAATCCTAGTGTGAGGCAAAGTTTTTTAAAGAAAAAAAAAAATTCTTGACTGATAACATCGTGAGGAAACCTTGCTTGGGAGAGATTTCTCGACGGCAAGTTAAGGTAAGACAGAGGTCTATGGGTGGCATAAGAACTGTGATCCCTGGTTAGGCACTAAACACACAGAAAAAGAATAAACCTTTTTGTAGATTGGAGTACAAAAGCCATGCTAAGCGCGTTGGCCTATCCAATTTGCGCATGGCATGCAGCCGTCGGATACGGTAGTGCCATAGTGCATTTACGTCCGTCACCTAACATCGTAGCATTGTTCCGAATGATTGTCGTATACGGTTTGATTTTAAACTAAAGTGTAAAATGGATTCATTGAAGTCATAGTATTTATTTGTGTCATTTTTGGTAATACAATACGGTCTCACAGATATTTTTAGTCAGCTCAAATGTCTACCCTTAAACATACACTATTAGATACACAAAGGGCAAAAGTAGGAACATTGATTTGCCAACCAAAAAAAAATGGCGTACACTATATTGGAGATCACATTGCATTTTAAAATGCTTTTTTGTTTTCATTTTATCCAATGATTTTCAATTTGAGGTAAAGTTAAAGATAAAAGTAGCTGTAATTCTGACTTTTTTTTTTTTTGCTAGTTTTTCGTAATGATACTAGGGAACCAGCATGCCTGAGAGAAACAGGTAAATGATGTGATTTTCCCACTGCTGGAACACAGGTCTCATAAGTTTCGTGTGGGTTGTTAAAATTTCTTCGAAATTGTGGTTTTATTTTGGGTTGGGAAATCATCAAATTACTTCCCCCGCTCTGGGCGGAGCGTGTCAGACTTTTACTGACCACCCATGTTCCTTCTATTGCCCTTTGCGTTCTGGGGCCGCGGTATCTCTTTCGAACAACCCGCAACCCCGGGTCTTAAGATACCTACCTATGCTTTTCCGCCCATGCAAATTATACATGAGGCTGTTGATTTCTCACTTTTTGTATTAATCATTTCTCACTTTTTGTAATAATTATCTTGTTTTTTCTACGATTTTTTTAAAAGAATACTAAAAAGTGAAAAATAATATGTTCTAAAATGAATAAACGGAATAATATATTTTTAGACTAAGTAGCCATGTTAAAAAAAAGTTAAATCCAGTTTTACTAATTAGCAAATTGTAAGCAAGTTTACAAAAACCATTTGTGCCATTTCTGTTAGTACTAGGCTCACATGTAATGAAACAGGTTTCATTACAAATGGTCATTTCAAAAGCGCCCTATCCACCCTATTTAGATCTGAACAAAAACTGACAGACACTGAGTATCAAACAATGAGAGTTCATTGTTAAAGTATTGTGCAAATAGGGGAGGGATGCACCCTCAGCGAAAAGTAGCCTCTTCTCCAAAATGCCTGTTTCAAATGCAGAACTGACCTAACACAACCCGTGTGTACTTTAGCTTTAATTCCCGTTTTTATCTTGTTTTCGAAACGAGTTTTTGATTTCGTTTAAGGACTGGGGCCAGTTTTTGATTAGCGGGTATTGTGATTTTATTTCTTTGTGTTTAATAGATGGTATTGTAGTTTGGTTTATCGTGATATAAATTACTGGCTGTTTATAAAATGCTGTTAGCCTCTTTTGGAGCTATAGTCATCACTAGCTTTTTTCACATGTCCTTTGGTTTTGTTAAGGTCACTTGCAAGTTGCAAGTTGCATTCAAATAGAGGGTGTAAAACCCTCTATTGAATGCAACTACAATCTATTTATAGTTTGTCTGTCGATAGTTTTAGGTGATTTTTGAAAATCATTTTAACCTTTTTTTCATACTAAATAATTAGCCATACATTCATCAACTATAATTCATTTGGATAAAGTCATAATTGTAACAACTCGTTGTTTTAAATCGATTGCAATGTGAAGCAACAATTGTCCTTCTTCAGAGCGTCAACTGAAGTTAATTGTTACTTTGAAATATTGGTCCTTTAACGGTTAAGTAGACAGGTAACCTTTTCATATTGAAAAATGCATTAATGGCCGTCATAAAATTATGTAATTTAAAAAAAAAATAGTCGACTTGACGTCTAATTGTAACTTTTGATGAAAAATGTGGAAAATTTCACGAACGCATCCGAAACATTTCGAAAATTTATTTCTAGTCGACTTGAGATGGAGTCCATGGACTGATCAAAAGAAGAATTAATAAAACGAAACCAAAGACAAAAGTGCTGTGCGTGACCCGCCAAAAAACAAGATGGCTGCCAAAAGGAAAGCTGGTGCACTTCTTCAACATGTCCTGCCAAAGGTAACTTTTTAATTATTTTAATAGGATCCCTTACACTACCATTACAACAAGACACCTCCTTTCGTTATGTATGCAAAGGGGACGAGGTCTATATGAAACGGTCAAGATAAACATACCAAGGCTGAGAACAGCGATGGCACTTATAAAACGGCAAGTTCCAGCCATGAGTTTGCAGGCTACTATAAAGCGCAGTAAAAATGGTATAATTAAAGGAATTTATAATGACACCCGTGGCGATGTTACCCGACCGATTTGCGGTGTTCACGGCTTGTGAGGGCTTCTGTTGAGTGTCTGATCATCCGGATGTGGTCGGATAGCAGACGTGGCCGCATCGAAATTGGCGCCAAAGTCAGTTTTCCCGCCGCGGGCGGTTCGCCTTGCAAAATGGCGGAGTTTCAAGTGACACGCGGCAGGCGTTGATGGCATTAGAATGGACATGCCCAGTTACTAACAAATAATATTAAAATTTAAAATAAAAAAAATGTTTTTCTTCCTTTGCATTTGTGTTTCTTGGAAAACAGATAAGTAACGTGGAATCCGAATAAACATGAAACAATTTTATCCTACAATATTGTTTGTAAAGATAGAAAAAAACTACGTTGCCTACACTTCGCAGATTTCGTTTCATGTTCGATATTTCGTTGTTTTTCTCGACAAACATCATAGCTTGTTTTTACAAATTCGGGCTTCAATCGCTAAACAGAATAAAACACATTCAGTTCTGTAAAATTGCAGTGAGTATAATTACTCCTTTTTCTTAATACTAGATTGTCTTCCAATTTTAGTAACTTATGTCTCTAAATCTACTATTGTATTATTTCACAAAACAAACCAGTTTAACAAATAAACAAAATAAAAATACTCAAAGAAAAACTAACAAAAATTTTGCAAATTCAAAATAATAGTTTTTCTTTTAAATTCTTGCGTTCAACAGTATCAAACGCATTAGATAGATCCATGCTAAGATGTCTCCTTGTTCACCGAGGCGCCGGGCGACCTTGCATGCAGCCCGTATCTGCCCACCCTGCTATACAAGCTATAGAGTTAGCTAGATCGGGCCTAGCTCATGTAAGTACTTGTAAAGTTGCAAGTGGCATAGAATCGTTGAGTTTTTAGGAATCATTTGTTATTCTAGGGACACCCGTGCCACCATCTTTGATTATGTTCTGAATTTTATAATGTGTGCCATTTTATGTTGCTTTTTGAAGTTGTGTGTGATTTATGTTCGATTTATGGAGCTCGTGGCTAAATAAATAGTAGCCGCTCGGGTCGATCTTTAGGTTAAGCCGCGCTTGCCTAGGTTGGTCTGTGGATGGGTGACCACCCGTTACATACCGAGTTTCCTCCGTGCCTCGGAAAGCACGTTAAGCCGTTGGTCCCGGCTGTCATTTGTAGATCTTTGACAGTCGTTACAGGTAGTCAGAGTTCCGAAAGTCTGACAACCAGTCTTACCAAGGGGTATCGTATTACCCAGTATTAACTGGGTTGTGGAGGTCAGATAGGCAGTCGCTCCATGTAAAATACTGATATTCAGCTGCATCCGGTTAGACTGGAAGCCGACCCCAACATAGTTGGGAAAAGGCTAGGCAGATGATGTGTGATTTATGTCACCATCTGATACTAATAAAGTTTTATTAAGCTTACAGATCGTATTAGTTTAGGTACCAAACCAATTTGTTACTTAAATTACTTAAAATGTGAACAAAACGTTTTGCAAGACCACAAATGGGTGTGCATGATAATCAAAGATGACGATGCTTATGCATAAATCAATAAACTATGATTGATCACCCTAAATCTATATCTATAATAGCAGTCATTGAAGTAGATACAGCTGTTTTGACGTTATCTGTAGACGTAAATATTGTCTAGTAATACAGCAAATTTTTCACTTTCTTTAGGTCATTTTTGATAGTTTAGGTCACAAAAGAAGAATGCTGTAGTAATGTTGTGAATATGACGTAAGTTAAACTACAAAAAGACTTTTTCTGTTTTTGTCAGATATAGAATAGTATTATGACTCCAAGTTCACATGGCAGAAAGATGGAAAACATAATTCAAGTAACTACTTACAGATGTAGCAATCGTTATGTTCTTAGTGTCACGTCGTAATGCTTGTAATAGTCTACATTTTGCTGGCCTTGGCTTCAAAAACTGCCGGTGCATACTTAGATACCGTTACATCCGATCCATAAATTAGAATTGTCATTAAAGGTATATTGTTTAGACATATTTTCATTCACATTATTCTCACGAAAATTTGTTTGATTGCCGATAATAAAACCAGAATATTGGTTATGACAATATGTAGTAAATGCCACTGTCAATCTAATTGAATCTTCGATTAATCACTGGTACAATAAAGTCAGTTGATGCAATTTTTTTAATTAAACCAAAAATGTTAAGTTTCGCAAAGAAAATACTCATTGACCATCCTAAACGAATAGATTCCGTACACTGACTAAAAAATCAACGCGAACTGTTTCAAAGGATATAAGTGAATACAGTCAAGGAAGTACTCGTAAGCCTTATGGACCATTTTCTGAAACTGTAGAGAAAATCAATGGGACTTGGCAAGCCTTCAGAGGCTGTTACTCCATCAGCCAAGATCTAGCCAGGATAAAACTATTAACTGTCAAGATGTAGATACCGCAGAAACAGTAGCTTTGAGACGAAAACTATGCAGTTTTAGGCAATTCAGAGATACTGGTTATTGTAATGCCCAGTTAGAAATTGACAACTAACGCACAATTGTATTGTTATACCCAATTAAACTAACTGCATTTTAAACATTTCGAGTTACTGTTCGTTTAGATTTGTGCACAAACATGTTGCCATTATGGTATGAGGTTTTTGAGATTTGGCTCAGACTTCTTGCTTAGCTTTGGGGTGATATTAAAAAATATTACAATTTTACCACCAGTCCAATTTAAAGCTTCATTCAGCATTAAATATTGCTTTGAAGAAAACACCTGCAACCTTTCATATTAAAAAGGCGGAAGACGAATCCTACTTTATTTTATAGTAGCAGGACTTACCCTTATAAATTTCACGGATCCTTTATTTTACGAACCTGAGGATCCCACAAAACCAATTAAAAGATGGCCTTTCTTAAATATTTAAACTCCTTTAAGACCTCGTCGGTACCAAGGCGTCATAAGACCGAGGCGCTGTCCGTTGAGACGGCGCGTACATTATTCAACGCGCGCTCCCGCGTTTGCCTGCATTCCGTATAGCTAGCCGCATTGTTTGCATGTCCACCTGATATCCATGCAAGACTTGCTGCCTAAACTTTGCACATGAATTCAAGAATAACCGGACATAGTAGTATGCTTCGTAAGTATAGGACGCATAATTTAATTGATAACTAAGGTAAACACGGTGTTGGTCGTCGCGTGTGTCACTTTATCGGATTGTAAGTGCATCTAACAGTAGTGGGGTATCGGGTTACCAATAATAATGTTGCTTGTACAGAACATGTATGGAAAACAGCTCGAATAGAATGAGAGGACTTTGACTAGTAATTGTTTGTAGCGAAGTAATGATTTAAAAAAAAATATGACTCAGGCAAGTGAGACTAGGAACTAGAACATAACATGGTTATAATAATTGTAATGCAACGAACATAAATAAACAATAAACCATTTTTGCAAAAGAATAATTAAATTGTTTTATGAGCAAGAGCACTGAGCATTGACCGACATTTAATATGGTCCTTTTGGTCAACTGCCTCTACTTGGTACGATTTCGTCAACTCATTAAAGTGACCCTCTGTGTTAGATCCGAATGCAGTTACTCTAGTTGTTGTTTTAAAACCTATGCGTCATAATTATTTGCAACACTACAACAATATGTATATTCTTTGTTGAGTCCACTAAATTGTTCGTTCTCGGCGTACGAATGTAAACTAATCAAAATATTATTCACTTCGGTATTTAGGTAACTGGCAGCTGTGTTAGCATTTTTATTTGTTACGCGACTAAGCCGATGTGAAATTGAGTTGTCAGGAATTTGATAGTTTACATTATTATTTTTATTCGTGTCTTCTTATTTTCTTATAATGTGGAATTAATACTGATCCCACATTACTTAAAAAAGTTAAATTTAAGTATTGTATTGTAAACTGGTACCGAAAGACCAAATGAAATTTTTCATATATGTACATAGTAAGTCAGATGTTGACCAAGTTACACGATCTAGTGACACAGTACTAGGTCATGTCTAAACTACTAGCAAACCTAATTGTAACCCTTACACGTATGGACATGTAGTAGGAGATAGGCTTATGTCATTTTTCTTAGAATAGGTTTAAACCAACTCAATAAGAACCCCCAAAAATGACCAAAATAAGCAGCTTAGTCCAACAGATCACACTAACAATAAAAAGTCGCCTCAGACATCAAGGAAGCCGCCACTAATTTCATTTTCACCCTCAATTTATATCTGTCACTTTTGGTACCGTGGACTGTGCGCGTAAAAATATTGTTTTTACTTATCCCCAAAGGGAGGGATGGGGTGTAAGGGGGCGTAATTACTTGAGCAGCCAGACGCTACGAGACGGTCCGTGGGGGTTGGAATTACTACGGAGCTGCGGAGGTTTGCCCGCAAGCCGCCTCTTTTTGTAGGTGACGCCGAGAATTTTTCTTAATCCGCTATGTATGGCTGACTAGGGGATCTTTGTATGTTTTTTCTGCTTTTTTCTTTTACATACAGCTTTATTGATTTAGCAGAAAGCGGGTAAAACTATGCGCTGAATAAGCAGATTGAATAAATTGTACCAGGGTATAATGAGTTTAGAAAAGTTCGTTTGACAATCCCTCACTTCAGTGATGTGGCATATTAAGGCCCGTTCCGTAGTTGGTAATTTGTCACTGGTTGTTAAACTCCGTCTAACGGTGATTGCATACAGGACCATAAAGCCGACGATACATCTCTCAATCTATTGTTAGCGAAATCGTGAGATGAATCCGAATATTGGAGTCCGAAAGGATGTTTTGATGCCTGTGCATCAACTGCTTGTGTGCGCGCGTAAAGTTACCAAAAATGCTATATCTTTATATTGTTTCATATGTAAAACATTTTGATACTATCTTTATGGTTTATAATGGTATGTGGCTGGTGATTTGAAGGTGATGACTTTTTTTGTGGTAGCAAAGGATTAAACATTACCAGCCCTAAAAATGAATATCCTTTACATATTAAGTTAAACCTTAACCACTTTAGTAGAGGTAACCTGCAAGGTTACGTTGTGGTTAACTTGAATCTAAAGCCTAGTCTAAGATGAGAATATCTTAAGCTAATATACCGTTTGTATTCTTGGGGCGTATCGAACATTTCCTTGACATGCTCTATGCTAGCTTCTAAAATACTTGCAACTGTTTTAACTTTATTAATAGCTGGGCTCTTTGACTAAGATATTGTAGGATCGTTGGCTAAAATAAGAACAGCATTAAGATTGTATCCGGATCGAAGGACCATTTATTTTCAAAACCATGGTTAAACTAATTTGAAAAGCTCTCTTGGCCTTTATCACTGTCATTATCTTTTAGACCTTTGCGTCTATTCCAGACGCAATTATTTAACAGGTTGCTTTAATTTGCTGATTATATTTTTGATATGTACCTTCTATTTAATACAGTTCAATTTTCCTCCGTGAAATTCATCCTGTAGCATTCCCACCTTTATAGGCACAAATATGACTTATTCAAACACCTGGGCACGTAGCCTTTGGACATATTTGTTGATTGTGGTGAAGATATTGACTATCACAACAGCTATCTTTGACCAACAATCAAACATGTTACGGATAGGTATTATTTAACTCAGTTTCAAAGAATTTTGCGATATCAATTAAAAATAACAATTGGTGCCGATTTTAACGGGTAATTAAAAGGTGAAGGTAAAATGCAACTGTTTTTAAGGGGAAAACGGATCTCTTAGCCTTTGTTGTCCATCGGTTTGTCTGTCGGTCAAGACCCTTTATCTTGTGAACGTGTGGTGGTATCGCGTTGAAATTAAAACCATATGCTTGCCAGCTGTCAAAAAATCAGCCTTATAAAGATTAATAAGGTTGATTTTTCACAGTCTAAAGATATGGTTATTTATGTCGCATGTTTGTACGGAGCCCTCGGTGCGTGAGTCCGACTCGAACCTGGCCGGTTTTTTTTTAATATCATGACAACTGATTTATTTCTGTTTTAGTGTGTTTGAACTTCTTTTTCTTCTCATAATAACAAGATATTATCGATACTTTTTAAAATATTTGCCAGAAAGTGTCTTTGTAAGTTAAGCTTCTGATTTTAACTTTATTCATTTAATGCGATAACCAACCGTTTTTTTTTTGTTTAATAAGAGAGGTTTACAAAAGAAGAGTTTGATTGGGTATGCATATGGGGCCACAACAAATATCCTTCTTCCATAATCTTTCAGTCGCTGTCTCTCTTTCTTGCGATATCATCTTGCACACAACCCACCAACAGTGTCTCTTCCCCAAGTCTTCCCCTGTTCGAAATTCAATTGCAATCAAACTCAAATCTGTCATCACACACCTGGTAACTATATTCAGCCCTCCTAAAAGAGATGAGTGCTTTAATGTGACTGCAGTGTAGTCTGTCCCGTTCGGACTTCAATCGATAAGGTAAAAATAGTTGCAGTGAATGTTGGCGCCGGTCTATCTGGCACCACCGTTTTCTGTGATAATCCGTTTATAAATTGACAGAGGGATAGTTTATGTATTTTTTGTTTCATTTTATAAGGAAAAGATAAACCGCTATGCTTGTGACTTGTGAGATGTTCTAATGTGATCCCATGATGCAACTGATGCAAGCCTAGTTGAGTCCTATTTCTGTGCGAGCAATATTTAGAAGAAAGAAAAAGCCAGGTACTGGTGAATTTTTGTGGTCCTTTTTGTTTAAAAAGGCGCATTGTAAGTTTAATTTTTTCAGCTTAACTAGAATCTGGACGTAGCGCATGCTTCATCTGTCTATTAATGTCAAGTGAATGATGTTGTATATCAGAGGTCGGTTATGTGTCTTCGATATAATCTCCTACATATGTTGAGATGTAACCATAACAGCTATTTACATTATAGCCAGATATACTAGTAAATTTAACCGCGTTTATAAATCTCGGGAGCAGGGGAGTAGCACGCGGTGGCGGCACGCACTCCGCCGTAGGTATCCATATTTAGTGCCTTCGCTCGCTCAGTTTATCACACTTCAAAGAGCACGGGTAAGCGTCGACTTGTAACCGCGTCTCCCCAGCGATACCCCTGTAACTAGGAAGCCGCTTTGTGAAATTCGCGATGCTTTTCGACGGAGACGCGACCCCCATTCGGTTTTTCGAGGTCGGCCCGCTTCCCCCTCACATAATGCGAGTATCTGCGTCTACCTCCACAGCGCCTCTGCTACTCTGGTACTTATCACGCGGTAACTACGTGGTTTCTGCACCTAGTTTCTCACTAAACTCTCGAGTGAATGTGGGTGTTTAATTATTTATTCAATCCGTTAGAGGATTTTTGACGTGCCAGTTTCCCCCATTTTAGTTTTAATCGCATTAGCGTGTGGCAATTGTATTTTGATATATACTAACTAAGCAATACCTACTTATTTAGTTTGCTTGTTGTGTTAGTCATTGAGGAATTTGTTGATAAATGATTTCTTGCCTGTTGTTGAAATCAAACATACTTTCGATTTAAAAGTCCGACATTATTACGTAATTTATTTGTTGTACGCAGTTTTTGCTTTTGCGGCTTACTATGTTTTTTGTTCCAAATTCCAAATAAGTCTTACTGAAAAATTGCGTGTCCGTCATATTGCTTAAGAATATGTGTTTTATGTACTTCAAACTTCACAACGTTTATCAATCTTCACTGAGGGGTTGCATGAAGATTTGGTGCAGCCCGCGGCGATTCTGCACCCCATTTTATTGAAAGGCCTTTACTACGGCACTAGTGGTGCATGATGTATAGTATAAAAATTTACCCAAAGTTAACGTCAAAATCACTTCAATATTTACTTTTGCTTGAGCTGCACTCGCATGAAAATAATTGTTTGCTGCTTACCTTTTCGTTTTTATTCTGCATTGTAAATTGTTCTTCAGCAGTGTAAAACCCTTTGTGCGGATTATACACAGTTGTTGAACTATTTGATTACTAAAGTTACACTTAAAACTCTTTTTACTGTTTGACTGTTCATTCCAAAGCACTAGGCTATTAACTGCACATATTTGAGTTGGTCTTTTTGGTAGTTCTGGGTACTGCGGAGCAGCAAAAATGCCATTGACTTCATGTCAATCTTTCGTCTGTCTGTCCATCCGTCTGCCAGAATTCAAAACTCATTGACTGACCCCTTCAAATTTCCAAACCAACCTTAGATTGGCACGTGCTATAGACATGCGCTTGAAAGACTCATAGTTTTTTTGGTCCTTCGAGCCGGATTGCTTCACAGTCGACAAAAATGACTTTTCATCAGAATCTTCTATTGAAAGTATAGTGTATATCAACAACTGTATTTACCACACTTAAAAACTAAAAGAAAACTTTTCTCCATTCTAATAAATATTCACCGTGTATATAATATTGCTTCACTTGCGTATCTTTGTCCAATATTCTTTCGCAATCTTTTATATACCGTTCGTAAGTACCCTTATGTTACATGTACGCAGTATGTTGTCATATTGAGCTGCTAAATTGATGACAGGAGCATTCTGCTCGGTACCTATATTCTATTAAAGTCGTTTGTTTTACCAATCAATAGTTTTAGAGTAAAACTAATCATTTATGGAACATCTTGGGCTTGTAATAAAAATATTTACAACTAAAAACTCTCCTTGCGTCTTATGTTGCAATCAAAATCAATATCAAAGCGTTTCGTATAATTCTGCAACAACTGTCAACAAGATTGACATAATTAAACTTTTAGATAGATTATGTCAAATTGATACAGTTTATTGTCATATTTAATTAAAAAACTGCGTTTATCAAAACTGAATATCACAAATAAACATGATTATTTATAAAATAATTCGCTTAGAACTAACAAATAACATTTATTTGAGTTTTAAATTTAAAAAATATTAGTTTTTTTTTGTTATTTTTAATATTAGGCTGTGCAGCAGACTCGTAGCGTCGTTCCTTTGTTTCTCCTTCAGCCTGAAATCATAGTTTCGTTTGTTTTGTAATTTAATTTCTCCGTAATTGTATTGAGAAACGTCGTTAAAGTCACGTTAGAATTTGTCACTACTGTTCTCGGCTCTACAAAACCCTCTTTTAATTCATCTGTTATAATAATCCATTTTCTTTTTCGCCTACTTAATGGCATCAAGTATTTTTTGTCAGCTACCCATGAAATAAAACAATATACATGAAGCGAATAGGTCCCATAAATCTCACAGGAGATTAAGACGTAAATCCCTTCATCTGGACAAGCTGTAAGCCATTGTGTACCTCCACATTGATAACCATAGCTGCTGGTGTGTATACCAGTATCTGGGGAGATATAGAGAGATAGTTGCACTGTTTTTTATAAGTAGTTATCTGTCATTGTCATAGCAGTTTCTTTCAGAGGTCCAGTTTTAGCACAATGTGTAGTCTATTAAGCTGAACAACTTTCTTCATAGATAAAAACAACAGTCACATACATATAAGTCGAGTACGTATTGAATGCACGCTGTTGACAACGAAATTGTGACAGCACGTTCAGTTTTTTCATAGAATGGAATGGTCCGATCCTTACTATTCCTACTCTGTACTCAATCCACATTAGTTCTCGAGTCTTGCGTTTGAAGGGATAGTGGAGTAAAGATATATCCCAGGGAGACAGGTATTGCTAATAGAGTTGAACGCTCACTCACTAAGCATCTCATTGGGATCAGATTTTACATTCGTAGGTTTTATTTTAATACACACCCTATCTCGTGCAGGCACTCACGCATCATTTATAGCGTTTATCCGCCTCTAATTCGAATTTTAAATAAAAACTGGTTGTTTGTAAAGTAGGTTTACGATCGAGATGTTTACGTGATAACGTCTTATTGGTGATATAAGTTATCACCAGTAGTGACATCTAAAATGAAATTAAGTACTAATTTAAAGTTTTTTTTTCGAGCCAAGTAACAGATGGCGCTACCATCTTTATGAAATGTCGCTTGTGAGGTTTTGGTGTGGCACAAGTTTCTGAACATGTCACCCGACTAAAACGATTTTAAAGACGTTATCACGTCAAAAAAAAAGTTATTTGAAGATTTCCCATCCGCAAAAATATAAAATATTTCTCTGATAGTAGTAGTTTAGTTACAGATCAAATATTGTTTTCTCATCAAACCAAGGTCTTCTTTTTTGAACATCAATCGTTACATACGTTTAAGACGCTTTGAGCAAACCGTTTTACAACTTTTAATCAATTTACCAGGAGTGGCGGTTATGAGCATATTCATATCGAACATTTTATTCAGTAGTTTAAAAGTTTGGAAACAGATTTACGAACTAAAATCGAAGCAGTAATAAGGGTTTTTGATGAAAATTATAAGATTATTAATCCGTTTGCTAACAGCGATGTTTAAACATCGCTCTTTGCTGTGTTCTATTTGGATGATGGTCTTGTGAACGGGTATATTGTGAACATCTTCAAGTAAGTAGTTCTAGGAACAAAGAACGCTAACTTTTAGGGGGTGGAAAAAGTAAGAAGTTTTCCAACACCGGCCAATGCATTACAGTTGTAGCAACAGGACTTTTATAGAATAGCGTGGGCAGAGACAATTGGTGGAAAGTTTTTGATGATAAATAATATATGATGGGAACTAGAATATGGCTGTGACAGTCCCTGTACACCGTACAATTACCTAAACTGTCTGTCCCTCCATTGTTTTGGGTCTTGTCCAGTTCGATGTTCGCCTGAATTTTTGCCACCGCCCCATGTAATCGTCATTGTGTCCGATGACAGGTAGCGTCCGGCCCGGTAAATCAATGCCCGTTATGTACAACAGTCATCGCTTATGTGCTTATATATTCCCGGTATATAGGCAACGTATGTATTGGTATAGTGGATACGCGTGTACGTAGATAATCTCGTCATAGCTCGCACCCGTTATGGTATTACTGTGTGTGGGCGAGGGGGTCCAGGGGGTGAGAGGGGGTGCGCGAGCCCGCGAGTGCCGCAGGGGGCGCTGTCCGCTTTAAAAATACTAGGGCGCAAGCGGCGGGCGAAACTACCGAGCAAGCAGAATGCTAAAGGAAGCCGTTTATTTTGAAAGACCGAAGACTTTCAACTCGCCTCTGCGTTCCTGGCAGAGACGGGTAAAAAGTTGTAAGGATAGCGTGTAAAAAAGAACGGATCCCGTTGTAGCTATTAGCTGCGCTTGCAAGAAATGTTTTTGGCTCATGAAACTGGCTGCTTAGAGGAGTGTTTGCTCATGAAAAGTTAATCCTAAGTTAAAGTAATCTCCAGAATTGATAAACTTGCCCGTCTCTGAGGATAACTGGCTAACAATTTTGTTTGCACAAACTTTTGTCACAAGTAAAATTTCACTTAAAGCAAACCCAAGTCCGGCCGTGTCTAAAACTTTCACTAAGTTGTGGGAGCCACAGGTCAAATCATCCATAACTTACCTAAATCACAATCAATACACGTCCAACAAAAATATGTTAGTGGAAGCACGGTAAGGATGTGGTCGCCCGGTCGGCTCATTATCGATAATCACGGCATCGTGTTTAACGGCCTTTGACGTTCGAAAAGCTCGAAATTTGTATTTTGTTCGTATTTTCATAATTGGGCGGGTGGGGGGAGGGGTGCGTGGTGGCGCCGCGGGCGTCATCGGCCCCCTTCGCGTGGGTATTTAATGATTATACGCTGACTGCCACCTGATTGCTGGCACTCTGACGCGCTATCGATGATTACTTGTTATCGATGAATTGATTGCTATTGGACTCGAAATTCTCTTGATGTTTGGTGATAGATAATGAGCGGCCGGAGAATTGGATAAAGTTTTGGGGGTTTCAGCAAAAGGAATGAAACTATTCTTTCGCAAAAAGCCGAAGAGAACTTTTTGGGAGTTTATCTGCCAAGACTAAATACCGTCGTCTGGCTTAGACTACAGTACTCGTACTGACGGCGACAGAAACATGAGCTATTATATAAATTTGCTTGTTTAGGGTTCCTTACCGCAAACGGAACCCTTGCAGGATCACTTTGTTGTCCGTCTGTCTGTCTGTCAATACCATTTATCTCAGGAACCCACGGAGGTAGGTCACGTTTGTGGTCCCTTACGAGCTATGAAATCAACCCGCTAAGTCTTCACAGTCAAAAGTTTTGGCCTTTTATGCCACAAGTTTGTACGGAACCGCGCGAGGATTTTTTTAAACGGATCCAAAACACCTTGTACATAAACCTACCGTCCCACATGCTTCCCCGAGTATTTTTTTTTCTGAGTACGCAAAAATGCTCTGGGATAGTTTTTATCGACTATCGATAACTGCGACTATGTCACAGCAGTGTCGCAGCGCGATCACTCGCGGGGTGGCAAGCACTACACGGTAACACGCGGAGTGCGAGCGGGGGCCAGTGGGGCCCGGGGGGATATACCGCAGTACATAGCCCATGTATCAGTACATAGCAGGCCCTCAGCATATAACCGCTGCTGGATTCCCGAAATTTTGCAGTTATTTTGTATGGAAAACTAGGTTATTCCGCGATTTATTCGTCTATCGGCAAATGACCGGCCTCTCCCCTCCGCGGTTTATTTTATGCTGTATTTACCAGCTTTGTCATACAAATCAATCTGTAAAGCAGCACCACGCCTAAATTATGTTAAAGAAAGAATTCCCGCTTGCCTAAAAACTCTTTGGCGAGAAAATGCTTTTCTTTTGATAATACGCCAGAAAAGTTTACAAGTTAACCGCTGTCAAAGTTTATGCTCACTTAAATAAATTAAGGCGCCTCCTACATACAGAGCCTCAAAAGGCAAATAAACGTATTCCTCGGATGCCTAACAAAGACGCCATTAAGAATCAGTTAGGATGCTCGTTAAATGATCTAACTACACAGGTTAACCTTTAGCTTAATGACATGTTTGCACTAACTACATAAGTGTACTTAGATATGTATGTGAACGCACCACTGCACCTTATCTGTCATTGAGGTGTAATTAATTACGGACTAAATTGCAATAGTATCAACCTAACTATACTAGGCATACATAACGCGAAGGGTCAACGGATATTTAGTGTCCGCATAGCAGATGCGGTCCTTGGCCACCGCCCTGAAGACGGTCGATATCTAGCTTGTCACCCCACCTAACTCCAAACTGCCTATGTACACCTGGTACTTAGACGACTTAAGTACTAGTTGTAGTTGTGCCTACCGCGCTATAGTTGTCATTGAATAAATTATTTCAAAGTTTAAAACCCTAAGTGCGACTCTAAATACAATTAAACATAATTATATTCCAGGTGTCACTCAGTAATACAATCAAAATACTTTAATGTGGGTTAGCAATTTATGATTTGAATAAATTATGTTGTAAACAGTCCAATTGTGCGAATTCCGTAGACAGAATAATAAACATAAAGCAAAACAACATTCGAGTTGAATGCGCAAATCAAATCATTATAAATGCAAATCAAAGAACCAGCCGTCAAATTAAAACATCGTTAAATCCTTAACTCCTCTAATCTAAAACACATCAATAAAAATCGGAAGCAAACATTCCGACAGCGTACAATTTCGAAGCAAACTTCATAACGTATTCAATATTTCCAAGTTAACTTTTCCGCGCGGGAACTTAGTCCGAGTGTGGCTGTGAATTGATGACGCTTTGCATGGGATAGCTACCACTTGTTGAATGAAAATCTTCGTGTGTTTTCGTAAGTTTACGCCGACGTCAGCTGTTATAAAAGCGGAAAAATGCTGCTGCGCTATTCAAAGGGTGTTTTTTGTGAAGTTTTATTTGAGTTCACAAAGTGATCACGAATCGTTGAAGTTCCTGTTGTGATCTGTTGAATCTGGTTTTTAGGGATTGTGTTGTGGTCGAAAATTTGATTATGAACATCTCGCATGTCCTATAAAAAACAGTCGTAACTCAACTTTAATTATTAATTGAAAAAAAATTACTGCTAAAATAAGTAACCAAATAGCACAAGCGACAGTTTTTGACACAAAGCATCAGTGAGCACACAAAAACTTTAAATTCATATTGCAATATCACAAAACTGTTTCTGTGTTTCGACAGTTTTTTTGATGACAGTTTTTTTGTAGTTGTGCATGTTTTCATGAATATTTACCCAATATTCATGAAAACATGCACAACTACATATTTTCATTCGCAGCAATATGCATATCCATGGAAATATTACATGTTTACACTATTGTTACTGTCAGTCATTGATTGTATCTAAACAAAATATTGGCACACTCAAAATTCAGTTTCACCTAAACTAAAATTTTAACCCGTTCTAAACAATCAGCAACATTTTAGCGGCCAGTTAGACGCTTCAATGTGTGCGTTAGAACGACGGCGACGGGACTATTTACAAAGGTTTCGGTGCTCGGGCATTTTGTCACCGTTTACTGCAAACTGTTGCTATTCTTCTATCAATTTTATTGAATACTTCTTCAAACTGTCTGTCGCCCTGGTATTTTAATTTCTTTGTGACTCTTTATTCTTTGCATAATTACTGTTCCCGTGGAAGGATTTTATTATTATTCGATTAACACAATATTCCCGGGTAGTAACTAAGCGGTTATTGTCTTACTTAGAGCGCAGGTTCGATTCCTCTGTTAACTTAATAATGATTCTGGATTTAATGTTAATAGGAAAACTATGATAATAAACGATTGTGTCGTCACAGTGTGTAAAATAATGCAGGAAACTCACAATTAAATCTTGCACCTGGATATTGTTATGTTGAATAACGTATGCATACAAGAGACAAACACTGCCATACTTCATTTTCATTTCAAAGTTTTTGTATCAACAGTAGAAATAGAAATAGGTAATTTTTGTTGTTGCAGTTACTGTGTTCGACAACTAATTCGAGAATCTATTTAAGTGTATCTTAGAACCACAAATTGCAATCATGCAAATTCAAAATCTAGTTTAGCATAAAACTGCAGTAAGCTGTTATGTTTACCGTTCAATTAAAACCTTGCAACGGTTGGTTTTGAACTTGGTTTTCATAAGTGTTTATTTGTGTCGTTTGTCACTTACTACCAACCGGGACTACTGCTCCGAAAACCAGCCCGCATTGTTCAAGGGACTAGGCACCCACAGCACACATGTGTTGGTACATCCAACTATATTTAGTGGCTTGTCCATTTGAAGCACTATCGATTTGCGTCCGCGGTTCAGAGCGTTGACCCGCCCAGCACTGCACAGCCGCCGGCCGTTTCGCTAATTTATTAATTATTTAAACTTACGAACGCGTATGATGTCCTGGTAGCGGGCATGCGTGAGCCTGCTCCCCAGTTCGCGGAAAATGGGGGGAAATCATCCCCGTTTGTGAGTCGGACATGAAAATATTTTTATACCCCATCAACAGATACACTGTGATTTAAAATTTCAACAAAGGGATAAAGAGAATGACAGTTCTTTGAACCCTTTCACAAAGTAATTCCATTTAACATAATGGATACAATATTTTTAATGTTTCAATATACATTTTTTTTAACCTATGTTCACTTTGCCCAAAGTAACACCTTTATCCAATCCAAAAATGTCCACACTACACAAATTAATGTGTTTTTTTTTTTAAATTTGAATCTTCTCTTGTTTCAGGATAACTTAACACCAGAACCGGTGGACATGAACGACGATGACAATTTTTCTAGTAAGTACAAAAAACAACAATATGAAATCATCCTAAATTAATGCACCAGCCACTTGCATCACATCAACTTACAAAAACAACCTGCATTTTATGCGACAATCACAAAATTACCGAAGATCTGCATAAAATGCTCCCAAATTGGCTATTTTTGAACCGCAATGTGTGAAATGATCAAAATTTTGAGAATTCAATTGGCTATGTGATCTGGTGCAGGTCAGGCCCTCGCGAAAGATGCTGAGAAGTTGAAAATGATGTTGCTAGCATGGAATTACCACAGCCAGGCTCAAGGTAAAGTATTTATTTTGTTTATATATAGGGTTCACCCAAGTAAGATAGATGAAGAACCATTCACACCCGAAAAACCATTTACTGTAAAAATCGTTTCGAACAAAATAGTAATAAAAAAAAAAGGATTGTTTGGTTGTATGAAACCACGGTAAAAGTGAAACGTTTTTTCACATTATAGACATTTAACTAAACATTTTTGGAATAATATTCCATTAAGAGTATCAAAATCGCTTTATCAATCATAATTTTATACTTGAAAAATTGGAATGATAATGGGAAATAATAAAAGTCCTACTCCGCGACCGTCACGCAACATTCAACACACAGACGAAAAAGTTTGAGACGATGTAATAAAAGTTTCACTTTAATAAAGTTTAAAAAAAAATACTTATTGCGAAGCGAATCGAAGCGACGACTACCTTCAGTCTTAAGACGGCATATTAAAAATATACCCAAAGAAAGACCTTATAGAGGTAAAGTAATAATTACCAAGGCTACTGATGATCAAAAACCAAATTTTTTGAAAACAAAATGGGGCCAAAAGACTTGTTTACACAAAACAACAGATTTTATCTGCCTTCCATCCGGCCAATATACATTGTAATATTTTCACAAAAAGAAATAAGCAATCTACGGATCAAACGGATGTCTTATATGCACCAGTAGTCCAGTATCCGCATTTGATAAAAGTAAAAGAAAATATAATTGTAGGAAACGAACTAATTATAACAAAGGGAATCTTGAGTCAATAAATACGTGTAACAAGATATTCTGATAGTACCTATACATTTACTAGTTTTTCTTGCCAACTTAATATTATAGAGATACTGGTGCCAATTTTGATGAACCACCGGATTAAAATAGACTTAGATTAAAATTACTTACCTAATCACATTTTTTTTTACTCTGCATTATCATCCTGTACTTAAAAGAAATAAAATCACATTTAATTTTATTTCACACCATTTCAGTCGCGATTAAAAATAGTCCGATAAAAAAAAAAAGCACTAACTTATATAAACATAACTATATTAATACTAGCTTTTGCCCGCGGCTTCGCTCGCGTTAAATTCGGGGTAACACAGTTCCCCTTTCTTGATTTGCAGGTACCAGCTACCTGTAGTTTTTGGCCTTGCGCCTGATTTATTGTAATAGAAAATCTAAGTTTTCCCTTTTCTTCCCTCGTAATCCCTCATTTCTTACTTTAAAAAAAATAGCCTATGTCCGTCTCCAGGGTTTCCAACTATGTCTGTACCAAAATCCATGAAAACCGTTTAAGCCATTTAGGCGTGAAGACGTTACAAACAAACAAACTCACTTTCGCTTTATAATATTAGAGAAAAGGATTCATACTAATAAACAACATGCACACTAATAACATGCTTTGACAAGTTATCGCCAGAATTTTACTTACACGAGTACGTTTCTTCCTTGGAATATTGTTAAAGTAGATCAAATCAAAGTATCACATTTAGCAATAAAATATCTTCACATACTACAACTGATTGATTGTGACAGATCAATTGCGTGCTGCCATCTATATTATTAATACTAAGTGTATCTCGGACGAGAGATAACTTCAGGCTATGCAGATTATTATTGATAACGTGATTAATATCAGCCTTTGACTATCCATGGTTAAATATAGGGTTCTCAATCACTGCTTCATTATGGGTATAAGTCAAATGCAGTAGATGAAAGGTTGTCAAAGTTGGATTTGCTGGTTCAAAGATCTGTTTCGGCTTGACTATATTTTGGATTTCTTTGCCAGTCTGTTTCGGCTTGACTATATTTTGGATTTCTTTCCCAGGCAATAAGTACCATCAGCCTGTTTAATTCTACAGTGTCCAATTTATCCGTTAAGTATAAAGTGTCACTCATAAATATTTGATATTAAACCTTTACTTACTGCAATTCTTCCAAGCCACTTTTCTTGTCATACGAATATTTTATTGACTGCATAATTTCCACGTCGACTGGAACGCATCGGCTATTTTTATTACACGAAGCCATATTGAGAGTACTAGGGGCGCAAGCGGTGCAGGCACCTTCTCAAATTATTTATAGGCAATGGGGCTTGTTCGGGTTGACATTTAGAGGCAGATGCACCGGTCCCTTGCGTTCTGTAGGTTCTCATTAATTTCTGCCGCCTTGGTAACTATGTGTGCGAATACTAAATAATATAGCGGAATGATCGTTTTTTAGTAGAATGTAATGTGGGAATCAACCACTAGTATTTTTATTCTAATCAAAGATGGCAATTGTTCGAAAAGTTCGATTCGTAAGTTAATAACAACGTGTCCTGGATTAAAATTCACTCTATATTTTTCTATAGCGATATTTCCCTTGAGAATGAGGTAGGTGTGAGCACCTGTCACCCACTGTGTCACGTTAGGTGTGACCCGTCAAATGCCATGCATTCATCATGATGACAGATAATCAAGCGTGTCTAGGCGTGTAGGCAACTCCTTTTATACATTATTTATGTTCATAAGTGGTTCGACCACCACATCGCACATTAAAATTAAGTTCAGAACACTTGCTGAACTTACGCTGGAAACAAGCTGTTCGAAATTGTGTAGGTACAATAATGGTTTGAATTTATGAGCACCTGGTAATCTATAAACCTGTAAAGAGATTGATTTGAATTCTAATGGAAATTCGGATCTAGAAATAATACATCGGTAATAAAAATAAAAAAAAAAACAATACAATTTTATCTGTTAGTTACATTTCATCTAGCAGTACGAACCTTTTTTTTCATGCTCAGTACATACTGCCGAGCGAGCGCATGACAGCACTCCCGTTCTGTTTCTTCAAGCAAATTACGGTTCTGAGCTACAGAAAAGGATAAGCAAATGGGAAAATGGCGCTACGCTTAAACATGAGCTAGTTTTAAAAATAGACCCAAATGTAGCCCCCGTACGGGGTAACAGACTTAACTGTATAAAACAACAAAAATAAATAAAATACGCAAGCACGTGTAAAAAACTATAAAATAAACTATTAAATGGCTCTTTAACAGAAGGTCCCTTAAACTTAATTCAATAACCATTTATTTATTAGAGTAAATTAAAGAACCCATATTTTTGTGGGCGACGTAAAGGGTACCCCATAGTTAAAATTGCCACAGATGCCATAAACAATCTCAAAAAAAGCTTTAGTCTTCTGTTAGTTTGGTATTTGGAAAATATGCTTTAACTGAAGTGAATATTGAAACCTAAATTAATTGTCGATTATCTTCCCCTCCCGACGATACTAAACCAATTCATTCATCTACGTTTACGCTCTGTAGTCACCCTATTCTAAGGGAAATCAAACGATGGCGAGCCTCCCCTTTGCTTATTAACAAGACGCTGAAATCAGCAGTTTTCCAACTCTGGTCGTTATGGTTCTCTTACAGTCCTAATATAACTAGATAATCCATATAACTTGTAGATAAAACCGCAGACAAAATAGCAATCTAACACAGAACTGTTAAGGTTCTATTTTGTAAAATTCACTCCGAACTTCATTCAAATGATAACACACAATTTAAAAATCGAAGGCGAAGTCATTTGTTTTTAAAGTAAATCATGTCTTTAACACAGTTCGAATTTCGAAGTTTTTTACAAAACTGGTGGCGTCAACACGCTGATGTGAATTTTGGCAGAATAATTCTTCCGGTTCCGCCATTTGCCTAGCCTTTTCCCAACTATATTGTGCTGGTTTTCAGTCTAACCGAATGCAGCTGAATACCAGTATTTTCCATGGAGTGACTGCCTATTCTCCACAACCCAGTTAGTACTGGGTAATAAACTACCCCTTGGTAAGATTGGTTGTCAGAATTCTTTCGGTCTACAAGAAAATTAACAATTAAAAACGTTATACCACTCTGAAAAGGGAACAGTCTAGGATGAAATTTAGGACATAATAAATCCTAAATACTCGTTTGCACTTACATAGTTTTAATGAGCTGCGAAATGAGCCAGTAGGGTTGTCAGGTGCAACGTTATGGAAGGCCGTACAAAAGGACCAGATTACGCGATGTAGGACCAAAAGTACAAAATAAATCATTGGCATCGTCAGGACGTATAAATAGCAGACATTTACACAAAACATGAGTTCTTTAACATTGTCTCGTTGGTTGCCTGGTTTAATGCTCAAGCGTGTCTACTCAGCATGTTGTCCTGGGTTCGATTCACAGGTCAGGCATAGTGTTATTGGGTTTTCAATCAGGAATTACTCAATAGCAGCCACGGTGTCTGGATTTGTTGATGGCAATAGACTCGCCCCATTATTACACGGGACGTTAATTGATAATTATCGAAATGTGGGTGCACGTACCGAAGTCTCAGGGACTACACGCGCGATGTTATGTTATTGTAAAACATCGTATCGGCACAATTTAGTTTAGTTGAAATAGGAAGATTTGACAACCCTACTTGGAGGTTATTACTGAAAATGTTCATAAAACACATTATGTATGACTGTTGGAGCCTTTCTAGGGATGGGTAATTTTCACTCATTGGCTGATGAGTAAGTAAAATAGATCTCGCTAAGATAAAATTTAAGCTGAAATAGATCTTTTTAGTGCTCCATATGGTTTGCATTTCAGTTACCGTGAAATCCATATAACTTAGCCAAGTATGCTTTTGAATAAAAAGATTTGGTGTGAAGGATTGGATGGTGTTCACACACATTCAGTACTCAATATTCTCAGTCATGAGTGCCAGTTTATTTACACACTGTTGAGAAAACATTTTTAAACTAGCTTTTGCCCGCGGCTTCGCTCGCGTCCAACTTTCTCCCCGTTTTCTCACTTTAATAAAAAAAAACTTAGCCTGTACCAAATAATTATGTTTGTACGAAAATTCATCAAAATCGGTTTTTCATTTAGGCGTGGAGATATAACAAACGAACAAACAAACTTACTTTCGCTTTTATAATATTATAGTAAGGATGTAGAGAGAAGTTGATGAAGTCAATTAAATAATCGAAATTATTGAACCTTCATGCATGGTTTTTTTATTTTTTTATCAAAAACACAACAGACCACTTTTCTGTTTCCTGATTCTTACAATCTGGATCTCATCAAGGTTCTAATGAATCGGTTTTTTCTAGGCGAGCGCTCTCCACCCTAGGCCGCATCATGCCTTCACATCAGGCGAGTTGTAGCCAAACGCAAGCCTATTTAGAATAAAAAAAACACATGGTTACTCACTCAAAGTTATCCTATTCTTGTCTTATTTGGTAGGTCTATATTTCGACACAATTATGAAGTTGTCTAACGAAATGAAATGATTGAACCTTTAATTCCCAGATAGTGTGAGATTCCTGTTTTGCCAATAAAATAATTCAACACAAGAATTAAAGTATCATTTTGTGTGGGATGTACAAAAGGTTTTTTGCTTGCATAGAATATCAATTAGTTTCTACTGTATTCTGAGTGCCTGGTAGCCGATTTGTGTAGCAAAGGATTATGTCGAGAGTTTATTATCCATTTTTTCAAATAAAATCCATGGATTTCATCGTAGTAGCATAAAATGTGTTAAATTCATATTACTGCATGTCTGTTTAGGTACCTCCAGAAATCGAATCGAGAAGCAGATAGTTTAAAACGCGCGGGAGCTTTTTTTCTGAGTGTTTGAAGGTCGTTTAGTGAAAAACGCCCTAGAAAACTGCAAACGTAACTAAAAACGTAGATCTGCTCCGCCCTGAATCCTGTTAGGATTAAATCGAGGTGTACTGCGAACCGTCGTTTATAATTTAGGCCAAAACACGATCAACGTCCGGAGATCCCAATTCGCAACCACTATATACGGCCTAAGGTAATTTAAACTGAAGGTTGGCTGCAGTTGGAATACTGTATATCCAAGCTTTGGCCACTTTTAGACGTTTAGTGGAATCCTGGAGTGAAGATCGTGTATCGGTCGTAGTTTGGGACATTCCTAAGCTAGATAGACGACTTCAAAAAGGTGGCTGGGGCAGACTGGACGCGCTAGGTAGAGGAAAATATGTTGTGGCGTAATTTAGGAGGGGCAGGGGTCACTCGATGAAAAACGAATTGCGATGTGCTGCGTCAACAATACAAAATCTTTAGTAGATACCTACCTACTTAAGTTTTGTTAAAATTACTACTAGCATTCGTATAATCCTAGTCATAACTGGGTACAGCAACGTTTATGGATTTTCCCTCTAAAATTATTTTCGAATAAAACTGTCATTTCCCATCACTATTGTCGTAGTTTACCGGTACTAGAACATAACATTTTAACACCAAAACTACGCTGCAAATGGCTGTAGAGCGAATCCGCGTGTTTATGACCTTGGAATTAGATGCGCTGGGGTAAGCTAGTCATTACATTGTAGTTGTAAATTGGATAGGCACTTTATAACAACAACATTACGCTCGTAAGCACCAAAGGGTTCAACAGAGGTGGACATAATTCACTCACATTTCGCCAGACAATCTGAGCTAAAACATTTGAGCCATGTGGTTGAATTTTTTTTTTTTTTTTTAAAGTGAATGGGCCACTCGCTGCTAAACTCTCTTGAGTTTTTTATCTGCTCAACCGGGCTATCCTGTGGTGACCTTAAGAATTTAAGGCCTCCGGCCAGGGCTAAAAACTACTAGGAAGATTCGATGACCGCACTCTAAGGGCACCCCCTGTGGGGTCGAGCCTCGGCTTAGGGGGTCATGATTGAAAGACTATGAAAATGTCGGGTTATTATTTGGGGACTTTTAAAACTACTAGCTCAACTCGCGGGTTGGCTATTATAGCAAAGGGTCGGACTCTAGTTTTAACATCGGAAAAACGCGGCGGGCCTCTGCGGTGAGGCCGGAACGGATCGCGGTCTGTGTTGTATTGATGCTAAGAAGCTATTGTCCCTACACTCGGAAATGGGGTAGGTTGAGGACGGCTTGGGCTACGTCATCGAACTCGTCGAGGACGGTGGAAAGGGCAACCAAGTCACCGCGGGTAGCGATAATGGCTTGGTTGAATTGACGGGCGCGGTCTGTGTAGAACACTCCTAGAGTGCTCGAAATGACCTTATGTTGGCTGAAGGCCATGTTGGTTGGGGGTGGGCTAGCGATCGCTGCAGGTGCAGGCGCTGGGGTCGGGGTTTGGAGGCGGTTGTGGCCGCCGCAGCCTGAGTGGCCGGCCTCAGGGCCGGGAAGTGGGTCTGGTGATTGAGCGCGGTCCAGGGACTGGGGCGCTGTGGGCTGAGGCTCGAAGGGAGCTCGGCAGAGAGGGTCGGGCACTCTCTCAATTGACGGGCCTTGCTTCTCTTTTCGAGACGTGGGGCCGAAGACTTGGGTGCTTTCTTGCACCCTCTGTAGTTGGCCGTGTGGCCTTGTTCGCCGCACAGTACGCAGCTGGGCGGCTCCGTACATAGCGCGTGGTCTTTGGGGCGGGTGCAGTCTTCAGTGCCGTGGTCGCCCAGGCACTTGACGCATCGGGGTTTCCCGAAGCAATTGGTCTGAGAGTGACCGTACAGCTGTCATCGGTGGCACTGGCCAACGATGCCACTCTTACGGGGCTTCTCTATACCAATGCCCGAGAGGCCACAGATCTTTGAGATTTGGAAAATGGGGTGTCTGCGTTCTGTGGGTTCACAGACGACGAGGACCATGTTGTATGGGTTACCGCCACGTCGGTGCATGCGGTGGACGTGGGTAACGGGAACCCCCTGTGACTCAAGGTCTTGTTTGAGTTCACTAGTGGGGATTTCGAGTGGGACATTAGTGATGACCACTCGAGCCATGTGGTTGAGAATGGAAGGGCTCTTTAGACTCCGGACAGTAGCCCGGGAAGGAGTACTTTGCTCCGGTCTACCAGGGAACCGTCAATATTGAGATTTTTACCGTACTGAAACTGAGCCGAAATGTGGTAGTGTTTTAGTATCTGTAACATTTGAACATTTCTGCCGCCAAATAGCAATTGCAACAACAAACCAAAGAACTTGTGAATGGTTGAATATTTATTTTCTCACAAACAGATACCGATGTCTACTTTAATACAACAAAATGAAGAAATGAATACAAAATGATTGATTTTCAATATTTTTTTAGTTTCCCCAACCTCCTGTTGTATTCTAAACTCCTGGTACTTTCAGGCCGCAACGGCGACATTACGGAGAGCGGTGGAGACAGTATGGCGGATTTATGGGCCTCATACCATAGCGCTTTGGGTCTGGGCAGCAAGCCTCCGAAGCCAACTACGCCCTTGGCCACTGGCCACTCGGTGAGTTTTAAGGTTGAGCAGCGTTTCATCTAACTATCTATAACTATATAGGGTGGATGGGACATGGGCGCGAAAACGGTTGCCACATCCACGTTTTTCGTACATCGTTTTGAAACCAACATATTTTTTTTGTTAAATTATCGGCGCAAAACTTCTTTGATGATGCTGGTTCTCAGAATGAAGTAATGGGTACGTGGAAATCATTCTCACGTTGGTTTCCCTTCCTGCCTGTTTAATAATCATTTTACTTATATCTACGAATTCAGTCTTGAAGTCTAGGAAATTTGCAATGAAAGCCTTAATATGGCTTCACCTATTAAAACCGAGTTTTTAATAGACCTTTATATATTATCTCGCTGACAAGATGCACTGAGTTCAAAAATCACCAGTGAAATTGAACGCGATCAACATGTATCTAAACCGCGTTCAAGAGCTGTCATGTTTGTATTGACACATCTTGAGCGCAGTTCTATTTCCTTGCTGAGCGCCCCTCACTCTTATTGGTGAAATTTGCACTAAGTATCGAATGTAAAGATGCACTATTATTTTACCACAATTCTAAAGTTGGTGTTTCCGTACGTTGGGACCACATTACCTCCAATCAGAAAATAACCATAATTGTACCTCACAGAGTCCGATTCACGTGGGCTCGGTGACACCTGGCGTGGAACCAGCATCCACCCACGATGAGACCTCATCATCAGACCGGACCAAGGATGATGACGACGGCGGGGCTTCGGACGATGACTCTGATGACAGGGTGGATCCGCAGCACCATGATCCAGAGCGGCTGAAGGCTTTTAACGTGAGTACTGCCCCTAGTTTAAAGTCCTTCCTGCTAGCACCGTAGCAGTCGAGTTCGTAATTTATGACGCTAGCATAGTTAATTGCAAGATTCGTCATTCATTGAAATTCTAATGATGGTATATTTTATGTTTCCAAATAGCTTGACCATGGCTCAATCTGACCATTGGTCAGATTATATAATAGCTTGACCATGCTACCATGCATGACCATGCATGCATGTCAAGCTATTTGGAAATATAAAATATACCATCATTAGATTTTCAATTAATGACGCATCTTGCAATTAACTATGCTACCATCAGACCTACCTATGATCGCGCCATCTACAATCACCTGACTCTCACTCACTGATATCCAATAATAGGGAAGACTGTTTTAACAGTCTTCCCTATTATTGGAATTCAGTGAATTCGTCAGTGAATTTGCTAGTAAGTTAGGTTAGGTTGGAAAAGGATGATGCCTTGTCCTTTTTTCTCAAATTCTGCTGAATTAGGACCTGAAAGCACTTGTTCTTCTGGTCATTGTATTTCTTTTTTGTTCTAGACCATACCGGGAACCTTGTAGGTTATTTTAATACAAGTTTTTAATGTTAAAGTCTTTACTTGAAATACCTTCATGACCCCTGTACTATTCAATGCACAATGTTTGAGGGCATAGTTCTACCATAAACGTGACCAAAAAAAAGTGGAATTGTTTAGTTTGATGGAGAGAAAGCTTGGTTGACTGTTTGAAGGTTGATCGTGAAGGGTCCGTTTAGTCCCTGTAGACTCATTAGTAGGTCGAACAAGTTCCTGATGATGATATAGAAATTTCAGCTTTGTTATTTGGGTTTGACGAGAACTAAAGAATCACTTGCATTTTAAAGAGCTCTTTAATCCTACTTTATAATAACACTATAAATGCGAATGTTTCGGGATGGGGATGGATGTATGGATGTTTCTTACTCTTTCACGTCAAAACGGCTGAACTTTTTATTTCGATATCGATAGGGGCCAGCTAGTATATTCTAAAACAGTGCTCTTTATATTTTTAGAAAACTAATTTCATTATTTATAAATGTACATAAAAAGTAAAACTTGAGATTACTATTTTTTTAATACAAAACCAAAGCGAATTAGCGACGGAGTAACTATCGGCTATCGGTATCCAGTCGTAATTTAATTGCGGCGGTCGTTCGAGCGTCAGGGCGACATACTTCACTTTTATCTTGTTACTTTGGAAAATGACCCCAAAAGTCAAACGCTAGTCGGTCATCATCTACCTAGGCCTTTATCAACTGTGTTGGGATCGGCTTCTTTTGAGGAGCTCGTGACTAAATATTAAAAGACGCGCGGGTCGATCTTCGGATTAAGCCGCGCTTTCCCATGTTGATCCTGTTCATCCTTGGATTGGTCTATATATCCCGTACTATAAACTATTGGTCCCAGCCATAATTTGCAGATCTTTGATAGTCGTTATAGGTTTTAAGTCACGCAGCCTTATTAAGGATATCTGGCGTTTAAAATTTGACTCTTCCATAAAATATCACACCATTCTTTCACAGATGTTCGTCCGCCTCTTCGTAGACGAGAACTTGGACAGGATAGTTCCTATATCCAAGCAGCCTAAAGAGAAGATCCAGGCTATCATCGATTCTTGCACACGACAGTTTCCGGAGTTTGCCGAGCGCGCCCGAAAAAGGATCCGGACTTATTTGAAGAGCTGCCGACGGAACAAGAAGGTTCGAGGAGAGATTCCGACGTCTGGCAATGGAGGGAGTACACCGGGGCCTGGCAACGCCTGGGACACTGCGGTGAGGGTCCGATCTCCTTTTTGTTCATGTTATCTTGGTACTTTTTACTTAGGGCAAGTTGGGTAAACCTTTAATTTTAACAATCATTTCGTGTGACACGTACTGAAAACTGTTCCGTCCGTTTATTTTTGCTCTGGGAGTCTTTTCTTACTTACTTGATTAAATTCTCATTTTAAGCTCAGTGTTTTAGATCCCACAGCGATTAACGGTCCTCAAATTGTTAAGAAATTCCAAATACACCTGTATTAGAAAAAAAAAAACCTACTTGGTAATATGCGTCTAGATTTGGTACCCGTTTTGCTTCTAATTTTACCAATGGCTAATTTTAATTTCTTTGTTCAGGTGCGGCCTACACCAGCACATTTGACATCAGTACAGGCAGAGCACATTCTGGCTCAAGCGTGCGAGAATGAGAGCTTGAACGCTAAGCGCATGCGTCTCGGACTCGACCCCGTGAGTCAGCCAATGCCGACCGTGCCGACTCCCATGGTGAGTTCTGAAACCAAAGAATAGATTGCAGACGCAAATAGTGACGAACTTTTAGGTAGGTATAAAGCCCGGATTTGTGATCCATTGTGCTTTTCGGAGTACCCGGGAATTTCCATAGGTAGTGATTTTTAGAACTGAACAATTTTTTTTTATAATCTTTATTTTGAAAAGAAGGCTTTAGTCGCAAGCGATTATGCCAGCCTCGTAGTTTTACAATTTAAATATAATAAACAAGGTAATAACTAGGATCTTAACTTAATTAATTTAACAATCAGGTGATATAACTTATAAGCTAATTTGGAGGTAGGTTTAGACAAGATTGAGTTACACATTCCAACGTATCTTAAACTAATTCTTAAACTAAACAATACGTAGCAGTATCTGATATCAACAATTTTTGAAATCAAAAGTGCCATTTTAATTAATAAGGGATACAATTTGGGAAACGACAGGCTATGCATCATTGCAATGCCAAGAGCACTATCGATGCATAGTAAGTTTAAGAACGGAAGATGCTTTTGTTAGAATATTATATTATATTATTAGTCAGGGTCAACGGCTTTGGCGTTCTTTGAAGCACAGAAGATCATTAAAACAGAGTTTGTCGAAATCAGCACAAAAACACCTTATAAGGGCTCTCGTTCTAATAGCTTTGTAGCCTCTTGTCAGATTATACTGACAGCTGATTTCAGAAATGGAAGCAATAGAAATGTCTAAGAAGTTATGTGTAATGTGTTAATTACTTTTACCCACTTTTGAAGCGGTTACTTTTGTAACTTGTTGCGTAAGTTTCCACATCTATGGATTCTTCTATAAATATATTTCCTTATTTTCCAACTAGGGGGAGTTCACGTTTAACGCTAAATTTTTTGGTTCTTTTCCTTCAGTTAATTTTCCTAAAAACAATCTTCTACAGGCCATTGATACCACAGCCACTTCAGCAGTAGCTTCTTCATTCCTGAGCCTGTACAGTGGTGCTATCAGTAGCCCAGCTTCTACACCAGCGACTACCACGTCAACCACATCATTGGCCACTGCTGGCCACAGCAAGGCTGCTGCCGATACTACCAGGCCATCAGCGAGCCCCACAATGGACAATCCGCTATTGAACAACAATAACTTGAAGCTGGATAACGCTAATGGAAACGCTGGTAGTAAGACTGCTAGGTGAGTTATGGCGCCCTGGTACTTAAAGTGAAGTTTATATAACTTAAGTAAAGTTTCGCATAGGCTAACTGGTTTGTTTCTATTTTAATTTTCAGCCCTGCATCTTCGCCGGCTCCACTATTCAGACCATCATTCCCAAATACGTTTGGAACTCCGCAGACTTTCGGGCGACAGAAGTAAGTCATGCCTTCCTATGCTTTGTTAGATAATCACTCGGTTGTTTTGTATTAGTTCCTGAGAAACTAGTGTGAGAGAATGAGAATAAATTTATTAAAATATAGTTACAATATTTTCCTTAATCTAACATCATTAAGGATATCGGTAACAAGTTTATGTTGATAGAATTAGAAAACAGTGTGCCATCATGCAATGATTAGATAAAAAAAATGATATATAAAAAAATGAGAAAACTAATACAAACAATAATGAAATAAAATAATTCTAACGTTGAAAACATTAATGACATAGACCCTTCTCACGTTTCAGTTCCAACCCGAACCCAGCATCATCAGCGCTGACCAGTAGCGCTTTATTGTCAACTTTGACTGCACTACCTCCTACCGGTGAGCTTAAACTACTTTTATTTCAAAAGAAAAATCTACAAAAAATTCGTGAAAACTGAGTCCCTAGTTTTAAAATTGGTATTGATTGATTGCTGCTCTACAAAAGTGTGCAAAATATTGAAGTGAAACATCCAGAGGACATAGGCGAAATCGCCTACTTCCCAACAGTTGGACATGTTGGATTGCTGGCTGATTGTGATGTTGGTTCGATAAAGTCGACAAACTTCATTCAGTTTTCATCCACGATTATTTTTCTTACTGTGTGTTTAAAAGCGTATCTACATTAAAGTATTTCTCTAGGAGCAGGCGTGAACGCAGCGATGGCAGCCTATCAGAGCGCGCTGCTGTCGGCTATGGCTGCTCACACGCACACTTTCCCAACAAGCCTCTCAGGTTAGTATCGTTTATTTACTCCGCCAAAACTATGCTGGCCTGGTACTCAAGAATACTGTTTTTAAATTCATGTCGAATCTGTTCCAAAAACATTATAGCGCTTAATAGGTAGGCTACAGTTGGGCCGAGTTTTGTAACAGTGGATTGACCGATTAAATCTGATGAAATAGTCACCCCCTTTCTAGCCAACTTTTATTTATTTTATTATAAGCCAATGTGTCCCAGAGCCTCCCTTCCTTCCTTTCGTCCATTTTTTTCTGTCGTTTGCTATTTTTGGTCCACTCGTTTTTGTAAAAGTCTCGTTTTTGGTCGTCACGCCATCTCCTTCTGGGCCTACTGCGTCGCTGGATCCTGTTGTACCCAATCAATTGCTACTTTGGCCCAATTTTGTTGCGACAGGCGGCAGATGTGGCCAGCCCAGTTCAATTTTAATTTTGCGGCTGTGTTGCAAACGTCTGCTCTTTGGGTCTTAGAAAGAAGTATACTATATACTAGTATTCTAGCCAGCTACTGAGATAATAGACTTATGAAAGAATGATACATGCTGCGCTGACCAAAAGTAGTAATAAATGGTTTGGTTATATGTTGATGATGTACACATATTTCTTATTTACAATAAAATATTTTTATTATTTTTCAGCGGCGCCTACAGATCTGTCACTGAAGAGCTCAACACCGACGTCGCTCCACGGGACACCTGCACCGTCGTCACTCGCTGCATCCACGGCTTCCAGCCAGAGCAAGCCGCAGCTGCTCTCTCACAAGCTGTCAGGAGCTGAAGTAGGAGCCGTTCGACAGCTCATCACCGGCTACCGTGAGTCCGCAGCTTTTCTGCTCCGCTCCGCTGATGAACTCGAAGCTTTACTCCTCAACCAACCCTAGGATACGGCCCAACCCTTAACTGACGTATTCGGGTTTAAATTTGGATATTTTTAATCTGTGCTCGTGAAAAAAGTGATTTTGGATTAATTTGAGCGGCTTTCTGAGTGTTTCGGGGTTAAATTGATGTCAAATTATTGTATGGATTAATAAATTATTAATAATGCACAGATAATAAAAATTCGGAATCTTTCGGAATTTTCGAAATGGACTTCGTGAAACGGTTTGCGAATTGCAAACTCTCAAATTTAAAATTTTTGACTGAATCATGCCAATTTTACCGACGACGATTTTTAATTATTTCTACATGTTACACTATAGGTATCCGGAATATTTGTCAATAGTTACAGTAAATGCGTTGAGGTGGCCAGTCATTGGCGTTTAAGGAGCTCCATATCTTGGAAAATTGTATTTGGCCAGTAATTGGGCATTTCATCTCACCATAGATTAATTCAATTTTTTCAATAGACATTTCACACATCGCTTACATAACAATATACCCGAATAAGTAGAATTCACAATAATTACAAACATAGTTTACGTTAAAAACATTTGTGTGCTGGCAACATTATTGATCGCATAATACAGTGCTTGTTATACTGATTTTTGGTGTTGCCAACATGTCACATTTGTCCAAATTATTAAGTAGAATAACGAGTCTATTCACTGATAATACATGTATCTAAGAATGTGCAAACACTTGCAATACTGGGCGGCAACCTGGTTGTTAACATTATTTATCTATTTCTTGGTACGCCTACACACTTGTGAGTTGCCAAGCGTGTGCGCATTCTTAGACATCTCTATCGACATTCACAAAATGAATAATTAAAAATTGAGAACTATTTTGTCAATATCGACGGAGTTGCCAACTTAGAAGTCTATTTCGGCGATCGTACAAAGCTGCCATAATTATTGTAAAAAAAATCTAAATGTTGCCATTTGAAACTCGTTGGGAGAGTACAAAATTATTTTTGTGTATATTTAGATTATAAGAGAAAAAAATCAGGGAGTCTCTAGCGTTAGGTTAATAAAAAAAAAACGATTTCTTGCCTGGTGCGATTAATAGAATAGTATATCGATTATCTCATCGAAATTGCTTGAAAAAAGGCGGTTATTAAAATATTTGGAGTACGAAATACAACTGTTCTTGTTCGGGTGACTTGAAACGTAGCCGACATTTCGATTAAAGTCTCTTTTTCCTCGTTTATAAGGTTCATTAACACATGAAAAACTACTGCCATCTATTCGAGATTTTGCTAACGTTACTTAAGATTACGGTGTAGTAACTTGAAAAAAAAAAGATTTTTAATAAGAGACTTAGAGGGTACTGTGTTGAAGTACTTTTTCGTTTGTTGCAGCTTCGAAGTCAACCCAAAGTTAAATAATTTAGGTTGAAAGTGGCATTTTAGTAATAAGCGGCACGAATTTATTTGTTGTTTTGTAAAATAGCGCTCTAGTTACAATGATTAATATATTTATAATTTAATTTTAAACATTACGGTCGTTTGCAACAAAAATGACATAAATCAAAAAATAAGAAATACAGCATAGCGTTTTTAAATGTTAGACTAAAAATAATTTTATGATGAGCCATTTTTTTGCATAGATTTCTAAATTTCGCTATTCTAAATTAACTTAACATAAAAAAATCAAAATGTGTTGTTATGTTATCCTTGTTGCAAACGAGCGATTTCATTATTTTAAAAAAAGATTATATCTAAGCTCTTTATATATCGTAATCGGCTCCATCCAAAATGTTTTTGCTATTTTATTTTCTTCTAAATAGTTTTATTTTTTATTCATTATTCGCTTTGCTCAGTCCAATGGAACGATTTACTGTATCTGTTTGTTACCATAGATGTACTTGTACGGCAAGTAGTAGGTAAGGTGTAATATAAGTTACTTGCTTACGGTGTACAAAATATTCCATTTCTACAAGAAAAACAAATTAAAAACCTATTTTTCAACCGTAAAAGTTTCTATTTTGGCCTAATACTAATTTCATTGAGCGAAAAGTGGATTTGGGTAATACCTCGTAATGTTATTTCTGTTGTTAACTTTACTATAGTTTAGTTTTACATTTTGGCCAGTTTTATTCAATTTTGGTAATCTATAATGTAATTTCGTTAATGAATAAGATTAAACAAGATAATTACAATAGAATAATTAAAGTCACATACACGCTTATTATGTTGCTACTGATTTCATAATTTCAAATATTTCGACCATTGTGGAACGTTCTTTCACGGTCTATTTGACCAATAGCGAGCCAGAATTCACTGACGTCATCGCTCAACATTCTAAAAAAAGAATCATTTCTCTCTACAATGGTGGAAACTGTTTGAATTCTGCAAATATTGTATAATATTTTCTCAACTTTGCCAGTTTTTCTCAATAGTGTTAAAGCTTAACGCCAGTTTAAAATAAAATTGTAAATTCACTTTTGAATACAAAAATTGCCAAAGAAACGAATTGATTTTTCGTAATTGAATGTATGGTACGTGGAATTGCAGATTAATTTTACTTATTATAATTATAATATTTTTGAAATTAAGTATAATTTTAGTGTTAGATTATTTTTTGTTTTCGAAAAGTCATTCCAATATTTTTCTAAAATGTTACACTCGGTGCGACGAAGGAAAGCTGTAGTCATTGTATATGGGAAAAAAATGTAAAAAGTATGTTTAGAATTATAAAAAAAGTTGATTAGAAATACGTGAAAGTTGATGTTGGGATAACGATAAAAAAACGAAAATGGTGGTAATACGTTGAGAAAATGAATTTGTTAGACATTAAATATATTATTATTAGAGATGTATAAATGGTTTACAATTATTATTATCTATTAGTTCGAGAGAAATACAAAATGGTGAAAAAAAAACTACAAAATGGCGATTGTTACTATTAACGATATGAGAATTTAGTTATAATTTTGCAATTTCAAAATGTGAGTTTTACAATTTTGAAAAAGAAAATATTAAATATGCTCATATACTGAATAATTTGTTTTATTTTATCAAAACTTTTCATACTATCCTTTTGTTCTTACCTATATTAAGGTAATTCCACAAAAAAAGTTTCGGTTGTTATCTCTGTGATAAGCAAGTGCTAATAAGCTACAAATAAGTGACAAAAATCTACGTAAAATGAATTTCTCGGCAAAGAGGGCAGGCGCGTGGGTTTATGCTCTGAAGTTCAAAAGGCTTAAAAAGACGTACATGTCTGGCGTTCATGAGATCTTAGTCCGTTATAATAAAATATGATACAAGAGAACTTAAAACAAAATAGTGCTTTTCATTTCCCTTCTGTTACGATACCAGGGGCCTTTTTTTTTTTTTTTTTTTTTTTTTTTTTTCGGGTGGGAAATCATCCAATGACTTCCCCCGCTCTGGGTGGAGCGGGGGGGCATGTCAGACTTGTACTGACTAAAACCCACCCATGTTCCTTCTATTGCCCTTTACGTTCCGGGGCCGCGGTATCTCTTTCGAACAACCCGCAACCCCGGATACCAGGGGCCTTAGTCTGTTATTACAATGGTGTCAGAATGGTCGATCACTGATCGCATAATGGTTGATTTTGACAAGTTTAGTATGTAGTAAATGTTCCTTGGACAACGGAAGCAGACAAAGCTTACGAAAAATGCAAGGAAAGCATGAAAAACGCAGTATTAACAGCGCATCCTTCCCGCAACGCATCACTAGCGCTCATGACCGACGCTAGTGCTACTTGCGTTGGTGGAGTTTTACAACAAAAATCCGGACGCAATTGGGAACCATTAGGATTTTTTTCACAAAAATTGAGCGAAACTCAACAAAAATATTCTACGTTTGACAGAGAGCTGTTAGGAATATACATGGCCGTCAAACATTTTCACAGATTAATCGAGGGAAGAGAATTTACAATATTTACGGATCACCGACCTTTGACATACGCATTCTCCCAAAAACCATCATCAAACGATACACTGCGACGGGTCCGGCAGTTAGATTTCATTTCACAATACAGTACCAACATCCAACACATAAACGGACGTGACAATATTACCGCCGATGCCTTATCTCGAATAGAGGAAATATACGTGCCATCACCTATCGATTACGCTGAATTGGAAAAATGTCAATCAACAGATAATGAACTAAGTAAATTACATGACAATAAAAGATTAAAATTCAAAAACATTACGCTTCCGGGTTCCACAATAAACATCACCTGCGACACGTCTACTGGAAAAAGCCGCCCCTACTTACCAAAGCATTTTCGCAAACAAATTTTCGATACCATTCATGGTATGAGCCATCCAGGAAAAAGAACTACGAGAAAAATGATAACCCAAAGGTATTTATGGCCGTATATGAACAAAGATATCAATAATTGGTGTAGATCATGTATAGCCTGCTAAAAATCAAAAATACAACGACATACGATATCACCTCCTGGTACATTTATGACAGCGCAACGTTTTGAACATTTACATATTGACATCGTCGGACCACTTCCGATTTCACAAGGGAAGAGATATTTAATCACAATCATAGATCGTTGTACGTCATGGCCCGAAATATTTCCGGTAGAAGATATAACTGCAGAAACAGTAGCCAAGACACTTTTCGAAGGATGGATTACTCGTTTTGGATGTCCATTGCGCATTACTACGGATCAAGGCCGACAGTTTGAATCAAGAATATTTGAGTCACTCTCACAATTTTTGGGAATACATAAAATTAGGACAACACCTTATCATCCGCAATCCAATGGAATGATAGAGAGATTTCATAGAACTTTAAAGGTAGCGTTAATGACAAGAGAATCCAACGAAAATTGGTTAAAAGAAATCCCAACAGTTTTACTCGGGTTGCGGAGTAGCTTGCGAGAAGACACAGGTTATAGTTCAGCAGAGATGACATATGGAACGCCAATACGACTCCCTGGAGGATTTTTTGAGTCATCAGCAGCACAGTTATCAACGTACGAAGAATTTGTAAAACAAATTCAAAAGGACATCACACAAATGACATCAATTCCGAAAAGAAAAAACCATAACCAAGCTATATTTGTGCATCCCGAACTCAAAGAATGCTCACACGTATTTGTTCGGTGTGATAGAATTAAGAAAGCCCTGACACCGCCGTATGAAGGACCCTACCCAGTAATTAGTAAAACAAATAAAACATTTTGCATTAGAATTAGGGATAAAGAGACAGTGATATCAATTGATAGATTGAAACCAGCATTCATGATCAATGACGAATCAAACTACGTGCCAGATTCAAAGGATTGCGACAGACATTCACACACGTACACTACACGATCGGGACGTAAAGTAAAGCCAGTAGTACGTCTATAAAAAATCGCTGATAGAAGCAAGCTATTCGTATATATATTAACATAGATCTTAACATATACCATTAATTCACAACTACTCGTGACAACAAGACATCTAAAATGGGAAATCAAAGTTCTAAGGACCAGATAACATACAATACGGACAGTTGCCTCAATCAAAACGAAGCGGACAAACTCCGTAACCTGATCCAGGAGGACTTACGGTGGACAAGAAATGTTGCAATGGGACAGATTATTTTAACAATCGGTGCGATCCTAATTTACGGCATAATGAAAACACTGGACAGAAGAATGAAGAGTTTAACGGAAAAAAATAATAAACACTCGTGCAACAGCTAAGTCAAAATTACAGACGTCAGCAAATCACACCACAACAGGCGTCATCAAATTCCACCGCGTACAATAGCATTATTATTTATATACATCAGCAAATAACTAGTAAGGTCTAGATCAAATTTATATTGTAAACACTATTACCATAATATTTTTTTTTTTTTTTAAAGGGGGGTGTACTGTTACAGTACAATATCTTTGTGCTGTATCTACAATCTACATCGCAATCTTATGTTCTTTATCGCACGTGATGATGAGATGCACCTTTGGATAATTATAACCAGACTATACTACATCTTTTGTCTCATTTATACCTAATCATATACTGCCAAGAAGTTTGCCAAAGGTGCATCTTATATACTAATGACTTCGTGTTGATAACAGATAGTAGAAACATTTAATAGATATTGAACGTGCGATAAAGAACATAAGATTGCGATGTAGATTGTAGATACAGCACAAAGATATTGTACTGTAACAGTACACCCCCCTTTAAAAAAAAAAAAAATATTATGGTAATAGTGTTTACAATATAAATTTGATCTAGACCTTACTAGTTATTTGCTGATGTATATAAATAATAATGCTATTGTACGCGGTGGAATTTGATGACGCCTGTTGTGGTGTGATTTGCTGACGTCTGTAATTTTGACTTAGCTGTTGCACGAGTGTTTATTATTTTTTTCCGTTAAACTCTTCATTCTTCTGTCCAGTGTTTTCATTATGCCGTAAATTAGGATCGCACCGATTGTTAAAATAATCTGTCCTATTGCAACATTTCTTGTCCACCGTAAGTCCTCCTGGATCAGGTTACGGAGTTTGTCCGCTTCGTTTTGATTGAGGCAACTGTCCGTATTGTATGTTATCTGGTCCTTAGAACTTTGATTTCCCATTTTAGATGTATTGTTGTCACGAGTAGTTGTGAATTAATGGTATATGTTAAGATCTATGTTAATATATATACGAATAGCTTGCTTCTATCAGCGATTTTTTATAGACGTACTACTGGCTTTACTTTACGTCCCGATCGTGTAGTGTACGTGTGTGAATGTCTGTCGCAATCCTTTGAATCTGGCACGTAGTTTGATTCGTCATTGATCATGAATGCTGGTTTCAATCTATCAATTGATATCACTGTCTCTTTATCCCTAATTCTAATGCAAAATGTTTTATCTGTTTTACTAATTACTGGGTAGGGTCCTTCATACGGCGGTGTCAGGGCTTTCTTAATTCTATCACACCGAACAAATACGTGTGAGCATTCTTTGAGTTCGGGATGCACAAATATAGCTTGGTTATGGTTTTTTCTTTTCGGAATTGATGTCATTTGTGTGATGTCCTTTTGAATTTGTTTTACAAATTCTTCGTACGTTGATAACTGTGCTGCTGATGACTCAAAAAATCCTCCAGGGAGTCGTATTGGCGTTCCATATGTCATCTCTGCTGAACTATAACCTGTGTCTTCTCGCAAGCTACTCCGCAACCCGAGTAAAACTGTTGGGATTTCTTTTAACCAATTTTCGTTGGATTCTCTTGTCATTAACGCTACCTTTAAAGTTCTATGAAATCTCTCTATCATTCCATTGGATTGCGGATGATAAGGTGTTGTCCTAATTTTATGTATTCCCAAAAATTGTGAGAGTGACTCAAATATTCTTGATTCAAACTGTCGGCCTTGATCCGTAGTAATGCGCAATGGACATCCAAAACGAGTAATCCATCCTTCGAAAAGTGTCTTGGCTACTGTTTCTGCAGTTATATCTTCTACCGGAAATATTTCGGGCCATGACGTACAACGATCTATGATTGTGATTAAATATCTCTTCCCTTGTGAAATCGGAAGTGGTCCGACGATGTCAATATGTAAATGTTCAAAACGTTGCGCTGTCATAAATGTACCAGGAGGTGATATCGTATGTCGTTGTATTTTTGATTTTTGGCAGGCTATACATGATCTACACCAATTATTGATATCTTTGTTCATATACGGCCATAAATACCTTTGGGTTATCATTTTTCTCGTAGTTCTTTTTCCTGGATGGCTCATACCATGAATGGTATCGAAAATTTGTTTGCGAAAATGCTTTGGTAAGTAGGGGCGGCTTTTTCCAGTTGACGTGTCGCAGGTGATGTTTATTGTGGAACCCGGAAGCGTAATGTTTTTGAATTTTAATCTTTTATTGTCATGTAATTTACTTAGTTCATTATCTGTTGATTGACATTTTTCCAATTCAGCGTAATCGATAGGTGATGGCACGTATATTTCCTCTATTCGAGATAAGGCATCGGCGGTAATATTGTCACGTCCGTTTATGTGTTGGATGTTGGTACTGTATTGTGAAATGAAATCTAACTGCCGGACCCGTCGCGGTGTATCGTTGACCCCTGGACAGTAGAAATGAGACAAAAGTAACATAAATATAATAAGTTTTATTTTTGTGTTTTTTCCATCCGACTACCAGTATATCGGTCAGAAAAGGGATACAGTCTCTTGTCAGACATGAGGGTGTGTGTTGCGTTCATTATGAAGTCCATGTTCGAGTGGGAAGCTATGTAGGAGAACACCGCTGGATAGCGTTCTGTTCCGCAACTGAAATAGAGCAAAAACCGATGTGTGTGACATATTCATTATTGACTAGCTGGCGCCCGCGGCTTCGCCCATGTGATATCGAAACAAGATATCGTATGTGTTATTCCAGACTATAATCTACCTCTGTGCCAAATTTCATCAAGATCCGTTCAGCCTATTCGACGTGAAAGAGTAACAAACATTTATCCTCACAAACATTCGCATTTACAATATTATAAGTTCATAAAAAACGTATCCTATGTGTTATTCCAGACTATAATCTACCTCTGTGCCAAATTTCATTAAGATCCGTTCAGCCGTTTTGACGTGAAAGAGTAACAAACATCCATACATCCATCCTCACAATCGTTCGCATTTATTATATTAGTAGGATTTAATTCTTCTCTAAAATCTTGTAATCTAGTCCTTTTTTTGTGGACGGGAATCATCAAATAACTTGGAGAATAACGAATAACGTGGAGCGGCGTGGAGTGCCAGATTTTTACTGACCCACCCACCCATGTTCCTTTGCCCTTTTAAGTTCCGGGGCCGCGGTATCTCAAGCGAACAACCCGCAACCCGCAAACTATGGTCCTAGTTTATCATTTTTGACTTCTGAAGTTACGGTACGCCATTTTGATAGGAGGTTTTATTTATGCTTTTATTGGGTTTCTTTATGTTATTATTGATGCTCTAGCTAGTTGAGATGAGACAATCATTTAATGGATTATTTTGAAAGAGGAGCTCGTGGCTAAATAATAGCAGCCGCTCAGGTCGATCTTTAGTTTAAGCCGCGCTTGCCGAGGTTGGTCTGTGGATGGGTGACCACCCGTTACATACCGAGTTTCCTCCGTGCCTCGGTCCCGGCTGTCATTTGTAGATCTTTGACAGTCGTTACAGATAGTCAGTGTTCCGAAAGTCTGACAACCAATCTTACCAAGGGGTATCGCATTACCCGGTACTAACTGGGTTGTGGAGGTCAGATAGGCAGTCGCTCCATGTATAATATTGATATTCAGCTGCATCCGGTTAGACTGGAAGCCGACCGCAACATAGTTGGGAAAAGGCTAGGCCGATGGATGGATTTAATGGATTATTTTATAAACCTTTTTAAAAATAAAATCGTATAAAATCTGGTTCTTCAAACCACGGCATGCTTATTGCAGTGGCAGGACGATAAAATACTGGGCTGCATGCAGCGGGTTTGATCAATAATAATAATTTGAAAAATAAGTTTATAAACGCACCCACGATACGGGAGAAATTCGTAACGTGGTGAAACGTTTTTTTAAAAACAAGCTGACAGACAGGTGTGTTGCTGGGGGGTTAATTCCGCCACTTGTTCCCAGCTAAAACACCCTACTTTCCTAGTATTTAAACCTCCGCACAATTTCCTAAGGTTTTAACTTTCCTAATACTTTTCAAATAATTACAAAAATTCTGCCAGTTCAATCGGTTGAAGCAGAAAATATATAAACATCATCTGCCTAGCCTTTTCCCAACTATGTTGGGGTCGGCTTCCAGTATAGCCGGATGCAGCTGAATATCAGTATTTTACATGGAGCGACTGCCTATCTGACCTCCCTTGGTAAGACTGGCTGTCAGACTTTCGGAACACTGACTACCTGTAACGACTGTCAAAGATCTACAAATGACAACCGGGACCAACGGCTTAACGTGCTTTCCGAGGCACGGAGGAAACTCGGTATGTAACGGGTGGTCACCCATCCACAGACCAACCTAGGCAAGAGCGGCTTTACCTAAAGATCGACCCGAACGGCTGCTATTATTTAGCCACGAGCTCCAGAAAATATATAAACGACACAAAAAAATCTGAGGAGTTTAATAAAGTGTGACCCTGCTCCCGATACCGGCGGAAACATATTTTTTTATATGTTATATATAAAACTATCGTGTCACTGTTTAAGGTCTGAGAAGCGGTCATAATCAATTTTATTTTATCATACCCTTAAGTTGTAATGGTGAAACAGCTGGGAACGGTTAGTATATATTTAATAAATAAAAAAATATAAAGTCTAAGTGAAAAAAAAAAAAGTTAAAGTAAAATATTACTTACAGTTTCCTAATCCCCCACGATGCGAGTCCCCACAGAATACCGTCACTGACTGCTGGGGCCCCAGTATCCCGCTGAAATTAAAAAAAATATAAAATATTTTTTTAACTGCAGGTTTTCCCATCTCTTTTGCCTACATTCAAAAAGAAAATACCAGGATACTAATAAGGTTAGGAGCTGGCTTGCATATCTGTGTGAGTAATTTGAAATCCTTTGTGACAATGGCGTTTTTCTCAAAGATACCATTAGTTCAGTTCATTCAGCGAAGCTATTCGTAATTCTTGACTTAAACAGTGCAAGTAGCTGTGTTACGGGAGACTTAAAAATATTACCTTGATAACGTTGATCTGATATTTTTAGATGAGTACGATTGGATATCTAAATCTAACGAAAAGTTACTAAATTTTCGTTAAGCCTCTTCATCACTGCAATTTCCGGGGCTGCGGGTTGTTAGTTCGAAAGAGATACCATGACCCCAGAACACAAAAGGTAAAAGAACAACTTGGATCGGTTTTAGTCAGTACACTTCCTCCCGCTCCCCCCAGAGCGAGAAACAACAAAAACATTGTAATTTACCAAGATTTCCGCCTTCCATATTTAGCTAAATACTAGCTTTGCCCGTGGTTTCGCTCACGTTAAATATGGGGTAACACAGTTTCCCTTTTTTGATTTGCAGGTACCTGCTACCAGTAGTTTTTGCCCTTGCACCTTAATTATTTATTGTATTTTTCTTCCCCCTTTCCCTTCCCTTCCCTTTTCATTCCCTTTCTCCCTCACTTCTCAGTTTAAAAAAAAATAATTATTAGCCTATGTCCGTCTCCAGGGTCCCAACTATCTCTGTACCAGAATTCATCAAAATAGGTTTCGCTATTTAGGCGTGAAGACGTAACAAACAAACTCGCTTTTGCTTCAATAATATTGGTAAGGATTAAAGTAATCTTTTCCACCTGTTTGGAGTTGAGTACTAGGATACTAACAGTGCAAGGAGCTTGCCGGCCGCTCTGCGCTAAGCAGATAAAGTTATCTGTGACGATGACGCTGAACCTCATTGTTATGTTGTTGCATTTTTGCCGGTCTATCACCCGAGCGTGGTATACTTGTAGCGTCGTTGAGTCGTGAGTGTCGTAAACGCCATCACGCTGTTTAAGAAAGACAGTAAAATGGTTACTACTAAAATATATTTAGTATTATTTTCAAAGTTATCAACCTCTACTAGAAGCTTCAGTTACATTCAGTTGCATTTTATTATCTCGATATCTTCTTCCTTTCCTTGTCCCATTTAGGATCGGCGGAACACGTTTTCTTCTTCCATTCGCCCCCCTTCAAGTCATACCGTACACAATCCACCCATCTTTTTTTGACCTGCCTCTCCCTCTTCATCCATCAATATTCATATCTATAAGGCAATTCGTGCAGTTAGGGCACGTAGGGCAGGCAGGACACGTAGGGCACCTAGGGCAGGTAAGCATGTATGCCAGCGTAGGACAGATAGGGCTGGTAGGGCAGGTCAGGCATGTAGGGCATTTAGAACAGGAGGGCAGGTAGGACAAGTGAGGCAGTTAGGACAGGCAGGACACTTAGGGCAGGCAGGGCACGTAGGGCACGTAGGGCATGTTAGGCAGACAAGGCAGGTAGAGTTGGTAGGGTAGGTAGGTAGAAGTCTAAATTTATGAAGTCCATTGAACTAGTTAATGCCTCCGCCGCACATTCTCATTGCAAAGAAAAATAAATGTCTTAAGTTTATATTTTCATGGACGAGTTTCTTCACGAAGAACCGCGTTTAAATAATAAAGCCTCTTTCTTCAATAGTTGGTTTCAATAGAAATTCACGAATCATTCATACTACAATCTAGTGGGCCTTCGTCTAGTAACAAAACGATTCCAATAAATAAAGTGACTTGGCCATCAACTGGGCTAAAACAAGTAGATGCATAGAACATACCCTCTCGGCTCCCCAGCTGGTGATCCAAGCATCGTCGAACGCTGGTAACATCACTCTATTCGGGAGATCTACACCATGAACTTCATTTGAAAACCTGGATATCCGATTATTTTAAGCATGTATTAGATTGACCATTAATCGGCCCAGCGTACTAAAGATTTCGTACCACCAACACCATCTTTTACATTATTCACCATAAGGAGGTCGCAATAATAAAAAACCGGCCAAGTGCGAGTCGGACTCGTGGACGAAGGGTTCTGTACAAACTTACGACATAAACGATCATTTCTTTTGATTGCGTAGACTTTGAGGGTTGATTTTTCACAGTTCTAAGGGACCAAAAACTTGAGTATATTTCATTTCTCGATACCTCCACGCGTTGCCGAGATAAAATGTCTTGACAGATAGATAGACGGAAATATTGTGAAACCATATAACGCTTCCTTACCTCAAAAGGAAAACACGGCAAAAATACAAATACAGGAAAGTTAAGTGAATGTTTAATTTGGCTACATAATACGGGTAAAAGATACAGACCCAGACAGGGTCCTCTAGACGCCGTAAAGAACGTAGATGTACGATGGATCTTTTTGGGCTTTAATATCATTGACAGGGACATTTTTCTAATGAAGTTACAAGATGGCGTCATACGTACCGAACAATACAACCGTCGAAAGATTGGCCTTCCTTACGACCTTGACTTACTTGATATTCTGGCTAAGTAGTATGAGCGCAACGTCATTGTCAGGGTTCTTCCGCAGCCCCCAGTTGGGGTGCTTCATGACCTCTTGTATGCCTACCAACTGACCTCCGCGGTCCGAATGACGGGAACCAACCCTGACTTCCATCCGAGAGATGCGTGTGGCTCTAGAAGATGATCACACATCACAGATGATTTTGAAGTTTTTTTTTCTCTTAAGACCAGGGAATAATGACAGGGAGGATTTGTACCCAGCAGCGGGTGAAATAAGGATAATGATGATTGTTCCTTTTTCTGGACACCGTGGGGCGTTTGATGCAACCTGTGGTTTAATTCTGTCACAATCAATATATCACACTATATAAACAGTCACTTACGGGATATCTTCAGTTTAATCGGGAGGTTGGTTTCAAATTGTCAAGTACTTGGAATCTAGTGCTAAGTATGCTCAAAAGCAATTATTGAGTAATCAACTGACATCAATCTTATTAAACTGGCTGATCAGCTCGACTTTTAGTATAACTAAATCAACGCTTGCTAATAATTATATTGCCAATTAAGCCTAAAGATTACTGACTAAATGCGTTATATACCTGACCGTTGGTTGCAGAATGTAGGTTTGCCTTACAAGCAGAAGTTGGTGTCTTTAAATGTGTGTAAAGTTACTCACTTCCAAAGACAATTAGCCGTCGTTATCGCCATGCGTGGGCTCAGCAGTGCCCCGGAGCACCAGTGCTGGTCATTCTTCTGTATGGATATCACATAAGGGTAGTCTTCTATCATTGCTTCTCTCGCGGCTGTCAGCCGGCGTGTCTCTAAAAAGGAAGGGAATAAGTCAAAATAAAACCGAAAATATCTTTCAACACTTTATTCATTATTGCTTATTACTTTGGGTTCTTTTTTTTAATGGTTGGCTGAGCTGGTCTACCTTTTGGAGCCTTCCCTGCCCTTGCGTGCTTCGACTTGTTTTTTTTATTCATTTTGGCTTTTAGATTTTGTTTTTTTTTGTTTTTCTTCTTATTTGTCTTCGATTTTCGATTTCTTTTGAGGTTTTTATTTCTTTTTGCGTTTTTGCCATTTGGTTTTGGTCTGAACGCTGTAGTTGTTCGTTTCGGTTTATGGTCCACCCAAGCGTTGTTCTTTTTCTGTTTTGCTTTAGCTTTGGTTTTTCCTTTACGTGCCGCTGCGTTCTTTTTTGGCGATGTAGCGCCTGATCGCTCGACCTCTTTTTTAACTGCAGGCTTTTCTGTAATGATATTTATTGTTGCAGTGCTTTTAGATTCTTCTTCAACTTTTTTGGGCGAACTTGACGTTTCCGCAGTCGTTGCTTCTTTATTGCCTGTAGCAGCCGCCGTCATTACTGGTATAGTTTCTTTTTTTACTTCTACTGGTATAGTTTCTTTTTTTACTTCTACTGGTATAGTTTCTTTTTTTACTTCTACTGGTATAGTTTCTTTTTTTACTTCTACTGCTTTTGTTTCCACCTTATTTTCATCTTTTTCAGCTGAAGGTACAATCGATACATCAGCAGATCTTTTATTTCTTAATAACGACCAAGGATATTCGGGTAATACTTTCTTCACCCTGGATTTTTGGTCGATACCCTGGTCGATGGGGAAGTACGGGCTATCGGGAACACCCGCCTTGATCATCTGTGGGTTGGACCCCACACTTTGAAACGCAGTGTACGATCCAGTCGCTGATGACACTGGTAACGGAGAAATCCTAACCTTTTCATATTTTGCGGAGTTTATTAAAATCTTTCCGTTTTCGTAAGTCTTGTATTTCTTGGGATAGATCTTCTCATCAGGTTTGATCCCCAGGGATAGAGCGTAGCTTAAGCCAACAGTGAATATTACAAGCAGTGCCTTCATGACTAAGGCTTGCTGCCGACGCAAAAGCAATCACAGTAGTGTATATGACGTTTTTATTGCTTTCCGGTTGGTGTTGTGAAATTGTATTAAAAAAAACGATTGATATTTTTATTGATTATAAAAAAACTGGTTTAGTTTTTGAGTTATCGGTATTTGTTAGGTACTTGTAGCCATTTGGAGATTATTTTCGGTTATTTACATTTGCAATAAAGTTAATATTTTAAACATGTTTATTATATTTTATCATCATTTAAATTTATTGACATGAAACTTATTGCTAGGGTTCTAAAAGAAGGGTCCGATATTCGATCACACAAAATCCTAAATCGCGATGATATCGTTAGCTCATAAAACAAAAGCTCAATTCGTGTTAATGTTACCATTAAATTTGCATTGTCACACTTCTATTCTCCCTCTAAACCCCCTCCCATCTTGATTAATCTAGATTTTATTCTGACCTGTCCCCGTTTGAACCTCAGATCAAATCATTTATTTGCAACAAATTAGGGTTACATTATTATAAATACAGATGGAGAAATAGAAGTGAGCCATGCACATTCTGCCTCAAGTAATTCAAAGGCCCATACTCTGCAGAGGGACCTGCTAGAGCCCCCGCCTGCCGGGGTTGAGGGATGTTCGAAACGGATACCGCGGCCCCGGAACAACAAGGGCAATAGAAGAAACATGGGTGGGTTTTACTCAGTACAAGTCTGACAATCCCCCCCGCTCCGCACAGAGCGGGGGAAGTTATTTGATGATTTCCCATCCGCAAAAAATGGCCCATGTGGTAAAACTATTTCGTAGCAAGTTAATTTTACGACTGCTTTAATTTAAAAAAAAAACAACAATCCTTCACGCTAGCACCGTTGATTAAACTAGCACTACTTGTTCATTCATCGTTACTCATTCATAGTAACACTTACTCAAAACGGGTTGGCTCTTTGGCAGACGTGTACCCTCATCTGCCTAATCTTTACCAAAACATGTTGGGGCTTCCAATCATGGAACATCTGCTTATCTGACATCCACAACCCTGTTATGTTTAAATTCAAAGTAAGGGCAAATTTGTCCGGGGTTGCGGGTTGTTCGAATAAGATACCGCGGGCTCGGAACATAAAGGGCAATAGAAGGAACATGGGTGGGTTTTACTCAGTACAAGTCTGACACTACCCCCCGCTTCGCCCACAGCGGGGAAGTTATTTGGTAATTCCGATCCGCAAAAAAAAATCTATTCAGTCAATTAGAAATAAATGCTTTGAGTTTGTTCGCAATTTAAATAAAGTGCGTTCAATTTAATTAGTGAAATTTGCTCGTAGTTGCCTAGTCCCTCGGAGCTATTTTCTTATAAGTAGCGAGCTGTACGGCTAGTTGGTGCAGAATGAGCTTGCCAGCCGGTCCCTCGTCAGTGGGTATGGCTTTAGACAGTCTGACTACCCTGCCACATTCACGGACGAAGTACTCCAGTTCGTTTTCAAGTTGACGGCCGTCACCTAAAAATTAAAGTAGCTATTAATAAGATTGTCTACTTAAAGGCCATTAAAGATCAGTTTTGAACACCGATTGCATAAAAACTTTTTATCGAATAAGAAGAATTCAAATGATTTTTCAATACTTCCTCGAAAACTAGCTCTTATTGCACTAAATCATAGTTTCAAATTGACAAAAAAGTCCCAATGAATCACAATGTCCCAATGTTCGACAAAAGTAGATAATTTCTCCGTAAGTGTATTTAAAAACGTCGTTTGGAAAAGGAAACTTTGTCACTGCTGTTCTCGGCTCTATTGCATCCTCGCCTGGCGGTTGGGGCGTTAAATCCGCCTCGGCCGCAATGACAAAGTTTCCTCACTCGAATCCAAATGTCAAAAATCAAAATTTTTCGAGGTGATATTCTTTTTTGAACAGTTGAAAACCGGCATGGAAATTGTTGAATTGATATATTATATGTTTATATGAATTTCGATTTTTAGTTTTTTTTTTAAACTTTGCCCCTCTCTAGGAATTTCTCCTGTATCCTCCTGGGTCGTACAAACATTTAAACTCACATACACAAACAGCCAGACCCGGAACAACTATCTGTAGGACATACAAATATGTGTTCCGTGCGAGGATCGAACCCGCGACACGCATCGCAGCAGTCGATCGCACAGCCATTGCGCCAACCGTGTTCTTTAAGTAGTTAACTTATGCCAATCACTTTCAGCAGCACTGCAGCTTTTTCAGGCTAATGAAAAGTTAAGGTATATGCAGCTGATAAACAGTCTAATTTAAAAATGACAATTTGTTGTTAAAAGCATTATTTTATAAATAATATTTAATAGTTAAGTTCATTTATGAATATTTATGAAATACTGTTGAAACGCAATTGAATTTTTCATTAAAAAGAAGATTCGTACATTCGCCTCCTTATATTTAAAATTAAATCATGGCCGCCGGATTTTAACAGTTGTGTATCTGTGGCTAAATTAGAAAAAATTAAAGCCGTTACGATAAATGACCAAAAAGGACGCTTGTGAAATAAATACTTTGAATGTTGAACAAAATGGTAGTGTAAAAGCAGCATTTTCGAGGAAATATATTGGAAAAACTTATTTTGACCTTAATTAATCTTATTTCTAAGTGTCAAACCCAATAAGACACTGTCAAAGTTTTAATATTAGTATATGTAGTTATAGAAATAAAATTGAGTACTTATTTGAAAAGAAAACCGTAAGTACTCGAAATGGTTCCAGCATAATAGGCTAGTTTCCAAAACAAAAATGGATAAGTTCGTCTTTTAGATATTTCAAATATAAGGGACATGTATTCTTTTATTAGTAAATTAGACCAAAAAATTACAAAGATATAGCCTATTAAAGTTACGTGAAACGCCACGCGTTGCTGCATTTTTTCGCAACAAGTGTATATCTTTGTCATTTTTGGTCTAATAGTCTAGTCAACAAGTGCTTTTTTAGTCAAAACTTTTTAAAAGGCTCGGAAAAATATGGTTGAGGGCTCATTCGATTCGGGATCGAATCTAGAAAGTTTTTGAAAAAATTCAAGACCCGCTCGAAAAAATTGCAAAAGTTATTAACAAATTAGTAAACAAAAAAAAAGGGGTTTAGTTTTTTTGGTATATCTCGAAAACTATTTGATATATTTTGATTTTGAAAAAAGATTCAAAAAGAGGAGGAAATTTCCTAAAAGAAACTCCCAACTCGCGAAATTGTAGGACCAATATTAAAAATTTTACAGGGAGCTGAAAATACGCCTGAAAACGGGTACTCGGGTTTCCGCAAGCCACGCCCCCTTCGAGCGCTTTAATGAAAAATATTATTTAAACATATTAAATGTTGATATTAAAATTTGAAAAAATTCAGACATGTACAAGACAAATTAAGGAATGAAATGCCGTAGAAAAAATATTTTTATCGCGATTTTATAAAATGTTATCCATAATTTAATTAACAATTTCTTCCGACTGGGCTATAAACATTGCAAGTTGCATAATTGTTAAACCAGAAATCTCAATTTTTTTTCCTCTCGTGGAGCTATTCTTCAAATATTAAAGAAAGGATTTCCGTTGAGTAAATTAAAAAATTGTTAATTTTCGATTTGTTATTAACAAATTACCTAGGCGGCAAATTAAATATTTAAATAAATGTTACAAGAATTATTTTTTTTCCAATGTCGATGATCATTCGTTTTTCTATCAATAAAAGCTACCTAAAAATATTTTTTTATAAATTTTAATTCTTTTTGTTTATAAAATTGTTATAAACAAATAGATTATTTATAAGATAATTGATTTTTTTTTTTGAAAATAGATTCCTCGTAAAAAATTATGAATTTTAAGATAAAAAACGATGCTTAAAAAAATTTTTTATTGCTAAAAAACCGTTTTGTTAATTAATAATTTTTTTTTACCACTTGTTAATAATATTAAGGCACGCTTTTTTTTAAAATATCATTATTTATTATCCTCCTTAATAATCAAAAAAAAAATTCGTTTTTTTATAAATTTTCATTGTTTATTAAATAAACAATTTGTTATAAACAATTAATTTTTCTTTGTATAATTTTTTTAGAACTCTTTACACTAAAATAAAACCGACCAATTACCTTTTTGCGAAAAAAAAAATTAATTCGAAAATAAATATAAATATTTTTTTTTTTTTTTAATAAACAATGAAAATTTATAAAAAAACGAAATTTTTTTTTTGATTATTAAGGAGGATAATAAATAATGATATTTAAAAAAAAAGCGTACCTTAATATTATTAACAAGTGGTAAAAAAAATTGTTAATTAACAAAACGGTTTTTTAGCAATAAAATTTTTTTTTTAAGGATCGTTTTTTTTCTTAAAATTCATAATTTTTTACGAGGAATCTATTTTCAAAAAAAAAATTCAATTATCTTATAAATAATCTATTTGTTTATAACAATTTTATAAACAAAAAGAATTTAAATTTATAAAAAAATATTTTTAGGTAGCTTTTATTGATAGAAAAACGAATGATCATCGACATTGGAAAAAAAAATAATTCTTGTAGTATTTATTTAAATATTTAATTTGCCGCCTAGGTAATTTGTTAATAACAAATCGAAAATTAACAATTTTTTAATTTACTCAACGGAAATCCTTTCTTTAATCTTTGAAGAATAGCTCCACGAGAGGAAAAAAAATTGAGATTTCTGGTTTAACAATTATGCAACTTGCAATGTTTATAGCCCAGTCGGAAGAAATTGTTAATTAGTTTATGGATAACATTTTATAAAATCGCGATAAAAATATGTTTTCTACGGTATTTCATTCTTTAATTTGTCCTGTACATGTCTGAATTTTTTCAAATTTTAATATCAACATTTAATATGTTTAAATAATATTTTTCATTAAAGCGCTCGAAGGGGGCGTGGTTTGCGGAAACCCGAGTACCCGTTTTCAGGCGTATTTTCAGCTCCCTGTAATTTTTTTAATATTGGTCCTACAATTTCGCGAGTAGGGAGTTTTTTTTAGGAAATTTTCTCCTCTTTTTGAATCTTTTTTCAAAATCAAAATATATCAAATAGTTTTTGAGATATACCAAAAAAAATAAACCCCTTTTTTTTTGTTTACTAATTTGTTAATAACTTTTGCAATTTTTTCGAGCGGGTCTTGAATTTTTTCAAAAACTTTCTAGATTCGATCCCGAATCGAATGAGCCCTCAACCATATTTTTCCGAGTTTTTTAAAAAGTTTTGACTAAAAAAGCACTTGTTGACTAGACTATAATCCTTACTAATATTATAAAAGCGAAATTGAGTTTGTTTGTTTATTTGTTATATCTTCACGCCTAAATGGCTAAACCGATTTTGATGAATTTTGGTACACAGTTAGTTGGAACCCTGGAGACGGACATAGATTAAAACAAGCGAGAAAAGGGTGAGTAAAAGAAAATAAAAGGAGAGAGGAAAATATTTTTTTCGATCATCATCAGAGAAATGAGGGAGAAAGAGGGAAGAAAAGGGAAAACTTAGCTTTGCTATTACAATAAATCAGGCGCAGGGGCAAAAGTACAGGTAGCAGGTATCTGCAAATCAGGAAAGGGAACCCCAAACCATGGGGAACCAGGAACCATGTTACTCCAAATTTATCGCGAGCGAAGCCGCGGGCAAAAGCTAGTTTACAAATAACAAGTTAAAAAACAGGTGTCCCTTATTTTTGAATAATCTAAATGACGAACTAAATAGAATGTAATTACTTTGACCCTGGAAACTACCCTATTATAAAGAGTTGCTCACCTTGTCCAAGTCTAGAAGACGGCGGTTGCAGACATTTGTTAGCAAGCCTGGCGAGTTGAGACCTTTCAGAACTGAACGCTTCGTCCAGGTCAAATAGCTCCAAAGGAGGTGGAGGTGGCTCTCTGAATGTTGGAGCGAAAACCTTGAACAACGGGCATATAAGGTTTAAACTTTGCCTGAGGATTTCGTTAACTCAGACAATGGGTGTACAAGTACATATCCTTCCCATCATTGCAATATTTTTTTTTGTCTAGATCCTCGAATAAAGGGTTATGGAGATATCAGGGATCAAAGTTTCAACATTTTCAAAAATAAGTTTTTTTTGTTAAATAAAAGTTTGAATGTTTAAACTTTACTTTAATTAGCGTTGATCTCTATGGAGAAGAGTAGGCAAGAAACTCCATGGACATTCACCAGCGACTCAAAGTTTTGAGTGTGTAACATTGATTTCTACCGTAAAACTGAATTTTTGAGTACATAAAGAATAAGCCAACAATTTATTTTTTTAGTTTCTATATTTACAGTGCAGTTGATAAACCAGTTGATTGGAATCATAAGATAAGTCATGTAGTTGCCAAAGATGTCATAATGATGATTTTCTGATTTAAAGTAAATTGATTCGGTTCAAATAAATTGGCAACGATTTGAAAAACCATCCTTGTGGACCAAGACTATTACTAGTAAAAAAAAGATTCACGACATCTTATTGACGTATTGTAAACAAATCCTAGTATTGTTATAGAAACTATAAAGCTGACACAACTTACTGCTAACTGTAGCGGCGGAAATGGTGTTTCGAATTGTGGTGCAATTAACCGGAGAGGTTCATGTTTAACTCCTAAAGCGTCACACAGTCCTAGTACTTCTGGCACTGAAATAAGAAATTGAATACCGTTATCGTTTTTATAAACACAACTTCTACGTAAGCATGCATAACTTTATGCATTTTATATTTAATCATAAGGGTACTTTTCGTAAAGAATCTTATATCTTTTATCGTTCATTCAACCTCAAACAACGCCTTGCTTGAATTGCGGAGCGGGGTAGGGTGTCATACTATGCTGACTAAAACCCACCCATGTTCCTTCTTTTCCCCTTTTTATGTTCCGGGACCGCGGTATCTCTTTCGAACAACTCGAAACCAGCTCAAGACACATCAAATCAATACTCTTGGAAGCTTAACATTATAAAGTACTAGGTTTTACCCGCGATTCGCTCGCGTTAAATTTGGGGTAAGACAGTTCCCCTTTCCTGATTTGCAGGTACCAGTTACCTGTAGTTTTTGCCCTGGCGCCTTATTGATTGTAATTCTTCCCTCTTTGTCCCTCATATCTCACTTTAAAAAAAATTGCCTATGTCCGTCTCTAGGGTCCCAACTATCTCTGTACCAAAATTCATCAAAATCGGTTTGCCATTTAGGCGTGAACACGTAACAAACAAACTCACTTTCGCTTTTATAATATTAGTAAGGATTCTTTTCATGGTATTGTATCAAACCTGGGGTTTATACACCACCAGACCATGACATAATGCACACGGCTTGTAATGCTACGTATTACCATTAGGTAACATGACTTTGTTATACTAGTTCGTCTTTCGGTATGCTGACTTAAGTTAGGTTATGTTCCTCAAATACTCACACTGAGCCAGGTTCAGAGAGAACAGGCGCCACGTGAACAACGCGTGCGGGTGGAGGGGAGTGAGACGTGGCGGGGGTGCAGTGGCGGGCTCCGGCAGCGGGATGCTGCTCAGCCACATCATGTCGCCTAGAGTTCTGTACTCGTTGATCTGGAAAGAGAAGAAGATGAGTCCCGTAGTGTAGCATTCTGTAGCAACCTGGAATCTGGGTTACCTGTAACATGGGTATAATGGGACTTTAACAGAACTACAGAAATGTGGGTACGTACTGTTCACAATCCCAATCCACCTTCAGCTTACAACAAGTATGTTTTTGTTATAAGCGCCATGTTTTTCGACAAAAGATACGATTAATAAGTATGTTATTATTAATAATAATTTCAGTGTAATTAGGTACTAATTGTATATTATTAAACGTTGTCCCACACTAGGAATTTCTCCTGTATCGTGTTTACAAACATTTTAACGCACAATACACAAAAAGCTAGACCCGAAACAACTGCCTGTAGATCATACAAATATTTGTTCCGTTCCGGGATCGAACCCGCAGCTAGCAGCGCTGCAGTCCAGTAGCAGCGTACCTTAAGATCGACCGACCGACCGTTTGCTCACCACATCCGACATTATTCAACTACGCCGTTGGCTGGGTATTGCTAAATATTAAATAATATATATGCTAACTATAAATATTTGACGACACGGTTGGCGCAGTGGTTGTGTGATCGACTGCCGCGCTGCGTGTCGCGGGTTCGATCCCCGCAGGGAACAAATATTTGTATGACCTACAGGTAGTTGTTCCGGGTTTGGCTATTTGTATATATGAGTTTCAATGTTTGTAAACGCACCCACGATACAGGAGAAATTCTTAGTGTGGGGCATAGATATTCTAAAAAAAAAAAGTAGCAAAATACAATAGTTTGTAAAAAAAATCTACATCATCAAAAATGCCTTTAGGAAGCACTTGAGGCAAAAACTAGTGACGGTGTGTAGTTGATCATTATACTGGGATTATCTCTTACATCAGGATCCTCAACATCAACTGGGTTGAGGTGCAGGTCGGCCATTCCTCCGAGGTAGTTGAATATCATCTCCCTGATGAGGTCGTTGCACTCGCTTTCGAGGTACTGGTCTGCAAAGAAGTGGCCCGACCCTATGACGAAGAGTTTACCTGAGAACGAGAATAATAAAATTACATTTTCTTTGGTTTAAAACTGTTAACACAGAAATAGTACATTTTGATTCAAGTGGGGTACTTTGTCACTGCGGGCGAGGCGGATTTAGCGCCCAAACCGCTAGGCAAGGGTGTTATGGAGCCGAAAACAGCAGTTACAAATACTCATGTGAATCAAACGATGTTTCGAATTTAGTAGGTACTCAAATAAATGACAATTTGTTGTTAAAAGCAAGTTATTTTATAAATGATCGTGTTTATTTGCGATTTTCTCTTGATAAGCACATTTATTTATCATCCGCGAAAAAACAAAAGAAAGGGTCTTTGTGGTGCCGTAGGCCTGGGTATGGAGATGGAAACCATCCTACTAATAATATAAATGCGAATGTTTGTGAAGATGGATGGATGGATGTTTGGATGTTTGTTACTCTTTCACGTCAAAACGGCTGAACGGATCTTGATGAAAATTGGCACAGAGGTAGATTATAGTCTGAACTAACACATAGGATACTTTTTCTCGATATCACGCGGGCGAAGCTGCGGGCGCCAGCTAGTAGAAAATATAGTACCTCCACTTTTCTCGGACGTGTACAAAGCGGCAACGGGTCTTTTTACAGGGTAGCACACATCGCTGCTGGATAGAACAGCTGCTGCCGGTTTCTTCACCGTCATTGTTGCTCCATATGGATAGACGAAGTTTGGAGTCGCTGGTTCTTCTCTGTGGATAGAAGGTTAGTTATCGTTGTAGGCGCAATTGGCCCGGTTACATTACACCGGTTGCAAAAGATAAAAAAACGACTTCAAAAAACAGAAAAAGTGGAAAATAAGTTTAAATCCGGTGGTCGGTGATTTTTGTTTGATTCATCGTTTTTTCTACAAAAACGCTTTTTATTTCGGCCTTTTTAGTTGTAGTATGACGGTATCACACAAATTCTTATCGAGTATACTTTTTCCATTGCTAATAAAAGAGATAAGCATATCATCCATATACTTACATTAGAAGACAAAATATGTATTTAGGTATAGAAGAAAACTCTTTTAAGGGTTATATTTATATAAAATAAGTACATGTTTTCTTCTTGTAGTTTACTACCGAAGTAATATCATGTAAGTACCAAATCAGTAATATAAAATCGACCCTCAAGTGACGGAAAAATGGCGTAACAAACATACAACAACAACAAAAATACCAGTCCAGGGTAGACATACTTGGCGGGGTTGCGGGTTGTTCGAAAGAGATACCGCGGCCCCGGAACATAAAGGGCAATAGAAGGAACATGGGTGGGTTTTAGCCAGTAAAAGTCTGACACCCCCCGCTCCGCCCAGAGCGGGAGAAGTTATTTGATGATTCCCACCCAAAAAAAGGGTAGACATACTTTTCCAACTGGATGCACGGAGAGCCGTCAGTCGTAAATTTTAAACTGACATGGTCACTAACATTATGTATAACATTTGAAACGGGATTTTCACCATTTATTAGTTTGTGTGCTTATAAAAATCCATGCTATAACTTCAATTAATCCGGAAACTCATATTAAACATGGTAAAAAAACTGTTTAAAATGTAATAAACAATACTACGATTTACTTCTAGAATATTACTAGCCGTGCCCAGCGGTTACACCCGCTGCTCACCTCCTTTTCTGGAGAGGGGCATGAAAAATAGATGTTTCCGATTTTCCGATTCTCAGACCTACCCGATATGCACACAATTTTTTTTATCGGTCCAGCCGTTTCGGAGTATGGTAACTAACACTGTGACACGAGAATTTTATATATTAGACTAGCTTTTGCCCGCGGCTTCGCTCGCGTTAAATTCGGTAACGCCTTATTGATTTGTAATAGCAACGCTAAGTTTTCCCGTTTCTTCCCTTTTTCTCCCTCATAACCCACTCTTTTAAAAAAAATAATAGCCTATGTCCGTCTCCTGGTTCCTAACTATCTCTGTACCAAAATTCATCAAAAAGAGTTTAGCCATTAAAGCGTGAAGAGGTAACAAACAAACAAACTCACTTTCGCTTTTATATTATTAGTAAGGATATAGCCCAAGTAGTCAATGAAAATACAATAGCTTCTCACAGAAAATCATCAGACTCGCTGCTGTAGTTAGGCATCTTCATCAGATACTTGGTGACAGCGCGGTTCAGTATACCGTTGGACACGTGGCACTCTTTGGGGTGGTAGAATTTGTGGTATTTCGCTCGAACAACGCAATCTGTAAACAGGTTTTAGGTTAGCTATATGCACCACGTTGCTTCATGGATAAGATCTTTCGAGTTGGTAAAGCACTTTGGAATAGATAAATGACCTCGATTCTGAGATGCGGGACAGAGAAATCACAAGAAAATGTACGCCTTGCTTGGAGTTCACAATGGCCGTTTATGCAGAATTGTAAATAATGTGAATTTTTACCTAACCGTTACCATTCATAAAATGGTCACAAGTGACAATTCACAATATTATCATTCATCACGAGTATCTAACATTTTAAGAATTCTAACGTAATTCAATTACTATGCTCAATAATTTTATTGCTTTACCATAATGTGTACTTAGGTGGTTGTTTATAATTGAGATCATTATGGACCCTGTAGGGCACAGCAAAAGGATATTATCCTATGATCATATTATTTTATCCTATAATGATTCTGATAAAGCGACCGTTTTGACAGCCTGGTATTTTTTCTGCTTCGTTTATCTAGAAGTCAACGGATGGTAGCATACCTACGTGTGTGGGATCCTGGATTATGATCCCCAAAGTGATAATGAGGTTTTTCATACCTCTGGATCGCATAGCTCGGAGCATAGATTTGCACCTGGATGAATAGCGGATGGTTCTTTCTTTGTAAGGAAGTTAAATTTGGCAAATTGAGTGTCAAAATCAAAATATTTTTTATTTCACATAAGCCTACATGCGCACTTTAAAAGGCCGAGAAAAGGTGCATGGTTCGGGTTGGTCGTTTCCGATGGAGAAGTATCCGGCAAAAACTCCATTGTTACTCTTTTTAATGTTATTTTACAACATGTGCCATCTTTGAATATATAAACCTGAAAACTCAGCGCGACTTTCGAATCACTCACCATTATTGACAACAATCCCGAACTCCTCCAAAAAGAAGTTGATATTAGTATTGGTTCGTTCCTCTCCGCCATCCGACATAGCAACCAGCACGGAATCGCCTCGTTCCACCATATGTTTGAGAGAGGCCAGCTCATCGTCAGTGAATGCATTCTGAGGACCTGCCACAATCAGGATCTTCACGTCTTCTAGCACGTTTGTTGATAACTCCTCACGATTTCTGCAATACCAGTGGATTCGGTGACATAACATTTTTTCTACTGCGTTATATTGAGTTGCTGCCTAATTTTCGACTCCAGTGACATCATAGGTTCCGTACCACCTTTAGGGGCTTTGCACACCAAACAATCAACTTACAACTAAAGTTTCCTGTTAAAAGTTAATAGTTGCTATAACATTTACGCTTGCCGCAATTTTATGACAATCTGTGAGCAACTTTCATAGCCGAGTTGCTTAATCTACGCAGCGATCAGCGTTCAGTATCACGATGGATATCGAAAAAGCAGCGCTGGCTCTCATTTTAAATGACCTATTAATAATAATAACATAAACTTTAGAGGTATGAAGAACAGGGTGTAAAGTTCTCCATCCTCTATGAGAAAGGGAGGATCCTCCGACCAGACGGGTGTCGTGTCTGGTGGGCCACTGCCCGACTGTTGCTTGTCGGGTGCTCGTATAAGTATATGCTAACTTCGCGAGCACCTTTGCTTGCGCGATGTAGGAATTTTTGCAGTTAGTTATATTGTTAGTTATCAGTGGTTGCAGATGGCGCTGTAGTACTTTTTGCCACTTCATATTTGTGTCGCTACAAAACTTATTTTAGAAATCAGCAACTTCAAAAACTGGTGTACCTAATATTTAACTTATTTATCGATTGCAGCTCAGATCACCGGAACTTGAAACTCGAGTTGCTTTGTGTGCGTAGTCTAAAATTGAAATAGGTATATAAACAGCTAGGTGCCAGTTTCTGCAATAGTTGCTCAATGTGCAAAGCCCCATTGTACAATCAAAAAATCACATTTTGTATATTGCTGCCACAGTTCTAGACACTCAAAATTTCAACATTTTTTAGAAAAGTTTAATAAATAAGTAATTTGTCAGTTTTCACACGATATTGCTCATCCGTGGGGTCGCCATTAGTAGTGATCATGCTATGTTCTCTTAGAACATTGCTACCTGCTTGAAACTTTTGTATGGAAACTAGCTCCATCTATCCCTCGTGGTGAAAACTATTTACTCGTTGGGTTACCACTTCATTAAAAGAGTTATGATTTAATCAAATATAATAATATACATAAATATTTATGTTATTAAACCGTATTCATTTAATTTACGCTAGTCTATTTTAGTAAATAGAAAAAGTAAAACAACGATTTCAATCAACATCGTTTTTTGTCATGGTTACACCAAGTATGTAAGTGACGTAGAACGTCACCTATAAAAATGCGTTATTTTGATTTCAGTCGAAATTTCGGGTGAGATTGTTTGTAAAACGTTTTGCCCTGGATTGAGATCATTGAGACTTCGAGTTGAGCCGCCGACCCTGGATTTCCACTTCGAGTTGAGCCGCTGATCCTGGATTTCCACTTCGAGTCGAGCCGATGCTCCTCCGCTCTTGTTTTGTGAGATAGGACTCTGTGTGAGCAATTGTCTCTTGTTTGGTTTGAGATAGGACTCGTAGTAAGTGATAAGTGTGAGAAATTGACTCTTGTTGGAGATAGGACTCGTGGTTAGTGTAGTGAGAAATTGACTCTTCAGTTATTCTTAATTTTCTGGTGTCCAACTACACACGTACAATGTCTTTCATGTCTTGTTGTGTGCCTGGCTGTACAATCACTACAGAAGACGGTTAGTATACATCACATTATATTATATAGTTGTTTGTTATTTTACATGAAATAAGTTCAGTCAAAAGTAATTCATCAAAAAAATTCCAGGTGTGCTTCACAAATTTCCAAACCCAAATATTGAAAGAGAACGCTTCCAGAGATGGGTTAGAAGTGTGGGAGATACCATCAAAGAGTTTGATGAATTCTTTATTTATAACAACCGAAGAGTATGCCGAAGACATTTTGCAGCGGTCTTCCACTACCCAAAGAACAGATTAAGTAAATTGGCAGTACCCACATTGTTAATTGAAGGTAAATAATATATACATTTGCTTGCAAAAAAAACATGCTCAATTATTAACCATTCGAACAAAGATTAAATTCTGGAAAGTAATAATAAACTTAAGATAAATAAATGCCTGAAAAATAAAAAAGTAATACAGTTGTGATTTTAATTTTTTTTATACCTAAAATTGATTTCATTTTCAGGCATGCACTTGAATCAAGAAGAGCCTGCTCAAATGTTAAGTGTTGAGCATTCAACAACTTCAGCTCTATTAGACATAACCAACGTCAGCCTATCAAGTATGTTGTATTTCATTTTTATTTTAATTTAACTTTATTTGGCCTATTCGTGGGTTCCAGTAGGTAGTGACAATTGGTGGGTACTTATCCTGGCTTTGATGTTAATTGGCAAGTTGTAAAAAATAGAACATTTACATTACACCACTAAACTGAATTAATAATGGCACAATATAATATTTTTTTTCTAGATGCTGGATTTAAGATTAATATTGCTGATGGTAAACCATCCACTTCAAGGTCATGTAAAGAAAACACCATGCTTATGGAAATTGTGTCTTCAGAACCAACAACGCCTTTAGATAATTCTAACAAAATCCAGAAAAAGCAAGGTACTTACTTGAACCAGTTTGTCATTGTATTATTTATAACTTAATTAACTCAAATTTACTTTTTTGGTTTTTGTGTCTGTTTGTCTGCTAAGTTCTAAACAGTGAATTTAATGAGGTTTTTACCACTATTTGGAGAATTTGTTCATAAAGGTTTACTTATACATAATTTCCTAATATTTAAATTGGCCAAAAGAGTGATTATAATTCTGTTTATTCTTTTGATTTAATAGCTTTATTTTTTTCAGAAAACAAGCATTTGTTATCTTTAAAGATACGTGCGAGAAAAGAAATGGAATTAAGAAAAACAGTACGCCAATTAAAATCAAATTTGATTAGAGCCAAAGTACAAAAACTTACCTTCAAAAAAAGGCTGTCAATAGCAACAAAAACCATTAATACAAAGGCATTTGAGGTCCTTACCCGAAATATGTCCAAAGCGACCAAAACTTTTTTAAACATGCAGGTTACCCAAATCGGTAAAAAACTTAAGGGAAGACGTTTCACTTTTGATGAAAAAGTTTTGGCTCTGTCTTTATTTAAAGCCAGTCCAAAAGCTTATAGATATTTAAGTGAGCTCTTCATTTTGCCAAAAAGAAAAACAATACAAGGTGTGCTTCAAAATTTAACACTGCAACCTGGAATAAATCAAATTATGATGAAGCAGTTGAAAAAAAGGGTTTTAAAGTTGCCAAAAACGCATAAGTTCTGCACCATAATTTTTGATGAGATGGCAATTGCTCCCAGCTTGAACTACGACATGAAAAACGACAACATTATTGGCTTTGTGAATGATGGACACAAACAGACAGCAGAATTTGCAGATCATGTTTTAGTTTTTATGGTGAGAGGGGTGGTAAAAAAATATAAACAGCCAGTAGCTTATAGCTTCTGTGCCGGGTCCACAAAAACGTTAGACTTAAAAAGATTAATCAAAACTGTGGTTCAAGCTGTGGAGGAAACAACTCTGCAAGTTGTGGCAACTGTATGCGACCAGGGCTCTACAAATGTGGCTGCAATAAACACCTTATTAAGTGAGACAAAACAAAAATATGTTAGGAGGAATGAAGAATGGCGAGGGGGGTTTTTTGAAATAAATAGCACAAAAATTATTCCCCTTTATGACCCTCCACATCTACTGAAAGGTGTACGGAATAATTTACTAACAAAAACATTACACTACAAATATGAGGACAAGCAGTGTGTGGCGAAATGGGATGATATAACAAAATTGTACCAACGTGCTTCAGGCTTCATGGGGGTGACTGTAGTTCCCAAATTAACCTTACTACATGTGATGCCAAGCATGATACCCAAGATGAGGGTTAAATATTGTACTCAAGTTTTTAGTAGTACTGTCTCTGTTGCAATGGCAGTGATGGCAGGTAATTTTGACAATAATAGTTTATTATCAATGTATTTTTACACTATAACTTTTTTTGTACTATAAACTCATTTCAGAAAGGTTTTTGAACATCTTACTTTTTACTAATCTTACTTCTTACTATCTTATCATAATCTTTCTTACTAATATTATAAACATGAAAGTTTGTTTGGATGGATGGATGTTTGTTACTCTTTCACGCAAAAATACTGAACAGATTTGGATAACATTTGGTACAAAGATAGTTCATAACTTGGATTAACACAGGATAATTTTTATCCCGAATTTACCTTCTTGTGGGTTAATTTTCGAGTTGTAGCGGGAGAAGCCCCTGGCAGCAGCTAGTATAAGTATGAGACGGCAATCTGCTGTAAAATTAATGAACTCCACACCATGCCAGTGTGGGTCCCTTTTCAGTCATAGGTAACGGACATGAATGAATTCCACATGTTTGATGTTATTTTGAATTTAATTTCAGATGAAGGTAAACTGAAACCCACGGCGAAAGAAACTGCGACAATTCTTATGATTTTCGACAGATTGTTTGACTCTGTTAATGGTAGTTTCAGTGAGATAAAAAACGGGAAGATATACAGAGCAGCTGTAACGCCAAGATCGCCACATCATAGGTTATGGATAGATAGCTTGCCAATTCTTAAATCTATGAAATTTGTCACAAATGATGGAAAATCGGCAAAAGTTCCGTCACTCTCCAGTTGGGTAAAAACAATAGAAGGGTTTCAGATTATTGTTAAAACAATGTCCACTAAAGGCGTGAATTCCCTTCTATTAAGAAATTTTAATCAAGACCCCTTGGAAAACTTTTTCGGGGCCATTCGAGCACATGGCTCTAGCAACATTATGCCAACCGCTGTAGGGTTTCAAGCAGCCTATAAAACTTTATTGATAAATAATATGTCGTCGGCTCACTCAGTTGGATCCAATTGTGAGAAAGATGAACACAAATGTCTCAAATCATTAAAACATTTGTTTAAAAAAAACCACACTGAGGAGTCACGACATGAAAACATAGAAATTGCTGAGGAGCATTTATTTATGCAACTGAAGGATCTAAATAAACTGATTGAGAGTGAATCTCCAATGGATCGGGAGAAATGTGCAGCTATTGGCTATTGCAGCGGCTGGCTGATAAAAATGGCAAAAAAGAAAATTTATAAATCATGTGCAAATTGTAAACACAACTTGGAAAGTGACGAGACAAACGATTTTCACAAATTTATCAAAGCTAAGGAGTATGATAATAAGCGTTGGTTGTGCTATCCCAAACGGGAATTATTTGATAATTTTGCCCATATTGAAGCAATAACATGAAATATTAAAGAAAAAACATACAAGAGTTGTAGAGTATATAAAAACAATTATAAGTATCCATATACAGTGGGACTTCATATCATGTCAAACCCACAAAGAACAACTTATAGAATATTTATTAAATAAAAATGTATTATTTTGTGTTAATAACTGGTGCAAAGAGGTAAACCAAATATTGTGTGGAAAGGCACCATTAAGTAATCCAACAGATCCTATAAAAGTTCAGGCCTGGAACCACCATCAAAAATATAAATTGAGGAAGAGGATGAGGCAAACTGGTGTTGAAGTAAATGTTTGAAAAGTGTCATTACTAGATTGCCTACATTGCATAATTTACATTGTACATACATTGCATGATTCTTTTTAAACATAGATTTCTTACATTATTCTATAATCGTCGAAGTATTTACGATGCTTTCCCGTGAGTTATAGCTGTTTTTTTTTTCGTTTAGCAGAAATATTTTTTTTGTCAACTTATTTATATTTTTGATAAATTTCTTTTTAATAAGTAAATAATATTTCTACCAAACGCTAATCTTTTGACACAGTATGTCAATAAAATCAGACTATTATGTACTTTCAACTTGTGAGAATGATAAAAGTTATTTTATATAATATTTTTAACTATGATAAAACATGTATTTGGCCTAGGCCTGCAAAATTAAAGATATAATCAGGATCGTAGCAAGCGAGATTTGCATTAATTGAATACCTACTACTTGTTATGTATTTAGTTAGACAATTCTTTGTAAACCTTATTGTTTTAATAAAAGTGTGTAAGTAATTTACAACGTTTTTCATTAAAGACAATAAAATCGATAAATCGTCTCTTCCCTGTAAATAGATTTTTGACAATACTTTTACAGAGCTAAGTCAAAATCTATTTACAGGTAAGAGTCGATATAGTACCAGAATATAATTGAAGCGGTCATATCTATAAGTAGGTACGTAGCTATAGTTATGGATTTAGTTTAACCACCACCGCGGATAGATGGCACTGCTCGTATAATGACGGAATCACGGTCGAGAGTACCGTCTATCTCATATATATTATTGTAGTCTTTGGTAGTGATCACTAAGTTTACGTTTCCAAATACACAGTGAAGGAAGATCTTAGATCATGAAGCTGCAATAGTTTTGTCTAAGTGCTTTGTTGAAGAAAACGGACGACAGACAAGAGGCAGCAGCGTGTTTGTGTCAGCTAACTTATTTTTTATGTGCGATCACCAATCCCTCTGACAAACGTAGCGACCTTATGGTGACAATAAGTGTCATATTTGATCAGAAACCCGTTTATAAGTCGTACTTTTAGCATACCGCAAAGTTCTGCAAAAAATCGTAATATCGTTGTAAAAAAAAATGTGCAGAAATATTTTTTACCTTTTGCGGAATGAAAAGTATGAAATCGGTTCCGAAAATCCTAACTAAGGATCCGGGAACCCGAAATATGCTAAAAATAGAGACAACATTTTGTCCATTGCAAATCTCTTCGTCGATTATCGACTGTCGTGATGGCCCAAAGGTTGAAACTCAGAAGAATCGTCAGATTAACATGATGACTTAATTAAAATACAAGAACGACAAACCCACATCATAACTTTCCACGTTGTCTTCAGCTTCCTATGCAGCATCTTATAATTCTCGTTTATCTTGAACAGCTCATTCTTGGACACGTCGAATAATATCGTATCTACAGCCTTCATTTTGTTAAAATAATATTTATGCTGACTGTATTCGTTTGCTCTGTTTTGTTTACAAAACTCGTGTAGACTGTTGCTTAGCAACGGATAGACATGATGACAAGTGGGTGACAGGGTTGCCATAATATTAAGTGTTATGAAGTACTATTTTGTGCGTAGTAGGTACTTCTTTTTTCTTTTTTACGGATTCATCATCATCATCATCATAGGCTATATTAGTCCACTGCTGGACATAGCCCTCCCCTAATGATTTTACGGATTGGAAATCATCAAATAACAGCCCTCTGGAGGAGAGGAGGGGTGGCAGACTTACTGACTAAAATCCACCCATGTTCCTCCTTTTGCTCTTTTTGTTCCGGAGCCGCGGTATCTCTTTCGAACAACCCGCAACCCCAGAACAACCAGCATCCCCGGTGTACGTAGTACAAAAATGGAGAATTCGACTGAATGTCTTTGTTATGTAGGTATCTATCCAATTAAGGAAGACCATTTTCATGTTTTTTTTTTGCGAACGAGGTTGGTTTGAGTTTCTTCCCCTCAAACGCCCGGCCTCTTTCACTAGCATGACTGCTTCGCAGAAGGAGGTGACCGCTTCCCATTCCCTCTCGCTCCGGACCATGGACTGAACCAGGGCCGGACGCGAGAGATCGCCTCTACGAGGGCACGGGCGGTGCTCCTCCCAAGCTGGGCAGACCGCCACTTGCATTATTATTGCTCTTGCCTTTATTATTTTACACCTTGTCTGTATTTCAATTAAGGTCTAATCTTGCAACTGAATCGAGCCGAAATTTTACATACCACTCGTTTTTTTTTAATTACAATGGTCCAGTCCCAAAGATGGCGGACTAGTACTTTTTATGAAACATGATATACATGGGTTTTCATTTAAAGGTCAACATCATCATTTTCTTGCAATTGTCCCATTCTATTTGGGGTCGTCGGAAAGTCGCAACACGTTTTCTTCTTCCATTCTCCCCTGTCAGACGTCACGGCATCATTTACTCCTTTCTCCTTCATATCATTTCTTATTCCTTACTTTCTACTCCTCTTTCATCAACACATTACATTACTCTTTTAGTCACATGCGCTTCGTCCTACCTCATTATGTCCAAACAAGGGCGAACGACTTCCTTTCAAACTTTCTGTAACAGGCGCAACTTTCAAACTTGGTTTCTGCGAAAAACATGTACACTTATATTTAAAAGCATGTTTAAAAAAAAAAAAAAATCTTCTGAGGGTTTGAGTTTAAATTGCATACATAATTATAGACCAGATTTATGTCCGTTTATTGCTACCAAGACTCCTCGCCAAATAAAACAACACATGAAATTGTCAAATAATATAATTTTATTTACAATCGAATAATAACTTTCGAACTAGAATAATAAGCTATGTCTAATCTAAAATTTAGATTTTTATTTACAATTTCGTCTATTTTTTTAATAACATTTAAAAATATTGCTACGATTCGTAAACTGAATAGATTTGCGTACAGTTGTACGTCGTTTTCGGAAATATTTACATGGAAAGAAATGGTCATATTAGAAGATATAAAAATATAGGTGTGCTTAGAGATACAGGAACAATTTTTGTTTGACAAAACTGTGAAAAGTGACGTCTTTTTCGAAGTAAAGTATATATATAAGATACTCATCATCTTCCTGCCTTTGTCCCATTCTATTTGGGGTCGGGTAAACACGTTTTTTTCTTCCATTCTCCCCTGTCAGACGTCACGACATCATTTACTCCATTCTCCTTCATAATATCATTCCTTACACAGTCTATTTATATTTTCTTTGGTCTTCCTGAGAAAAGGTTGATGGATTGTGTAAGGAATGATAGATGAAAGTATAGACAAACTATTTGATTTATTTTACACAAGCATTTGAGAAAAAATCAATACAAAATAAGTTTTTTTTTCTCAAGTTAGTCCCAAACAGATAAAGAAATGAAAAAGAACAAAAATATTTACTATACATTGTCCTAAAAATTATTTCAATTCTGTACATAGTAAAGATTATATAAAACTTATCATAGGAATGGACTTACAAAACACTATGTCTCTACTATTTTCAGTAAATATTTACAAAAAAACATATTATTTCTTTTAGTTTCATTAGATTTTGAGCTGACTTTGAGCTTTTATAAACTAAAATAATTAATATATTTAAATAGCTGCTGGCTCCGAAACTAATGTTTGTATGAAAAATGTACTTTTATGGAGCCAAGAAGTGAATAAGGACTAAATTATTTCTGCGATATATTCGAGGAATTGTGTTCGATGGAATATCGACTTGCGTGCGTGCTATTGAATTTCCAACTTTCGGCCTTGAGTCAAACGTTGCAGATCCAATGTTGCAAATATCCAACATCAATTCGATATTTTACCGTGTTTTGTATGAAACAGGCATTTGCAACTTAATTTTTTGCAGTGCCTGTTTATTCTATAAATCATCCCTTTGAACAATCGCGACAATATCTTAGTCTTTAGAACTTGGACTCGAGAACAATATTATAACCAAGATAAAACAATATGATTCAATTCTCGAACAACAGTGCTAAAACAATAAATCGTATGCATAATCAAGTATCTTGACAAGGCTTGTCGCCACGTGGGATGTGAACTCAGCGATCATTTTACCGGTAGTCATTTCAGCCAATGGCTTAATTGCCAAAAGGCTCAACCAATACCTGAGAAGTCTCTCAGTAGGCAGCTGGATCAAAGACTTGATTCAGAAGGCGGTACTCCTGAACAAAACGCGATTAGCACGTCTAAAACGCAATCAAATGCAATTAATATTTCCTAAAAATGTTACAGCACTTAAGGCAGTTCAAATTAATAACTTCAACCTTAGTGTTTATCATTGAACTCGAGTCCAAACACAATAATGTACTGAGCTAAAAAATAATATTATCAACTTGTATAATAAATAAAAATAGTTTGTTTTATATAAGCTATGTTAATTCTTCTAACTACTGTATTTTACGTAAAAGACTTTTTATTTAAGTCATCTTTCTATATATAATCTGTCTTTTTCCTATGACCATCACATAATAACAAGAGAAGACGAGTTAAGGTAAGTAAAATTTTAATAAAAGTATCAAATATTTTGGCTTTGTTTATCGAGCTCATGAAATCAAGTACTGAATCTTTATCAAAACATAATCTATTTACCTATTATCTTTCCGATTTGGTATTAGTTTTGTTATCCAAAGATCTCATACTTTTTCTTTGAAACAATTATGTCGAAGTACAGTCAGCATCAAAAGTTGATGATCACATTTAGATTTTCAAAATCACTGTACACCGTATTACACCTAAATCGATCAACATGACAAGCGCCAGAAATAAATGATTATCATAAAAGGGCATAAGTAGGTGACTATCACTTTTCAAAAGTCACATAACAAAGTTATATTAGAAAAAGCATAACATTCTTCGTCTCTAAAGTGTCTGAACAAATTTTTGACAAAAATAGCATACCATGGTTTATCTCTAAAGTCCCTGAACAAAATGAAATATGTTTTGGGTTTTATGTGTGTTTATTTCGGTACGTATAATATGTGCTTGGTATATAAATTAAATAGACACATGCAAATATAAATCACCACCCTTTTACTTATTATCAACAAAATTAAATTAAATGGTTCGATAAATCAATACCGTTAATTTTTTTTTGTTTAGAAATAAAATATCTCTCCAGCACGTGTGACAGCTATCAATCCTATTTCAAACTTGACGTAATACCAACAGGAATACTTATTAAATGGCATTATAATGTTTATTTGTCACTAAAGCGCAATTGATAACTGACACCATATTCTTCTGTCATCTTTTGTTTTTAAAACAAAAAACATACCGGCCGAATTGAGAACCTCCTCCTTTTAGGGAAGTCGGTTAAAAAATAAAAAGAGGCGTTGACAGCTGCCTGCCATGTTTTTTTATGCATTTTCACTCGGTCCAAGTAGGTTGGTAGAAAAGATCTATCCATTTAACTTTTTTTTTTACATGATTTAGTTTGGATAGGACAAGATTTTGGTTCTAAAACTCTGAAGATAGTAACGCGCACGTTTTTAGTTTGCAGATAAGCTACTTTTGATAGTATTAGTTTTTTTTAAAAACTTTGCCCCACACTAGGAACTTCTCCTGTATCGTGGGTGCGTTTACAGACATATAAACTCATATCCACAAACAGCCAAACCCGAAACAACTATCTGCAGGTCATACAAATATTTGTTCCGTGCGAGAATCGAACCCGCGACACGCAGCGCAGCAGTCGATTGCTTAGCCACTGTGCCAACCGTGCCGTCAAAGTTTACACGCTACGTATCCGAAACAAAGTAATGTTCAGTAACTTTTGTTCTTTATGATGTTAAGTTTTTTTTGGACGTTGCCGTGATTACACTAGAAAACCAAAACAAGTATTTTATATTGTGCAGTGACTTTTGTAAAACTGAATGTTAAGATGTTTTCGGATATTATAACGATCAGCAATTTTTGACAAAATGTTGTGTTCAGTTAATTTTGAACTTTAATTATGTTCATTCAATACTGACGCAAAATCTTGTTGAGCGAGTTATGGGTGATATAATGCACAGTGATTTTGAAAATCTGAATGTGGTCATCGACTTTTGATGCTGACTGTACAAGGATACCAGCAGATCCTAAGACACTCAAAATGCTAAACAATGTATTTCCTATACGAACGCTATGAAAAATTCTCAATAAAACAAGTCATCTTGTACCTTTGCTATGTTAATCAAGTACTAGGATATCAGTAGATCATAAGAAACTCATGTCCAGCACTGCACAGACAGGTTAACAATGTCTGATGGCTGGATATCCTTTAAATAGAATTCATAGTACCTTTTTCTACATAAAACGTTTGACGTTTAGATGAAATACTAGGATACCAGTAGATCATAAGAAGCCCATGTCCCTTTGTACAGGGCTGCGATGGCTGACTGAATAACTGGATTTCTTAAAGAATTGAGTTTTTTTTTTCTAAATAAAAAAAACCTTGGCTTTGTCTGGATCAAGTACTAGGATATCAGTAAATCATAAGAAGCTCATGTCCAGTACTTCGCACAAACTGGATAACAATATCTGAACGGCTAGATATCCTATAGAATTCATAGTTCTTTTTTATACATAAAACGTTTGCTTTGTATAGATCAAGTACTAGGATACCAGTAGATCATAAGAAGCCCATGTCTAGCGCGTTGTACAGGGCAGCGATGTCTGAGTGGCTGGATATTCTCCAGAAGGGATAGTTCTTCGCTTTGGCGGCCGCTTCTTCGTCTTGACCGTCGCCGATGACGACGTATGTGCAGCGTTCACCGAAGCGTTGCTTTATTTTCTCAAAGCAGGTTTCTTTGCCTGTGAAATATGAGTTTATTTAAACGTCTTCATGTTCAATAGTGGCACATGGGGGGGGGGGGGGGGATTTAATGCCAAAGGTATTCTCTACCAGTCAAACCTTTGGGTAAAATATGACAACATTGTAATAGGGTACAAAAACTATATCTTAAAATGAAAATTAAAAATATATATAACTACCTTTTTGTTTTCGTTAACTTATATACTTATATAAAAAAATACACTTAAAAATACCAAAAAAATTAATAAACTGAACAATAATTATTGGTAGAATAGAATCTCACTAACGTTCATTGAATGAGATAATTAATCATACATAACTATACTTTAACAGCTAAATACGCGGCAAAATATGTTACGATTTATCTTAATACAGTAGTTACACCAATACATTTATCAATCATTTCAAGACGCAAATTCTCTAAAAAAATGTTGTTTTTAGCCTTAAATCTTTTGAACGCTAGATCATAAACGTACGCGCATGCCCTCCACGCCAAGTCACTCATTTTTTATTACAAAAATAAGCTTTACTATTGTTCCATAGAGATATTATGAGTTTTTACAAACGTCATATACACCGTGTACTTTTAGACATCTTACAACGGCAGCCCACTTCATCTATCAAAAAAAATGTTTTAAGCATAACGTTTGAAACACCTTATTACTAGCGCAGTCCTAATTTTGCGTTTAAAGGGCGACTCGAAATGGAGCGGCAACTTCTAACGTCAAAAACTACATCATGCCTCATAATGATGAATAATATTTTTGTTTTTAGACTTATTTAATATATAAGTCTTTTTGTCCGTGTAGTACTTTGTTGTCTGCCTGTCTGGCAAGACCCTTTATCTCGAGAACGCGCGGATGCCGAATCGTGAAACTTAAACCATATACTTGGCTGTGGTACCTTGGAGCTAAAATTAACCCCTATAAGTCTATGCAGTCAAAAGGTATGGCTGTTTACGTTTGTAAGTCCGATTCGCACTTGGCCGGTTTTAAAATTACTTAAATGTTCATTTAAAAAAAACTTAAGAATGTGCATAGATGGACTGCCGTAGTGAAACGACTAAAATTACACGGTGTATAGTTTGAAACTGGGTTGTTAGTTCAGCTTCTATATAGTTAGAGTAAGTACTAACCAGTCTTGGTGGCGGAGTATATGTTCTCGATGGGGAAAACTCCGCCCAGTCCGAACAGCAACACCTTGGCTAGAGCGGGCACCAGCTGCGTTGTCGTCACTAGTACGTTCACGCAGTTCTCTCTGGAAAGGTGAAACATTTATTAGGTCTACTTTATATCCAAACTAGCTATTTGATTTTAAAAAGGAACATATTTTATGTTATTTTATTTAATTAGTCGACCGCTCCGTCAAATAACAATATTAATTTACGGCCAATAGCCTCAACGAACATCTGTCGAAGCTCTCCTTAGGTGGTTGGATCAAGGGCCTCATTCAGAAGGCAGTTCTCCTCGATACGGCCCGCATTGTGAGGAGGTTCCTGTCTCTGGAGCCCTAACCACCGGTAGCTTGGACCTTGTTCCCGTTACCGGCGGAAACCTATTTTTAAATGTTTTTTTAAATTTATTTTAAGAAATATCTAAAAATGTAATTTTAAGATGAGAATTGAATAAAGGAAAATTTAATTATTTTATTATAAATTTATCACAAAAATAAGTTATCTTGATGCTGAAGTATAAATTAATCATAACAACATACAAACCTTGAGTTGATCATGTTCAGACACTTGCACGCCAGTGTAAGCCAGTTGTCTGTCGCTTGTTCCAGTTCTGCTCTCAGTTGTAACCACTGTTCTCGTTTAGCTGGCCCGAGTAAACCACCGACACTGTAGGAAGAAAATGTAATTTAGTTGATGACGATTATAAGAGGACCTTCTTATGCTAACAGGAACCAAGAGTCAATAATAATAGTATCTGTCATCAGTACTGCCGGGGTGTGGATTGTTCAAGAAAGATAGCGCGGCCCCGGAACATAAAGGGCAAAAAAAGGAACGTGGGTAGGTTTTAGTTTGTCAGTAAAAGTCTGAAATTATTTGATGATCCATCCCAAAAAAAAGCAGTCGCGTTAAGGATAAGCTTTCTGTATGTATAAACTTCAAAAACGCACTTCCTATCGACCCTGTAGGATGTATGTAAGTATGTTTGTCGTTCTTTCACACAAAAACTACTGAATGGATTTTGATGAAACTTCACAATAATACAGCTTCATTAAGATATATTGTATAGTCTATCAGCACGCGAGTGAAACCGCGGGGAGCAGCAAGTAACCTCAAATAAATTTAAATAGGGGCAGGAGAATGTGTGATGATTATTTTAGTCTCGTCCGTGACCGCTGTGAAGGCGCGCAATTAATGGCATCTCCGTATTAAATATTTTTATAAATGCTAAAAGGTTTTATTATACATTAAACCTGTACTCACGAAAAATGGAAGTACGAGTGTTAAAACCTATATACTGAATTTATCCGTTTGTAAGGAATTATGTGCATTACAAAGGCTTTTGCCTTAATATTAATTTTTAAGGTTATACGAATCTCTAATAGGGTACTTCTCAATGTGAAGCCCGAACATCTAACAACACGTAAATAGACAAATAAGGGATAGGCATATTAAAAGGCTATTTTTTTAAATATAAAACAAGTATTTTTTAATTACATTTATTTATCAACTTACCTATTCCGATAATTATTGTATGTATCCTTGATCTTCCGGTATCTAAACGCCAGCTTCCGCATCCAGTCGACGCCTCCCCTGACACCAGGCGCACATAGGCCGGCGTTAGGTGCGGCGCCCGCGTGGAACCCGTCCGCCGCGAAGTTGTACGCGGAGAGGTCCTGTCCGTTGTCGTCGGCCGCCACCGCGTCTATGTGCTCCTGGTCACAATCCTGATGAGTGAGGAGGCGATTTTTGAGTTTTTGGAGTAATTTTTTGTGCAATTACTAATAGCAACAGGATTTCAAGGATCTGTGGAATCCTGTTTCATTACACAATGTATTTTTTTTAAATGTTGCCCCGCACTAGGCATTTCTCATGTATCGTGGGTGGGTGCGTTTACAAACATTTAAACTCACATACACAAACGGCCAGACGCGAAACAACTATCTGCAGGTCATACAAATATTTGTTCCGTGCGGGAATCGAACCCGCGATACGCAGCGCAGCAGTCGATCGCTCAGCCATTCTACCAACCGTGTCGTCAATTCCAATTCTTATTTTGTTTGAGTAGATTAATTTTATATCCAGGAATTCTTTTACTCATCAGTAGGCCAGTGCAGGCTTATTAAAAAATTGGTTTGTTGAAGTTGAATTGTTTTTGGGCCTTGTATTTTTATCGAAGTCATTACTATTGAGTACTAGCGCCCCTGGTGCAATGCAAATATTTGACATTCGCCTTTTTTCTACTATAACATGCATGTATTATACATTTAAACCTCCCTCTTAAATCAGTCTATTGAAGAAAACGGCCTTAACGTAGTTTAAAACAGATAGAGACGGGTACGAAATTGTAATAATCGTTTATGTATTACCTCAACATCATTGAAGAAGAAATTTGTGTCCGCTAAACTGAAGATCATCTCTTCCATCCTAAAACCCAATTGTACTATTTGCTGTGTATCCTGGAAAAAAATACAATCTTTACTATATATAATCCTTACTAATATTATAAAAGCAAAAGTGAGTTTGTTTGTTTGTTTGTTACCTCTACCGCCTTAATGGCTAAATCGATTTTCATGAGTTTTCATGAGTTAGTTGGGACCCAGGAGACGGACATAGGCTAAATAAAAAAAAGTGGGATATGAGGGAGAAAGAGGGAAGAAAACAGAAAACTTAGCTTTGCTATTACAAATCAATAAGGCGCAAGGGCAAAAACTGCAGGTAGCAGGTACCTGCAAATCAGGAAAGAGGAACTGTGTTGACTCGAATTCAATGCGAGATAAGCTGCGGGCAAAAGCTAGTAATATTATAGAGAGGAAAGATTTGTTTGTTTGTATCGAATAGGCTCCAAAACTACTGGACCGATTTTAACCATTGTTTCACTAATAGGAAGCTACATTATCAAGAAGTAACATAGGCTATACAACATCACACTATTACTTTATCTATCTTTCTATCATGTCATATACACAGCACAGGCGAACAGGGAATGAAGATGTGTCACCCCAGTCCCAGTGACAAGAGGAGCTGCATACCTTACTGTACTTGGTAGCATAGGTGCCGGTGAGGAGGGAATGGAAGATGATGATGGTCTCGTCCAGGTCCCAGATGAACACGCGATCTGTGGCTGGTTCTGGCACGTTCTGGGCAGGGGATGAAGACGTGTTGCGTCGACCTCGTCCGCGGGAACGGGAGGCTGTGCTTTCGCTGTAGATAGTAAAGTTTTTATTGGTTTTAGCGGGAGATAGATAGAATATTTTGTAAACTTTACAAACTACTAGATCTTTCATTTTTCGTACGGTTAGTGCCTAATCTGGTGTCAAAGCTTTTAAGCCGACCGTGGGCCTTTAATTTGGCTTTACATAGCGATCTAGAGATCGAGAGAACGAGAAATAACTATCAAGCTTGCTGATTTTCTCACGATTTTTTCTTCAACAAAACTTGCGATAAATATACAATTTCTTACTTTATCGTCTGGTTAGTGCTTAACCTGTTGACTGGTAGAAAATGTCTATGGCATTAAGTCCTCTGTACTTAGAGCTTGAAGTGTTAAATAAATAAATAACACCAATGTCAGAGGTTTCCGCCCATGGGCTCTCAGGCATGCTGGTTTTCTACACCGAAGCATCTGATAATTATACATTACGAAAATACAAATCAGACCTCTAGGCTATCACTGCTAGTGAATGAAGTAGTGAAACATTTAACATAACACTCAATGGAAAAACGTTGTTACAATACTATTTAAATTCTTATTAGTAACAATGAAGTCTCAGGGCCTAAAATGCTCTTAAACTAATTGTATCCTTACCCAGAGTTCTCTCTACATCTTCGACTGGCTGGATGTACTTCTGTTTTGATGGGGGACAGTGGACTAGTGTCATTTATTGATGGCAACATTGACGATGGAGATTCTGAAAACAAAAAAAGTTTGTTAGGATCTCCTTCGTTCTTTATAGGCATTAGTGCTTCAGAATTAATATTGTTTGAAGTTAATAAGTTAACTTCATTGAGAGATGTTGTTTTTCGGCTTCCCGTACAGAAAGGAAAAACGGAACCCTGATTGTATCACTTTGTATGCCTGTCCCTGATCTTATGTCTCAGGAATGCATAAAGGTATTGAGTTGAAATTAAAAACCATATTTGCAAGTCTGTGGTCCCTTGGAGTTGTGGAGAAATCCTATCTCTAAGTCTATGCAGTCAAAATATATGGCCGTACATGATGCATTGCATTGTTATTTTTTTTTGCATTACTTAGAACTAGCTTATGGCGGCAGTTTTGAATGCATGTAGCTCAGTAACTTTCTTAAGGGATCATACTCCCATAAAAATCATCCTATGTGTTCATCCAGTTTATAAACTATCTGTGTACTACATTTGATCCAAATCCATTAAGAACTTTGGTGTAATTGAGCTGCAAACATCCATCTCTAAAACTTTTTCATTTTTAATATAACTAAGATTTCCTACAAATTGTTTACTATTCTTATCAATTACGTTCTCATAGAACGCTATATGAGTTTTAGATAAGTACTAATTTGTGTACTTATGTCTACAAAATTTGTACATATACAATTATAGCACATAGAAACAGATTATGACTAACATCACAGCAATTTATCACGTTTTGGCCTTAGTGTTAAATAATACTCAATGTCACGAACTCACGGCAAAGGAAGTACGATTTTAGCCTACTTCAACTAGATTCAAAACTTTTACGAAAGAACGAGTTCCTAGTTTGAAAGTTCAAAACCGCATACCATCGTCGCTGTCTGAGTCCGGCCAGTAATCTGAATCATCAAAATGAGATTCTGAGGCATTTTCGTCCAGTTTTCTTCGCTTATTATGGTTAAAACTTTCGTTTTCTTTATTCATAGTTTGAGCACTAAAAATCTTAACACTTGTTTACGGAATGGAACTTCAGTCTTTTACATCGACGGATTGATACGAACACACGAGATTGTTTACTGTATTTTGTTGTAAATTAAGGCATTTGTTTTAAAAACACTACTTTGTAAACATTACAACAGGCAACAAGTATCACTAATTATTTAATACGTCAAACTCGTTTGCTTTTGGCTTTTGACGTTGTCAAGCTGGGTTGCCAGAATTTAAATTAAAAAGTCCCATAACATGTTCCACCGTTTCTGAACACTAAAAACGCGAGAATATTGATGAATGACGTAATTTTTAGCAATTAATGTTTTGAAATGCATATTTTGAAGAGAAATAAATATTTTGATAAGATTTTGACATAAAATGAAGCGATGATGTAATTATAATAAAAATTTTTTGGAGACAGATTTATTACTAGGAAATACAAAGTTGAGAAATCCTCTAATATTTAACACTTAGGGTATTAACTGTATTAATATTTTTTAAAATATTTTTAGATCATCAAAATTATAAGCTTGTAGCGACACTACAATATATATTACGCTGATTATATACCACAACAAAAAGTACTAGAGCGCCATCTATACCACAACTTCAGAACTAACTGCAAAAACCTACATCGCACTTGACAAGCAAAACTATTGACAACTTTCTGGCCGGAGGATCCTCCCTTTCAATATTTTACACCCTGTTTTTCATACCCAAAGAATAATTCCAATTTGGCAACACTTTACAATACGTTTTCATTGCCACACTGACAATGACGGACGGTAAAATAATTACAGCAGTTTGTTCTCATTGCACAATGATTAATCATTTTGGGTGTGTTCATAAATCAAAATAATAGTTTATCATAAATTACCCAAATAACTCTTTTTACTTTAATTACCTGATAATGCGCCACCTAAATGATATGAAGTATGACCAGCACTGCCACTGCTGCTCGGTGAACTGACGTAAGGAGAATAACTAGGTGTAGCGTAATATCCGCTGTATTGAGCCGCCACGTTGTGGTCCGCGTACCCTGCTGCATAGCTGCTGTAATCCTAAACATTGAAATGTATAATTAATGACTGACAGGTACTATAAAATTAACTCGCATTTAAATTATTGTAAGACTTTCTTATATATATCATATTTACTTTCTCTACTACCTAAACTCTTGAACTACATTAATGGAGTATTCACGTAATTTTAGAACAGTTCTTAACTAACTGTACCCATTTGTGTGATTTTATAATTCGATTGCTGTCCCATATTATATTGGGATATTCATTGTCTGGTTTACCTGTTGTGTAGTAGGGAAAGATTGCGCCAGCCCTCCGTTATACGAAGAGTAGGCGTAAGGCGAGGGTTGCGTCCCGAAGCCGGTACTTGGGACTCCACTCACACCGCTCACACCATACGCAGACAGGTACGTCGGCGTCGCTTTGCATGACGACCTGTTGGGTCATAAAAATAATGTAGTGGAGGTAAAGAAACAATATTCCTAAGTAATTTTTGGTTTCTAATTTTCTAAGTTGGGTCATCTCCAACTTTTACAATGTGGGATCGCTGTATTGGTTTTTATTTTTGTCTGTGGTTTAAAAATTACCTGATCAACTGACAGACTTCAGTGCATGTCTAGTGTAAAACTCTTTTTTGTTGGAAGGTTCTCACCACATGAATATTTCTACTAGTGCATTTGGATTGCATTCTACGTCAACGGCGGATCCAGGGGGGGGGGTCATGGGGGTCATGACCCCCCCCTGGGCGACAGGCTGGGTCATAGGTAGGCAATGCAATTTTATCAAATTTTATTTATAAACGTAAACAAATTATAGGCGAAAGACGCACATAATCATAATAATACAATACTGTGCTTGTTATGTATTGGTTACATTATAAGCGATAAAAAAAAAACAAATTTTTGGACATTTTGAACAGACCGTAACTACGAGAAAAATTGTCGTACGTGAAACCAAAAAATAGGAAATTGTAGCTCCAAGTTTCTAATTTTTGGATTATAACTTTTAAATATTGTACCTCGCGGATTTTTTGAGTAATTTTAGAAAAAACAGCAAGAAAAAACACCTTGTTTTTTTAGATTTTTTTAAGTTAAAGGTGGGTTTCAAGATTTTTTTTTCTGTCACATGAATTTGACATTGCAACAAAAAAAAACGGCTTTTGGTGGTTTTTTGGAAAGTCAAGCACTGGCTCGAAAATATTGAGGAAACCACTAATGTTAAGTGTGCCTTTTTCAGTTCAATATGTCCACAAAAACCCTACGAAAAGCCAAATTAATCCAGCCAGCCGTTTTTTTGTTTCACTGGATTGAATTTCTAAAAAAAATTAAAGGATTTTTGCACTGAAAGCTCATAACTTTTAAAAATAAGAAAAAAAAAATAGTTTTTCAATCTTATTCCACATGTTTGTTCCAGAAATGTTTATATTTTCAAAAAACAAATGGTGGCCGCTGTGCCTATTGTTCTATCGCGCACCAGCGAGCCACCCGCCGACCCGAGCGCCCGCTCTGTTTATCAAATGGCGAACAAATTCGGACGCGGGAGGATTGATTGAAGTTGTAATAACTCGTAAAAAAATAGAAAAGTGTTAACTTTTATAAACTACTAGCTTTCGCCCGCGGCTTCGCTCGCGTTTAATTCGGGGTAACACAGTTCTCCTTTCCTGATTTGCAGGAACCTGCTACCTGTAGTTTTTGCCCTCGCGCCTTATTTATTGTAATAGCAAAACTAAGTTTTCACTTTTCTTCCCTCTTTCTCCCTTTTTTTTGGGTTGGGAAATCATCAAATAACTTCCCCCGCTCTGGGTGCAGCGGGGGGGCGTGTCAGACTTTTACTGACTAAAACCCACCCATGTTTCTTCTATTGCCCTTTACGTTCCGGGGCCGCGGTATCTCTTTCGAACAACCCGCAACCCCGGCAGGCGGAGGCCCTGGCGGGGTTGCCCTGCTTTACTGACATCTCTTTGAGGCGCGCGTGAAACACGAACGCGCCTTCGACACGGCCTGTCGTCAATAGACGGACGGACGGTGAGTTACCCATTGCTCACCGTCCACAGGCCCGCATCTACGGTGGCCGGGAGTCGTCTCGCGGCGCCCGGCGCCCGGGGCGTCTCCCGCGGCGGCTGGGTTGGTTTGAGGTTCTCTTCCTCAAACGCCCGGCCTCCTCCTTCACTAGCATGACTGCTTCGCAGAAGGAGGTGACCGCTTCCAATTCCCTCTCGCTCCGGACCATGGACTGAACCAGGGCCGGACGCGAGAAATCGCCGCCGCCAATCGCATCTACAAGGGCACGGCGGTGCTCCGCCCAAGCTGGGCAGACCGCCACTGTCTGATCATCGATCATAACAATGGTGACTGGTGACACCCGGGCGTTTCCTCCCGCCCAATTATGTGCAGGAACCTCCCGAAAATTCCGTGTCCGGTGAGGACCTGCGTCAGGCGGTAGGTGAGGACGCCATGGCGCCTCTCCAGCCACTCTTCAAAGAGGGGACTTACCGCCACTATTGTGGCGTACCCTGCACGGGGTTGCGACAGTCGCTCTCTCCATGCCACCATGAGATCGCACCGGAGGTCTGTCCGCTGAGCGGCAATTTGCCACGGTAGAGGAGTTCCCCCCGGTGTAGTGCCTCCGCGCGCCACTCAAACAGGCGCGCGAGGACTATCGCCTCCAGATCCCACGGTGGCAATCCGGCAAGGAGGCTCGCTGCCTCGTCGAAGATCGTGCGGTAGCCCCGGATCAGCCTAATGGCTACCACCTTTTGGGGCGCGTTCAGGTAGTGGGCGGCGCGCCGCCCTAAAGAACGCGCCCCCTCTTTTTCCCTCATTTCTCGATTTAAAAAAATCCTATTGGCCGATGTCCGTTTCCAGGGTCCCAGCTATCTCTGTACCAAAATTCATCAAAATTGGTTTAGACATTTAGGCGTGAAGACGTAACAAATAAACTCACTTTCACTTTTATAATATTAGTAAGGATTACTAGACTACTCGTGTCAATGATTATAAATGATTACCAGCTTTGCAAAGTGAAATGGCAGCGAAATCAAAACATTCCGCTGGCCATTTCGACCCTCGTAACTTGAACTTGAATGTGATAAAGACTTGATCCCAACATAAGAAGTTTTTTTTGTGTATTCTGGCGACACTACCCGTTAGTGTTGCAACGGCGGAAAGGTCTTTTTACACACTAAGAAGCGACAAAACTTGGCTTGGCAGAAGACCGCCTGACGGGCTCAGCTCTTTTGCACGTTCACAAGTCAATAAATTAATATAAATGACGAGGAACTTATAAGGCGTTTTGCGAGACGACACAAACGAAGAATACATTTCATCATATAAGTTTGTAATGTTCTTCAGTGTGCACCCATTAAATTAAAATAGAATTTGACAGTGACTCCGTCTGCGACTAGGTAACTCCGCTGCAGTGGAAGACCAATGCAATCGACCCCATGAAATCATATCCGTTTAGCGGTTTCATTGAACGTGAAAAATTGACAAACACAGTTTCACGTTCCGTTATAATATTAAGTATAGCTATATGTATCCGAACTAGACTACGGAGACAAGCTGTCTGCGACATGGTGACCCCCCCCTGATATAAAAGCTGGATCCGCCCTTGTTCTACGTTCGATGTTTATTTGTACTAGCTTACCTGTTAGTAGTGTTATGTTGAGGCGGGTAAGCGCCGTACGGCTGGTTGTACAGCGAAGAGCTGACATACGACGAAGCCGCGCTACCGCTACCATACTGCTGCATGCTGTGTGAGAGAAATAACCATGATAGAAAACAAAATATAGCACCCAGCAAAAAAAAAAACATCGTGGCGCTAATCTGCTGACGTCAATGATTTTCTGAAACGCTCTACGAACCGAACTTTAGCCGCTAGCAGAGCTTATGAAATAAGTTTCCCGATTTTGGCAGTCATCCACCACTCAATAATAGCAGTCATTATTAGCTTCAAAATTCGGTGCATGTGTGAATTGTTCCAGACATGGACGAAGTAAGAACGAATTAAAAAAAAAGTTATAAGTGTTGATTAGATGCTAAATTCAAAATTTCCTCAAACGACGTTTTATTTTGCAATCGTTGACAGCGCTTGAGCGCTTCAATCAATTGGTAGACAAACTAATGACGGTTTATAGTTCCGCTACTCTCCAACAGATGGCGTAACATTTTAATTTTGGGATGGCAACCAAGCCTTTTGAAATAAAGAATAATGTTACGATGTATGTACGGATTAAAACGAACTTTCTTTTTCGAGACTAAATTAAACCACTTTACCCGATTAACAAGTCTGAGGAGAGGTTCTCGACCACCAAGATATGAGAATAGGTATCCAATCGACAGAGTCGAATGAAGGAGTAGAACTCTACTCCTGCATTCGAATCCGTTTAGTTAAATAGGTACTTAAATCGATGAATAAACCTGTTATTTGGGTAAAAACAGTTTACTTATCGAGTTGATTAATAAAACAAGATTATAGATTTACGCAGGATGAAGCGTCAACGTACGCTTACCTGAAAACTTTATGAATTTCAGGCACTTTTAGAGCTTCAGAAAATCCTTTAGAGTTCGTAGACCTATTATTAGATATTGGGGGTGTTTTGACGTCTTTGATGACGTTGTTGTGACCGATTATAGAGACATTGGGTAGGTAAGTATGTCTCTGCTAATAATAACATTGATTAGGGGTTTTTAAGCCGTTCTTATTGTTTTAGAAACTAGCTGAAATGGTTCTTTAGGTTTGTATTTTAGTTTCCCACATTGCGGTTTCGAAAACATTTAAAAGTGAATGAATCCTTCTTTCTGTTTATCATTAAAGGGAAATCTATAGTTAGATACATAATTATTTTGTAGATATAAACAGATTAAACGTGATTTCAATGCTACTCTTGCAGATGATTGGCCATTGTTTGCACGAAAGCGTACCTATCTAGGCGGAGTTCGGGAAATATATTTATTGTATCCTTTACTTTTTTCTTTTGGTATAGCTATTGAACTAAATAAATGGGATGGACCTGGATTCTAGTCAGGGCAAAGGCCTTACCTTTCCATTACCTTGATTTTATAAAAGTAAAATTGTTGTCTTACCTATTATAATACTGGTAGGGTAGCGCAGACTGGTCGTACGGCAACGTTTCGCCGTACAGCGCCACGTCGGCTTCGCACAGGCCCGGGCTACGGACCTCGCTCTTTACACCACCTGGCGGAAATTATAGAAATGGATAACAGTTATAGCTTGAAACACTGGTCAGTCTGGTAATAGACTAGAACTACAGACGAGCTGTGTAGTATTTCCCTTCTACTAAAGTACCAATGACAAACTTGTCAGATAGAAGGCCTAAAAATTGGAATAATTGTAGTGAGATAAACCGGCCCAAGTAAGATGGGCCTTAGTAAACGTAATATAAATATTAGAATGGGCGTTGCAATACGGATCGTACGGTCGTGGAGGTCCGTTTAGTTACGACCTCGTGTGAACAAGAACGTTGATAGCTTAATAACTCGTCTGTATCTAAAGCAAGTAACTAAAATAACGTCCCGATAGGATACCTACCCGCACTATCCTCATTCATCAACCAGGCGACCGCAGCCGACGAAGAGGTCGAACAAAGTCCTCCAGCCGATGTCAACGGCAGTGCCAACCCAAGCGACGAACTCGCCGAGCATCCGTTCGCTAAACTACAGCTCTCCACCTCCGAGGTACCAGGCAAACATAAGCTATCAACAGCTGATAAACTCAGCGCTGTGTTTGTGGTCGTAGTTGTGTTCTGGAACAGCGTGGACGCGCCGGAGACTAGAAGAGCTGGCAACGTCGCATCTTGGAGGAGCGATGGCGGGGAGTCTGATGTTGATTCTGATTCGCAAGGGGAGGTGTTGATTTCGCCTGATAGTCTGGAAGAAAGAAAATATATTTTAGTAGTTACTCGCACGTTTGTTCAAAAAACTGAGTAAGAAGGCAATATATGGCCTTTCTATCGTTGTCTAAACTAGACCATATTTTACTTATATTCCGCCACTCTTCTCTTCTCTTCCATGTAAATCACATTATGAAATTCTGACAGTGCACACTACAACTGCACACTACGGTTGCCAGCTTAAAAATGTGGGAATTCAAGGAAATACTTCTAAAAAACGCGATTGCCCTTCTCTACTTACTTACTGCTAACGGCTGACTAAGAAAAACGGATCTAAAAATGCGAAACATCCCAAGCCTCCTCGCCGTAAGTTTGTTTATCAATTAAACAGTAAAGCTGATACTTAAAACCCTGTTGTTTACAAGATAACAGCTTTTTAAACGGGTCTAACAAAACAGCCGGTGCTTATCACAACATTTGTTTTAAAAAAAACCCGTAAGGAGTGGTAAAAAACTCCTTCCTTTCCGCTTTTTTGTAAACAATTGTGATGTCTTAATTTGAGGACTATAAAGAAGCAATCAATTTGATGGGTATACTGTGATTGTATCATAAATATTTGTGTTTCCGCAAGTACGTATTCTCCTAATGACATCCAATTAATTATTAATAGGGAGCTATCATTAAGAACCAATAAGTTTACTATTTATTTTGAGTTTATGATATTACTTATATGATTGAGTTACTGTTTTCCTGACCTTGAGGCGAAATATTAGAATCAGTGTCTATAGTATACGTGTAAGTTTATTTGTGTTTACTAACTAATAGCTTTTAAGTCAGTATCATGTATAGGTACCTACTAACTGTTGTATCAAAGATGTCCGTAAATAAATTGAATTGATATTTCCGCGCAGTTGCACAGGGCACGGATTAACTGGAGTTATTGCGGGTGGGTGTTTATAAGCAGACAAAACGGTCTACCCTCTTCCTGATTAGTTTTCATTGAGTACCGACCTAACATAATTATGATGTGCAAAATAGGCAAGCAGGAGAGAAAGCTGCTGAGATGTTTTAAAGCTTTCTCGACAAGTAGTGATGCATATTCCAAGAAGATCTCAACATGTTCTATATGTATAACATATATAAAAGATAAAGATATCGAATCCACGCAGAGGAACCAATTCAGGTAAAGAGGTCGACCTTACCTACTAAAGAAGACCCAGGGTATCCAGCCCGCGGCTTCGCCTGCGTGATATCGAAAAAAAAGTATCCAATGTGTTATTCCAGACTATAATCTAACTGTGTGCAAAATTTCATCAAGATCCGTTCAGCCGTTTTGACGTGAATGGGTAATAAACATCCATACATACATCCATACATTAATACATGCATCCATATATCCTCACAAACATTCGCAGTTATAATATTAGTAGGATCGGATCTTGCTTCACCTGACCGTATTGCCAAATTTATAAGGTTTGAAGTTTTTCAACAAAGAAACTACTGCTATATAGAAACGTACACGTGGTGAACCCTAACTGGTTTACAAAGAAGAGATTACTTCAGACGAAAAACTTTATTGTCTTTGAATGATCAGAGCTCGTATATCACAGAGCCCCGTGGTTATGTTAGTGGACATCAAGTTCTTTATTTCAGTTGTTTTCCGTGGTCAGGCTTCTTGGTATGACTTGTGAAGTGGTGCATTTTCGCTTAAAAGACTTAGCTTCATTTTATCACAGTTCTTGAAATCAAAAGCTATTATTAATTTTATAGGGTAGGGAGATTTTTAGGGCAGGATAACCCGTTTACGACATTTTTGCCGATCATAATATTATGTAAGACCAACAATTCTCTTAATATTATCAGTAAAAATTAAATTAATCTTTGGCATCTGGAAACTAATTGTAATATTTATTACTTTTTCACTATCACCGCATGACAGCGTACAAAATAATCATAACATGACACATTAATAAACACGAACATATTGCCCCAATTAAGAGTGCGTTAAACAAACGAAATCACACGCTGTTTATACTAAATTAGTATCATTAAAACAAATCACCAGAATCATATAACAGATGCCACAGAGTCGGGCCCCTATCTCTCGGGACGATGGAATTATCAAATAAAATGTTTACACGTGTTACGATTAATTAAGTCCCTTATCACCGCTCGTGAACGCAGCCCTTCCGTCCGCCATTATTTAATCAATTCCCGCGCTGTCAACATGACAACCATGACGTAAATGTCAAATGGACGCCGCATCGGGCGAATTACAGTGAGTGACAAAACCTCAAAAATGGAGTTTTGGATGTTAGCGTCATAACTATAAAGCTCATTTTCTATTTTCATGAAAATGTCGCTTGAACTGTTGCTTTTGACTTTTTGTTTATTTTATTTTTCGCGGCAAAACGAGACGAGACGTTTTTAACTCAACAAAACGTTAAATATGTATTTTTAACTATATTACATTGTTCCTGGCCGTTGTAAACTTTAATTTATTAGGTAGGTATATGGGTTTAGTTTATTAGGTAGACCAACTTATAATCAATATGAATAATTAATATTTTTATGAGCTCATTTAAATATTTTTGTGAATCATAAATCTCCATTAAAATAAAAGAATTTGTCATCAAAAAAGGCACGATTTAATTGTACTGTTACTAACCTATAGAAAATGTTAATAATTAGGAGTCCTATTTAGTATTATTAGCACATAATTAATACAGCTCGAACATACATAATTATAGTCCTGGCCGTTTCAGCCACGTTGGCCAATCTCAGCGGACATTAGCCATCGACGCGGGAGATATTTTCCTTCACTCTTTTAGTACGATACGACGGCTTTTTAGCAAACGTTGTAGCTGGAAAAAACACCGATCGCTCAACACATAATAGGCCTTCACACAAAACGTTAATTAATTACCATTAATTTATTAATAAACGATAAAACAACAGCGAGTCAAAGCACTGTAGCCACACCCTTTACAATAATTTTACGCTATAAAATACTTAATAAATAGTCAAATCTATGTTAATAGCATATTTTAGCATAACACCTGTTTAATTTCTATATGAATATTTGCATTTTATAATCTAACTATGTCAATGATTCATTATTTTGTGTTATTAATTTGGCATTCATTCAATTTTTTGCTTTTATGTTGGTGTAGATCGACGGGGGGGCAACATTCAAAAGAATGGAATTTGTCTGCCATATCTCGTACCTACTCTTTTCTTGCCATATTAAAAAAAAAACATATTTTTTTAATTGGTGTGATTAGTGATTACCAAGCATAACGTAAGCTGTGGTTAAAGTTATGTTGAAACAACTAAAATAGCGTTTTAATTGATACCAAGCATTAATTATAAATTTATGTAAGTGCGGAAACAATATATCTTTAATGACGTCGGTTAATACCATATTGTATAGGTAGTTATGTTAAATATTAAAGGAACATAGCTGTGCAATTTGCTTTGATATTTGTTTTCTGTTCATTTTTTTTAAACATAAGAAATTGTGTTTAATTTGTATAATATTATGGAATGAACATATATCTTTTCAACTAATCTACAAAGCCCAAACATATTCGGTTACATCAAAGTCTCTATCAATCTGATTTATTTCTAAACCATAAATAAACGCAAACCTAATGAACAGCAAACGTAAATAATGCAATTAACAAATCAAGAGGCTGAACACCGGTGCCTTCGTCTAGAAAAAATGGCCCTTGTTTATATTAGTTCGCGCCTTTTTCAAGTGTCACTTTGCTTCACTTCGGCCATTGGAACAACACTATCATATATCAAACGCCGGAATTCTACAGTTAATGCTGGCATTGTCACTATATTTTTAATTGAAAGCTTTTTTTAATGTTTTCGGCTCTTTTTCAATGGATTTTTTTGACTTTTTACTCTCGGTAGTCATCGTAAAATGTCGTTAATTTCGTCTAACAAAAGACTTCAAACAGTTTAATAGGCGGCCATGCTTGACATTCCATATGGCGCGAAGTTGGTTGTCACATTTTTAGTTTTATGTTCCGGGTGAATTGGCGTTTGAAATATGCGGCCTCGGCGATTAAGAATAAGATGTTCTTTTTGATTTGTTGATGGTTTCCAAGCTGATTTCGGGAGAATAAGAGAAAGTAGCAACTTGATATCTTAATATTGAAAGTATGGTTATATTATAGGAAAGACGTATCATTTATAGAGGTTGGTTTTTTCTTTTCCCATCACTACGAATTATGGAGTTTTTTAGGTTGCTATCATGTCTCTGGCTAGCTTTGTTGTTTGGGTGTAGGTAAATCTATTTATCCAAACTGATTTATTCCAAAAAAGGTTTCCCACAGCTTTCCCTATCTTATCTCATAATTACACCTTAGCTTAGATATCTCTTGCAGGCGATCACTTTCAAACTCGTTACTGTAGTAGAAAATTTTAGGAAATTATTTTGTTTTCCGACATGAGCTGTTAAAATTAGCTTTTAATACTTTTCTTAGGTTATTAGTACTATTTTTCATTGAAGCAAAAAAAAAAATACATGCATATTCCCTATTTTGAAATTCCCATCTCAGCACCCATCATTGTCCTCATTTTTCATTATCAAACTTCCAAATTCAAATCTGAATAAAAGCTCTTTGTTCTTAAAAACTTTTCAACACAAACGTGGCACGTGTTTGTTCACTACAAGAACTAATGTCACAGTGTGGTGTATAAACTTGGTCTTTAAGAGCGAAACAATAAAGTCCCAGTCCCCTTTGACAGGGACAATATACGGCACACGTCTTGAACGACCTCTTTGTTCTGAGAGGGTTCCGTATGTACTTTCCGTGCGAGTTGATTGTGACAAGTTGGTGTAAATAAGTGGACTGTGCTTCACTGTGTATTGTGGTATCGCGTTTGTACTGTGCAGTGCTTAAATGCGCAGTTTTTTCGAATTGAAGAGTTAAGATTTTGTTTTCTAAAAAAAAAAAAAATTGTTGTTTTGTTTGCTGTCTATGGTAGCATTTGCTACTCTTGCTTAGGTGTGTCTCGAGATGCCGCGTAAAAATGTCAACGTCATCGTCACCCGAATAGTTTCTTACAGAAATACCTACTTAAGTAAAGTTTATTATGAAAACTAAATCAGCACTTTCACTTTATATCGGTAATTTAAGCATGTACCCACTATCCCAACTTGGCACTCAATAAGTCAGTGCCTAATAACCATTTATTGATGACAAAACAATCCTCTAAAGAAAAAGGATCCCGAAATCGGTGGCCCTTCCCGCCATTTGGCCCCCACGTGTCAACTTAGCGTTAAAATCTATTAATTGCATTTTTTGTCATCTGCCAAATTTTTTCGTTCATAAAAAAACCAACAGATGTCTTAAATGAGTAATGTAAGGGTTAAAAATAAACTTGTAATTTATTATGTCACTAGAAATCAGGTTTTAGAGTAGATTAAGTACTTGTCTTAGTTAGTATGATATTTCAAATGGGTGGATTAATGATTTTCGCTTTGAAAAGTGATGAAAGTTAATCTTTTAGCTTTTATGTTAGTGAAAAAAAATCTAAGATTATCGGATTTCGTTTAAAAATTTAAAATTTGAATTGAAAACGATTTTAAATTAGATTATAGAGAAGGTTCTTATATGATTTGAAATAGTTTTTCTGTTGAAAAGAATTGTAGTTGGCAGTTACAAATCTAACAAGAAACCACATACCATCATATCATACCATCTGAATCAGGGATATAATTCTAAAATAAGTCAAATGGTTCAGTTAACTAAGCTTCTGAAATCAAATACCTAAGTCGGAATTGAAAAGGAAAACTAGAGATAAAAAATGTAAACGTAAAAAGCCACTTGTGTTCTAAAAACATTTGAAGAAATAGAATGAGTTCCATTCATATTTTAACCTACGTGCATGGGAGGATATAAATAAAAAAATAACAACAAAACATCAACAGACTCGGCAGTCAAGACATATGATACTCCAGATCCTGCTTGTCATAAGTAAAAAATATACCGTATAACGGAACGGAATCGCGTCAAAAAATTGATTTATATCGCTCAAAACATACTTCAGTTTCGCCCATTCATTATTTTAACTTCGAAAAACGTACGACAACGTTTAAAAAGTCAGGGAATGTCATGTTAACTACTAATTAACCTAACTAATACGCTGCGTAAAATGGAATGCGGCCGTCGAATGCCAAACGCGGTTATTTTTTTTTTTATTTTGTTCGCGAGGCGAAGGAATTTATGAAACGCAGTATTTCGTGTTTTTGGAATGATGATTAATATTGTGGTGTGAATGGAAAAAATGTCTGGAAAATGTAAATAAACAGTAGGCGCCGGTTTTATAAGATATATAGCTTCTATTATCAGAATTAATTTGCGTAAACGCTGTCCATGTTCTTTTTTTGTGCAAGCAGAAAGCCTGTCATGTCTAACATGTTGACAGCTTGGAAGACAAATGATGTGCTTTTTAATTCGTTGTAGACTTTTTTCAGTTCAACAAGTATCTAAGTACTAGATTTCCATCTTCGCAAAATTACATAAGTAGAAACAATATGTCGAATAATAGTAAAAGCTCAGACACAAAAGCAATGTAAAGTATTTCTGTAGGATATACAGTAGTAGCATAAGATATGATTGAAAAAACAAAATTAAAAAAAAATTAGGTACTAGATAAGACAAAATCCATTACATCGCCATATATTTTAGTAAAAAAACCTACACTACATCTACACCAAAATACACTGTCAAAAAACCTGCAGTCCTCCAAAAAAACCAGATCACGAGATCCGAAAGAGATTGCAAAAACTGCTCTTCAAAATCTATTGATGTCCCAAAATCGTCGCGTAACTTAAAACCTTATTGTGTGCTCCATCTCCTTTGATCATCGCGTGATAATATGGAATGGGGGTGTGTTCCTAGTTTTATTAAGTAGCTCTTTTCACGGCAATTGTGTACTTACAATATGGGGATTAGAGGGGATTAAGCACCCTTGGTATTGTGTTTTGAGGACCATGGACGGGTGTGAGTCGTATTTTAGTGTAAACTTTAATTTGAAAGCAGATGAGTGGAAACGTCGAGTGTCTGTTGAGTTTTGGAGGTATTTGTTTGATTAAAAGGTTATGGGGATGATATTTTGGTAGTGAATAAGAGATGTCCAGTGGAAATATTTTAGCTTGTAAATGATAGCAGAGAATGTAGCGAATGACGAGCGAGAGATGATAAACATTTTTGGAAAAAACAAATACGAATCTTGAATAGGTTGGTAGTTTCTGAAAGCTAAATAGAGATAAAGGTTTCCCTAAGTCTGATATGAGGACAGCATTATCTTTTTCCTTAATCTTAGAAAAAGTAAAACGTCAATAAACAATCGAATAATAGCAGAAAGGCAATCAAGCGCCAAATGTTGAAGACGTTTATGCAGGATTATTTTCCAACAGAATGAAATTGATTAATATAATATCACCCCTGTAAACACGGATAGGTTAAATAGAGGCGGGGATTATTATTAACCTACCAATCACCAATGACGTTTTTCATTTAGGGGGCGAATGAGAATACTAATAATAATTTCCTAACTGCCAATGGCTTAATTGCCAAGAGCCTCGACCTATTGGTCGAGGATCATGAGGATTATGAGGATATTGATCGAGGATAGGTATTCCTAATGAGGCTATTTACTCGTTAGGCAGCTGGATCAACGGCTCGATACACAAAACGGTACTTCTGGACACGGCTCGTATCGATAGGAGGTTCTCTCTGGAGACCTGACCGCCAGTAGCTTGGACCCTGTTCCCAATACCAGTGGTCTATTATTTTTATATATTTTAAATGTTTTTTTTTGTTTTATTTATATAGAAATATTTAAAGTATAAAAAAGTATGTACAAAAATGAAATAAACGAAAAATAATTTCCTGTCCAACCGATAACTTGTACATGTGTAAATAGTTGATAAAAGATGGCCCCGGCTGTCATTTGTAGATCTTTGACAGTCATTACAGGTATTTAGTGTAGGTACCGAAAGTCTGACTATCAGTCTTACCAAGGGTATTACCCAGCACTAACTGGGTTGTGGAGGTTATATAGACAGTCGCTCCATGTAAAATACTGTTATTCAACTGCATCCGGTAAGAGTGGAAGCCGACCCCAACATAGTTGGGAAAAGGCTAGACAGATGATGGTTATAAATAAATAAAATAAATAAATGGAACTTTTAAATTCCTCATACCACTATGAATATTATTGATATTTTATGGGTTAATAATCCCTACTTTACACTATGCAAGTAAATACAAATTCAAGATATTTTCTCATGGAGTAGGTATAAAACTGGAGGAGTATAAATGTTGAACGGTTACACTTCTTTTGTTTTTAACTCCCGACCAAAAAAAGGGTGTTAGAACTTTGAAGTGTGTATCTGTCTGTCTGTGGCATCGTAGCTCCTAAAAGTGTGGGCCCATTTTGATTAAGTTTTTTTTTGGTTTCAATACTCGAATACTAAGTATATTATAATACCGCCTCGTTGGTCGCAAGGTGTCCTTTTTAATTCCTGAGGGGGGGGCTACCTGCTATTGGATTTTTCCATTAGGAAGTTATTAGTATCAGACACGTTGTCTGAATTTGTGCCTGTTTAATAGCAATAGGGTATATAAAAAGGGACTGTAATAACATAACTGGTAAAATGTAGGTGTAAGTATTATTAGGTACACCCCTGCCTAGCCCGTTTGGAGAGCCCCATTTAACAGACCCAATTATATTATCACTAGCTGGCGCCCGCGGCTTCGCTCGCGTGATATCGAAAAACAATTATCCTGTGTTATTCCAGACTATAATCTACCGCTGTGCCAAATTTCATCAAGATCCGTTCAGCCCTTTTGACGTGAAAGAGGAACAAACATCCATCCATTCATCGATCCTCACAAACATTCGCATTTATAATATTAGTAGAATAATACTATTATCATAATTTAAGATTACTTACCGATCTGATACATCGGTGCCTGTGTCAGGTCTTGGCCTTTTTGCCTGTAACAATACAGATTAAATGAGGATATAGAATATTTTGGAAAAACCCAGAGTAAGCGAAGATAACATGCAGGGTGCAAGAGGCAATACTGTGAAAAGTCTAGGTATTAACAAAGGTATAAGGTATCATAATATGTTACGGGTTGTTCTAAAGAGATACCGCGGTCCCGGAACGTAAAGGGCAATAGAAGGAACATGGGTGGGTTTTAGTCAGACAAGTCTGACACTCCCCCCCCGCCCCACCCAGAGCGGGGGAAGTTATTTAATGATTTCCCACCCCAAAAAAAAAGTATCATAATTATGTCCTCAACAGAAGTTATTTGATATTATTGAAACGAAAAGTCTCTGACTGTCTCCTTGGACGAGTGGTCACAACCAAGACTGGTGAGCATACGGTCCGGGGTTCAGTCGTTCTAGCGCGATTGAGCCACAATCATTCATCCATTCAAAACTTTCGCTTTTATTACTAGAGATTTCTGTATCCGATTTTGTAGCACTAACTAAAACAATTTCTATAAATTCTTTTTGCCTTATCTCGGCTTAGATCACAAGTTTTGCATCATGATAAGCATCTAGCCTAGATACAGTGTCTTTAGACTTTATTTGCATAATATTTTTGGTTTTCTTTTGGCATTCGTGAAATAATAACAACAGCTGGTGAGGTCAATCTTTAGGTTAAGCCGCGCTTGTCTAGGTTGGTCTAAAGATCGACCCGTGTGGCTGATACCTATTATTTAGCAACGAGCTCCTCACTAATATTCCTAACTATGCCGTAAGGTAACCTTCGATATCAAGAAATAAGTAAGCCTAACGTTTTTTTTTGCGGGTGGGATTTCATCAAATACTTCCTCCCGCTCTGAGGGTAGCGGGGGGGAGTGTCAGACTTGTACTAACTGAAACCCACCCATGTTCCTTCTTTTGCCCTTTATGTTCCGGGGCCGCAGTATCTCTTTCGAAAAACCCGCAACCCCGGCAGGCAGTGGTTCTGGCAGGCCCCTCTGCTGTGAGCCCACCTTAATAGAATATTATCGGGCACTACGATTGTATTTAACGACTTTTTTCACAAACATCTTGTGCCCTTCTCGGAACTATTCATTGTGATTTGTGTAAACGAAATGAAGAATGGCCACTATTGTTGCATGTGTTTCACGGGGACGTTGAACTAATTTTGACGCCATATTTTGGCGCATAAATACTTACCTTTCAGAGCATACAGTCTATAAACGTATTTTTTAAAGACTAGACTACACTGAGTACAATATTACTGGCTGTTGTTACAAATTCCATGTGTAGATACAAATTTAGTTTAAAAAAAAGATAGTTATGTCAAAACTGACAGATGTCACTAAAAATTGTCGGAAATCTTTGGTTTTGAACCGGTAATTAAATCATTGATCAATAAATTTAATAGCTATTATAATTACTTGTAGTTTTTTAATATAATATTTTCCCACCTAGTTTTTCGAGATATCATGAAACGGTTGGTTGACTCTTCACGTGACCAAAGAGCTAGCTTTTTTAATAGACTTCACATAAAGGACGAACTCAAAGAGGAAGTTCTCAATTTGACTGTTTTTTTTGTATGTTTGTTACGCGATTTCTCAGTGAATTGTGGGCCTATTTTCAAAAATGTTTTTATATCTGAAAGGATAATAGTCCCGAAGCGGTCCCATATTAGTTTATCTATATTGCTTGGATAGTTTATAAGTTATCTTCTCTAATGTATATTTTTTCTTCTTCGAATATATTATATGGACGATATGCTAATATATCTTAGTGGCAATTGAAAATGAATACTCGATAGGAATGTGTGTTAGATTCCATTATACCACAATTAGGTAAAAATAAGGCCGAAATACCCTTTCGAATATAAAAGGAATTTTGAAAATCGGCCCACGAATGACGGAGAAATCGCGTAACGAACAGACAAAAGTTAATGCAGTCGAATTGAGAACCACCTCCTTTTTTAACATCGATTAAATATAAAAAAGCCGTTTTATGATCCAATTTACTGTCAGATCACTATCAGCTAAGGAGGTTACTACAATTTTTTGATTATAATCAATAAGGAAGGACATCAATGTAGATGTAAGATAAGGATCTAGTAATCAGATAACATAATGACGTGGGATTTTAAATATTTGGACAAGACTAGGTCATTAGATCATTAAAATGCCGTTGATTTATTTCTATGACGTGCTACGGAAGAATATTGTGCATTTTTTTACTTTATAATTTTGTTTGTGATTGTTGACATAACATTGAATTGTAAAATGCCTCATTATAGTCCTGTTACTTATATTGCATAATTGCAAGGACTAAACTATTAGTCGTTTCACTTGCAGCAAAGATAGGGCTCATTGCGCGGAGTTTCCTACTTGTTTTAAAAAGTTTTAATACAAAAAAGGTTTTTATTACGTCATTCTATCTTCGCTTGTAGAGAAATAAAAACTGTACAAAGGCGGACTTAATGTCTTAGGAATTTTATATCAGTCTACCATCATAGCAGTGTTGTTACGTTTTCCATCAAATAATACCCCGCTCTTGCCCTTAGTGTTCCAGGGCCGCGGTATCTCTTTCGAACTACCCGCAATTCCGGTAGATATATATTAGCGTACGATTATCTCCGTTTTGTCCCGTAAATCGATCGTGAAAATTTATATTATGTATTTAGACATAGTTAATTATCAGATCTGTTCTCCTTGTATACTAAAATCTTATAACAAGTATTCTGCTCCTTCAATAGTCACAAAATATAATTAAGCACATAGGCTAGGAGAAGAAGATGTATCTAGTATTATAAGATTCCATTGAGGCCAACATCTTTAGTAATATTATTAAAGCGAAAGTGAGTTTGTTTGTTACGTCTTCATGCCTAAATGGCTACACCGATTTTGATGAACGTTGGTAAAGAGATAGTTGGTACCTTGGAGACGGACATAGGCTATTTTTTTAAAAGTGAGAAATGACGGAGAAAGAGGGAAGGAAAGGGAAAACTTAGCTTTGCTATTACAATCAATAAGGCGCAAGGGCAAAAACTACAGGTAGCAGGTACCTGCAAATCACGAAAGGGGAACTGTGTGACGCCGGAATAAATGCGAGCGAAGCCGCGGGCATAAGCTAGTTTACTATAAAAATCGTCTCGCCATTCAAACCTACCCTAATATCCGATTTATTAACACACAAACAACAACAAGAATTAATTAAATTGTTTCACGACCAGTGCTGCCTAATATGGTAATAAAAACTGACCTAGCATTCACATCAAATATACATGCATTCTTGTTCTTTATCCTGGAAATCTTTGACATTTAACATTGTCATTTTGTCTGATAACATCTGTTGTTGTTTTTTACTTACAATGGAGTGATAAAAACGATAATATTTAAATGTTTATGAGCTACCTCAAGAAAAAATATACTTCGTAAATATTGACGCAATAAAGGCTCTTTGACTATATCAGTGAATTGCAAATTTCATTGTTGTTTTTAATGTATAATTTTATTAACATAATAGAGTAGGTAAAGGGCTAAATACCATATTTAGGGGAGTGTATTACCTAAACTGGACCACTTTTACTATCATGCCTTGAAATTCATCATCATTATTATAAAAAGTTAACGAAACAAACAAAGTCACCGACTTTCGGAGGTGATGTTATTTTCCACTTTTTTTGTTATTTTTGGAAGTCGGTTATTTTTTTACAAAAACGTTTTTTATTTCAGCATTTTTAGTTATGGTGTAATGATATCTCACACAATTTCCATTTTTACTAAAATATATTAGCAGAGCATGCATACTATGCATAGAGACATAAATTAAATTAAATTAAAAACGTTTGTTTTGGAACAATTTTACAAAAAAGAAACGAACACAACTGTAAAGTATAATAGTGCTGCATAGCTATCAATATGGAAGAAAATATTATGTACTAGCTGGCGCCCGCGGCTTCGCTCGCGTGATGATCGAAAAAAAAGTATTCTATGTAGGTATTATTTCAGACTATAATCTACCTCTGTGCCAAATTTTATCAAGATCCGTTCAGCCGTTTTAACGTGAAAGTGTAACAAACATCCATACATCCATCCTCACAAACATTCGCATTTATAATATTATTATAGTCGGATTATAATATTAGGATAATTGATATCTGCCCAAGCAATATAAATTAAATTGATATGGGACCACTTCGATCAATGGAAGAATAATCAAAATCGGTACACTGTTGGTGGAGTAACCGGTAAACATACATAAAAAACAAACATAGAACCTCCTCCTTTTTTGAAGTCGGTTAGTTAGTAGTTACTACAAAAGAATTACATATTTTTATTGCGTTACCATAATTATCAAAGCTACCACCAACACCACATTATGGTTAAACAAGCATTTTCGTACGTTAGTTTGCATAACCATAGTATAAAGAGGGGAAGTAGGTTATCTCCGGCCCAATCCGCGATATAATTGCCTACTGTCATAGGGTTGTCACTTTTAGCTAAATTTTAATTCAGTACCTATAAATTGGCAAGCGTCGGGAAGATGTATTTTTTACTTTTATTGTCTGGGTATAGGGTTTGTCAGGCCTCACTAATTTGTACTATCACAAATTCATTAGTTTAAAGCCCAGCCCTGTCAAAGATAACACATCTCTTATTAGTCAATAAAATTCAACAATGGTTTTCCTATCAAATATAGAAATGTATTCAAGATACAGAGCAGCATTATTTATAACTAGCTTCCGCCCGCGGCTTCGCGCGCGTGGTGTGTTAATAAAAAGCAGCCTATAGCAAAAATAACAAAATCAAAGTATAAATAAAATTAGGTAGGTACGTTTCATTTTTAAGGTTACGTCCCCAATGGGTAAAAAAAAACCCTATTACTAAGTCTTCGCTGTCCGTCCGTCCATAGGTAATGGTACGGATCTAACTAATAGGTATGTATTATAAAACTTCATAAAACCTATGTTTTATTATATTTGATGTAATTAGATCTTATTGTACCTATGTTCACAAATAAAGGATTTGAATTTAGTTTGTAAGGAACCTCAACATACTCTGTGCTCACGCGTCTGGCCGTGTTCGGGTCGCGCACTCGAGCGATGAGCGACTTGTTCCCTCACCCCGCCCGCGCGGGCCAGCCTAGTCACGGCGACACGAAATTAATTTTGTTGCGCGTTATTTTGATTTTGCTATATCTCCTAAAGTATTTATTTAATCTGCATGATGTAAAGGGAAAAAATAATCTTCATGAAATGTTCATGCTAACCAACCTATTTAAAATGATAAGGATTAATACTGTATTTGTGTAAATAGCTTTCTAAGTTAGCGCTTTATAATTGCCCATTTGTTAAAGTATTAAAATGGATACAGTATGTTATCCTTAAGATGTAGACATATGTCACCGCTGACTTTTCTGTAGACCTATATAAGATACACAATTACACCATACATTATTTGGTTATATCTTAAAGGGTTTAGGCAGCGTTTTCGTTGAAAGCTCCCAGACAGCATACTTTTTGAAGACATCTTCAACAAATATCGTTAATGTACACAGAAATTAATACAAAAACTTAACAAATTATATACTAAAACCTTCCTTAAGAATCATCTATCTATTAAAAAAAACCGCATCAAAATCCGTTGCGTAGTTTTAAAGATCTAAGCATACATAGGGACAGACAGACGGCGGATAGCGACATTGTTTTATACTATGTAGGTACCTACTGATAAAAAAAGATAAAATAAACCGAGCGAAGTTCAATAGGTAATCTGAACAGAGACAATTCTGGAATTGATGAATTATTAAGACACCCAAACATACAGGAATACTTTCTCCCGCAATTATCAGACATTTTTGATTCATTTAGCGGTGCCGAAAAGCCGTGACGCGCGAACCTCGTGCAGTGTTAGCCCCGACTGGCGCACCTCGAAATGAGCCGAGATCTTGTTTAGTGTGCGTGCGGCGACGCATAGATACTTTGGCGCACACATACAAGCCGCGCGCGGTGCGTTTGTATGAAGATAACCTACTTCCCCTCTTTATACTATGGCATAATTCTACGAAATTAATGAAACAGCAGATAATTTTTACTTGATAACTTCTCACACTTACACCCCGTATTTGATAACAATATAATAAAATCTGAGCCTATGGTAATTGCCTTGAAAAATAAGGTCCCTATAAAAAGTCCTACAAAACACATGTAAAAATATTAAACCAGTTTATTTTTAAATCGATTTTATAGCTGTTATTTTGATCGCCAGTTTATTATAGTCAATGACAACGTCATAATGTTACGAGTCTTAACATTTCAAACTATAATTTAAGGCGTAAATCACCTGAACTGCGTATTGCCAAAAAACCGTAAGAAAATTTGAATTTCGCGAGATACCCTGACGCTTTCAACTGAAACTTTGAATCAGCAACATTTTGAACATGAATCAATGATTCATTACACTAAACCACCCCTTCTGTCACCCTATTAATTTATAAGTTGTGTATTGTTATTCAAGTCATTTGTATGGTGTACACAATAAAGAATATTCTATCTATCTATCTAAACAGTACCCTGAAAGGCAGATTTTCGCCTCTTTCCATTATTCGATCAGTTATTTTTATAGCCTTGAAAAGTATGGTAAGCAGGTCAAACACAAAATAAGGTTTCTATAAAAAGTCCTACAAACACGTGTAAAAATATGAACCAGTTTTATTTTTAAATCGATTTGATAGATGTTATCTTGTTTGCCAGTATAATATAGTCAATGGCAACATCTTGGTATAGAGATGAACTTTCGGAGGGCACTATGTAGGTATTAAATGAAGTCTGTTTTGTTTTTCTGCATTTACTTGCTTATAATATCTTAGTTGTTTCAGTCTAGTGATTGAGTAAACCTTACTAATATGTATTATAAAAGCGAAAGTGAGTTTGTTTGTTTATTAGTTACGTCTTCACGCCCAAAGTGGCAAAACCGATTTTGATGAATTTTGGTACAGAAATAGTTGGGACCCTGGAGACGGACAAAAGCTATATTAATAAAAAAGTGAGAAAAGGGGGCGAAACAGGGAACCAAAGGGGAGAGGAAGATATTTTATTTTTCGATCATCACGCGATTTAAAGTTAGCGTTAGCCCAAAGTAATTATGCCAAGCGTACGAAGTCGCGGGCGGAAGCTAGTGTTAACATAAATTGTTAAGCAAATTGTTACTAATGCGTGATGAGTCCATAGTATGTTATTTGAAATTACAAACGTTTTATTTTTATTAAAAATCCAGTTGAAATAAAGGTGCTAATCAGCAACTTTTTGGACGTAAAAATACCATAAACAGTCCCCTGTCCCTAAAACGTCACGTTTTCGCCAATTTAAGCAACGCGATCAGTTATTTTTTAAAGCGTCTAAAAAGATGGTAAGCAGATCACGCACAAAATAAGGTACTAAAAAAATCTACAAACACGTGTAAAAATCTTAACCAGTTTATTTTTAAATCGATTTTATAGCCACTGTTATCTTGATCGCCAGTTTATTATCAAAGTTTTTGATAAGTATTTTTACGATACAATTAATAGTAGTTTTTATGAGACTCTTAATTATTATTTAATGAAAACTGCCTATGTTAAGACCAGTATTTTGTCGATTAAAGTAATTTGTTGTTCTCATTTGGAAATATTTATGTGCTGTGAGAGAAAGTTACTAGTATATATCTACGTATTGAGATTGGTCTTTCAGTCACCCAAGAACCAAATATACCATGTGGATGAGGTATCATTCTGAAACCCTTCCGAAATAGTTTTTGTAGAGTTCCATACCTCAAAAGGATAAAATGGAACCCTTATTGGATCTGTCTGCTAAGGTCTCTTATCTCGGGAACGTGTGAAAGCATCGAGTTGAAATTAAAACCATATAATCAACCCTGTTCCTTTGTGCTGTGAAAATCAACCCTCCAAGTTAACGCAGTCAAAAGATATGGCCGTTTATGTCGAAAGTTTGTACGGAACCTTCTGAGCAAGAGTCTGACTCGGTATTGCTCGGTTTTTTATCCTAAGTAGGGTTTTTTAACGGATGGGAAATCATCGAATAACTTCCCCCGCTTTGGGCGCAGAGGGGTGTGTGTCAGACTTGCCCGGACTAAAACCCACCCATGTTCCTTCTTTATGCTCAGGGGCCGCAGTATCTTTTTCGAACAACCCCGGCAAGCGGTGGCCCTGACAGGCCCCTCTGCTTTGATGACATCTCTTTGAAGCGCGCGTGGAACACTAACGCGCCGTTGACACGGCATCCTAAATAGATTGTAATTTGGCCGCAACTTGTTTGATAATGAAACGATGATGCGACCGTTTTGTATATGGGGGTACTATGTGGGGGAGTTCGCTATGATGTAAGAAACACGTGGTTACCGTTTCTGTGTCGATTCTTCCACGCCATCTTTGTTCATCATCCTAGTATATAGCCGGTATGTAATTCCTTTTATGTATATATCTTTTCAACCTCAGATTCCTAGTAGACACGAAATAATCAGTTTTTTATGCCCACTATTGGGCTGCTTGGATACAAAGGCATTCTATAACACGGAGTTGACACGGTGTGTTGGTGTAGCCATTTTGTATTTTTTTAACTTTTCCCAACACTTGGAAATTTTCATGTGTCGTGAGTGCGTTTACATACATTTAAACTCGGTCAGTCCCAGATCTATCTATGGTCTATAAAAGTATTTGTTCCGTCGGGGTATCACAACAAGCAGCTAATCGCTCAGCCACTGCGCCAATCGTGTCGTCAAGATGTCATATATCTTCGAATTTCTGGTTCTAAGACATTTACTTACGATTTTTTTGTTCATAAAAGACTTAGTCCTACTAATCTTACTTCTTACTATCTTAGGTACTAATATTATAAATGTGAAAGTTTGTGACGATGTATGGATGTTTGTAACTCTTTCATGCAAAACTTACTGAACGGATTTGGATAATATTTGGTACAAAGTTAGTTTTATAACCTGGGTTTATAAATAGGATACATTTTATCTCAGTAGAACGATTTTGTGGGCAACTACAGAACTTGGGATAGTTGACAATAAATCTAGATTTATCACTACTTCAACTTTTTTACCAATTATGGCATTTCAGTCCAAATCTCGATATCTAATAACCGAAAACCAGTATTCCCATTACTCAACCCTAACTACCAATCATATGGTTAACCTAACGGTTAGTTTAACTAACCGAGATTACAGATAAACCTTAAGTTATAAATAATAAAACTCTTAAATGTCGCCTCTTGAATCAAGATTAACTTAACAACATTCATAAAAAAACTGAACCGAATTTTGGGTGAGAGTAACAATTATCGGAGTGTTGTTAAATTTTAGAAAAAAAATGTTGTTTTTTTTTGTATTACCTTGCTCAAAATGCTACGTTAAGAATTCTAGATAGCAATGTCATTTGTCTGACCATCGGAACAATTCGTCTGATTTCAAAAAATCTTTCAAAGTTAAAAATCTACACTATTGCCGAGTGCTAGGATATGTTTTATATTAAAACAAGTATTTAACACGAACGAGTTCGCGTGCCGAAGCTAATTATGGATAAAACTATATTTAATTTTTGATCACCAACTAATTTAAAATAAATCGCATGTAAAAGTCACCGTAGGTAATAATAATCACATTAATCACTGAAAGTGAATATGTCTTACCAAACAAAATATTCCTTGATACCTGTCAAGTCAGATAACTGCGTACTAACACGGGATTTAATAAACACGGAAGATAACCGGTGATGTCACCCTACCCAAGTCTCGGGGCGCCATATTGTCTAAATGATATACGAACTTTTTGTTGGTGACGATTGAAGTGACTTCACGTTCCTCTTACTATCTTATGAGCGCCTGGTAGTTTACAAATCTTACCATTTAATTGGCGTAATTAACGGACAGAAATTCCTTATAGCAAATTAGTCAGTGGTTTTTTACCCTATGAATATTTTCAGATAGGAAATATTATATGTAACCTGTTTAGGCAGGCTATATCTACAAATTGGACAAATGCAAGTAATGTAATGTTAACTCAGATTGATTTAAAAATAAATGAAAGCTCAAATCTTGCTAATCGCGGAAAGGTATATTTTGGTCAAATTATAATGACGAGATTGTATTTTTAACCGACTTCTAAAAAAGGAGGAGGTTCTCAATTCGGATGTTTGTATGTTTTTTTTTTTTTTTTTTTTAGGTTTGTTCGCGCTTAACTCCGTCGCTTGCCAACCGATTTCGAAAATTATTTTTTTGTTGGAAAGGTTATACTTCCCGAATGGTCCCATGAAAATTTTATCGAAATCGGACAAGCGGTTATTGAAAAATCAACAAAAAAAAATTTAAAGCCTATGCTTTCCAAATTGCTTCCATAGTCACCAAGTCGGGATCTGATGATGGAATCTTGGCGAAATCGAGGGAAGTTTTTTTAACCGACTTCTAATAATACTATAACTAAAAATGCTGAAATAAAAAACTTTTTTGCAAAAAATAAAACCGACTTCCAAAAAAAAAACTAAAAAGTGGAAAATAACTTTATTTCCGGAAGTCGGTGGCAAAAAAGTCAACGAAACCAACAAAAGCCACCGACGAACCGAAAAGTTTTTTTATTTATCAGATTTTCATTATAACTATAAAGAAAAAAAGTGTCGGAATTAAGTTCGCGATTCCTCAGTACAGAGTGAGACTAAGTAAAAGGCCCACAGTCTCGTAGCTCAGGCCTACACAAAATAATAATTTAACACGTTACAAATAGAGTTGAAAAAGTTGATAGATATAGCTGCCTTGAAAAGCGGCTGAAATATTTTCTCGACTTTTACTTTTTACTCTGATTAATAAACCACAAACATTTCTTAATGACCGGGCGATCCCTCAAGCTCGCTACCAGGACCACAGTGGTGCCAAGGAGGTATCGTGTGAGAAAGGGCGTAAATCAGCGGGCGCATTCCTCTCGAGGTGTGAGGCCGCCTGATCTTCCGATAAGTCGAGCTAATTTATACGTTTTACGCGGCGACAACGCGCCTGAACGGACGGCTGAACTGAATACAGGCTGTGTCATATTGAATTATTTTGTTTTAAATGTGGTTTTTATTAATGAACTTTTGGTAAAGAAAAGGATGATTCTTTTAAATCATTGTTTGCATTTACGATTTTCCGATTTTAGGGTTCCGTACGTCAAAACGAAAACACTAAATCCTTATAGGATCACTAAATTGTCCGTCTGTCTTTATGTCAAGATCCTTTATCTTGAGAACGTGTGGAGGTATCGAGTTGAAATTAAAACCATATAAGTACCCAAATCTGTACCTGACAGGCAGATGTCTTGCTGGGGAATTTGTTGCGTCACTTCTTCCCAGCTAAAACACTAGGAAATCGCCATTTCCTAGTGTTTTAGCTCGCACTTCGCCAAGTGCGAGTGTTTTGTGGGGGACTGTCGCTTGTAATATTATAATACGTTCAAAAAGTGCTGATTATCAGCCTAATTTGAATAAAAATGACTTTTGATTTTGTGGTTTTTGAAGCTGTGAAAAACTCAACTCTATAAATCTACGCAGTCAAAAGAATTGGCCGTTTATGTCGCAAGTTTGTACGGAACACTCGGTGTGCGAGTCCGACTTGCACATGGCCAGTTTTTCTTAAGCTTTATTAGTCTAGGTATAATTTTTTTGGTTGTTATTTTTCGGTTACCAGAGACGAATGAATTCAAGAAAAAAAACGTATTTTTCATTCTAAAGTGTTGCGCCGATCTTAAATAACATGAGCAGGAAGGTAATAATAGGGTAGTTTCCAGGGTCAAAGTAATTACATTCTATTTAGTCCGTCTTTTAGATTATTGAAAATTAAAGGACACGTATTTTTTTATTTGTTAATTAACGTGTCACGTCACTCGTTGCGAAAAAATGCAGCAACGCGTGACGTTACACGTTACATTATTGGACTATATCTTTGTTATTTTTATTCTAACTTACAAATAAAAAATACGTGTCCCTTATTTTTGAATAATCTAAAAGACGGACTAATATTTTTTTTGGAAATTAGCCTATTATGATATTGTACTTCCATTTTTTAAATTTCCATCGAGGCTTTTTTATATTACGTAAATACTTTTCAAGATTTTATTTTTGTAATTTACTATGAATAGGAAAATACCATTGTTGCGCATTAGTAATTAAAGTGCAGGTGCAGCTATTAACAATTATAGTCATCAATCAAATCAGTTACTTAGATAAGATCATGTTCGAGATAGTAACATTAACTTTATTTATGTTAATAATTCTTATTTATGCTTTGACTTAAGAACTCTATAAAATATCTTGTAAAGTGTTAATAACTAATATAATAGTGTTAATGACAAAAAAATGCGTTTTTTTACATTATTTGATTTTCTACAATTACTTACTTTTTTAAAAAAAATAAATATCCTATATCTACTAAATCAGTAGGTACCTATTAAAAAACATTTTACATTAGGTATATGTTTAGAACTTTAGAGTGGGTTACAATATTGTGATCAGCACTCTTCTTTTGTGTTCTGAAGCTGTCAGTGTCATTATTGACAGCACTTGAACACTATTTTAATCTCTACGCTCTACGTATTTTTTTAATGAAAAGTTTAAAATTATATATTTTTTTAAAAAAGAACACTTTCAAAATGAGAACACGCTATAATCTAAACAAACGTCAGAACAAAACGCTTCTTTATTTAAACGTAATTCGTTTATTGTTTTATCTCCCTGCATATTTACGACCAGGCCCCTAAGCAGTATTGCTTTAATGTCACTTCAGTTTGTGAAAGAGATGCAGCTAGACGTACTGTATGGCTCCATCTCTTTCTCACACTGTCGTCCCGCACCCGAGTCGTAACGTATAAATTATAAAATTTATCGACCAACCAATTTTATGTTTTATCATTGATATTAACATGTGATATTGCCGATTATTAATAAGATCTGTGATCTGTGATTATTGAGAAGATGTGATGTGCGTGAACTGTCAATTTTAATAGTGATTTATTTTTTGTTGCCTCTTGTTTATTGTTTGGGATTGTCATTTAATTTTGTTTGTGGTTCGAAATGAAAATGGGGATTGTTTTGACATATCATTAATTGCATAGAGAAGAAATTATAAGTTCGGTTATTATTTCTCAGCATTGTAGTAGCAACGATACGTTGATTTATCAAAACTGTAAAAAGATGGAATTTATTGTTATTAAAATTAGTTTTACAAAAAGTTCCGGGAACATTTTAAAATGAAGTGGCAAAAGACAACTTTTACATTCTTGGCCAATCAAAGTACCTACGAAAGAATGCTCAAGTTTTTATAAAATGTTACCAAAGACAAATCAAAATAAAAAGTGCCATCTTCCTCATTCCCGCAAAATTCTAAGAATTTCTCATGCGTACACAAAGTAAAAAGTCTGTTTTCGATTACATAAACAAAATGGAGTTAAGCCCAATCGATATAAAGCGCGGGAACTTACAAGTTGTATCGAGAAAGACATCTCGGCGATAAATCGCACCGTGTTCGACTATCAAGCTGGACAAATTTGTTTTTATTGGTGTTATCTCTGGGTGGCTTTAGTTTTCGTTGCCTTTGCCTTCCATTTTGTTTCTTTGTTACAGTATTTTATGTGAGGTGCGTGCGATAGGTTAAAAAAATGACCATTGAATTAAATTAATTTCTCTATTATTTTTCGTTGTTTGAGGTTTTATTATAACTTCAATGGTCGTTGGTTTGTTTTGGTTACCGGTTATAGTTGATGGTCTTCAAATATCGTTATTTTTATAGATTTAAGTATTAATGTCACCAGCCTGATCGCTTTGTTAAAAAAAGGATTCTTCACTTCTAAAAGCTCCATCCTTACTTGAATATATTGCGATACTGGTCACACAAGTAGGTACCAACCTACCTGGAATACATAGCCAAAACCTCCCCAGAGACAATAATTGTTACCGCGAAAACATTCCACTCACCCGTAGCCTAATCATCTTCGCAATAAGGCATTGTTACGCGCTAATCTTTGTCGCATACCAAAATTAAACGATCAACCATCATGTAAGTCAATACCTCTTCGGAGTTATGATAGCCTGGTATCAGGTGGCTAACGATCCTCTGTCCCGTAGGTACGTTACGACTTTTTAATGGTCCCCATGAATGGGTAACATGAGATCTGACGCCTCACCATGCTATACCACTTGGAAACATAAACAGTTTTGTACAATGAGACCAATAAAATTTGGTTTTAGTTACGCTGGGCAAGATAACGCTTCGGGTGTATTAATCATGGCGGCTTGTACCATAAAGCTCACCTTGTCACTTCGATTGTTTTAAGTTCGTGTTGTGACATAGTTTTTGGAAAAGTGTAAATCTCTTCTCGACAAAATCTTCGAATATATCTTTGAATTTTTGAAAATTGTTATCAAATAGGCATTTCGTTTACAATTTCGTCTCTCGTGTCCCTTGTTATTTGAGACAAATAGACAAACTTGAATACTCACCGACTCACTAAAGTTTAAGTAAATAATTATTTAGTATTGGTACATATCAAAGGGTTTTCAAATAAAATCACAGTCAATTAATATAAGGTTTAGGAAACATGCAAGCATTGTGTTAAAGGCCATACCGTGCAAATATAATAAAAGTTTACAAGCTAAAACTATTATAATTCGGTGCAGTGCATTTGTTGTGCGAATTTAAATATAGTGCATTTTGTGATTCATAACATTTTTCAAATCGTACGAACTTTAAAGAGCTACTTCTATTGAGTTTTAATATGTATAATGTGTGTTTACAACATTTAAACAACTCAATTTTCTACTGAACATTTATTAACAGTGAGGATTTCCAATTTAGAATTTGCATTTTTTTTATACGAAAGTTCGTAACCATACACACTGTCGGTTATCAAGATCTAAGGTCAAAGTGGCGCCATCTACAATGCGAAAATGGAAATCCTCACAGCTCGTACGTTTGCTTATCAGAATGCATCTGACCTTTGGCTCGGCGTGGTCCAAGCTGCAGCGTGGGGAGGCACCCCCTCCGAGGTAGCTACACGGCATCAGGGTCACCATTATTTACCCTCGTGGTAATGTCACACACAATGTCACTTTGACAGTTCTTTTGGCGGGAAAAAGTTTTTGTGCTGTCATTTTGCGCTTATGGTTTCGTTTTTGAACGGTACACTTTGTCTTTGGTTGGTTGTGTGATTTTGTTTAGTTTTTCATAATCCATAGCTTGGATAACCTAGGGATGGAAATACATACTCAGTTTTAAAAACAGTTTACATGAACTAATAACTTCAACTGTATAAAATCTCACTGTGAGTGAGACTGAAGTAATTTGTGGTTCTGTGCCATAAGCTGTGTGTGATTTTACTTATCGTATTGATGTGACAGAATATTATAAAAAACGTAAGGTAGTCCTCATCATTATATCCCAAGGCCACACGCCAAAAAGTCACAACCAATTATAACGCTTCGCCGGTGGCTAGTTATCGAAAGCCACTTAGTCATCGCCCTACGGTGGTCGAAATAAAAATATATTTAGAAACAAAATAAAAAAAAATTACACGCATGCCGGACGGACCACCCACGAAGTTATGTCAAACGCTGAACGGCCATGTTCATCAAGTTGTCAAATTGAGTTTGACATAATTGTGAACGAGCCTTTTTTGTAGAACCTCATCTGTATTCGTTGATAATCTGTGGCTTCTGGTCATGTGGATAGATACTTGAGTACCTACCTACTTGCAATAGTTTTTGTTTGGTTTATTTAGAAAAACAAGGCTGGTTCCTAGTTATTAGAGTCGCTAGCTGTCTTAATCTGACTTCTGTATGCACTTCTTTAGTGGAATGGACGCATTTTTATTTCCAGTTACGGCCCGTTCACGACCTTGCCGCGATGAGCGGCGGCGAAAGCGGCGGCGGCGAGCGGTGAGAACAAAAGTATGAAAATGTTTGAAGCACGCCACGAGTCGCCGCTCATAGCGAAAACGCGCGCGGTTTTGTCCGAGCGAATCGCCGTAGCGGCGCGCGGTGCGGGGAGCGGCGGGATCAAAAGTACAAGCGAATGAGTGCGACGCCACGAAACAGAGCGGCGCGGACAGCGGTGTAGGCGGGACGGACTCGGCAGCGAACTTATGAAAAAAATATTTTAGACGATTTTGTGTCGGTAATGGATACCGAGGCGTTTATAACAGAAATTTTAAATCGACCCCCTATAGGGATGTCAGACATCCCCAACACACAATAACATATTTCCTGTTATCTTCGTATAGGTCACGAAATTCGAATTTAAATATCGATCTTTATTTTAAGTTCGTGCACTTCCTTTCTCATATTAAGAATATCTTGTTTTAAAAATATACTGCTTTCTAAACACAGAAGGGATAATTTCGATAACGCCATTATTTTGAGCACGTTCTGACTACCTAAATCCGTCCGCCTCGGCCGCTGCCGCTCGTCGCTACTGAGAGTACGTGGCGTGTAAAACGCACCGCTTGCCGCCGCCGCCGCGCCGCCCGCCGCGCCGCTCGCCGCTAAGACCGAAGTCGTGAATGGGCTCTTACGATAATAGCCCACGTTGGTATTACCGTATTATTAATGATAAATAGAATTAAAAATATTCAGAAAAAAACGTTGAAATAGCGCAATAAAGATTTACTTGTTTGATATTGTTTGGTAGTTCTGCTGCAGCTACACTCAAGTTTAAGGTGCTGGCTCCATCTAACCATAAACAAACCCCCAAAAACAGAACCTTTATTTCAAATTTACGTTCTATTCCACGCTACTAGATAAGGGATATGGGTCCTTTTTTGTTTAATATTATTAAATATAAGATGCCTGTCTGTCACTTTGCAGTCAAGTAGAAACAAGTGATTCAATTTTAAAGAAAATAATTACCTACATCTGGTTGACTTGTTAAAATAATATTTGAAAGTTAACTAAATTGAAACTCAAAAACGTAATATTTAATAATCTCACCATTTCACATGCCAGTCAGTACGAAAAAAGCACTTGAAAGGAAAAAAATATTACAATTAGAAGGTATAACATAAATACCACTAACTATTTATAAGTAAAACTCTCATTTTCATCAATAACACACAAAAACATTAAGTAAACAGTTTAAACGCAGGCGGAGTCGCGGCGGTCATTAGCGTAAAAATAAAATATCATGAGCCAAGTGTGTTCCTATCAACAGGGGGTGAACAGTAGCGTAACCTCACTGCGTGAAACGAAACGACAGGGTGGCCAACGTCATCATAAAGTACAGACTGAATACCTGAGAGATTTGAAATTCGAATTCGAAATGCTTCTGTTTTGTTTTTCGGTGGTAATTAATTGAGGGTTTGGGAAAATATGGTTAATGAATAACCGTAGGCGGGAAACATTACTTACCTATTTGTTTATTTCAAATAGGTACATTTTGTTTATAACATTGAGTTCACCTTTTTACAAATATATCTCTAAAAGAAAACAAATTCTACATTGCAGCCAAACTCCATTACCGAGATATTCCTGACGCAAAGAGCTGAAAACGCTTTGCCCGACCTGAAAATCGATCCCCAGGACCACTGCGCATGCGACCACTAGCTAGAGCAATGAGGCTGTCTTTATCTAGTACCATAGACATAAACCTAGAGACTGAGACACATTGTTTTATGTATTGCTGGCCTCTCCCTTTCAATAAATTATAGAAAAAAGTTCTAAAGTACAAATAAACTCGTTTCAACTCGATTGATCTTCAGAAAAGATTGATCCACGACAAAAACATAATTGACAGACAGATCTCACAATAATTTACATCTAATATTTATGTTATTGATTTAATCGATTATTAAATACGTTCTAACGGCCAAAATAATCGTAATGTCCCAAATTTTATGGACAACGTGGTCAGCCCACTATTATGGCCTTTGCCTCCTCACAACAGGGGGTAAGCGCTTCTACGGAAACGTCAAACTGCTTTTCCATTTGCTGCCAACTTATTTTTTGCCTCCTATTTCCTTTTGAACAAAGAAAATAGAGTTGAAAATCCACTGGACTACAACTTCCATTATAATTGTTAAAATCTTTGGATTCGGTATCTAAGAAAATATTCAACGATCCTTATTGAAATGGATTTAAGTTGAATTTGGAATGACAGTCGTTTCCACATCAGCTTTATAGGTTTTTGTTTTTACCAATTAAAAGGATTTAAATATGGAAGAGAATATTTTTATTGGCGATTAAAATAGTTTTTATTATCGATATTATGACCCAAGAAGAGGTTAATTGGGAGCATAGACAATTCCTTCGCGCTATAAGCACAGTGGGATAGAGGACCGGTAGCTGGAACCGTAAATTATTATAAATGATAAAAACACCACCAACAACTTTTAACTGCAGGGCGAAGGCTCTCTCTCTCTCTAGGTAATCAAAATATACAACAAAAAACGATTTTTTGCTCAATGTTTTGGTTTAAATCTATAAACAGAAAAAAAAAAACAATTTCCTAGAGACGGCAAAACGCCGAGAGAGATGGAAAGTAATAGGGAAAGCCTTTGCACTATTGGAGTGCCCAAAATCGACAAAAAATATGTATCTCATAATAACTAACTAACTCTAACATAATGATAAGTTTCTGTTAAAATACTTTTTAGAGGGAACAGTTTTAAATAGAGAATACAAATAATTCGGCCAACAATCCATCCACATTAACTATTCGAATATTCAAATCGAATACAACTATAAAAAAACTTTATGAATATTCATTTTATCGAATAAAACGGACAAGAACATACTGGCAGTCGGGCTGTGTCAGTCGAAGCACTCGAATCGATAATGTGATGGTGTTTACGATCGAATTAAAATCAATTGCTTGTATCGCAACCACGGAATGAAGTCCCGTTTAGGCAGATTTAGTGAGATTAGAATCGATTTGCTCTAATCGAGAATCGGCTGATTAAATCTTTTATTAAACAATGGAGTTTAAAATTGATTGTTTGTAACGTTAAGATGCATGTTTGGCTAAGATCATACTACAATATTAATCATTTATAATATTATATTATAAATGGGAATGTTTGTGAGGATGGATATTTGTATGGATGTTTGATACTCTTTCACGCCAAAACGTCTGAATGGATCTTGATGAAATGTGGCTAACTAATAAGAGCCACTCGGGTCAATCTTTCGGTTAAACTGCGTTTGACTAAATTGGTCTGTAGACGAGAGACCACCCATTACAAACCGAGTTACCTTCATGGCACGGAAAGCATGTTAAGCCTTTGAACCCGACTGCCATTTGTATATCTTTGTCAGTCGTTACAGATAGTCAGTGGCCCGCAATAACAACCAGTCTTACCAAAAAATATACCTTGTCCTTACTGGGTTGTGGAGGTCACTCCATGTATAATACTGGTATTCAGCTGCATACGGTTAGACTGGAAGTCAACCCCGACATATTTGGGAAAAGACAAGGCAGATAATGAATGAAACTAATTGGGTACTGTCTCAAGATGGTAGAGGAAAACAACGCGAGGCATCAATTTTTTTTCCATGCGCGCTTCAAAGTTCCACGCGCTCTTCAAAGAGATGTCAGCAAAGCAGAAGGGCCTACCAGGGCCACCGCCTGCCGGGTTGTGGGTTGTTCGAAAGAGATAGCGCGGCCCCGGAACATAAAGGGCAATAGAAGGAACATGGGTGGGTTTTAGTCAGTACAAGTCTGACACTCCCGTCCGCTCCGCCCAGAGCGGGGAAAGTTATTTGATGACTAGCTTTTGCCCGCGGCTTCGCTCGCGTTAAATTCGGTATAACACAATACCTGCTAACGTCAGTTTTTGCTCTTGCGCCTTATTGATTTGTAATAGCAACGCTAAGTTTTCCCTTTTCTTCCCTCGTTCTCCCTCACATCTCACTTTTTTTTTTAAATTAGCCTATGTCCGTCTCCTGGTTCCCAACTATCTCTGTACCAAAATTCATCAAAATCGGTTTAGCCATTAAAGCGTGAAGAGGTAACAAACAAACAAACTCACTTTCGCTTTTATAATATTAGTAAGGATTTCCCATCCGCAAAAAAAGGCATCTAAAGTCTGAGAATGTTCGACATCTACCAACACACTGGACACGTATGGTAGATTTTAGGCCACCCCCTTTTAATAGACTGGAAGGCTACGTCCTACCTGCCGGGGTTGCGGGTTGTTCGAAAGAGATACCGCGGCCCCGGAACGTAAAGGGCAATAGAAGGAACATGGGTGGGTTTTAGTCAGTACAAGTCTGACATGCCCCCCCGCTCCACCCAGAGCGAGGGAAGTCATTGGATGATTTCCCACCCGAAAAAAAAAAAGGCTACGTCCTAGAAGTGGGGCAAAGGTATCCGTTTTCAGCTGATTATGCTCAAGAACTCTTAAAATTTAACGAATTCCAAAAAACGCCATAACAATTCTTGTATAGATTTCTAAATTGACTTAACGAAAAAAGTAGGTGCTAGAAAACCAGAAGCTATTAAAAACGTGCACCTATCGCTAATGAGAATCTAGATATTATAAACCGAGAGATTAATGAACTTTTGTGGTTCTGACTGCAAAAGAAATTTTCCAAACATTTTAAACAACACGCATTAATAAAACAACAAAAATGGACGAAACACAGTTTGCTATCTTTTAAAACGACATTTTTATATCAAAACAGTCGTTATTGTTGTATCGAAGCATGTAAACATAAATATAACATACATACATAATGTACTATATGTCATGACATCTAACCAAACCCTAAAGATCGGGTCGTCAACCGGTTTCACTCGATAACATCAACAACTCGAATATTAGGGATAAATTAATCGATTATAATCGGGAATCGAGAAAGGGTTTTTTTTTGTAATTTGGAATATATGTAACGATTGTGCATTTGAATAACGCGAATTATTCCAACGAAAGTAAAACGAATAATACGAGAACATTCAAATTAGGTATTTTGATGATTTTTGCTATGGAGGAGCTCGTGGCTAAATAAATAGTAGCCGCTCGGGTCGATCTTTAGGTTAAGCCGCGCTTGCCTAGGTTGGTCTGTGGATGAGTGGCCCTGACTGCTGAGCCGGAGGTCGTGGGTTCGATTCCCACCCAGGACAAACTTTGTGTGATGAGCATGATTGTTTGTTCTGTATCTGGGTGTGATTTATCTATAATATGTATGTATTTATAAATTATATAAGTATGTATATCAGTTGTCTGGTTACCATAACACAAGCTCTGCTTAGCTTGGGATCAGATAGCCGTGTGTGAGTTGTCCCAAGATATTTATTTATTTAATCCGCAATCCCGGATGGAAATACCCTTCCAGCACAGTAACAGTAGGTATAAGTTTGAAATATCTTCTATAAATATCTATACCTAAATCTATACTAATATTATAAAGCTGAAGAGTTTGTTTGTTTGTTTGTTTGTTTGTTTGAACGCGCTAATCTCAGGAACCACTGGTTCGAATTGAAAAATTCTTTTTGTGTTGAATAGACCATTTATCGAGGAAGGCTTTAGGCTATATAACATCACGCTGCGACTAATAGGAGCGAAGAAACAATGGAAAATGTGAAAAAAACGGGGAAAATTATTCATCTTTGAGGGCTTCCGTTGCGTGCGCTGCGAAAACGGTTCAAGATATCAAAAAAATATGTAGAAAAGAATTATTCCTCTTGAAATCATCTAAAAAAATGTCCGTGACGGTATATGTCTATCTTTTAAGATTAAGTCACTAGAACCGTTTTTATGGTAATCAAATTTGGTCAAAATTAATGCATGATTACCAATTATTTGTTAGAGTTGTTTCAACATAATAATATTAATCTTTATCCAAATAAATGTGTTGTTGATTAACAGTATTTAATTGTGAACAAAATTGTCTTTGACATCACTTAATTTCAATGAACATCTTAGAAGATATTACAATTTTAAAATAACTCCGATATAAAATTCACACGCGCCGCATGATGTGCAAAACATGACGCTGGGCATGGGCGAGGAGAGGCGTTGCTTGCGGGCGACGCGGAGGGGGGGTATAGCTCTACGATTGTCAAGGATAATATTTTGGTTCTAATAATTTCACATTTATTCATCATCTGCCTAGCCTTTTCCCAACTATGTTGGGGTCCAGTCTAATCGGATGCAGCTGAATATCAGTATTTTACATGGAGCGACTGCTTATCTGACCTCCACAACCAGTTAATACTGGGTAATACGATACCCCTTGGTAAGACTGGTTGTCAGACTTTTGGAACACTGACTACCTGTTAAGACTGTCAAAGATCTACAAATGACAGCCGGGACCAACGGCTTAACGTGCTTTCCGAGGCACGGAGGAAACTCGATATGTAACGGGTGGTCACTGGTCACCCATCCACAGACCAACCTAGGCAAGCGCGGCTTAACCTAAAGATCGACCCGAGCGGCTGCTATTATTTAGCCACGAGCTCCACATGAGCTATAAGCTGTCAAACTGCTATTTTTATTCCTCAGATAAAAATTATCTGACTATTAAAAAATCAGCCCTTATTAGGTTAGGTTTTAGTTTAAGTACACAGTTAGTTAACCTTATATTTTACGTAAGTACCAAATACAGGTAACAATAATTAGGATCCTAATTATTAATCTTACGTTTGTTTTTTCTTGATTACGAGTTACGGTTTGGTTAAGTTTTCATTTCCTATTTTCTTTCTTCGTCACTATAATGCCTAGAAAAAGAACTCAGCTTTCTCGGCAGACTGTTACCGCAAAGCGGCTGCGAGCTTTGCGCAGCAGTGAAATAGAGAATGAAAATATGCATAGGTTGGCTACTCAACGAGGAATCAGTGAACAAAACCGTGCTAATGAATCGATTGTTGAACGTTCGCAGTATCTAGCCTCACAAAATTTCCGAACTTCGGCAAACCGTCAACGGGAAGCAAGCGCTGAACGTTTATCCTTACAAAATTTCCGAACTTCGGCAAACCGTCAACGGGAATCAAGCGCTGAACGTTTATCCTTACAAAATTTCCGAACTTTGATAAACCGAGAACGGGAATCAAGCGCTGAACGTTCTCAACGTTTAGCCTCACAGAGTTCTCGAACATTGGTGAACCGACTACGGGAATCAAGCGCTGAACGTTCTCAACGTTTAGCCTCACAGAGTTCTCGAACTTTGGTGAACCGACTACGGGAATCAAGCGCTGAACGTTCTCAACGTTTAGCCTCACAGAGTTCTCGAACTTTGGTGAACCGACTACGGGAATCAAGCGCTGAACGTTCTCAACGTTTATCCTCACAGAATTCCGGAACTTGGGCTAAGACGCGGACAAAGTCGTGGGTAACAGTTATAATTTATAAAGCTGAGGAGGTTGTTTGCAAAAATAAATATGATGCCCAAAATACTATTCCACGCGGACGAAGTCGCGGGCACAGAACATAAGACTTAAATATTTTGGCAAATTAGACTGAGAGTTTCTAAATTATACACATACTGCTTTAGATTGTTATCATAATACGATTACGAAAAAAATCGAAGACTAACTTAAATTAAACAGGAATTGATTTTTTAGGAACTTTATCGTGTTATTCTAAAACTGAACAGAGAGGTTGATAAAACGGTTGTCATTCATTTAAATTCGAAATCATTATTCGATTAAAATGTTTTCTTTAACAGCCATGATGATAAAACACTAGAATACAATAAAAAAACACACATAACGTTAACAGCCCTTGATTAAGAAATATATTTTATTACAAAAGTTCGTAATTACTATTTAGGTTTGACTAAAAGCTCCTAATTAAAAGTCATAGTAATTACTTACTGTTAAGTGACTGTTTTTTTTGGTATTTATAAATGTATTTATTAGTTATTTTTATATGTGTAATAGTATTCCTTGTCGTATTTGACCCAAAGACTGAGTGGTAGAGAATGCCTTATATCCGCCTATGTACCACTATTGTACATCATCATCTGCCTAGCCTTTTCCCAACTATGTTGGGGTCGGCTTCCAGTCTAACCGGATGCAGCTGAATATCAGTATTTTACATGGAGCGACTGCCTATCTGACCTCCACAACCCAGTTAATACTGGGTAATTCGATACCCCTTGTACCACTATTGTACATGATGTTTAAATAAATAAGTTAAGGCACAGTATATCAATACTTAGGGTACTTTCTCATTTCCTTTCATTCATCAAGAGGAAGTGGAACCATAGAGTGCGATTTAATTAAGAATCTTCAACTTAAGAGGACTTTCTTAATTAAAACAAAAATATCATAAACATTTCTCAAAAGTAATAAAAGTTTTTTTAATCACCCTATCGGATTCTACTCTTGCTAAATCAGTGTTGCCAATGATAATTATAAACAAACAATATGCTTATTGGCAACATTGCTTACGTGTTGTCAAAGTCAATTTACATATTTTAATTTTGGAAGCAAAATTGCCAATTGGACGAAATAAGGATACGCCTCGTTATTTTTAATTTAAATAACGTCAAGTTTTGGCTACCGATAACCGTTCGTTATTGGGTATTATGTCTTGAACGAAGTTAAGTGTCGTGGTTAGTGGAAACGGGTCAAACTAAGCTTATATTTTCTTAAAGTTGGCTTTAAAAAGTCAAATTGACCTGAAATGTGTTCTTGTTTTACGTATGATCTTTCTCGATAAACCTCAAAAAGTTCTTTTGTATAGGTACTGCTTTTCACGAAAAATCTTAACTAAGTACTTGAAATAAGTTGAGGGCAGCAGCCGAAGTACTCATCCTGAATTGTATGTTGCATTGTCTAGGCCTTCAGGTTTGCTGATGTAGTTTTCCATCGTTGTCATTGTCAGGACTTAGCGTAAGTTTATTTTAGCCTGCTGAGATTGCGGGGTCTTCGAAAGAGATACCGCGGCCACGTAACATAAAGGGCAAAAGAAGGAATATTGGTGGGTTTTAATCAGTAAAAGTCTGAGACTCCCGCTCCGCCCAGAGCAGGGGAAGTTAAACCTTTGCGCGACAAAGTGTTACGATGGATGCATGGATTATATGTGCTTATATTACTGTAACATTATTGTACGACTTGCTTTTGCCCGCGGCTTTGCTCGTGTTAAATTTGGGGTAACACAGTTCTCCTTTCCTGATTTACAGGTACCTGCTACCTGTAGTTTATGTCCTTGCGCCTTATTTAATGTAATAGCAATGCTAACCTTCCCTTTTTCTTCCCTCTTTTTTTTTAAAATATGTCCGTCTTCAGGATCGCAACTATCTCTGTACCAAAATTCATCAAAATCGGTTAAGCCATTTAGGCGTGAAGACGTAACAAACAAAGAAACAAACAAACTCACTTTCGCTTTTATAATATTAGTAAGGATTGTATTTAGTCTACTAGAGACTGAGTACAATCAAACTTACAAGTAAGTCTTGTAGCTAATGGCATGTTTAGTACTAGTTTGTATTTTTATTACCGTTTGTTTTTACTTAACCTAATATTTGTGACCTAGTAGAGACCTCTATGCAGGCATTTCTGAACGCCACAGAGAGTACGTCCCCTATCGGGTACCAAGCATTCTTCGTTAGTAGACGCTGAATTAGCAATCTGTGAGCATACATTAGTCTACACTACAGTCTTCTATGGACGCCTGATAAGTTATCACAGAGTTGCTAAGCATTCACGAACGATTGTGAATGCACCTTTTTGGTGAATGATGGGTGAAATATTTGCGTAGCAATTGCAATAAAATAAATGTAAGACACAACATCGAATTATTCAAATATTCCAGGTGAAATTGTGTTTTTCTTAATGTTGTCCCACAGTAGGAATTTCTCCTGTATCGTGGGTGCGTTTACAAACATTTAAAGTCACATACACAAACAGCCAGACCCGGAACAACTATCTGTACGCCATACAAATATTTCTATACAAATATAAAAATATTTGTTCCGTGCGGGGTTCGAACCCGCAACACGCAGCGCGCTAGTCGATCGCTAAACCACTGCGCCAAACGTGTCATCGGTTTATTTGTATCAGGTAATCTCTAATATAGCTGATGTGGCCCAAATGGGACTGGGCAGGACATGTCTGCCACATGCCGGACAAACTTTGGCTAAAACAGCAGAGAACTGGTGCCACAGTGAGGCAAGGTCGCGGTAGGCCACGAACGAGATGGGGGGACGAACTAGATAGGTTCCATCAGGGTTGGAAGGAGGGCGCGCGGGTTCGTGAGAGGTGGAAGAAGTGGGGGAAGGCCTTTGCCTAGGATTGGGACAAGCAGGCTAGAAAAAAAACTCTAGAAGAAGCTACACATCCGAACACAAAAAATATCTCACTTTTACGTAATCCGTAATTGTTTTATGATCTAGTTGACTTTAACAGGAAAGAAGTCGCGGGTAGATGCTAGTTTTAATAAAACAGGGTATAAAAAACTGTTAGATATTACCTTAGATAAATAATACACCAGACTTGTCACTGATACCGTGACGCGTAAGTTATCAAACCTTAAAGAATCAGATCAGCTACCCTACCATGACGTCTTAAAAAAGCAGAACTTATTCCACTGAGGGAAAGAGACAGAGCTCTACAGGGTGTCTAGCACCATCTCTTTCCCCCAGTGGAATAAGTTCTGCTTTAAGACGTCATGGTAAGCCTACAGGAGGTCTCAAATAGCCTCTTAATCAGAATCATAATCCTTCTAATATTATAAATGCGAATGTTTGTGAGGATGGATGGATGTATGGATGTTTGTTACTCTTTCACGTCAAAACGGCTGAACGGATCTTGATGAAATTTGGCACAGAGGTAGATTATAGTCTGGAATAACACATAGGATACTTTTTTTTTGATATCACGCGGGCGAAGCCGCTGGCGCCAATTAGTAGATTAATAATATGAATTACGTTACCATGCGTAAAATGGTATAACTCACAATATTAACTGCGTCTGTGACCATTTTCAGAATTTTAATGAAATTCATATTTTTTACTATCCTATTATGATTCTGCTTAAGCGTCCATTTTAAACCCCTGTAGGGTTACCATGACATCTTATAGCAGTTCTTATTCCTGTGTGAGAAAGAGATGGTGCTAGACACCCTGTACCTATAGCTCTGTCTCTTTCCCTCAGTGGAAGAAGTTCTGCTTTAAGACGTCATGGTAGGGTAGCTGGCCTTCTCACAGTCTAATCACAAATAGTGGTTGTGATAATTTTGGCAACATGTTAACTTGACATTTAAAAGCTGTCAGTTAGCTAAAAATGTAGTTTGTTTAAATTGGAGCCATGTTTGGGTGATGACCACATCGCTCAGAGTAACAAGTTCAAAATATCAATGCAGTTGACTTTTCTCACGGTACAACTTTTCGCCTTATACTATTAGCAAGTCAAGATATTTCGGCCTAATTAGCAAGTTAATGTTAATAAACGCCTATTTTTAAGCCTAAATATAACCTAAAAGATTATCCACAAGGTCGATCTCACGGATATTTTTTCAATCTGATTTTCAAATTATAATTAATCAAATCACACTTCATAGTTATTACAATCAGTGTGCGAAATCGTCTAACCTTTTTTGTCAAAGTTGCCTGACATCGATACCTTATGTGAATCTATACCTATTTAAATTGCGGTCACATTTTGGTCAAAATAAACACGCATGGGAAGATAGATTATGGTCAGTTGTGGTCAATTTTCTGATCAAAATGACCAGTTATCGGCTACTGATATATGAATGTCAAAATCAAATACCAAGGTCACATGACAGTAAAGAGGTTTTTATTTGCTTAGTCAGCGTGGCTTGGTTTTGTTGAATGAACTGTGGTGACGTACTTTCTAGTGTGTAATTGATTTATTGTTGTTTTTGTATGAATTATACCTAAAGCTTCGGTATTACGTATTGCTCTGATTGATTTGTACTTTGTTCTCCGTCAGTTTTAAATAGAGACGCGTAGAGGTATCAAGTTGAAATCATAACCAAATATTGAGGTTTAAAATCTTCCGAGTAGTGATAAAACAAATTTGCAAGTCATTGCAATCAAAAGATACGGCCGTTTTTTACACCAAAAATATTTGATTCTATCATCGTTTTGAAATTAATTTACATTTTATTGCAACTTGGAATTCCGTAAATGAATAATTAAATTCCAATTAATATTGACTGTTAGCTACGCAAAAACCGTAATAAAACGTTACATTTAAATAAGACGAGGTTTTGCCTGCGGCTTCGATCGGGTTGATTTAGAATGAAACTATCAATTCGGATTAGGTATATTCTGCTTGTAATAATACCTATTATTCAATCATAATTCGAAATACACGTGGCACCATCTAATGTCACAAGAGCTTTATTGTTGTTTCTAAGTTAAGACCTGAAGAAATTACTTAAACGCTAGAATTTGTGTACGAATGTGAGACTGACATGAAAAGTTGTACCTCTATATAAAATCTCGTGTCGCGGTGTTTGTTACCAAACCTCCGAAACGGCTGGACCGTTTTGTATGAAATTTTGAGTACAAATCGGGTAGATTTGAGAATCGGCTAACATCTATTTTTCATACCGTGTAGTGATTAGTGTGACCTGAGCAGCGGGTGAACCCGCTGGGCATAGTAATAATATTATAAAAAGTAAAGATTTGTATTTTTGTATGTAACGAATAAACTCAAAAACTACTGGACCGATTTCAAAAAATCTTTTGCTATTAGAAAGCTACATCATCACTGAGTAACGTAGGCTATATAACATCACGCTACTACCCACGGGAGCGGGGCAGTAAGTAAAGACGCGGGTGAAACGTCACAGGACAGCTTATCGTTGATAAATTAGGTACACTAGTTTAGAATATTGAGTTAGCAGCAGTTTTAACTACTTTTTTTATTGAGATAGATATGTACTGCCATAGACGACAAAAGGAAAAAATAGCAGGGTCTGTGAAAAAAAAAGTATGTACAAGTACTTTGCAACGATATAAAGAAAAACCTCCATAGTCATTTTTTTTCGGGTGGAAATTCATCAAATAAGCTCCCCCGCCCTGGGCGGAGCAGGGAGTGTGAGACTTGTACTGACTAAAACCCATCCATGTTCCTTCTATCGCCCTTTAAGTTCAGGGGCCGCGGTACCTCTTTCGAACAACCCGCAACCCTGGGCCTCCATGGTCTGATATAGCGACGAGGCAGTAAATAAATTTGGGTACAATTTTACAATTAATCTAAGCAATCAATTTATTAAGGCGGTGCATTCGCCATCCATCTTGACTAACTGACTCTAAAAGGTAACGATATTCAGTTGTACTAGTGACACTCTCCGGTGATGCTACGCCTGTCTACGTCAAGTGCTACGCGTGCTACGAAACTGAGCAAAATACGTAATTCCCTATTTGAAATACGAATTACGTAAGCGCGAAATTGATCCCGCATATTTAAAAATGGAGGTTCTCATAATCTGGACTAAAAATACACCGTCGGTGATAAAAATACGCGGAATTTTACAACTACTAAATGTAATTGTAAAATGTTATACGCACATAACATAACATACCAAAAAACTAATGAGTAACTGAACATAAAATAAACCTAAAATACACATTGGCAACGAATACAAAAATCCTCTTTTCGAGACGAACGAACGAGAATCTCTCTCTCCTATTCTATCATTGGTGAATCCACTAATATCCCGTAACTTTTGACAGCTGGCTCATCTTTCTGTCTCGGTCTTTCGCCCCGCCTCCTGGACACGCCCCTTCCGTACTGGTACTAGGACAATAGGATGCTTTTTGGGTAGACGGTGGGTCGCTCATTTAATTGTGGTGTATGTCGAGTATGTTTCCCTTGTATTGTCTGGATGTAAATGTTTGTGATGGTATCCGGGTATTTCATGTGTAGTTTTTTTCGGCTTTTATGTTAAATGTAGGTAAAAAATACTGTTATTTTTAGAAATATAGTTTTACTTTTGCGTGAGAAAAAGGCCACCAAGATTGGAAACTAAACGTTTACACCAAATCTGATACTTTGTCTTAATTTTGGCGTTGTTGCTTGAGATAACTAACGTATTTTTCTATGAAATCAAATGTCAAAAACACAGTTTTCTGCTAGTTTCCTAACTTTTGAAAGAGCGAACGTACTATATTACGCTGACGAAGACAGCAAAAAAATGACACCAAACCACACTGCGGTCCTTCGTAGTAGGAATACGTCTACAGAGGAAAAAAAGATCTGTCTTAGAAGTGGGAAACAATGAGACAAAGCTGACAATACTATGCCATTAAATTCCCTACAAAATCATTCAGCTCGGAATATCCCAACAAACTAAGATTTACACAGTACTAAATAATCATGAACTCGAACAGATCAACATATTTGCAACACAGACAAGCACAAATCAGGTATGACCGGCGCCAGAACTGCTCCATAATAATTTCTGTCATTTGAGACGGTAACAATAGAACTAAATCTAATAAGGAGTTGATTGATTTATCGAAATTGATATTCTGTATCGATTTGTGTTGGAATAATGTCGAGAAATGTCATTAAACTCTGACAGTAGAAGACTGGCCTCTCCCAATTTGGAAGATTGCCTGCTATGGTTTGTGAGCTGAAGGATAGCAAACTTTCATAAAGTGATAGTACACCATGTCTGAACCCACAAAAAGTCAAAGCAAGCTTTCTTGAATGGGACGAATTGGTCCGATAGATATTATTCTTACTTTTAGCAAAAACTTCTGGCCGAAAACACGACTACCAGTCTAAGGGTAGTCGCTCCATGTAAAAATACTGGTATCTATTCATGTGCATACGGTTAGACTGGATGCTGACTCCAACATAGTTGGGAAAAGGATAAGCAGATGATGACTTTCAGCAACTAATTTCAAGTTTCAAGACTGAGATCGAATTATCGTCGAGATAGAGTAGTTTTTCACCATGAAGGCGTGATTTAAAATTGAGACTGTTATCTATGTGGACTCTGAATTAAAGTAACAGAATTGTGGTCACAAATTATGGAGTAGTTAAAAAATAGCGACGGCGATAGTGGTGAAGCTGGTGAAAATCTGTTATAAGGTTTTAGGAGGGGTTCGCAGTCAAGAAAGATAAGGAAGATGAAAACCTTCCCTTTATGTATAACTTTTAAAATCAACAACAGTTCACCGATGGTGATATCTAAGTGTATTATGTTAATGATTTGGTCCTTCGAGCCGGGTATAAACTTTAACGGCCAGATACTCGTAGATCTGATGATAGTCTACAGGCCGTCGCATACAATTTAATAACATGTAATCCAAACAAGACCTTCATGAATTTTGTACTCAGTGCAATTTACTACAGAAATCGCCATTTAACGCATTAGGAATTCACGACAGGCATAAAATAAAGAAACATTTTATCTCAAAATTCTGTAGCCGTGTTCGTACTTATTTTCGCTACAATGTCGTTATCTGCATCTTAATCTAAGTCTGCCTTCGATTCCAATTCAGATTTGCAACTTAAACAAGTTGCTTCACTACAACTTTGGTGAAAACATTTGGATTAAGGAGACTACCCACTGGGAGTGCTAGAGAATATAATATTTCAAATTTTAAATGTCACAATTTTGAATAATCTTCGAGTAACAAATCGGTTGACGCAAAAATGTGGACGAATCGAATAATTAAAGATTCGTGCCGCAAAGCAGAAGGAGCGATGCCACGTGGTGGTGGCTGTTATATGGAGAGTACACAAAGAACGAGTTGAATGGCATCAATAAATACGCCATGTCTAACTATTTACTGCATAGCAGTTCATGATGATATTCAATATTGAGCGACAACATAAATTATGCTCCATAGGATTATTTTGGTAGCGTTTGGTAATCTTTGACACACTAAAGCTGGAATAAATAAAATTTTGCATGAATATATTGCACGCGAATACTTCCCTGTGAGTACTCTCCTTTATGCAAACTGTTAAAATTATTGCAGTGTTGGAATAAGGCTGGAATCTATCTGTTTATGTTGACAACCCGTTTCTGTGTTTATGTGCTTACTTCTACCTTTTGCGTAGGGCTTAGCACGCGTGAAGTAAGCAGGAACTATTTCATCTGTTGGGTTCAAAACTAGTTTAACCAGGTTTGTTCCCGTAAAAGCTATTCTTAGACCTCTTCAGTGACCCCATGTTATCGATCATAAAAGTCTTGAGTTTTAAAAATATAGTAATGTATTTGAGTCTACTAAAATACTGTTTAGTTGTACCTAAATCGGATTTTGGTCAATTGCAATAAGACCTTTTTACCGTTGTTTTTGTCTTTACACCATGTTTTTTAAGATTTTCGTTTCCAGAGGTTACTGTTTCTGTAACTATAGTTTCTGCAGTAACATTTACAGCATCAACATATAAATTTGTATGTTCGAACCAGTCGGAGGTCACTGCTTATCCCGCAAATTGAGTGTACACATTTAGAACTTGTTTACTCTTTAATTTTTTTGCCGACTCGTTGCACCACGTCTCTCACAAAGTACTAGGGAATCACAACCTGCTAGGCGTTGCACGAAATGTTTACATTACCGAGTCCATATCAAGCAAGACACCCAACCTTTACAGCTTATGCTTCCCTGGTGGTCGCAGAACGCCGATCGTGATGATGTCACTATTTTGCAACGAAGTAAATACCTAGTACGATTTGTGGGGTTTGACTCACAAAGTTATGGCGGCTTTCTATGATACATGATCCCTGAGTACATGTTTTGGGTAGAATTACATACCTACAATGATATATGGGTCTACGTGACTATTGTTTTGCTGTAAAGATAAAAAAGTCGTTTGGACGGTTGACAAAACTATATAAATTATAGTTGAAAATAATGAAAACGTATAAGGTTTATGACTATACACCACAAAGGACTAAAAATAAATAAATAAAGAATGTACTATGTCTTCACTGAATTGATATAGGGAGTCAAACTATCTAACAAATTTGAGTCCCCACGCATAATGAAATAATGTTTGTTGGTCTTGAATAGTATACAAGTTTAGAACAATCACATTCTTGAATTATTCTGAATCATAGCTATTGCATGATTTTCCACCCACCCACGTGAGACAGTATTGTGATTTGTGATTGCATTAAATCAAGTCAATTTAAATCTTTGTTGTGTACTCAAACAATTGAGCAGATCCTGTTCAAAGCATGTCTTGAAACTGACAATAAAACTGTCATCAAACAAAATGATATTACTAAAATACTTTGAATACAACTAGCTAATTCTACACTAATCCAAATCTAATCCCCCCTTGCTTATAAAATAGATCAAGATATAAAAGGTATGTCTACAAAAAAGTTTCCATACTATGAATCAGATGCGACGATAACTAGCCATGTTGAAAGGGACCCAGATCTTTATCACCGTTGAAGAGTCGACCTCTTACACATTTTTGGGAGCCTAGTACATTGTATGAATTTATAATTTGTATATTTGAATGTATGGTACAAATGGGTGGTAGAAAAAAAGAAACATGGTTTTTGTATAGCAATTTGAGAGGATCATAAATATTGCTTGTAGTGTACTGAGAAAGTTTATGTTATGTTGTTATACGGATGATTGATTCTTGATTGAATTTAAAGGCTGTGTTGGTTGTTTAAAGTAAAAAGAATTAAAGTTAAAGTTTAAAGTGAAAAGCATTCTTCGTCATTTAAAATACGTTGAAATAATGAATGATTTGAATAATATGCTCATTGAAATGAGACGGGTAATAACAACAATTCTAGTGTGTAATTCTTTAGATTAAAACTAATTTCATAGGTCTATCTAGTCTCACCTATTAACCTCTGTATTGGTTCAGCAATCAAAGTGCCTATCTATATTGAAGTGTAAACAAATTCAATTTGAAATAGAATAAACCAAATAAAATTAAAGTCGTTATGATTGATTTGGTAAAACGAGGATGGTTGCTGCAAGGTACATTCTAAGACCTCTTGTAACCCAAATTTCAAATCTTCCAGTCTAGACCGGAACTGAGTAATTAATAATGATTAATCAAAAAATAACCGTAATGTTGTTAAATGCCGAACACCGAAACAACATCCGCTGAGTTTGAACGAGTAATAATTCATAGTTAAACTGTTATGTGGTAACTGGCGGTTAGTGACAACATAGCGTTCATACGAGAAGTTAAAATATTTAGGATTAAAGTTTGAAATGTACTGAGAAATTCAGAAGTAAACAGAGTTGAAAATCATTTCATTTTAGCCTGAAAATACCAACAGCCAGGTGTAGGCAAGGTGGATGGACCATAGAGTGACCAACTAAAATAACGACCGCTTTTACTATTTTGAAGTAATTCTTATCATTTTTTCTTCTTTCAGTATTTCTTCAAGTTCCTAAGGTGTCAGAAAGAAACCAGTTGCTCTACAAAAGTTCTGAATTTGAAAACCAGGTTTGGCTTTTTATTTTTAACGTTTCAGTTGAGGAAGAGCAAATTTTGAAGCAGCAACCCGATTTATGGTGTATTTGCTTAAATAAAGCTTTCGACCGAAATTAGAATTCTATCTAAGACATAGAACAATGAAATTCAAACCACGTCTTCATGCGCTAAGACCATATAAATATTTTCAATGAATGGGACATCTCGAATCCGCAGCTAATTGCTTCACATGCCATACTTGGTGTTGGAATAAAAACCATTAATGTCACCCATAAACTATCTCGTATCTTCAACATCAGAATATTCGGAGACAAATCACATCTAACCAGAACATAAACAAGTGAGGTACAACATATTAATTAAAATAACACCCCAGAAAGTTCAGTAACTATATCCTTTAACGAACGACAAAATAAAAGAGTCAGGCCATCAGAAAGAATGACCATAAGGTCCAAGAACAATCGCCACATGTGGCCTGGAGATTAACCAAAAGAAAAATAAAATTTATATATCATGTCTCTTTCTTGCTGCTGTAGTTTTAGTAGTTGTGTCTCGTTCTCTCAACGAAATCATTCTTGGAAGTGCCAGGGCCGTACGCGCATACAATGCGGGTGTTGTGAGCACGAATTCCGAATTTAAAAAAAAGTGAAGGAACGAACGCGGCCGAGCGTTTGCTAAATCGCTTTTCGGTTTAATTTCTAATGTTTGGATAGTGGTCTGTTGGTTATTTCTTGTTGGGTTAAGGTTTTGATGATTCTATTAGCGTAGTTTTAGGAAGATCGTATTCTTGGCTTTATTTTTAGTCGTAGAGGAAAATGTAATCATCAATTTTTTTTTGTGAATTTAGTACGATTACCTACTTCGTTTTTCCCAATGACGAAAGATAGTAATTTCGAAGATTTTTTCAAACTCATTTGGATCGACCGAAAGAAAATCTCAATCCTGGTGGCTTCTGTTGTAATCTGATGGTTAGAGATGAGGCTTCAAGAAACAGTTCATTAAAAAGTTAGAGATAAAATGTTTTTTCCATCAGGAATTTCACGGTAGCAGTTACGGAGTCTGTATGTATGCCCAGTTGAGGCTGGCGAAATGTGGGCGTACTATTTTAGGTAGGTACCGACGCCTCTGTCAAAGGGGTAGGCACTTTGTAAATTACCGGCGTGATGTTAAGTGATCTTACTAATATTATAAACGCGAATGTTTGTGAGAATGGATGGGTGTATGGATGTTTGTTACTCTTTCACGTTTAAACGGCTGAACGGATCTTGATGGAATTGGGCACAGAGGTAGATTATGGTCTGGAATAACACATAGGATTTTTTTTCGATATAACGCGGGCGAAGCCGCGGGCGCCAGCTAGTGTTATCATTACCAAAATAATCACCACTGCAATTTCGACGGCGATACAAAATTAGAGGCACAATAACTGTGGACCCACTTGTTCAATTTCCCTTTGCCCCTCAAGCAATAGTGTCGTCCACAATTGTCGTGCATTAGCTCCTCCATCCTCTCAAGCTGGAGTGGCGATCCTCCCCGACTGTAACCGAACACCTCCGAGCAGGCGAGGCGATGTGCACGCCAAAACGATGTCCTCCACATTATTTAACCTTTTATTAATGAAGTGTGCACTGTCCTCTTTTTACGGCACGAGACATTAGTGATGAGCAAAGAGACGGAGAGACGTTATCGATAATGTGTTGTCTTGTCGATAAACTCTGTTTTGAAATGATGTCTAAATTTTTTACTTAATTTAATCAGTTTTGACTCCACCATTATTTCGTGCGTACGTAAAATTTACCCATATTTCGTCCTCATCACGATCAAGTATCCTGGGGGTATAAAATGGCCGCTTAAGCAAAATCATAATAGGTTCATGATATGAATTACGTTACCATTCGTAAAAATGTAATCATACTATTGACTTACTAAATTCTCCTAGAGCTGTCATTTTAGAACCCCTCTAATAGGGCGAGGCAATACTTTAATGACTCCGTAAAAATGTTTGTTTGTTCTCAAATACGAAATGTGAGCACTTGATTCTAAAATCTTTAAGTTATAATATTAATGCCGTCCGGTAATCGTAAAAATGTGAGGAAATGAATACGTATATCTAACTATAAGCGTTACTAACACCATGGTTGTTCTTATAATTTACAAAATGTCTGTCATTAAGACTTGATTTATTGTTCTGCCTATAAAGATATTTCTACGCTTGTTAACTAGATGAATATGTGTGTGATATAATAATGATATTATAGACCGGTAGGCATAAAACATATAAAACTATAAAGATTCATCGAAATAAAACGTTATGATTTTTTTGAATATGTATATTATTCATCGTTTGAGTTGATGACATAAACTATAATAATAGGCGCAACAAAAGCGGCTTTTAAACTTCCTTAAGTATTTAGCATAAAATTATAAATCATTCAGTTTTGGTGTCAATCTAGTAACAATGTCAATGAAATAGAGTGCATTATTCACTGAGAAAAGTTTCTGAATAAACTGTGCACTGGCAAATGTATATTTCTCAATTGTACAAATCCACTATCGACCTCACATATCGATATCGGCACTCCCCATCCCTTGGCCACGCTTGACCAAGCTAAACAATCCCGACTTGGTCGGACCTGAGCCATAGGATTCGCAGAACCTCAGCCACTGGCACGCATCGCCGGGCCACTTAGGAACCCTTTGTTTTTATATTTTAATATTAATTGTATAAAAATCAATGAATTCAACGGTATTATGCCACACACTTGGGCAAAAAGGCGGGATTATAAAACAATAGTTTATCCCCGCTGCTACGCCCGCATGGAGCTTGGTCATTATACCACAGGGTCGTACTACTATATACTACGGATAAAAAGTATCCCATGTGTTAATCCGGGCTATAATATGAGTGCCAAATTTCATCCAAAACTATTCAGCAGTTTTTGGGTGTGAAAGAGTAACAAACATGAACATACAACTTCAGAAACTTTTGCAATAAGAAGGATTTCTTGGTCTTGATGATAGAAATTAGGTTGTAAAGGAATGATGACTTGAGAAAATGCGACTGGAAGAAGTTTGGGAGCCGAAGGAGCATGCGCGTTGAGGTATTTAACTTAATAACAATCCTGTAATCCCGAAGGTTTAAGATACAGATAAGATAAAATATATTTATTTTGTAAAATATTTGTATATATAAAGATGATAAAATTTGCAAAGTTGCTACATGTGTTGCCATCCATGAATAAGAAATTCTGCTAGGCTGTAGTAACATTTGGTTGAAAGGATTTTATTGAGTTGTATTTTAAAGACTATTTAGTAATTCTTTAATAAGTTTGGGGATTTTATAATAAATGATTGGCGCCAAATAAAATATACTTTTACGCATCAGTACCGTGCTCGGCCTAACTATTTCTAGCCTGTTATTATCACGCCGACTACAGCCTTAAGTTACTTAAGTACATCTGTACCTAGTAGTACAACCGGGTCAGAGCCCATTCGTCCCCTAAAATTCGTCCCCCAGCATAAAAGTTGTGGATTCGGCCCCTATATAGGTGCCCATTGGTCTCCTGGTAGGGGACCAATTAATATTTTAATAAAAAATATTATTTTTAAGGTACCCATTCGTCCTCTCTAATTTATATACAATATATGTTAAAGATTCGGCACCTATTCAGGTGCCTATTGGTCCCCTGAGATAAATTAGCTATATTTAACATAAGAAACGGTTAACATAGTACACTTGTGAACAGTTTATTAACGGAATTAATTTAATAAATCATAACAGATCATTGAAAAAAGAGCTACGATGAATGATAATCCGTCATGTTAATCATATAACCTGTCGATAGGCTTACAACGTAATATTTGTCTCTCTACGAATGGCTTGTTAAAAAAACGGGTTACAAAATAGATAAGATGTTTTGTTTGCATGTTATGGCTGCCTCGGTGACATATTGGTTCTTGAAAGTGACTGCGAATACGAGACTGTTCAATGTGTCTTTGGTCTTTTATTAAATGAAGTTCGCCTAGAGCCTAGAGGCATTTTATTAAAATTAATCTTATTTGAAATAAACATGATACGAATTACTATATTTTTTATTTTACCCTTTTCTGCGCGACTGTACCAGGACTACCAAGTTGCAGTATACACATATACATGTACTTATATTAGAAGAATGAATAAAAATAAATATTCTTCAGGGGACGAATGGGCCCCTCAAAAGTTCCAGGGGACGAGTGGGCACAGGGTGCGAATCTTAGGGGACGAATGGGCTCTGACCCGTACAACCAGATATCGCTAGTTATGTTCAAGACCCAGACGACAGCGTGCAAAAGCTAATCCTAAAATGAAGATAATAAATTCCTGCTGACTTTTTACAATACTTTCGTGTGGAGACTGGCGATTGAGGGATTATTTCAGATAAACGATATCCGGACAACATTATGTCGATGATTGCTCTAATTATTGCAGATAAACAGCTGCTGTTTGCAAAATATATTATTTTGAGCATAACAAAATAATATATACGAGCATAACAAAATAATATAACAATCACAAATCCTTACTAATATTATAAAAGCAAAAGTGAGCTTTTTTGTTTGTAACGCCTAAATGGCCAAACCGATATTGATGAATTTTGGTACAGAGATAGTTGGAAACCCTGGAAACGGACATAGGCTAAAAAAAGGAAGAAAAGGAGGAGAAAGAGGGAAGAAAAGGGAAGAGAAAAAAATAATTTTTCGATCATCTCGCGGGTTAAAGTTAGCGTTAGCCCAAAGTCACTATGCCACGCAGACGAAGTCGCGGGCGGAAGCTAGTAATTTATTGAGCATAACAAAATAATGTGAGTATAACGTCACGCTTGTAATTCCCCAAGGGTTAGGCACATGTGTACCTAATGATACAATCCACGTTTCCCATGTAAAAGAAAACGAGCCTATTGTCATCAAGCGAACACAAAATACAGGCTCTGTGGCTGCTTCTGAGGAAGAGCCAAATAAAAGTTTGCCCGACCGTCGCTCTTGTGACCACTAGACTAACGACACAGGTAAAGAGGTGTTCCATAATACTTTATACTGGACTTACTTTTTTTTACTGGATTGAATAATATTCCCACCGATACGCAAAATACGCGCCTCAGACGTGGAGTTGCGGACATCAGCCCGTTATACAATACAATATTGGACTTAAAGTGGGAGAAGGAGGAAGACCAAAGAAAAGATAAATTGATTGTGTGAGGAATGACACGAAGAAAAACCCGCCAAGAGCGAGTCAGACTCGCGCACCCCCGGGGTTGCGGGTTGTCCGGGGTTGCGGGTTGTTCGAAAGAGATACCGCGGCCCCGGAACGTAAAGGGCAATAGAAGGAACATGGGTGGGTTTTAGTCAGTAAAAGTCTGACATGCCCCCCCGCTCCGCCCAGAGCGGGAGAAGTCATTTGATGATTTCCCACCCGAAAAAAAAAGACTCGCGCACCAAGGTTTCCTTTCAAACATGCGACATAAACGGCCATATCTTTTGACTGCGTAGACTTAGACTTAGAAGGTTGATTTTTTCACAGCACAAAGGGACCACAAAGTTGAATATACATATATGGTTTTACTGTCTATTTGATACGTCCATGCGTTGCTGAGATAAAGGGTATTGACAGACAGATAGACAGACGAACAATAAAGTGATCCAACAAGGATTTCGTTTTTCCTTTTGAGGTAAGGAACTCTAAAAAGTAAATGATACCGTGACGATTGACAGGGGAAAATGGAAGAAATCTTAACATGTAGCATCGACCCCAAATAACATTGGACAAGGGCAGGAAGTTAATGACTGGACTTATTCATTCAATCTCATCTCGTACTAGAAATCCAATGTTCACACTGAAGCAAAAGTTTTATACACAAAACTGAATTCTCGCTCAAGTTTGACTTTACCAACTAATTCCCAATGTCCCAAACGTAAACTGAACGAACGAACATTATGTTTATGAATTGTGATTGCTTTATTTTTTACACTAACTACGAGTCGTTTCCAAAATACATGCGTTGGTATTTCATAAACATATGCCGTGACAATTTTATGAGATATTTTTTTGCTATGTTCCTTGTAGTTGTTGTAATTCAATTGAATGGTTTCACGAATATTTCTGTTATCATATTCAACTATTATTTTTTTTAAATTAGGACCTTTGTACAACGCAGGTTTAAGAACTGAAAAGACAAGATTTTTTTATCGTAAAAGTTACAGAACGTAAGTAAACAACACATAAAATATGGATCACTACGCTGCCCTAAAAAATAGAATTGACAAACGTAGGCATAATTACTGCCGATCTCCAATAGGCATTGGGTGGGTCACGCGAGCCGCATGCATAACGAATGCCAGGTAAAGGTCTCAACGCGGTGGATGCTTAAGGAATGACGGTGGCCTAGAAAGAGGTAGCGAGATGCTCTGGAAGTGCATCATAGGGTAGGTTCGAACTGGCGCAGGAGAGGAACTGGGATATACAAAGTTAATAAACTGGTGGAACATTATGCGACACAAGTGAGACGGTGGGAAAAGCTGCTTCATTAAATCCTTCACTTTTACGACCCATTTAGAAAAAACAAAAATAGGTAATATGGAAGCAATAAATTAAAGAACAAAATGTTTTAATCCTCTACTTATCGTTCAAGCTAATAGATAACGATTATTATGCTTTGTCGAAACTTGCATCCAATCCAACCTTCAAATATTTCACCACTCATAACTCAATAAGATAAATAGCATTAAAATAAACACGTTTGTATACACCAGCCCTAAATATTAATCAGAACATAAATCATAACGACTCAGAGGAAGTGAGTAATAAAGATCTGACGGTCCCATCCCATCCTATTATTGTATTGGTGATTATCTTAACCAAATCATTTACTTGATCGTTTTCATCATCATTGCTATCACCATTTCAGATTTCCACTGCTGTCTGTTGCCCGTTTATCTGGTAAAAAGTTGGGATCAAACACCAATAACGTAACGTTCTTAGGGTTTAAAACAAATGCAGCATGGAGATGCCATAGGGATCTCAAATAATAATAATAATATAGCCATTTAATCCGAACGTTTACAGTATTTGTTATTGTTGTTAAATTATTATAAAATGTCCCTTAGTTCGGTGTGTCTTTTGACATAGGCCTCCTCCAACTGTTTCCATTGCACTCTATCTATTGCTACTCTGGTCCAGTAAGGTCCCAAGGCTAGGCGAAAATCATCTTCCCATCTTCTTGTTGGACGTCCCTGTTGTCTGTTTCCGTCTCTTGGGTGCCAGAGTGTTACCTGTTTGCTCCACTTTTCTGTCTTACATCTTAGCATGTGACCTGTCCAACGCCATTTCAATTAGTCCGTTCGGGTAAGAATATCGGTGACTTTGGTTTTGTGTCTTATTTCTGCTGAGGTTACTCTGTCACTTAGTTTTATTTTCAACATGCTTCTCTCCATTGCCCGCTGACACTTGGCTAGTTTTTCTCTTTAGTTCTGAGTCAGGGACCAGGACTCGCTTCCGTATGTTATGCAGGGGAGGATACAGGTATTAAAAGTTTTTCTTTTAATGGTCATGCTTAGCTCTTTACTTTAACTTTAGGGATCTCAAATAATAACGCAAAATATCAGGCAGCTCAACGTCGTATACATAGTGTTATGCTCGCGCATAGTGCTCTTTATATTCCGGGGCCGAGGTTACAGAAAACCCGCAACCCCGGCAGGGTCCGAAAACCCAGCAGGGCCTGCAACCCCGGCGGGGTCCGCAACCCCAACAGGGCCCACAAAACCAGCAGGACTTGATAAGGTTTACAAAGGCATGGCGAATGGGGATGGAAAGACTTTTAGCCTCTATTAAAAAGGCATGATCTTCAGACCAGTCAGCTACTGTAAGACGAGCGACTGTTGTTGTCTGGCTATTATAGTCGCAATAGCTCCGTTGATCTAGCTTAGGTATAGCTTCGGCCAAATAGGCTAGCTTAGTTTAAAACTGCGCCTATATGCGCCATCGGGGGATTTTTTCCAGTAGGATAAATTCTTGTAAGATTGGCGACGGACGGAAAGATGAAATATAGGCAAATGAAATAACAATATTACGAATAAGAACATACCTGTTCTTCAACTAATGTCAAATCTAACATCATGAATCTCTAAAGAATGCTGTACCGATTATGCAGTTAAAACATAAAACCGAACAAGAAAAAAAACTAGCCTTCGGCATTTGTTTTTACGATTTTAATCCCAATAACAATCTTTTTGCTTAAAAATGTCATTTGATTCAGAGATCACTGTATCTGATAAGATGGTGATGTCCATATGGATAAGAATAAAGAAGAATCTAAAGTTTTAATAACTGCGTATCTTCCTGAGAAAGTCATAACAGAACGTGAAGATCCCTAATAAGGTTTTATTATGAATTAAAAAGGTGTCTGGGAATGTCTAGATGCGAGGTAGAGATGGTTTTCAATAGGGTAACTTGATAAATAAAATATTCTCGATAAAGGCTGTGTCTTCAGTAGCTCTAGGTATAGAGAAGCAGAAGGACAAAAAGGACAAACAACCTCCCTCCCGGGTTTGCGGGTTTTATGAAAAAGATACCGCGGCCCCAGAACATTAAGGGCCAAAAAAGGAACAAAAGCTTGAGAATAGAATAAAACAGGCTGAAACGAATAATAATCGATGCGAGTGAAAATCACTTGTTAGGAGCGAACTAGAAACAGTTTTCAGTTCGACCTGGACAAAGCCTGAAATAAAATTGGAGACATTTGCAAAGGCAAACCAGTCAAGGTTTCTCCAACTTTTTGTACATAAACTCTCCTACTACTACTATAGAAATCCTCAGAATTAGATGGATAAGATGCTAGAGTCTAGATTGGGTGACGATGAGTAGAACCCCGCATTGCGATAAGCTCGGAAGTTTTTTTTTTGGGGTAGGAAATCATCAAATAATTCCCCCCGCTCCGCCTTGAGCGACAGACTTTTACTGACTAAAACCCACCCATGTTCTTTCTATTGCCCTTTGCGTTCTGGGGCCACGGTATCTCTTTCGAACACTCCACAACCCCGGCAGGCGGAGGCCCTGGCAAGCCCCTCTGCTTTGCTGACATCTCTTTGAGGCGCGCGTGAAACACTAACGCGCCGTCGACACGGCCTTAGCTTGGAAGCTGACGTGACGATTTGGAATCCAAAGAACTTCTGACAAGGATTAGCCCAAATAGCTACAAATAAAGAAAAATGGGAAAGACATCAAGTAGGCCCTTACCCTGCAGTAACATACAACATTATGATAATAAAATAGCAACTATCTATGATACTTACTGAAATAATCACACTCTTATAAGAAAATGTAAAAAAAAATGTCCTCTACATAATATCTTCGCTCAAAATATTGTTTCTTTCTAAAATGTTGGGATACTTTAAAAATTTTAACTACAATAATGTTCATAATATTTTCATAATATCATCAACCTACCTTTTAAAAATACTTTCTTTTTCTAATAGTCTGTTATTGAAATAGGAGATTATTGGAATTCCATCGATACTGTTAAATTTCACTTCTAGATCATTCAAGTTCTTTACTTTAACCACAAATATTATTTTCATATCTATTTTATTAGGTTGTCTAATCTATTAGATCTTATCTAAAACTAGAATATTAATTTCTTTCAAGTTTTGTCACATTTCTGTTTCATGTAATTTGAGGCCACGGCATGTTTTATTTTAGGTTAATTAATTTTTTTCAATGTTAATTTCAAATCATGGTGTAATTTAACAGTAATTATTATTTTCAGTTTTAGTTAACGTAACTATAATTGATTTTTACTATCATTAAAGAACACTGAATAAAATTATGTAAATTTAAACCATATAAACCTTTAAAACTAACATCTTTCAAATTCTAACGTCCTATTCAAGAAAAACTAGTTAAATTATTATTTTAAAAATGCTTTATCAAATAACCAAAGTATACATCATTATAATCATTATGGCCTTGGTTAAAGTAACGTATATTATTCATTTGACGGTTTAAAATAAATACACCGGGTAACTACGCATAGGAAAAGTAAGACTTTGCTAAAAGTTTCCAGAAAATATTTACCTCATCAATTTGCAACATGTCTCCTTCGTATTAAACATTCAGATTTGTTCAAAATCTATCTCCTTTACTCAAAACATCATCCAGCATGCGTATTTGTTTTGTTTTTATTAAAAAAAAAATCATGCCAATTTGCCACACCACCACAAGATTTTATTATATTCTGTTAATTTCTCTTTACCAAACACAACACTTACCTAATATTAATTTTATATATCTTCGTTCATTTCACATTTATATATATATTTTTTATTTATATCACCCACTTCAAACACTAAAAAGTTCACAAGTCACAAGTTTATATTTTTTACTCTTTGTAATACTATACTGTTGTTTCGTTTAGTGCGCTTTTGTGAAAGTTTCTAACTAAGAATCTCGTTTCTTTAAAAAATCCGGTTCCTATATTTCATATAAGCAATAATAGTCGCGGGGATATTAAAAAAAAATCGAATCTGTAAACAATTGGAGATCTAACAAAGCAGCGCTTCGCGGCTATCCGAAGCTGTACTGAAATTCTAAACCCTGACTTCGGTGTCCATGTCTCGCACCCCCCATTACTAAATTTCGTATCGGATTTTAAATGTCTTATCTCTAAACATGATCCAATACAAAATGTACTCACCGCTTCATAACATAAAGACGAAAATGCTGCAACGCAAAGCGGGCTGTCAGACGTTTGACGAAACTACCAGCGCGCTACAAGGCTATGAGAACGTATAATTTAAAGACGGAGCTCCGCGAACGATCGGCTGGGTATTGGCGTCTCTCTCTCACACATAGAGGAGGTTGCGCAGCTTTTCGCACAACGATGTCGGATTGCTCATTTTTTTGCTATTCAGTATTGAATTACGTATTATTTTGTGAATTAGATTGTGTCGCGGTGTCATATTCTGCTCTGTACCTGGTGCTCTTTTAACAGGATGGATCGGGAGGCAGGTTGGTATAATCTTTCTTATCTTATAATCATACAATTTTTGGAACAAAATAAACTTTATTCTTATAAAGACTAAAAATAGGAATATTAACACTTTTATTTATTTTGTGCATTTTCTAAATTAATACTTAGTTACGTACTGTTCTGTTTTATTACTGTAAAGCAGCTTATTTTAAGATGATTGCAGATCTGCCGGACCTAGGACAAAAATAGTAAAATCAACACCAAAAACTTTATCATCAGAATAACGTTTCTATTTCGCGTCTTTAGTAAAGAAGAAAGCCACCACCAACCTTAATCTTACTGATTATTCTGGCTTTATTTATTTGGATTTCCAACAAACGGTACAGATACATTTTAAATTTAAAATACATAATACAAAAGGCATTTTAACAGAGTACGCCTAAATTGTATTTTTTCATATTTCTACGTCCCTGCAGGCATATACTTCTCCAAAATCCTAACAAACTTACCACACAAATTCCATAGTGCACATGAGAAAGCACAAACACAACCAGTAACGCGTGAAGAATCAAAACCTCCGATGTTGGCAGGAATTGAGGTGTAATAATTCCCGCTAGAAGTGGCCAAGTCATCCAGGACATTAGCTCACATCTATTGTGGCTCATTTCAGCTATTATCAGACGACACTGTGGAGAATTTAATCTGATTAAATATAAAACAACTTTAATTACTAATTTATTCTTTTAAATTTCTAAGACGTTAGGTATATATGCGGATATCCGTTGGGGTTCTACAGGGTAACATATTCGGTCCTCTTCTGAATATGGACCAATATTATTATAAAAATTGATAAAAAAATAAGGATTTGACTGGACTTGTTTCTTCGTACATCTTCAATTCTTTTTTCTGAATACGTATGTACGCACATGTGTGCATGATCGATGATATGAGTGATTGATGGATAGACTATACTTTAGTCAGACAATTTATTCGGTGATAGCTATAAAATAAATGTTAAGAATATGATGCATCGTCAACTTGTAAACAAAACGGATTGGCTGAATCTTAATAGGCCTAATGAAGTGTTGAATTATTAACGCCCGGTTCCAATAAACAAAAAACGTTTCGTTTTGCTTACGGATAGTAGGATTTTGACATACGTCTCATAGAACTTATGTCAAAATACTACTATCCGTAAGCAAAACGAATCGTGTTTTGTTTATTGAAACCGGGCGTTAGTCTTTTATTATAGTGGATCAATCAAAATCAAAAGTCATTTATTCAAATTAGGCTGATAATCAGCACTTTTTGACCGTCACGTTACAAGAGACAGTCGTACAAAAACGACCTGCCCTTCGCCACGTCCTAGTGTTTTAGCTGGGAAGAAGAAGTGGCGGAACAAACTCCCCAGCAACACATCTATTTGTCAGGTTAGTTAGAAGAACCAGATTTTATACAATTACGTTTATCACAAGGTACATTTAAGAAATTATTCATTCATTGTCACATGTCAGCTAGCAAACACCAGTTTTATATATAAATAATAAAAAAATGTTTAGCACAAGATGGTGCCGAAACTCTACTTCGTGTCTAACTATGCGAAAGGCTACATGTTATGTAATTTGAAACTATCGGGACTTTTCACTGGAAGAGACAGACTACGCTATAATAAAGGGCCAAACAAAACCGCTGTCTTTACACAAAATGCTGACGGAAAAACGTTCCAGGTGGAGTAGCAAGATGTTCACAATGTTGATTATAAATATTCACTGCTGAAGCAAGAGACTGCACGGTTGGCGCAGTGGCTGAGCGATCGATTGCTGCGCTGCGTGTCGCGGGTTCGATCCCCGCACGGAACATATATTTGTATGACCTACAGGTAGTTGTTTCGGGCCTGGCTGGTTGTGTATGTCTGTTTAAATGTTTGTGAACGCAACCACGATACAGGAAAAAAAAAATAGTGTGGGGCAACGTTCCTTTAAAAAAAAACAAAATCAATACTTTTATTTATATTAAGCCAATATTAAATAAATAACTTCTAACTTGCGCCTTTCATTATATCCTGGTTTTTAAGCTGGGACGCAGAGGTAAACCTAGTCTACCCTTAAGTTTGCTATTTAAAAGTTTAATACCCATATAAAACACATAATTAACCACCTTCTAAAACTCAAACAATGGTTTCAAGGTATTTCTAATTATTTAAAATAATTATTTGTTAATAAAACAGACAGGTTTAACTTAACACAATCTAAAATTAGTTTCAGTGACTAGTTTAATTCTAGTTACCATTAAGACACAATTTACTTTGAACTAGAAGAAAATAAAATAATAAACAAGAAAGGTCTAATCCATAGTTATAATATGAAGAAATACTTTAAAGAGGCCCAGAAGCGGTATATAAAACCTCTGACATCAGTTTTGGCACAAACCACACAAAAAAGTCCCAAATAAGATAGTTTGACTCTAACTTTTTTTTTTGTATTCTTGTCAAGTTTTGAAAATAGATCGGGTTATTTATAGAAGGTTAGGTTTTAGAAAATGAGACCACTATTGTTTTATGTCTCATTTTTGTAACACAGCCAACAGAATGTGTTCTGACATTGGCATTTACAGCGGTTTCCAATTTCAGTAACTGACTCGTCTATCTTTGGGTGACCCTGCTATTTCATACTCTTAGAATCAGTTTTTTTTGCTGTAATAACTATCAAAGAGAAAAGAAAAACAAAACACGGTAAATTCAAATCAAAACATTCAGTGCCGATGCATAAATGCTTACCACATATTTAGTAGCTACAGTTGATGGATGGAGAGGAAAAAGATGGATGCATTGTGTAAGGAATGATATGAAGGAGAAAGAAGTAAACGATGCCGTGACGTCTGACAAAGGAAAATAGAAGAAGAAAACGTGTTGTGCCGACCCCAAATAGAATGGGACAAGGGCAAGAAAATGATGACAATATTCTGACTCTAGGTATATTTTCTTCAGTTATTACAAATAACCAGCCGTTTTATAAACTTTGATCGTGTAGGTCACTTTGTAGGAAAAAAAACGCCCTTTGGAAGAAATCGCGTAACAAACATACAAAAAAAAAACAGTCGAATTGAGAACCTCCTCCTTTTTTTTAGACGGTTAAAAAACGATTGTTCTAAGTTTATCCTTTTTTCCTCAAATTACTAACGGTCGGTTCCAATAAACAACGATTCGTTTTGCTTACGGATAGTAGTATTTTGATATAGGTACGTCTCGTAGAAAATCCTACTATCAGTGAGTCGTAGAAAATCCTTCGAATTTTTTCGATTCGAATCGTTTTTTGTTTATTGGAACCGGGCGTTATAGACCTAACTTAAAATAATTAACATTCCTCTTACTTACCGAAATATTACTAAACAGAGTTCCATACATGAAGATGAAAGCTCTAGGGTACTCCTCAAGGATGTTATTGGGAGAGTTGACTGCCCAGAATGTGACAGCCGCTGTCATGACAAGCATCGACCAAATGGGCCTCACTGCTTCTGCCATGGGGAGCATTTTGCCGGTACGGTTTTTATACGCACTGAAATAATATTAAAGATTACTGAAATATCGGAGCTAGTAGCTAAATAACAGTAGCCGCTCAGGTCGATCCTTAGGTTAAGCCGCGCTTTCCTAGGTTGGTCTGTGGATGGGTAACCACCAGTTACATACCGAGTTTCCTCCGTACCTAGGAAAGCACGTTAAGCTGTTGGTCCCGGCTGTGATTTGTAGATCTTTGACAGTCGTTACAGGTAGTCAGTGTCCCGAAAGTCTTACAACCAGTCTTACCAAGGGGTATTGTATTGCCCAGTACTAACTGAGTTATGGGGGTCAGAACACCAGTATTTTACTTGGAGGGACTGCCTTTCTGACCTCCATAACCCAGTTAGCTCTGGTTATTACGATACTCCTTGGTTAGATTGGTAGTCAGACTTTCAGGACACTGACTACCTATCGAGAAGAAGCACATAATCTGTTAAAAATACTTACAGATAAATATTATAAACTGCAACGGGGTAGGTAGTAATGATGCCCATACTGTGGATGACGATTTCCAAGATCTGGACAAACGTGACTTGTCCATAAATGTAATGTTTGTAGTACTCTGGGCCAAGTATCCCGGCCGCTAAGAATAGACCTGTCGCCACCTAAAATAAAAAATAAAAAAGGTTTAATTCTTTTCTTTGAAAGAAGTTACTCGAATAACGGTTCGAATGGATTCATCCATTCGAACCGTTATTCGAGTAACTTCTTTAATGAGGAATGCAACTGTCAATCTAAAGGCGCTAGCATATCTTGTACCAAGCATCGTCTTTGGTTGAAAATTTGTCTATGACTTTATATATATAGGCGGGCCTGTTGGTCTAGTGGTTAGTGGCCCTGACTGCTGAGCCGGAGGTCGTGGGTTCGATTCCCACCCAGGACAAACTTTGTGTGATGAGCATGATTGTTTGTTCTGTGTCTGGGTGTGATTTATCTATAATATGTATGTATTTATAAATTATATAAGTATGTATATCAGTTGTCTGGTTACCATAACACAAGCTCTGCTTAGCTTGGGATCAGATAGCCGTGTGTAAGTTGTCCTAAGATATTTATTTATTTATTATTTATTTAATATATATATATATATATATTAATATCTATGGACACGCCATCTACAATAAGCTTTGACCAGCCTTCCCTATTGGAAAAAATACACATATGACTAAAAAGTAAGAAAATGTTCTTTTTTTTTTGTAAATGCCTTGGGCATGTGAATGGTGAGCAATGGGCAGCTCACCGTCCATCTGTCCAGTGACAGGGTATGTCGACGTCGCGTCAATGTTCAAAAACTTAAAGAGATGTCAGCAAAGCAGAGGGGCCTGCCAGGGCCACCGCCTGCCGGGTTTGTGGGTTGTTCGAAAGAGATACCGTGGCCCCGGAACATAAAGGCAATAGAAAGAACATGAGTGCGTTTTAGACAGTACAAGTCTGACATTCTCCTCCCGCTCCACTTAGAGCGGGGGAAGTTATTTGAGGATATCCCATCAGCAAAAAAAAATCTCTTCAGACATTATTTAAAATGATAATGATGAAAAGAAGTGTCATGCAACGGCATGTTATTATTATAACGTAAGTTAATTGTATCTGGAATCAATGGAGTTGCAGAATAATCACTTACCCACATACTTAAATCGTAGCTCCACGGCAGGAACAAAGTTCCAGTGTTGTATTTCTCACAATGGCTCACGTAGAAATTTATCACTACACTTAGTACTATGAGGTAGCCCCTGAAATTGTGCATCTTTTAGTAAAAGAGAGTTGCTGTTGTTCCAAGGGCTGTTTTTTTTCAAATTGTTGCCCCACACTAGGAATTTCTCCTGTATCGTAGCTAGTTTGTAGTTTAAATGTTTGTAAACGTACCCTACGTTTACAAACATTTAAACTGACATATACAACCAGCCAGGCCCAAAACAAGTACCTGTAGGTCATACAAATATTTGTTCCGTGCGGGGTCGAACCCGCGACACGCAGCGCAGCAAACGATCGCTTAGCCACTGCGCCAACCGTGCCGTCGAATGAATAAGTTACAAATCTTAGGAAAAAAAGGGAGTTTGCTGGAAGTTAATATTGAGAATGTATTTTCTTTATCGTCATCTACAAATAAATAAGCTACAGAATTTTTTTCACCGTCTGAACTGACTTAATATTTTATTTTGGTAATCTGAATTCTGAAGTTACCTTAAATGGGACCGTTATTGTGTAACAAATACTAGCTTTCCTCAAAAATTATCGCACGGGTACAATTTGTTTTTTAAAACGTTGCCCCACTCTAGTAATTTTTCCTGTATCGAGGGTGCGTTTACGAACATTTAAATTCACGTAGACAAACAGCCAGATACAACTATCTGTAGGTCATACAAATATTTGTTCGGTAATGTACCATTCCAATAGTAAAAGACTTTAGAATTGGACCATAAGAATACCTCCGAATTTACAAACATAATATAACAATATAATATTGGTAGGTACACATACATATAATAAAAACTTTTTCACAAAAAAAAACCGACTTCCAAAAAAACACTAAACATACGTAAAATAAATTTACTTCCAGAAGTCGGTGACTTTTAATTGATTCATAGATTTTTTTTTTGTCAAAAGTTGATAGAAAAAAATGCAGTGAGATACTCCTCTTTTTTGTAAGTCGGTTAATAAAGGGGAGGTCTTTGCCCAAGAGACGGACAATTGACAAGCTAACAAAAAAAAAATAGATACAATAACAATATTTAAATTAAAAAGGTTAACATGACCGTGAACTAATATTTTACGTATAACTAAATATTCATTAGGTTAGTACCTGAAACATGACACGGAGAAAACAGGATCCCTTCCATAGACGGAGATGAGAGAGAAAGGAATAAGGAACACGATGTACGAGTCCAGGCCGTGATCGAACAGTTCTCCTAAGGGTCCGGAGACACCTATACGACGAGCCTGCTTGCCATCCACACCGTCTGCAAATTATCTATTGTTTCAAAGAAATAGGCCAGTTGTACACAAATCAAATCAGACCTAAATCGTATTAATATCGATCGATCGATAGAATTGCAGATCAGCATAACTATTCACAAACAATCCAATCGTAAGCGTAATCGACAACGGGGTTGCGGGTTGTTCGAAAGAGATACCGCGGCCCCGGAACGTAAAGGGCAATAGAAGGAACATGGGTGGGTTTTAGTCAGTAAAAGTCTGACACGCCCCCCCGCTCCGCCCAGAGCGGGAGAAGTTATTTGATAATTTCCCACCTCAAAAAAAAAGCGTAGGTAATCGACAATCGACCTTAGTCTATGATCTCGTAATCCAATTGTCAAACCGGTATCGGTATTCACAGATCCGCGTGGGGTTCCTTTTTCAAAATATTGTAAGGTATGTTTAACAGGGTACGTTACATAATGGTAGCAAATAGAAACTTGAGGTAAAAAATGTAAAGTGATAAATATATTATTTTTACTAGGTATTTGTTTTTTGTCGGTTTGATTGACGTCTTCATATCGTAACACGGTTGTGCAGACATATCAAATTGACCGATGACGGTTCTGTTAATAGCTTTTGGAGGACTTTTTCGATTATACTCACGACACGATTGCTATCGAATTGTAGTGAATAGCTATGCTGTAACCTCATCTTTTCACAGCACAAAAGGACCACAGAGTTGAGTATACAGTTTTAATTTTAACTTGATACCTCTACGCGTTCTCGAGATAAAGGGTAAACAGACCGACGGAAAAACAAAGAGATCCAATAAGGGTTCCGTTCTTTCCTTTTGAGGTACGGAATCCTAAAAAAAATATCTCCTGAACTATCAGTGATGTCAGTAACAGGTAGGTACTTATAGCAACACAAATCAACACAGGCATGAAGAATGCCGTCTTAGGTCAAGGCCATACTACCTATTTTCATGAAACAATACTTATACATATTCACAGTTATTTTAGATAATGAGCAAGAATATCACGTATCCCTGACCTTGTGATAATTGTCACTAGTGTGATAATGTCAGCGTTATATTACGGGTACAATTATTTTATACCCCGTAGGGATAAACGTACGGTCAACTAAAGAGATAAGTAACAAGATTTTTTTCAGATAGGCACAGTTGTCTTTTTGTTAGAAACCGAAACACGTCTTCAACTCTAAATTGAATTTATTAATAAACTGTTTGCTTTTATCAGTTTCTTTTTTACTTTTTTTGGAAAAAAATGGATTTTTTTACAAAACTGCATGGTGCAACTTTAGTGACGTCATTCTAAATTCAACATGGCTCCCATGATTCCCAAAGATCGTCGACTAGTTACTTTTTGTGCATTTCTAAGAGCATCATCATCTGCTTAGCCTTTTCCTAACCATGTTTGGGTCGACTTCCAATCTAACCGGATGCTGCTGAATACCAGTGTTTTACATGGAGCGACTGCTTTTACAACCCAGTTAGTAGGTACTGGGTAGGTAATACCCATTGGTTAGATTGGTTTACTATTTGGTTAGTTTTGTCTATCGTTATTAATATACTAGCTTTAGCCCGCGGCTTCGCTCGCGCTTAATTCGGGGTAACACAGTTCTTTCCTGATTTGCAGGTACCAAGTAGCATACTTGTAGTTTTTGCCCTGGCGCCTTATTTATTGTAACAGCAATGCTAAGTTTTCCCTTTTCTTCCCTCTTTCCCTCATATAACATTTTTTTTTTTTTAAAAACCTATGTCTGTCTCCAGGGTCCCAACTATCTCTGTACCAAACTCACTTTCGCTTTTATAATATTAGTAAGGATTTTAGTGCCCCGATGGTTTTTATCGGCTGCGAGCTCTATTGCTGACCCTGAGGGGGTTGAGAGCTATTCCCCGGACGGAAAGTATCATTGAGCAATTCGGTAATTTCTCAGTAGACACCCAGAGTTTTGATAAGTGCCTTGTTAATGGCAAATAGGCTCCTTCACAATTGTAATCACTTACCCAAATTATAAGCCAGAAAGATCAGCACCGCACAAAACGTGAAAATCCAGTTGGGTATCTCAGATTCATAGCCCTTGTGTCCTGGCCGGCCCCCAGTGGCATAGAAGTCGTAATCATATGCAGTGAGGGTCAGCACCACCACCACCATACAGAGGAAACCGGCAAAGGTAAGCGTATTTGGAGCCACTGATCTTGGTATTACCTGAAAAATGGAAGACCATTGACTGATGATGACCATCAACTGTTTTTTTTCAAACTTTGACTAATATCCTTTTTTCTCTACCTAAATGTGTGCATTTAGATAATTTTGAGCTGGCGAGAACTGAAGTGAAAATACTGCTTTAACGCTATCGAATCGGGACGTGGTCTGGGTACCGGACCCAGGCGAGCAAAAGATCACAATCCGGGAAATAATCGAACAGGCGTTTGACGGTACTGCTGGCTTAATTAAGGCTTGAGCGAGTGGCAGCGGCGCTGCGTTTCGCGGGTTGTATCCCTGTTGTTTCAAACTTACTTTGACAATAGAGTTCCATGTCGGGTGCATCACATAATTACTGAGGGGGCTGGTGTCTATGGCGCTGTACTGAAAAAAAAAACATAAAATAAATATTTTCGGTTGATAGTGCCTCTCGCATTTCTCTGTTGAGTTGTTACACTACTTAACCTGACTATCCTTTTATCTGAATGTGAAATCATCAAATAACTCGCCCCCCGCTCTAGGCGCAGCAGTGATTGTCATACTTTTACTGAATTCACACCATTCAGTAGTTTTTGCGTAAAGAGTAACAAACATCCATATGAACTTTCGCGTTTATAATATAACTAGCTGGCACCCGCGGTTTCACCTACGTGATATCGAAAAAAAAACGTAGGTATCCTATGTGTTATTCCAGATCATAATCTACTTCTGTGTCAAATTTCATTAAGATCCTTGCAGCCGTTTTAACGTGAAAGAGTACCAAACATCCTCACAAACATTCGCATTTATAATATTAGTAAGATGACAGCTTACCTTATATTGATTAAACCCTGTTAAATGCTCCTGACTCAAATACTTATATTCAAACATCTTGGGCACAACCACTCGTCGAAAGTTTCTGAGAAAAATAAAACAAATGTACGAAATTAATGAAGGTTATATAATTATGTTAATGAAATAAACCAAGGTCAAAATAACAATGGAACAACAGAATATTTAACAAAACATTAAATTCGCAAATTGCTCAATGTTATTTAGCATTCAGAGCTACATCAACTTAAACATCACGATTTGTAACCCCGGAAGTGTTAAGAGGTAGTACATAAGAGGTTATGTACCTAACAAGTAAACCGCGCGTCTTAGACATTTTCCTTCTAAGAAATTTTGATTCCTAATGAAAATAGCCGAGTTATAATTGTATGTAACGAAGTCGAGGATGTCCAACATTTGCTAGTGGAATGTGAAAAGAACAGCACAGAGAGAGAGGTAGTGATGTGGGAGTTTAAAAATAATATGTATAATGTTGGATCTTTCATTAGAATCCTTACTTAATATTATAAAAGCGAAAGTGAGTCTGTTTGTTACGTCTTCACGCCTAAATGGCCAAACCGATTTTGATGAATTTTGGTATAGAGATAGTTGGGACCCTGGAGACGGACATAGACTATTTAAAAAAAGTGAGAAAAGGGGGAGAAAGAGGGAAGAAAAGGGGAGAGAAAGATTTTTTTTTCGATTATCACGTGAGTTAAAGTTGGCGTTAGCCCAAAGTAACGTCCGTGGTCCGGAGCGAGAGGGAATGGGAAGCGGTCACCTCCTTCTGCGAAGCAGTCATGCTAGCGAAGGAGGTGGCCGGGCGTTTGAGGGAGAGAACCTGGGCCCCGGGCGCCGGCGCCGCATGACGACTCCCGCCACCGTAGATGCCTGTGGAGGGTGAGCAATGGGTAGCTCACCGTCCATCCGTCTATTGATGACAGGTCGTGTCGACGGCGCGTTAGAGTTTCACGCGCGCCTCAAAGAGATGTCAGCAAAGCAGAGGGGCCTGGCAGGGCTTCCGCCTGCTAGGGTTGCGGGTTGTTCGAAAGAGATGCCGCGGCCCCGGAACGTAAAGGCCAATAGAAGGAACATGGGTGGGTTTTAGTCAGTACAAGCCTGACACTTCCCCCCACTCCGCCCAGAGCGGGGGAAGTTATTTCACGATTTCCCAACCCAAAAAAAGAAAAAAAGGGAAAACCTCTAAACAAATAAAGAAAAAAAAGTATACCCATATTTCGCCAGTTATATTTGGATATTAGATATGAATATGAATGTGAATATGAATAACAGCATACATGTCATTATAGTATATAGTCTATTTAGGTCCCAGGTAACAAAGAGCCTATTGCCATCAACGAGGCCGAAAATGCCGCAAATCCACAAACCGTGGTTCGTTCTGATTAATATCAGATGGAAAAACACAATAACAAGATTAGCATTTGCGCTTGCGATCAATTGGACCAACGAACGAGGCCTATGTATTACTGTTGCTGGATTTTCTAGAGGAGTTGGTGTGGATCGAATGCTGTTGCTACCCGTGCGCAAAATGTATGCAGAGTTGCGGATACCAGCAAGTTATACAATACAACACAATCCCCATTTATTTAAGGTTGGCGGAGCAGGTCTTAAAAACAAAGCGTATCAGATATTTAACAAGAAAACTAACACCGCCGTTTAAAAAACGATGAATGTGGGAAAATAGAAAATATTTTGTACATATACTACATAGGCTACGTTTTGTCTCCTTCTAACCCCCGCTCCCCTAAAATGAGGGGTAGATGCGAGCGAAGCCGCGGGCAAAAGCTATTAATGTATATACAGGGTTATTTGTAAAACACCGCCAACCTTGCAGGACTGTATTACAATCATCATAAACAACAACTTTTGTTCTATGATTTTTTACAAAATTTTATACATTTACCAAAAACAAATCTTCAAGATTTCGTTGTCCTATCTAACACATTTCAACTCCGTATTTTGCTGTACCTACATACCTACACCGCCGCTTGTAGGTACGTTTGCTTCGCATAGATTTCGTAACATTTAGAGTGTTCAATGTCAATATTTTTATTTTGTATGAAAATCTGATGAACTAAAATATGATAAATGTTTAAATGTCCTAGAACAAAAGTTGTTGATTATGATGTTAGTAACATGGTCCTGAGACGTTGCCAGTGTTTTACAAATAACCCTGTATATACTAGCTGTGCTCAGCGGTTTCACCCGCTGCGCGCTGCTCAGCTTCTAAGTATTGCACATCACCGTGTTATATGGCCTATATTTGCTGCCTGGACCGGGATAAAAAGTATGTGTGTAGGTTCTACCTAGAACTTATTGGAATAAAAATAAATTAAATTGGAATGAATACGACAGTAATTTCATACAATCCTAGTAGTTATGTCATAAGTTGGTTCTACCAAAAACTAGCATGAGCAGACCAAACTGTTGGAATTAATACGACCGTGAATTCATGCAAGCCTAGTACTTTTCTCACATAAGTCAATCCAGCCACGGAATCGCGTTCTCCCATACAAGCTTTGCCGCCCTGTTTCATCCCTATGGATGGATCGAAATGGCAAAATCCGTCTTAGTGAGCATTTACGTCTTAGAAGGATCCTCCATGCAAAACTTGAGATTCCTAACACTGGTAGTTTCTGAGATTCTGTGATAAGTGAGTCAGTGATGTTGTTGTGTCCCACAGCTGGGCAAGGATTTGCATATAAACGAGGGCCCTGATTTGTTTTGGGAAATTCTTTCCCAATTTCAGGAACAACCCAATGGAAAACCTTGTTTGCTCGTTTAATAATCGATGAATGAGCAATGACTGTTTTTTTAGATTTACAGAAAATTTTGTACGTTAGTTAGTAGTTTAGTATTTTCGTAGTTATTATTTAATATTTGACAACAGTAATAAAAAATGATAGAGGAAATTGACAGGAGAATGAATCCAAGCTCAATGACGACTTAGTCTTACCTTCCAAACGAAATCTCCTCACAAAAACTGCAAGCTTTCTTGGCACACACAAAAATAAACCAAAACCTTACTGAACGTAAACAAGCATTTTCACGGCAATTAAAAATAACACTTAAAATAATTTCTCCAGTTTGTTACTAACTGTTTTTAATACTGATAACTTTATTACAAAATAATTCGATGACACTCGCATCGCGACCTAATCGGCAAAGGCGTGGGGCATAGATTATAATATATACAGAATGATAGGTGCAGATTCGATATTCTTATGCGCTTTGTATTTTTCGGCCAGTGTTTGTACCTACATCAAAAGACGACTACGTTAATGACAAACATGAAAGGGTTAATATCTAATTATTTCCATCTCATACCTTTTTTAAGTTAACTGTTTATAACTTTGTGAGTTTCTCAGTAGTACACTAAATTTAATTTTCACACGTTTCCACGAAAGATATGAATGTTGCGACATACCATCCCATTTACCTAACTCATCGTTTAGTGCTGGCGCTGCCACTTGCACCGACACCAAACATGGCGGTCAAGGCCATTTATGGTTTTAACTCCAAACGGCTTGAATCCTTACTAATATTATAAAAGCGAAAGTGAGTTTGTTTGTTTGTTTGTTTGTTTGTTACCTCTTCACGCTTTAATGGCTAAACCGATTTTGATGATTTTTGGTACAGAGATAGTTGGGAACCAGGAGACGGACATAGGCTAATTTTTATTTTAAAAAAGTGGGATATGAGGGAGAACGAGGGAAGAAAAGGGAAAACTTAGCGTTGCTATTACAAATCAATCAGGCGCAAGAGCAAAAACTGCAGGTCTGCTTGGTGTGTTATACCGAATTTAACGCGAGCGAAGCCGCGGGCGAAAGCTAGTTATCAATAAATTTCCTTAAACCTTTTTAAGGACACACTCGGACCATTTGGTCCCGGGGACAATTTCAAAACACTTTGTTGACATTTCCCTTGTCCACTTTCAGTTGCTGGCTCACAATGTGGCAACGCCGCTTGTCCCTAGGGATATTAGGTACCAGTTGAGAGCGTTGATAAGGTCTTTTGCTATTTTTAAGCTATTGCATAGCTTCTATCGCGGGCCTTGAGCGTGGAGACCGAATCCAGAAATTTCGTAACGAAAAACCTAACACTTTCATTACGAATACGGTCAGTTATAGCACATTGGAATCGTGATTGAACACGATTCCAATGTGCTATTAGCGTGTTTGGTAGAGAATCGGTTAGTCAATCGACATTACGCCGGATCAAACCCAGGTCTTGATTCTCTTTTTGAGACTTCTTTTCATTGGAAGTACTTTTAAAATATTATATTTAGATTTTTTTGTTGCAATTTTTTTTTATTTATTGCATAAGTTTTTTTTTATTTTTTGCATAAGTTGATAAAAAAAGCTATGCAATAGCTTTACCGCGGCAGTCCCCGATTGCCACACGTATTTTTTTGTGTATTAATCAATTACAAACTTTAGGTCATCTTATTATGTTAATGAAAATCAAATTTGTTTGATGAATACATGTATTTCAATCGTATATACGAGTATGTTCTAAATATCCAAGAAATTAAAGTTGACTTGTCTGTTTAATTTAAATTATCTTTCAATAAATTGTTATCACAATGTTTGGTATGTAGCGTATCACTAACTTGTAGCATGATAAGTCCGATGGATTATCTGTATTTATGTGCCTATTACTCTAGATACGTTTTGATATTTGTTTTATAGGCTAATCCATAAAACCTTCCTAAAAAAGATATTCCGTTTTTTTTTATTTGTGTCTAAAATTTAAATGTCATTCTTCATCTTATTTTTTTTTTTGAAAATAATGAACGTCTGACCGACAGACTGACAGATTATTTATTAACTAACATATTATTTTTATTAAGTGCTAACTTTCATCCGTTTATATGGTACGGCTTTTGTTTTTTTTACGGATAGAAAATTTTCCAATGGCTCCTCCCGCTTTGGGCGGAGCGCAAGGGAGTGTCAGACATTTACTGACTAAAACCTATCCATGTTTCTTCTTTAGTCCTTTGTGTTCCGGGACCGCGATATCTTTTTTAACAAACCTGCAGCCCTGGATAGGGTGGTCTATTGTGGGTTGGAAAACGATGTTAAAGTAGACAAAAAATGTGTCCTATCTGCTACCAATGTTCTCTTCTTTGGTGCAGATATCTGAACTTTGACCTCGGATAAGTACATTGACGTTCCAATGACAGAACGGCTGTCACCAGCCATCGATTCTATTGTTGCCTTTCTTTTATGAACTAAATAGTCTATTGTTCGAAAGCATCATGAACTCTTTGCTGAACTTCATATATTTTATCATCATCATTGCTATATAAATGGATCTTTGCCTACCCGAGGCCCCCCAGGCTACAAAGTAAATACGTCGATATTTAAAAAATGCCCGCGGCTTCGCTCGCGTTAAATTCGGGGTACCACAGTTCCCCTTTCCTGATTTGCAGGTACCTGCTACCTGTAGTTTTTGCCCTTGCGCCTTATTTATTGTAATAGCAAAGCTAAGTTTTCCCTTTTCTTCCCTCATTCTCCCTCAGTTCTCACTCAAAAAAAGAACTTAGCTTATGTCCGTCTCCAGGGTCTTAACTATCTCTGTACCAAAATTCATCAAAATCGGTTTAGCCATTTAGGCGTGAAGGTGTAACAAATAAACAAACTCACTTTCGCTTTTATAAAACTTATTAGTAAGGATTGGATCTTAGTTAAATTGTTTGCTACTATCACAATCAGTCAAATCAAAAAGTCAATGGATATGAATACAATCTTAATCTGAATCATGAAGCTATGACACGGCCTAGGGTGGCGCTCTTCTACCAGGCAGAAACCGATTCATTCGAACGTTCTTCATGATTTGAAAAACCGTAGTTTTTACGTTAAATATACATCGCGCAATCGTGCTACGCCTGTATACCATCCCATTGATTGTATCGTTGTTCTAATAGTCTCAAACGCTACTTCTTACTAACCATGGAATCCAGGTTTGATTCCAAGATCTGATAAAGAGAGAGAGAGATAGAGAAATTGTCACCAGCAGTCGATACCAGAATTTGTTCATGTTTATTTGGGATATACCTACTTTGCAATGCAAGGGTAGCTAGTTCCGGGGTTGCGGGTTGTTCGAAAGAGATACCGCGGCCCCGGAACGTAAAGGGCAATAGAAGGAACATGGGTGGGTTTTAGTCAGTACAAGTCTGACATGCCCCCCCGCTCCGCCCAGAGCGGGGGAAGTCATTAGATGATTTCCCACCCGAAAAAAATAAAGTATAAAGTAGCTAGTTGACGCCAATCGTAAATCGTTATGGCGTTCTCCCAAAGATGGCAAACTAGTTATTTTTTATGCATTTCCATTATCTGGGCATTAAAGGAAAGGGATTGCTTAAGGAAATAATATGAGAATTTGATTTGATATTTTTTATTTGATGATGTAATCATTAATATATTGAAAAGACGAGTCTTTGATCAGTGATGATGTATGGCACCGAAACGTGGACACTGACAGTGGAATTCAAAGGTTCAAGGTTCAAAGTCGTTCAGCGAGCTATGGAGAGGGCTATGCATGGAGTCCCCTGTGTGTCCTGAGAGATAAAATTAGAAACGAAGTTATCCGTCAGAGAACCAAAGAAGATCGGGCTAAGTGGCATGCCTTGGAAGAGGATAATGGGGAGCGGTCACCTCAGCAGCATAAGAAGTTATGCCAGCGAAGGTGGCCGGACGTTTGAGGGAGAGAGAGGAACCTAAAGCTAACCCAGCCGCCGCGGAAGAGAAGAGGGTTCATGCGTCGGGCGCCGCTAGATGACTCCCGGCCACCGTAGATGCAGATCTGTGGACGCTGAGCAATGGCCGTGTCGACGGTACGTTCGCTCCTCAAAGAGATGTCAGCAAAGCAGAGACGCCTGCCAGGATCACCGCCTACCGGGCTTGCCGGTTGTTCGAAAGAGATACTGTCTCGGAACATAAAAGGCAAAACAAGCAACATGGGGGTTCTACTCAGTAAAAGTCTGACTCTCCTCCCCGCTCCGCCCAGAGCCGGGGAAATTATATCATGATTTCCAATTCGCAAAAAAAAGCCCGACTATGACTAGAGCCCAATAGAACTGTGGCTGAATGAATACTGTAAGTCTCGCAGTCAGGCAAGTCACATTCGACAAATTAGCTGATGTCTATTTTTACGTGTCGTATATCATAGTGGCGAGAATTAATGCCAGCTACATTGCAACAGTGCATCAATTAATGTGCAAAATGAGTGGGCTAATTTTTATTAACATGCTTCTCGTCTGGTTGTAAATTAGCACTAGCAGACACGTTCACGCCTGGAGTACGCAGAATTTGAACTGTGAAATTGCTTAGGGAATTTCCCTAGGATATTTACACTGACCTCACTGCTGATATTCTTCAACAATATTCTACAACGGTGTGCGTGTATAGACAAATTTATGAAGTACTAGCTCATGCCTGCAGCTTTGCCCGCGGAGACTTTCGGTAATTGTCCCAAAGGATCGTTGAATCGCGATAAAAAGTATCTTTAGCGGTATTCCAGGGTAAAAACTATCTGTTTGCCAAAAGTTTATTCAAACAATAAGAGCAAACTTTCTCATTCATAATATTGTAAGGAAGGATTATGTAAGGTTCGTAGATGAATGTCTGTCATGGACATCAGGTATTTTTCTGGCTATGCATACTTCGCCATAAATTCATTTGAAGCTTACAATCCTGACGCTCATTTATTGTTCAGTCCATGAATGGAGTGCAGTGACACATGTGAAATTCGACTAAGGTACTAGGACTTCATGAGCAAGTAAGCGTTAGTTCTGCATGTGCATCTGCAGCTGGTAATGTAAAACGCATGCGCTAGTTTAATTTGGACGCTTTAGTTATTCGTGCGACCGCTACTTGAAGGAATAATATGATACCAGTCCGCTTGGCTGGTGTTACTGCTTTTCCACAGTTATTGTTTAAAGCTTCTGTTATGGATACCAGTAATGAAAGAGACTTCATTAAAATGGCCTTAATTCTGAAACTGAACCTAATCACAACGGATGGTTGATACTGGGAGTTCAGAAATGAAATATAGGCTTCGAATTCAACCATAATGCGACCAATTTCGGATATGAATATGATTCTCCTAATAACATCGGGTAAAGCACGGTGAGCTTTTCAATGCCCATGCTATTAGGCAGCTCTGGTACAATTTATCACTAAAGCACTCACCTATGCAAGAGAGTTGAGATTGAGTCATTAAACGAGCCATTTTTGTACCCAAATGAAAATGAATGTTAGGCAACATGTTTTATATCATACAGTCTACTTTTACTACCGACTTCTAAAACAGACAGGATACACCCTTAATTATACGAAAAGACACCCATCCCCATCCGAAATTACTCGTAATTTGGTCCGAAATAGTGGCACGCGCGCAACCCAGACATTATCGCCGAGTTTCGGATTTCAAATTACGCGCCGGTATCGGGTGGCGCCCTCCACGTAGCTATGGCAACGCACAGGTGTTCTATCGATCTCCCGCCGATTCGTGTTCGCCTGGTACTTTAGTAAAAAAATATTGTCGATTTTACCTTCTTTTTGGGGAAAATAATAGAAATTTAAAGTTTTTGATGAATGACGGACAGTTTGTTTTCATAACATGATTTTATAGCTTTATACGCAATTGTAATTTCCAAACATTGACAATATTGTTTTTGTTGAAGACTAGTAAAGGAATCAGCAATAGATGGGCCGGTTGAAGATTTTGTATTTGTTTGCGCCTTTTATTTATGTTATGCCTCATTCTATCAACATCTGTATTCTTTGATTATGATTAATCAACCATAGTCCATGATATGGAAGATCCTTACACTGTTTCTGTTGTCAGTTATGTTTTCTACCGAGGAAAACAAATACATTATAATCTTCAAACCAAACCAAGTAGAAATGCCCAAACCAATTGATTACCCATTTAGGCCTAACAAACAATTGCATAAACAACGCAGTTATAAACGCATCCAACGCTAGCACGCTCCGTAAATTCAACTAAACTAGCTAAACATTAGTTTAAATTAAAACGGTAAAGGCCGTTTCCATTTGCATCGCACGTGATCGTCTGTTACAGCGTCTAGTCGCCTCATCAAGCTGGACTGAGCGATTAATTTGGGAACAGTGCAGTCTTTTCCATAAGCGATAGCGGGTACAGAGCTAAAAGGGTCCAAACGCAAAATCCATCTAGATGTCCTGCTTGAATAAGTGTTAGTATTTTAAAACAATTTACATGATACGGACGACGCATCTATTAGACCAGGATTCCATCAGCGGCATGGAAGTATTAAAACTAGTGCAAGCGCGACGTTTATTTGCTTTCCCTGCCTCTACTCGAAAAGTTTTATGATCCTTTTAAAGTGATCTGGAGGGGTTTTGAAGAGAAGGCTCATAATCAGTTAAAAATTCACAAACAGTTCAAATGATTACCTATTGAAGTAGCCATTAGTCACTTCTATATCCACATAAATGACACAATTTTCTACTCAGAAGTTAGACCAATAAATCAATTACCCCTGTCCACATATAACTTGCGGCAAACGCCAGCCATTAGCGCGTCGGGCCGGATGGTCTGAGTCTCACACCTATTTACGCTTCCTCTTGCGTTTTGTACGCCTAGTACTCCAGTTATATTTACGCGATACTTAATAATGGTTCCTCATTTGGTGATGACGAATATTGGCGTGATATCATCAGATGATGAGGCTGCAGTATGATCTAGATTTAAGTCTAGGGTAGGATTTATGGGAACTTCATTGCAATTGAAATTATTTAGGTCCTTTGATCATGGGGAACGTGCGTGATCAGCTTAGTCATCAGCATCGTAAAATGACACGAAATAATTTGATGACCACACAAATTGCCCTCATAAAATGTGATTGCAATCAAAATGATTCATTTTTCTTTTATAGGTCCATCCTAATATAGAATGTTCACCAACCTGTTTACCATACAATCACAATAAGTTATTATACTAATAAAATCGTTTTTCAATACACTTCGGAGATATTAAGTAACAGAATAAAAAGTACCTTTGTCGTTAATCAATATGAAACTATGATTTAATTTGATTTTTCCCCGCACTTTGTCTTCTCATACTGAAGGAGAAACAAAGGCATGACATCGCTAAACAGCCTAATATTAAAAAAAAAGAATTTCAATTATTTTTTTGAGAGAGATCAAATAAAATATTAATTTGATGTTATAAACATATTTTTTAAGCATGTTTATTTGTGATATTCTATTTATAAACACAATTTATTTTTTTAAATAAATATGAACGCATAAAAACAAGCGCTTTCTTGCCGGCTATGCGTGAACGGCCTGATGAAACAGAAAAAATGAAAACCGTTGTTGTGATAAAATGTAATGGACCTAATCGTAGTGAAATAAGAGCCAGTTTTCGAGGAAGAGTATTGAAAATAGATTTTGCATTCAAAATTGTACGATTACGTTACATTCCATTCATTAGCTTCCCAAGAGATTCGGACACAAAATCGTCATGACAATGTCATGCAAATTATCGTATCAGTCCGCCACACATTGCGCGCGCGACTGCCATAAATTGTCGCGTAATAAATTAATTTTAAGCCGCGCGGTGCATCGCGTTATTGCAGCACTAATTGATATTAAACGCAGCTCTGATGCTCTCATCGCATCGTACTATACCAATACTTATGTTTTTATGTTATCCTGGTGGAAGTGATACTTCCTAAAATAGTTAGCTGGTTTCCACTGTACTGGGTTAGTTTATCTTGCAGAAAAAAGACTCATAAACTCCCTAAGCAATATAAATAAACAGCTTTCTGATAAAAAAACAATCATCAAAATAGGTTCACCCAGTCAAAAGATATGAGGTAAAATAAAATACATACAGTCGAATTGATAACCTCCTCCTTTTTTTGAAATCGTATAAAAATAGAGAGACAGAAACGCAATTAAATTGTTAATTGTCAATTCCGCGCAAGGTGTTGATTAATTTTAAAAGTGTACCGACAATTTATCTTGAACTACGGCCGACAATTTCTGAAAGTTAGTTGGCTACATGTAAATTTGTTTTATTTTTAAACTTTTTTTTCATGTTACATTCTACTCTAACAAGGTGACATTCAGCCCAAAACTAACGCCAATATACAATAGACGCACAAAATGTATTGCACCAATAGGCATCTGGACTGTTGTTTATTTTATTAATAACTTCCCCGCTCTAGGAGAAGCGGCGGGGAGTGTCAGACTTGTAGCGACTAAAACCCATCCTTAAAAATTTTCCTTCTAATGCCCTTTATGTTCCAGGGCCGCGGTATCTCTTTCGAACAACCCGCAACCCCGGCAGGCGAGGGCCCTGTCCGGCTCCTCTGATTTACTGACGTGTCTTTGAGGTGCATGTGGGTCAATAATGCGCCGTCGACACTGCCTGTCGTCACTGGACGGTCGAACGGTGAGCTACCCATTGTCCACAGACCCGCGACTACGGTGGCCGGGAGTCGTTTCGCGGCCTCCCGACTTCCCGACCGTCTCCCGACAGCACACCCTTACCGTTTCATTAAAAGTTAACAATCTATTGATGGTAATGAGAAGTGTGGAACAATAAACGCTTGGCAATTAAAACCAATAAAGAATATGTTAGCAGTTGTTGTATGCACCCAGTAGCGGCTTATTGAGTCTAACTACTAAAATATCGGTATTAACACATAACATTTAGCGGCAGAGGTCAGGGTTGTCACAAAGAAAATATATTTTGATAAAACAATAACGAAATAGCCTTTAAGTGAAATCTTGCTTTAAGAAATGCTTTTAGGCAATACTAAAAATATTATTTGTGAGAAGTGAGTTGTATCCAAAATTTAAAAGAAATTATGGAGAGTAATTTGAATTTAAATTTTTAAATTAGTCAACAAGGAAATCGTTGAAAATTCGTTTTTCTAAAAAAGAAAAAATTATAAGAAAACAATAACTTAATAATTACGATTCTGTTAAGCTATTCAAGTATACGTACTCGTATATTGTCGGAGAAAGGTTGTCAAAATGTGTGATGTGCAGTTGTGGAATTGTGCCGATAGTCGTATCAGCCAATGGCTTAATTGCAAGGGCCAGTCGATCAATACCTAAGGAGGCTTTCGTTGGGCAGCTGGATCAAAGGCTTGATCAATGAATAAACGAGAATCAAACCATTCTGACTAAGTCAAAAGTTTATTAGAATGGAGGTTTATACGAATTTTAAAAATTAATTAAAATAACTTAGAGAAACAAACTTATAAATACACAAAAAAATATTGTCAAATAATTCGTCCTCAACGCTGTCATTCAAAATAAATCACTTAAACAATTGAGATAATATGATTTAAATTATACGCACGAGACGTGCAATAGATATAAACATCAACACAAAGTACAAAAAAAAAAACAATAATTCTGTCCAAGAATCCGTCCATAGAAATTCACCAATCGCACTCTGCCAGCCCTAATTAACATTGTGGGGCAATTACTCGTTAAATCAACAAATTAGCCGCGTGCACAACACAGCACTCGTCTTTTTGCAGTCGGGCAAGTTATAAACGGAAACCGATCGCCAGCTAAATACGTTTGTTTGTAAATGTTATAATTTTTAGTTACGCGCATGTTAGCTTAATCAAAGCATGCTTGGTACTTGGTTAGTTTTTTTTAATTTCTTGGTATTGCTGAACTATTAGTGAGCAATTTAATATTAAGTGTGTTATGGTATGTTGTGTTCTTTTTAGGGTTCCGCAACTAAAAAGGAAAAAGCGAAATCCTTTGTTAAATCACTTTGTTGTTCGAATGTCTGTCTGTCAAGACCCTTGATTTCGGATACACGTCGAGGTATCGAGTTGAAATTAAAACCATATACTCAACTCTTTAGTCCCTTTGTGCTGTGTAGTCAACCTCTACGCAGTCAAAAGATATGGCTGTTAATGTCGCCAGTTTGTACGGAACCCTCGGTGTGCGAGACTGTCTCGCTCTTGCTATTTCTTGTTCTAACTGCTTTGGCAATGATATTTTCGTAACCGTGCAGCGTAAAAACAAAACGATATATTTAAAGAAATACCCGACTACTTTTATTTATTCAGTGACCATAAATTGTTCGCCAACATGTCCAAGATGGACTTTGTTAGACAAATATTTATTTATTTTACTTTTTAAAACTTTATTCACAAGGAAACTGTACAATGGCGGACTTAATGCCTTAGGCATTTTTTACCAGTCTACCATACCTAGGTTGTAACCGAGATAAAACTCAGTAGCTAGGTGCAATAATAGAAAATAGGATATCAAAGGACGGAGAGCGAGAGGAAGGCCAAAGAAAAGATGGATGGATTGTGTAAGGAATGATATGAAGGAGAAAGGAGTAAATGATACCGTGACGTCTGATAGGGGAGAATGGAAGAAGAAAACGTGTTGTGCCAACCCCAAATAGAATGCGACAAGGGCAGGAAAATGATGATGAAGATATTAGAAAATATTTATTGTGAATAATTATATTACATAAAACAAATTAAATAAAGTTATGAAGCCATAACGAAAAAACAACTACAACTTATTTATTTAATTTAATTAAAAAAAAAAACAATTTGAAAAACCATTTTTATTATTCTGTATTGTCCCATCTGTGTAAAGGATGATATAACTAGCTAGGAGGTGAGATAAACTGCTATAGAAGAAGGAGGAAGAAAAGAACATGCTGTGCCGACCCCAAATAAATAAGGGTAGGAACAGGAGAATGATGATTGTCCCACAGCTGGACTCCCCATAGTATTCCAATCTTGAAACAATTTTAAGCAGATCGCTCACAAATGCCTAAATGTAAAGCTTTTCCTTGGGTATGTAAATGCTGTAATTGGCAGGGTGGCAGGTTATTGCCGGGGTTGCGGGTTGTTCGGATGAGATACCGCACTCCGAAACATGGAGGGCAAAAAAGGAACATAGGTGGGTTATAGTCAGTTCAATTCTGACACTCGCTCTGCCCAAAGCAGCCCAAGTTATTATAGATGATTTCCCATCCGCATAAAAATCCTTACTAATATTATAAAAGCGAAAGTGAGTTTGTTTGTTTGTTACCTCTTCAAGCCTAAATGGCTAAACCGATTTTGATGAATTTTGGTACAGAGATAGTTGGGACCCTGGAGACAGAAAAAAGTAAAATATGAGGGAGAAAGAGGGAAAGAAAGGGAAAAGTTAGCATTGCTATTACAATAAATAAGGCGCTAGGACAAAAACTACAGGTGGCAGGTACCTGCAAATCAGGAAAGGGGAACTGTCTTATCCCGACTATGACGCGGGCGAAGCCGCGCGCGAAAGCTAGTATGCTAAAATTCTGATTTTCTATCCGGAATGATTCAGTTAATTTACATATTATACATTCAGTCAAAAAAGTATCGGGAATGGATGATTTGTTTATGGTTCCAAATAATTTTTTTTGTTTTTTTTGTAGTTGTTAGATTGGCACAACTGTTTTCCATTTTGGCGCGGAGTTTGAGTTGCATCTGTTATTTATATTAAATACAGTGCTGGTTTAGTAATATCATATATAGTGTGTATTGCGAATTTCATAATGGACAAAAATATCGAACAAAGAGTTTGTCTTAAATTTTGCATCGCCAATGGAATTTCGTGTTCGGAGTCACTGAAAATGTTACAGAAGGCTTACGGTGAATCGACTTTAACAAAAACTCGTGCTTATGAGTGGTTCAAAGCGTTCAAAAGCGGTCGAGATGTGATGGAAGATTTGCCTCGCTCTGGTAGGCCGTCAACGTCTGCAACTGAAGTTAACATCGCAAAAGTGAAGAAAATAGTGACTGAAAATCCCCATTCAACTCCGAGAGAGATAGCCGCCGAACTTTCTGTATCTCACGAGTCGATCCGTACCATTGTAACTAATCATTTGGGTATGAAACATGTTGCTGCTCGGCTAGTCCCAAAAGATCTGAATTTTCTCCAAAAACTCAATCGCATGAAAGTCGCTGAGGACATGCTAGAACGAGTCAGTTCGGACCCAACATTCATGAAACGCATTGTTACTGGTGACGAGATGTGGGTTTACTAGTTTGACATGCAAACTAGTCAACAAGCTTCGGAGTGGCGCCTTCCAATCCAACTGAACCGAAACCGAAAAAACCACGCCAAAGTCGATCAAAAGTCAAAGTCATGTTGACTGTTTTCTTTGACTATCGCGGTGTTGTGCACTCTGAATTCTTACCGGAAGGTCTAACGGTAAATAAAGAATATTATTTGAGCGTTATGCGGCGTTTAAGAGAGCAAATTCGACGAAAAAGGCCAGATTTGTGGAAAGAAAATTCTTGGATTTTGCACCACGACAATGCGCCTTCGCACAAGGCTATCATTGTGAACGAATTTTTGACCAAACACTCAACAAATACCATCCAGCAACCACCATATTCACCAGATATGGCTCCTGCTGACTTTTTTCTTTTTCCTAAACTCAAATTACCACTTCGTGGCACCCGTTTTCAATCGATAGAAGACATAAAGGAGAATTCGCGGCGAGAACTGAACTCAATTCCGGAAGCAGCGTTTAAAAAATGTTTTGATGAATGGATTATTCGGTGGCGCAAGTGTATCGTTTCTAAAGGAGCATACTTTGAAGGTGATAAAATAAATTTGGATGAATAACAGACATTTTGTGTATTATTGATCTTTTCCCGGTACTTTCTTGACAGAGTAGTACAATGCAGTTAGAAAGGCACCTACTTTAAAGTTAATAATGCAGAATGTTATCATCAAGGATATACAAAACTTTTTGCCAGAAAAAAACCAACCTCAGAAAATAAATTCACCTCAGTTAGGTATTTTTTTTTTGGCAAAAATGTTTTTATTTCAGCCTTTTTAATTATGGTATGATGGTATCACCGACAAATTCTTATAGAGTATTAATTTTTCATTGCTACTAAGAGATATTAGCAAATCATCCATATATACTATAAAAACCGAATGAAACACAAGAAACGAACAAGAAAAACCGAATGAAAGACAAGAAACGAACAAGAACTGAAACGTCTGGTGACGGCTTTTTGGGATTTTTAAATATGTATTATAGAAAAAAATAAAAAGGGCTCATAAACCCCTTTATGAGCCCTTTTTCCTTTGGGAATACCTATAACCTTTCGATTATAAAAGGAATTTTAAAAATCGGCCTACATTCGACGGAGAAATCGCGTAACAAACAAAAAAAACAGTTCAATTGAGAACTCCTTTTTTGAATTCAATTAAAAATCACCAAAGAAGGTTCTTATTCAAACGAGGCTACACTGCCACACTGCAGACTAACTTCCCAAGTTCTTTCGTCAAAGACTAACAACGTCAAAACTTCATCATCACAGCCGAGCTGTCATAATACCTCATTCGTGTCAGTCTACTATCCATTACAGTCACGGTTGGAATCCTTTGATTTTGTCTGGCGAGTTTCTAAAACTTTGCCGTATTATGTTACTCTGCTGCTTTCGCAACAATTAGGCTTTGTTGCTGAATAATAGTGGATGGGAACGGTTTCTAGCTTCGAAAGTGGGAAGGCCTTGGTTACATAAATAAATAAATAAAAATGCCTTTTATTCCTTACAGAAAATGCTAGGTGACATATTAATTAGTTATGTTAGGTTAAAAAGCGTATTTTGTAGTATTCTAGTATATTATTTTAATAGTTGCATTCTGTAGGAACCCCTCTGCAGGTAAAGGCCTCCTCCAAATTGAGCCAGTTTTCTCTAATTTGCGCTGTCTGCATCCAGTTAGGACACATGTTTTTGGTTATTTGGCCGTGTAGGTTTTAGAAATCAATACTTTGTTATTGTCTTTGGTGTGACGTTGCAATCATCTTTTTTTGCGGATGGGAAATCAAATAACCTACCCCGCTCTGGGCGGAGAAATCCACCCATGTTCCTTTTTTACCGTTTATGTTCTGGGGCCGCGGTATCTCTTTCGAACAACTCGCAACCCTGGCTAGCGGTGCCCTGGCAGGCCCCCTTTGTTACGTTGCAATCATCTTGCAAAGACTGACAGTCAGTCTGTGGACTTCACTGCTAGATTCTCTGTTTCCTGATTATTATAATATGAAATCCTGATCTCTTCAAAGTTCGAGTGAGATATTATAGGTGTTATATGAGGTACACCCCTGTCTATCACTTTGATGTTATGTTTATGTATGTTACTGCATGTAGAAGATCTTCATATTTTTTTCATTTTCCTTTAAATCTAATATGACTACAATTAAGTAAAATATTACAGCATGTTAACCTTTTGTACGCCAGAGCATACAGGCATATTATATAAACTAATTACTTAATTATGTAACTAACTTAATTAACTTACGCGTTGAAGTACTCCTCCACACCGCTGTCATCTGGAATCGTGCCCAGAAGACTAGCAGCATTGCCATTTTAAATAATTAAAAAAATGTGTCGACCAGGCTACAAGATCTTTCCTAAAAGGAGACGCGCACTTGGACCCCATTTTGCTCTCTTTGTCGTGTCGAAACATACCCAAATGTTAATGGTGAACATCCACTTATATTTCAAAAGCATACATAGTCTTTGACTTTTTCTAATTAAAATTAAACTGCCAAAGTGATAAATTACTTTTAATATTCGTAACTAATCATTCAAACTGATTCCGTTTTTTTTATCATAATTTATACATAAACTAGATGATGACACATTCTATTTGCTATTTTAAAGATCGGAAATGATTTAATAGTCATTTTGTGTGTGTCCGGAGCGGTCACGGTTTGCGCGCCAGATCGACGGTAACCGGACGCCATCTTGCGCCGCCATGACACCGCTTTGACAGCTGTCATTCGAAGCGGACATTCGAATTTAGAATGTTTGAATCATGTTCGCGGGTAGGTTTTATTTTTAATATTACATTTTGTGAGTGAGTTTTTATTTTTAAGACAAAAAGTTGAGACTAAAATAATTTTAATGCAAATGAGTTGCATAATAAATATTGTGTAACGACTTTAATTTTGATATTTGCATGAGAAACAGCTTACTCTGATTACTTGCTTTTCAATACGGCTTTTGTGCGTTTATTTTGGTCAGTTAAGTATCTTCCGTGAATTTATATGTTTTGCAATAATGAGAAACAAAATCACAGAATGGAAGAAAAACTCTTTTTGTCTACCTACAAGTAATTTCGCAAAACATAAATAAACATGACGTTACAAAACGTTTTCCGACTCCTACACTATAAAGTGTATCGGAAGGCGGGTAGCATAAAATTAATCTTATTTCCACTTCCTCCGCCAATTTGCGAGAGAACCAGTCGTATTTAATAATAACTTGTTTAATGTGTAGACGGGTGACAGGACAGCTCCAGTTAAGCTAGTGTGGATTTTCTAGTGCACACTATTTTTGTTGAAAAAAAAATATTAGGTATACTCTTTTTTATTTTTTTTTTAAAGATTGTCTCGAGTATTTTATGACGACCTAAAATATTTCTAATAATTCATTTGTCTTATTTTTTTTTGTAAAAATAAAAGTTGCCCCACACTAGAATTCCCGAATTTTTCCTGTATCGTGGATGCGTTTACAAACATTAAACTCACATACACAAACAGCCAGAACCGAAACAACTACCTGTAGGTCATACAAATATTCGTTACGTGCGGGGATCGAACCCGCGTTACTCAACGCAGCAGTCGATCGTTCAGCCACTGTGCCAACCGTGCCGTCAATTGTCTTACAAATATCTTTTAAATCAAACAGTTTCTGCTTACTAAAATAGTTTAAAAAAAAGTCTACCCAATCCTCTTTCACCCCACCCACGAACAACCCCACTTGTCCCCAACCTAAGGCGTGAACAGACAGATACCATCAGCGAGGGGTGATTAAGTACCCCGATAGTACTCATCATCACCTCGCTAGTCTTATCGTGGTCTAATTGGCCAATTGTGCGCCTAATGTCATTATTACACCCCCTTTTTATGTTAACACCATATGGTATGATATCAGGATGAGTTCTGATTATGGATGGATGTAACAATTTGTCCGAAAAGATTTGGGATTAACTAGGTGGAATTAATATAGAGTGGGTTTCCGCTCTAGTCCAGATAATAGCAGTCGCTCTGGTCAATCTTCAGGTTAAGTCGTGCTAGCCTAAGTTGGTCTACGGATGGATTACCAACCTTTATATACCGAGTTTCTTCCGTGCCGCGGAAGTGTACGTTACTCCAGCAAGAAAGTATCTCCTAGAGTTATATGAGTAGAACGTATAGTTTGTGCCTTATCTGCTGTAAATGTGCCCCTACATAAAAAATGTGTGCCCCCTGTCGTTTTGAAAAAAAAACGGAAAAACGATTCTTGCTGGGGTAACGTTTTTCTAGCAGGAAAATTCTAAACGAATGATTGGAGAGAGAAAAATTGTGCATGGCCAGAGAGCTTATATGTGTGCCAAAATGTGCCCCAAAAAATAAACTATGTGCCCCTTCAGGTTTTCGAGTTATTGCGTTTCCTGCTGGAGTAACGTTTTGATGAATCGTATATCTCTAAAACCATTGCATGTGCCCCTGTAGAATAAACATATTCGAGTAGCTCTTAATATGTGCCCCTTTGTGCCCCAATTAGATTTAAGGAATAATTTAAAGTTTTTAAGTTATCGCGGTTTTATCAAAATCCGAAAAAACATCGCAGCGCCTAAATGAGGCAAGGCATAAGTTCACTGAAAACTGTATTCGGTCCTTCTTGGCGCTAATAATAACCATAGAATGTTTCAAAACTGTTCATGCATGCGTTTTTGAATAATCTTGCTAAAACTCAAAACGATGGTGTCACAACTTTGACGGCAAAATACAAGGAACTGGCTCAATCTCAGATGTGTAGGTGTAAACCAAAATCATGTGCCTTTACTCAAAAATATATGGTGAAAATATTGAGCTTGGAATGTTTCGCATTAAGTAAATATAAACAAAAAACCAAATTAGTAAACAACGGCTGGTTATCCGACTAAATTAAAATGACTACTAAAAAGCGACGGATTCATACATATCGATGACCTTCTTTACAAATCTCACTAACCGGTTCACACGTGTTGTGCCTGAGTACACTGAAGTAGAAAAGTAATAAATAATAAAATAAAGTTGTTATTGGATTATGTTCTACTAGCTGTTTCTATGACCTTACACATGATTAAGTTCATTATAAATAGTAGCCTAAGTGCTATTCCAAGGTAAGCTATCTTCTCCATTTTAAATTTCATTAAAATACATCCAGTAATTTATGTGTGAACGAAAGAAATACATCTAGATATTTGCCATTTGTCAGGTCTTTGACCCAAAATTTGATTGGTCCCAATGTTTAAAAAACATATAGTTCATGAAATGTATGATGAATACCTGCTACTAAAAAGAGGTAGCTCTTTTTTGTATATAAATAAAAAGCCCGTATTTGTCTTTATATATATATTTATTGATAAGCCGTAGGTTAGGTAAATTAACAGTAAGTTTTTCATCATTAAGGGGAATATCCCAACCGGCCCGCGAAATTCAAAATCTCTTGCGTTTTTTGCAATTTGCAGGCCAGTGCTAGCTAGGCTAGGTTGTATGTTGATTTAAATATTATTCGCAGCTGTAAGACGTATGTAGTTACAGAATTATAATCATCATCAATACAACCTTCCAAGTTCATAAAGGTGTAGGAACCAAAAAAAAAACCAGAAAAAGTCATTCCTACACCTTCATGAACTTGGAGGGTTGATTGATGATATTGATGATTATACCTCTTAATAACATTTTAATCAACGTACAACCTAGCACTGGCGTGCAAATTGCAAGAAACGTAAGGAAATTTGAATTTCGCGGGTAGGTTGGAGCTTTCACCTTGACCAAATAAATTTTGGTACCTACAGTTTTGAGAGTTGTAATTCGTGTATACCTATAGTCAACCGCACAATGATCTGTGTCGCAACGTGTTTCCATTTTGTATGTTGTATTACGTGCCTATGAGGGATTTATAATTATTAACCAACGATTATATTAAAGCTGATGTAGTGTCACATAATTTTGATTTGATGGCGTTTTAGATAATTATATAAGTGTCATTCCACAGTCAGATGATAATGTTGTTACGTATATGGGATACATATGTTTATTTATAGCCAAATACCATTAGATAATTTGTACACATTCGATGTTTACAGTTATATCTTTATGCGGTCTACTATAATAACACACTTTATCTGAATCTGAATGTATAAGCAAATTACTCGTAAGAGAACTATTTATCTGTGATTTCAAATTTAACATTTTTTTTACACAATACTAAACTATAAAATACTTAATACTGATCTGTGATTTTTTTGTGATGCGAATTTACTAATTATAAGTTAGACTTGGATGAGGAACTGATCGGTGATTTAAAAAATAATGATGACCACACAACGTGCTAATTATTTCTAATATTTATACGTAGGAAATTTGATCTGTGATTTGATGCAATAATTACTTTAAGAATTAAAATAAAGGGAAGCAAATAATAATTTCCACATAAACAAGCTGTTTTATTAATATAGTCACAAGGTGCATTTAATATATTTTTTAATTAGCCCCCAAAACTTTTGAACGCAACTGTACGGACAACAGCTTAGGTATAATACGTCGAATAAAGAAGGTCATCGATATGTATGAATCCGTCGCTTTTTAGTAGTCATTTTAATTTGGTCGGATAACCAGCCGTTGTTTACTTAATTTGGTTTTTTGTTTATATTTACTTAATGCGAAACATTCCAAGCTTAATATTTTCACCATATATACACACATCAAAAGTGTCTAGGGATCAAGCATTTTTATGCGGATTTCTTGAGATTGAGATGTGGCTTTGTAATAAATTTATGATTTTATAAATTTATATGGATCCTTTTTGGTGCATTTCATAATTTGAATCAGGAACTCTCAATCAAATTCGAGTAAAAGATGAAAATAAGCTGTCAATATTTTCCCTATAAAAACATACAACGCATTGAAGACATTATTAGTGCTACTGTTTCCCTACTACTGATTAAAACCAACGTTATTATGGAGCGGCGACGTCATTTAAGCAGGGAAGAAATGCTCAGAGCCGTGGGAATGATAGAAGCTGGTTCCCGGCAACGTACTGTAGCTTTAGCTCTGAATACAAGTCAGAGTGTTATCAGTCGACTTTGGACACGTTACCGAAGCACTGGTACCGTGGCTGAGCGCCATGGAGGACGGTATCGCTGCACCACACGGAGACAAGACCGATACATTCAAATCTTAACTCGAAGAGCTCCAACAATAACCGCCATGATGTTAGCCGTGAGGCTTCATCACTCTTCAGGGAACTTAATTAGCGACCAAACAGTCAGAAACCGCTTGCATGAAGTGAACCTTCATTCCCGAAAACCGCTACGGGTACCACCTATAGCAATGCACAATCGTAGGATTCGATATCAATGGGCTCTTGAACACAGAAATTGGGCAGAAGAACAATGGCGTTTCGTGTGCTTTTCTGATGAGTCTCGTTTTGGTATGAGACCGGATACAAGACGTATACGACACTGGAGAACCCCTGGACGCCAACAGCGATTAAAATCCTGCCAGGAAGTCCATCCTTATAGTGGTGGAACCATCATGGTATGGGCGGGTATTTGGATCGGCGGAAGAACTGAGTTGATTTGGATCAGAGGCAACCTCAACGCTCAAATTTATGCTGAGACGATTGTATCAGACGTCATCGTTCCTCTACAAGTGCAAATCGGTCCCTTATTTCAGTTAATGCATGATAATGCACGACCGCACACCGCAAGAGTTGTAAGACAGACTCTCGCCGCAGCTAACATCAATGTCCTGCCCTGGCCTGCTCAGTCGCCAGACTTGAACCCGATTGAGCATGCATGGGATATGCTACAGAGAAGAGCTCTGCCGAATATGGAGGGTATCCAGTCGCAAGAAGACCTTTTTTTGTTGTTGCAACGAACATGGGCGGCCATTCCACAGCGTGATTTGGATGAACTCATTTTGAGTATGCCAAACCGATGTTCTTGTGTTGTTAGTGTTCGCGGTAGAAACAGGGATTATTAATTGTTTAAGTTACCCAATAAAATTTTAAAGAAAACTGTTATTTCAGTCTTTTTTTCGAACTTTAATGTTAGTGGTTCAAATGTCAAAAATCCCTTTATTAGGAAAATGGCAAATTTCTTTATTAATGCAAAGGTGACTTGGTTTATCGTTACTGTGACAAACGAAAACACTTTATTTGATGAATCCTTAAAGAAAATTTTAATTAATATCAATCAGGAGAAAAGTTATTGCAAAAATATATGTTGATCCCTAGATACTTTTGATGTGTGTATTTGACTAAAGGCACATGATTTTGGTTTACACCTACACATCTGAGATTGAGCCAGTTCCTTGTATTTTGCCGTCAAAGTTGTGACACCATCGTTTTGACTTTTAGCAAGATTATTCAAAAACGCATGCATGAACAGTTTTGAAACTTTCTATGGTTACTATTAGCGCCAAGAAGGACCGAATACAGTTTTCAGTGAACTTATGCCTTGCCTCATTTAGGCGCTGCGATGTTTTTTCGGGTTTTGATAAAACCACGTTAACTTGAAAACTATAAATTATTCCTTAAATCTAATTGGGGCACAAAGGGGCACATATTAAGAGCTACTCGTGTATTTTTATTCTACAGGGGCACAAGCAAAGGTTTTAGAGATATACGATTCATCAAAACGTTACTCCAGCAGGAAACGCAATAACTCGAAAACCTGAAGGGGCACATATTTTATTTTTTGGGGCACATTTTGGCACACATATAAGCTCTCTGGCCATGCACAATTTTTCTCTCTCCGATCACTCGTTTAGAATTTTCCTGCTAGAAAAACGTTACCCCAGCAAGAATCGTTTTTCCGTTTTTTTTTCAAAACGACAGGGGGCACACATTTTTTATGTAGGGGCACATTTACAGCAGATAAGGCACAAACTATACGTTCTACTCATATAACTCTAGGAGATACTTTCTTGCTGGAGTAACGTACACGCCGCGGAAACTACGTAAAGCTGTTGTTCCCGGCTTTCTGATATCTATGGTCCCGGCTCTCTTTTGAAGAACTTTGACGGTCGTTACTGATAACATGGTACCGAAAGTCTGACAACCAGTCTTACCAAAGGGGTATCGTATTATCCAGTACTAACTGAAAGAAAGAAAGAAGGCTAGGCAAATAATGATCGTTGTTTCACAATTTTGGAGTTTATACAGATTTTACGTTTAAAATCCCCGACGGACTGCCTTGCTGGTGTAATGGTCGCTGAGCATGAGGTCCTACTTTCGAATCCCATGTCGGGCAACATGTTAATGATTGACGACACGATTGGCGCAGTGGCTGAGCGATCGACTGCTGCGCTGCGTGTTGCGAACAAATATTTGTGTTGCCTACAGATAGTTGTTCCGGGTCTGGCTGTTTGTGTATGTGAGTTTAAATGTTTGTAAAGGCACCCACGATACAGGAGAAATTATATCCTAGTGTGGGGCAACGTTTTATCTAAAGAAAAAAAAAGATATGTTTTTTTTCATCAGGAATTTCTTAGTAGCACTCACGGAGTCTCGATTCGTAGCGGGTTGGCAATAGGCCCGCCCCCTTTTACATGGGACTTCAACATAACTGGCATAATGCGTACTATTAGATATATCTCTGCCTAATCCTTTGATGATTACAGGCGTAATGTTTTATTAACAGTCGTCTGATAACTTCAAACCAACTCAAACCGCCGCGGGTGTCGGTCGCCGCGAGACAATTCCTGGCCACCGTAGATGCAGATCTGTGGACGGTGAGCAATGGGTAGCTCACCTTCCGTCCATCTAGTGATGACAGGCCGTGTCTACAGCGCGTTAGTGTTCCACGCTTGCTTCAAAGGGATGTCACCGAAGTAGCTGGGGTTGCGGGTTGTTTCAAAGAAATACCACGGCTCCGGAACACAAAGAGTGAAAGAAGGAACATGGGTAAGTTTTAGTAAGCACAAGTCTGACACTCCCCCCCGCTCCGCCAAAGGCGAGGAAAGTTATTTGGTGATTTCCCATCTGCAAAAAAAGTCATTTCATGCGTTTATTGAAATTGACAGATATCCACTAATAAACTCGTGTTAGAACTTACTGATACCAATGCTCCCTTGAGTACGGCCCTGTCTCGAGGGGCAGTTCTAATGATTCTCAACACATGGGGTGATTATGTTTTGTTTTTATTATCGGATTAATGTTGTAAGATTTTTTTTAAATAACTATAAGTATAAAATAAAATTCATTTTCTTCAGAATACTTACTTAAAATCCATGTTACATAACAAAATAATCGTTAAAGCAAAAACCAAATTTATAATGAGTGTGAAAGTTGAAACAAAGTAATGTCGAAAATACGTGGCAATAAATGAATTTTATAGATTTCGGGAATTTAGTACTAACTGAATTGTGGAGGTGAGATAGGCAGTCGCTCCATGAAAATTCTGAGTTCTGAGACTGTAAGCAGACTCCAACATAGTTGGGAAAAGGCTAGGTCGATGATGATAATGATTTAGGGTTTTTAGTTTATGTTTTGCTGGGTTTTGCTAGGAAAGACTTTAGAATTTGAAAATAATGGTTTCTTTCCGATAATCGTCCGAGGTTGGATCCTTGGATATATACTTTTATTTTTCAAACATAATATAAATGTATGTACAACAATACAGATTTCTGAAAATAAATAAATGTTTTAGCATTTTTGATTCAGCATAGAATTATGACCCCTAATTTATACTTTCAATTACTAATAAAATCAACAAATCGAATAAAATAATCTTGAGTATTATCAGAATCGGCATTACTCCTCGACACCCGGATACTCCCCGCTATCCAGCTTGTCCCGCGGGACGGCGCGGGACGGCGGGACAGTTCACACCGGCGGATTTGTCGGCGCTAATCAGTTTTACACATCGTGTCGCAACCCGACACCGCTCATGTGGGAATAAATTAAATCGCCACAAGCTTTATGACGCCCTACGAATACTTATAAGATAAATTATTATGATAGGAAAAAAAATAAGTTTATAGCTAAGTACAAAATTTGCATATTTTTACCACTATTTCTAATTTATTGTCTTTAAGTGTGTCAAAAAGCGTCCGAAAAGAATATCCTACTTCCTACTAATATTAAAAATGCGAATGTTTGTGAGGATGTATGGATGTTTGGATATTTGTTACTCTTTCACGTCAAAACGACTGAACGGATCTTGATGAAATTTGGCACAGAGGTAGATTATAGTCTGGAATAACACAATAGGATACTTTTAAAAAGATGAAATATAATAATGGCATCTTTTTGCCCAACAGTGGTACATTAAAGTCGTCGCTTGATTCATTCGGATAAGGGCAGCAGAATGATGAGTGTTTGTCGGCCTCAAATCGATGATCTTCTCAGGGTTGCAGGAAGTAGCTGAGTGGGAGTTACCAGGAATTCAGTTGCTTGGCGTGCGTTTGGAGAGGCGAATGTGCAGCAGTGGATGATTGATGGCTAGGCTAATAATGATGTTGATGAGTGTGATGACGATATACTTCTTCAAATAGAAAATGGGCAGTTAACCCTTTTAGGACTGTTGAATAAACCTTTTGAGAATACTGAGTGAGCTTTTAGAACTTGTGAGACACAAGTGTCGATCTCTTAATACTAGGAACCTATCTGTAAGCAAAATTTGTCAGTTCAAAAATATTTCTAACATCGCCGGAAGGTCTTATATCAAATCGTGAAAGTCTGTGGTAACAGCTCATGTCAAAGACAACTTCATAAAACAAAACACATACGATCCCTAATCAAATCAGACCTACCTCCCATTGGCCGAAAGCCTCTACCGATTTGTCAACATTAATATCAATTTTAAACATCCCAGTACCCAGTGCAGTCCCCAGTGAAACCCCACACCGGCAGCTTTGGGAATAAATTAAAACGCCGCGAGTTTTATCGCTTCGCCGGCGATGCTGGTGGCGCCTTAGTATTTATATCGATGCCTGAAGATAGTATCTACATTTATGTGATAAACTTGTAATGACTGGCTGGTGTGTGGAGGCTGGATAAACCAAAGACCACCCGTCTCTGGTTTTGAAGTGGTTGGTAGGAGTTCGTCATTGGACAAGTTTCGCGGGTGGAAGGACCAGCTCATTTAGAAAAGGGCCAAGACCGAACTCTCTGAAAAAAATAAGACATCCTAAAAAGCCCTTTACCAGAAATAAAAAAAAATATATTAATAAGATAATCGACCATTTTCACGCGTTTTTCCTAGTAGACAGAATTTAGAAATTGAGCTATTAAAAAGACCTGGATCCTCCATCTTAATATATAAAAGAGAAAAACACTGACTCACTCATCGCGAAATCTCAGAAACTACAAGTGTTAGGAGTGTAAAATTTTACATGGGTGATCTATTTATATAGGATTTAGCAAAAATTCAAATCCTAAGCGACAGGATGGCAATGTGTTTGTATGAGAGAACGCGATTACTTGATTCACTTTCATGATATAACTACTAGGCTTGCATCGGCTTATAAACACTTTTCTCTATATACAGTCAGCAAAAGAAATTAGTAAGCACACTCAACATAATACAGTCAAAAAATTCTTAAAAATCTAAGAATTACTTCGAATTTAATTTATTTGATAGAAAACTAACAGTTAGCTGAATTAAATTTTTGAGTTGAAAACATCCATCAATTTCTAAGAAAAAATCAACTAAGTACATACTTACAACTGACGCGCTTCGTTAGTAATTATTTTATCTCTTTTGCTGACAGGTATATCCAGACTTTATAACAATAAAATTAGAGCACAGTTACTTTTCCTGGAAATTGTAATCCGATACATTTCACAATGCTACGGCAGTTGTTTTAAATATGTCATTGATATGTGACGTCAATAGCACATGGCTCTCGATAAGTGAAATGGACTATTCGTTTTTATTAAAATTGTTACAATCAGTTGGAAATTCCCAACTAAACAATAAAACTAAAAACACGCTTTAGTAATAAATTATATTATGCTGGTAAATTAGATTAGATTATGGTTTTTGTTTTATTCGAACGAATACTTATTATTAGAACGACTTTTTTATTATAATGGATTTTAATAATCTAAAACTTTTGTGTTATATTTTTTTCTGTCATTTTTTTTATTTTGAAATTGGAATGCATGTTTGATGTAAGTAACATAAATGAGTCTTATTGTTACTTATTATAAATTTCCAATTCGTTTGACATAAATGTTTGTTGTTTTAATTTCAATACGTTTAGCTTTGTGCCAGATATTTCGTGTACGCAAAGAGACCTTATACCTATTTGTTTTTAATTATTGGAAGATTCGAATTTCGAAATTCAAATTTCTAAAGCTTAATATTCATGGCCTTCCAAACTTTACATGTGTTCAAAATTTCAGCTCATTCGGAAACCGGGAAATGGGACAAATTGAACTCCATTTTTTTACATGTTAGCCCTATCAGAATATCAGCGCTATGTTATGGTTGATTGGTTGCTATGTTGCAGCACCATGACTGAGGGCCTTGCGGCCTCGTACAGGACCAATACAGTTGATTGTCATAAATTATTGTTTTTTTAGTATCTGTTGGTCTTTTGTTGTTAATAAAAAATAAAACCGACTTCCAAAAAAAATACTAAAAAGTTGAAAATAACTTAACTTCCGGAAGTCGGTGGCAAAAAAGTCAACGAAACCAACAAAAGTCACCGACTTCCGACTTCTTGAAGTTATTTTCCACTTTTTGTAAGTCGGTATTATTTTTTCCAAAAAAGATTTTTATTTTATAATTTTTAGCTATATTATAATGAAATATCACATAACTTTTATCGAGTACTTATTCATTTTCAATTTTTACTAATACATAGATTAGCCGATCATCCATAAAAACATAAAAAAAAGATATGCATTATAGACGATAACTCATAAACTACCTAAGCAATATAAATAAAATTGATATGGGACCATCTGGAAAGTATACCCTATCAAACAAAAAAGGAATTTTGCAAATCGGCTTTGAGTAATCGGTGAACATACAGAAAAAAAGGATTCCGAAGAATTGAGAACCTCCTCCTTTTTTTGAAGTCGGATAAAAATACATTGCCGTCCGCTTTCTGCATCAGTTCAGTCCCAGCCATCAACTTTCTTTCTTCACGTATTCTACGTATTAACGCGTATGAAATCCTTATTCTGCCAATGTCCTTGAGTGCTAGGACATTGGCAGAATATGGATTTCATACGCGTTTAATTACTCCATAACAAATTAAGACCTTTGTTGTGTACTTGATCAACCTCGAGGCCACGCGTGAACTTTTTAAGACGGTTGTCATTTGTTTTAGGAAAACGACTTATGGCCAATTTTTCAATCATTAGATAACTTCAACTTCAACTCTTCATTAATGACTTTTGTGGACGAGAGATACCACAATTTTGCCAATAACACGTGTACTGGAAATAAACTATCAAACGCTGGAGAATATTTAACAAGTAATCACAGTAATTAAAAAATATAAAAACAATAAAATTATTTCTTTGCAGATTTAGATTATCAATTCATATGACAAATATTACAATATTAGATAACTTTTGTCTAAAGAGTAATTGTGACGTTTTGACACTCTGTCAAAACGTCACAATTATTCTTTGCATACAAAAACTGTCAAAATGACAGAATTATACGTCGGATAAAACTTAACTGACGATTGAAAAATCGGCCCATAGTGAGGATGATAAGTTCTAATTAATCCCACAGCATCATAAAAAAACATCCTTATACACAAACACGCACACCAAGAGAAGCCCAAACACGTCCTGTTTAAGGAGCCCGTAGAAAAGCCCTGTTTCCACGCGGTGGGCACCTGAGCTATTGTGGTTATATGCGACCTGACGGCCGGTGGGCGTCCCTGTGGAAGTATGGGCATGGTTTTAGGGTTCAGTAAAGGGTAAAACGGGACCCTATTACTAAGAAAGAAAGAAAGAAAATTGCGTATATTCAGCGCTAGCTTTTGCCCGCGGCTTTGCGGAAAATTCGGGGTAACACAGTTCTTCTTTCCTGATTTGCAGGTACCTGTTACCTGCTATGCTGCTGCTTGCCCTTGCACCTTATTGATTGTAACAGCAAAGCTAAGATAATAAGAAAGGAGATTGCCCGTTTTGTAAAGGAAGTTCGGTCCCAGTGGAAAATGCTTGTGCCCTGAAGTATTTTATTTTGCCTAATAGTAAAAACATAGCATTTTCATAATCTGAAACCTTTTTTCATTTATTCACCCTGGTTCAGGAGATATCATTAATTTTCTGTTTTAAAAATCTAGGTTATAATTACAAATTGACATAGACTAAGTATACATCACTATTACTATATATATGCAGATTTCCATACTATAAGCATGTTTATGCACAAAGTAAAGAATACATAATTAGGTATACTGTAGACATAATTACGTATCGTAAATAATAACTACGTAAATACGAGATTTAAAACTCAACGTAGGTATCTAAACGAAGCAATTCCGAACGAAACGAATCTCAGAACAAAGTGCTGTGACATACCAAAGTAAATGTTGCCAGATCAATTATTTTTGATTCATTAGTAAATCGATTTCAGTTTTTTTATCGATTAAAACTTTTGTTAGTACGGCGTTTCCAAAATACGTAAGGCTTTTATGTTTGTGTAAATCGCTTTTATGAACATCTAATCACCAATATAGACTTATTATGAAAATAAGCAACCTATTGTTGTCATATTCCATCGCTATTACTCGCATAGACTATAAGCAGTGTATATCCACTAGTACGTATTAAATATTTTACATAATTAAACTCATACTTGGTACACCTGTCTTTGTGCATTCCAGATATAATACGCTACAATAATAAGTACCTATGAAAAAACAGGGTTTACACCATTCTAACTCATCGTCGAGAAAACATAATGCCAAATCAGTAGCTTTAAAGTTGTCAAATATTGAGACTTATATTTAAATGTTGAGACGTAAACTAGCTTTAATAATTATTGTTAACAATATTTTTTTAATTATCGTTTTGTTTTGATATCGATTACTCCATTGATTACTATACGTCATTTTCGACAGTTATTTGTTTTCTGGCAACTTTTTTTTGTACACCTATCAAACGGATGTCGACGTAATGTTTAACTATTAATAATAATTAACTTTATTCCCAGGGTGAAAGAAATTGTAAAAAAAAATAATTTGCACACAAAAAAATAAATAACATTTTTTGGTTATTATTCCAATCAGGCACACGATTGCACAAAAGGGACCTGCCCCGTGGCAATGTCCTTTCTCACAATTTTTTTTTAAATTAGCCTTTGTCCGTCTCCAGGGTCCCAACTTTCTCTGTACCAAAATTCATTAAAATGGGTTTAGACATTTAGGCGTGAAGACGTAACAAACAAACAGACAAACAAGCTCACGAACACCTTAACAAAATAAAATAAATAATGCCAAAAGGGCCTCAGTTCCTCGGCTCCCATACAATTAACATGTTTTTTTGCCGTTTTAGATAACTAGCTACGCTCCGCGGTTTTAGTCGCGTGGTGATAGAATATACAATATATCTTTATGTATTGTAGCCTATGTGTTATTCTGATATGTAAGCTATATTATTGTGAAGTTTCATCAAAATCCATTCAGTAGTTATTGCGTGAAAGAGCAACAAACATACTTACATACTTCCATATAAACTTTTGCGTTTATAATATTATAAATAGGACTAGCTGTGCCCAGCGGTTTCACCCGCTGCTCACTTAGGGGTATGAAAAATAGATGTTGGCCGATTCTCAGACCTACTGAATATGCATATAAAATTTCATAAGAATCGGTCGAGCCGTTTCGGAGGAGTATGGGAACGAACATTGTGACACGAGAATTTTACATATTAGAAGATTAGTAGGATGGTACGGAAAGAACCCTTTGTGCGTAAGCTCGACTCGCACTTGACCGGTTTTTGTCTATCTAACGAAGGTATAGTCATCATGGATGAGCGTAGTTGATATGGATTGGTCGTTGGGTTGGGTAGTTTCTTGTGATAGTTGTACCTACTAGGGATTCATCAACTAAGCGACAAACATGAACGTTGTATTGTGAACGTCGTTTAGTATTCCTAAGTATGCATCAAACGTCTGTATTTTACAAATGGGTAGGTAGGTAGGAAACCTTTGTACCTAACAAAGGTTTTGAACCAAAACAGACCTACTTGGGTCACCCGACGCCCTGATTTCATAGTTTTAGGATGAGCTTTTTTTTTAACCTTACAAGCATTTAAACTTACATACACAAACAGCCAGACCCGGGTCAACTACCGTAGGTCATATAAATATTTGTTCCGTGCGGGGATCGAACCTGTGACACGCAGCGCAGCAGTCAATTGCTTAGCCACTGCGCCAACTGTGGAAATTATTGGCTTAAAGGAGCTTGTGGTTAAATAATAACAGCGGCTGGGATCGATCTTCATGATAAGTCTCTCTTGTCTAGGTCGGTCCGAGGATGGGTGACCACCCATTACATACCCGAGTTTCTCCGGTGCATCAGTATGCATGTTAAACGGTTGGTTCCGGCTGTCATTTGTAGATGTATGACAGTATTTTTAACCGACTTCAAAAATAAGGAGGAGGTTCTCAGTTAGTCGGAATCTTCACCGATTACTCAAAGACGCCTGGACGGATTTGCAATTTTGTTTTTGTTTGATAGGGTAGGTATACTTCCCAGGTGGTCCCATATCAATTTTATTTATATTGCTTAGGTAGTTTATGAGTTAACGTCTATAATACATACTTTTTACTCTATGTCTATATGGATGATTTGCTAATCTTTTAATAACATGGGAAAACGAATACGTGATAAAAAATATATGAATAAGTAGGTATATCATTATACCATAAACTTTTTTTTTGAAAAAATAAAGCTAACTTCCAAAGTTTGTTTTAGTTTTTTTGGAAGTCAGTTTTATTCTTTCAGGTAGTTAATACGATAGATTAGATAATATGAAAGTCTGACAACCAGTCTTTCCAACGGGTATCGTATTTACGCAGTACTGACTTGATTGAGGACGTCAGATAAGCAGTCGCAGCCCGTAAAATGCTGATGTTCAGCTAGCTCCGATTAGTCTGAAGACCTAACCTAATTAGTTGGGGAAAGGCTTCCGTTTTGATTATTAGCATATAATACCAAGCACAAACTCAGGTTTCAAACTATTGGAGGTCGCATATGCCTATTATAGACGACACGGTTGGCGCAGTGGCTGAGCGATCGTCGCGGGTTCGATTCCCGCACGGAACAAATATTTGTATGGCCTACAGGTAGTTGTTTCGGGTCTGGCTGTATGTGTATGTGAATTTAAATGTTTGTTAACGCACCCACGATACAGGAGAAATTCCTAGTGTGGGGCAGCTTTATAAAAAAAAAAAAAAATAGATACTGGCTTTTTTAGGTTTTTTTCTTTTGCGGATGGGAAATCGTCAACTTACTCCCCCCGCTATAGGTGGAGCCCCCAATCCACGGGAGTGTCACACTTGTACTGACTAAAACCCACCAATTTTCCACTTAAAAATAAGGGACACGTATTTTTTTTGTTTGTAAATTAGACCAAAAATGATAAAGATATAGCCCATCAAAGTTACGTGTGACGTCAGTCGTTGCGAAAAAATGCAGCAACGCGTGAATGATCTAAAAGACTGACAATTTTTTTTTAAACTAGCCTATTCTGATCATGCCCACGTTTTTCTAAAACAAACTTCATAAATGAGGTTAGATAACAGAAAAAATAACACCATTCGGCTGAACTACTATGACCTCCGACTATGTTTTCTGTAATTTTGTTATTTGTATGGTTTACATAAAAAAAGGATATTTTATTTGGTTTGTTTGCAACCTCTAGGCCAACTAGGCTGAACATTAATTATAACAGTAATTATATTGAATTATCAGTAAAAAAAAATGTATGAATGCCAATGAATTAAATTGAAATTAATGGATGATGGATGGATTTAATTGAAATTAATCTTAAAATAATTAGGAGTAAAGTGTATGACATAATATTTTTCAACCGCAATCTGTATCTATTATTATATAATGACATATCTAATATTTGTATACCTTTTATTGACACTAACTTTCCATTATTGTATGTATCATCCTCAACGCCATGTTTTTGACAAATAAATTAAGTGTGTACTTTGAATTTAGAAATAAAGCAAGTTGGTTTTCATTTCTAGAACTTAGGTACCCACTTCCTTTTTTTAATTTCCATTAGAGTATGTTACCTGGGACTGGGTTTATGCAAAGATTCTAACTAAAATGCATCAAAATTGTTTAAGGCGTTCAGAAGTTATTGAGGAATAAAAAACCTTCCAAGTGCAAATCGGATTCGCACACCGAGGGTTCCGTACAAACTTACGACATAAACAGATATTTCTTTTGAACAAATGACATTTATACTTAGAAGATTGTTTTCACAGCTACAAGGGACCACAGACTTTAGTATATGGTTTTAATTTCAACTCTTCAATACCTCCACGCGTTCTCGAGATAAAGAAGTCTTGACAGACAGACAGACAGACAGACGGATAATAAAGTGATCCTATAAGGGTTCCGTTTTTTTGGGTATACGGATACCTAAAAATACACAGACATACATGAAGAAGAAGAAGATGGAGAAGAAAGTAAATTAGCCAGTCGTTAAAAATCCTATATCCAATAGGTACAGGTTGAACTACATACATGTGATGAACAATCATCAGTAATTCTCCTTACGCTTGAAATCAAGAAAACGCCTAGTTACAAGGAAGGCATGATAACGAGCCGTTCCCACGGTTCGCGCTGACTGGCACAATTAACGCTACGGCAACAAGTACAGGCAAGCGGTTTTGTACCAAAGACTATGAAAATACAGAGGAGCTTTTTGTTCGTGTCGCTGGTACGACTGTTTTTATATTGGCTCCGAATGGCGTTGCCGATGGCAGCGCGGAGGTTATTTCAGCTACATGTTTTTGGATTAAAAGAGCAGGATAGGAGGTGGAACATAATTTGCGACACGGCTCCACAACCACAACCCGATGCTGTCTCACTGAGGTTGCCCTACTTATCGACGTTGGAGTTACATCTTCCTACTTAAGTTTGAAAACGGTGCAAGGATTTCCAAGTGTAGCTGGTTGTTTGAAAGAGATACCGCGGCTCCGGAAAACGAAGGGAAAAGAAGAAACATGGATGGGTTTTAGTTAATAGAAGTCTGTCTCTCAACATTTCATAAGCACTACTTTTTTTTTGTTTGGCATGGGAAATCATCAAATAACTTCCCACGCTCTGGGCGGAGCGGGGGGGGGGGACAGACTTGTACTGACTAAAACCCACCCATGTTTCTTCTATTGCCGTTTACGTTCCGGGGCCGCGGTATCTCTTTCGAACAACCCGCAACCCCGGGGTTTCGCCATTTTATGATTTCATTTGATGATTTCCCACCCCAAAAAAAACCCCCGGTCATAAGCACTAACTGTAATTGCGTTTCTTCTCTTCAGTAATCGGTGCCTCAATGTTCAAGATCGTTACTAGGAAACTGTTGTATGTGGCTTGATGGATGGGACTTGCTTCTGTACTTGATTTCATAATAACAAAAGCCACAAGCAACACGAAAAAGACAGAAAGAAGAAATTCACAGTTGTCTTGACACTTCAACTAAGAACTTGTCTAAAGTGTCGAGTCTGTTTCAACTTGCTCTATAAGTAACGCGTGTCATCAAATCACCATTGCCAAGGTTAGAATTTTTACAAATACGTAAATTGTATGTAAACTATTGCAAAACTGGGTTACCAGTCGGACACAATAAAGTATTAAGCCCTGATAAACAATTCTATTCTAGGAACTACTATTAAGTACGAGTATTAGATTTCAGGTGGAATGGAATGATAAACACTTTTTTGCATATTATACTCTTTTAACACAATAAAGCGAGAAACGCATTGTTGTTTTGTTGGTAGTGATTATTACGGTATTGTCATTTGGTGAGACGATGAAATATATTCTTTTGGGCAAACCTAATTAGGGTCCTTTTTGCATAAATGCATGAAACATTTTAAAAGACCATTTTCCTGAATATCGGTAAAGCTAAAACATGATGTTGAACATCTAACAGACATTTTCAGTCTCTGAATTATGAATTTGAACGATAGGAGAGTTTTTGGTAAAATGGACCAAAACTTAAGTTTCGTGAGCTTTGATAAATCGTTCAATTAGGTACATTTTAAGTTGTCCTTGAGAGTTCCTCTACCTTCCTAGAAGCATTGAATCATTGTGGGTGTGATACTAATCCCATAAATTTGATAAGATATATTATTCTGCCACTGAAATAGACCTAATAAACTTAATCTTGTTATTGTCGGTTGGTAGCAATTCAGCTGCTCCGCCCCATAAATAAACAATTCAAACACATTTGCATAAACAGTCCTGGGATAGCCCGAATAATTATTAAATAATACAACCGAATAATAATGTACTAGGGTGTAATAAATATAAAAGGCGTTAGCTGATACCGTGGTGGCGCGGCGAGCAGGCGCCGCTGGCGTCGACACAACTACAACGCTGAGTCAGATTAGCGGAAACACTTACTACTAACTTGTGGCCGCCTGGTACTTTCGAGAATTGATGTTAAGTAGATGTTTTTTTGTTTCGATTAAATCGATAATCGAATAGCGTCGTTGTAATCGGCGTTTTTACCAGCCGGTAATAGTTTTAACACGTCAATATACTTTGATCTATAAATTTTGTTAGTTGAACCACAGATAATATAATACTAGCGTACAGATACTCCATCTCATACAAAGAAACGTGACCGCCGTAACTTCGTGATTTCTTCGGACTATTCGGACTATTTTTTTTTTACTCACAACGGCGCTAGATGGTGCTTGCAGCGATAGCTCAAGTTCAGTTTATTTTACAGAGAACCAATAGATGGCGATAAAACCAAACTGTACTTTTGTACTGTAAACTAAGGTATAATATAATAGCCCTTTGACCTTGAAGCTTACGTCGTCAGTCACTCGGCAATCGCCATTAATAAATTCACGTTCTTTCATGCCTACTTTTATATTATCTGAGGCGTGCTTGGGGTACCTATAGCTACATGTTTTTCGGTAGACTTAGTTATTATTTGTTAGGTTCAGCGTAAACGTCAACGCAAATTATGATAATTATCAAGTATTTAAGTCAATCAAAGTTATTTATAATATCGAAATAGCGAATAGGGGAGCTCGTGGCTAAATAATAGCAGCCGCTCGGGTCGATCTTTAGGTTAAGCCGCGCTTGCCTAGGTTGGTCTGTGGATGGGTGACCACCCGTTACATACCGAGTTTCCGCGGTGCCTCGGAAAGCACGTTAAGCCGTTGGTCCCAGCTGTCATTTGTAGATCTTTGACAGTCGTTACAGGTAGTCAGTGTCCCCAAAAGTCTGACAACCAGTCTTGCCAAGGGGTATCGTATTACCCAGTAGGTACTAACTGGGTTGTGATCCACAACCCTAACCTAACCTCCACAACTTGTGGAGGTTAGATAGGCAGTCGCTCCATATAAAATACTGATATTCAGCTGCATCCGGTTAGACTGGAAGCCGACCCCAACATAGTTGGGAAAAGGCTAGGCAGATGATTATAATATCGAAATAGCTCTTGAAATGTTATTTGCTGCAAATTAGATGATTCTATGCAGGGAGTTATTTTTTAACAGACTCAGGAGTGTGTAGAATATTTTTATTATACCTAACTACAAGTTGTTACTTAACTAAGTAGGTAGTAATATTTGTATATTGTGTTGGTACCTACAAAAGTAGGTAAGTATACTTACCGGCTCGAATCTTGGGCGCTAGACGATAGAGTGAGGATGACCTTGCGCTTTGTACAAAAAAAGAAATGAAAATAAAGCTAAAACGCCTCTCCAATACTATCTACCTATACCACTACTATACCTAATTAATAATACCTATAATATAATTAATAAAAGTACCTACGCTTTTACCTACTTAATATAAAAAAAAACTTAACATAAATTAACCAAAACTCGGTATCTAAAAATCTATGCGTACCTATACTACTTCACCAAAAAGAAAATAAATGTAAACTATTAATAATTCGTAATTTGAACGATTACCCATTTAAACACTACCAAAATAACTATAAAGTACCTATTTTATAAAATAACAACAAAAAATCTAAAAATAAATTATTTAAGGACTTTTATAGTCGCGCTGATAAGCATTGTCTGTCAATAAGGCCGAACACTCAGAACGTTTATTCGCATCAACAGCCAAATATTACGGTAGACGCGGCGACCGTTACACAAAAATAATCCTTATAGCATGATCCAGTATTCACGCGCGGTGGCTTATTGAATAGGTAATAATGTTAACTTTTTTAATAAGGGATGAGTAGTGAGATTGCTATAAACCTAAGAGTAGACAAATATACTCAGAAAGTTCCGAACTGCTATCGGGAGTTACACGTGTTTTTCTGAGTCAACCATAAAAGATAGACATTATGCTGTCGTGAAATATATTTTTATATAATTTTAAGGAGAACATTTCCATTTACATGATTTCTGAGTAGCTTTAAGGCGGTAGGTACCCTAACCAAATAACCTTGAGCATTCATTCCCTCTTCGCCGCGCGTAAAATAAAGTTTTGGGTTTTTGGAAAAAATATTTGTACCAAAATGTTCATTATAAAATTGTGTATCCATTAGTGTCAGTAGCTAAATTAAACAATGTTTACTTTGCGAGGAGATGCATGTTATTGTTAATTATTTCTCATTTCTGGCTTTTGTTGTAAGAAGATTAACTAAATAATTAAGTAGGTATTACAAAGAAATTAATGTATTTTTTTGTTACTTAGTTCGTTTTATATAACAAATAGATAGCTCCAGAAAACTGCACAAAAACGGCTTGAGCGGCGTTTTGGTCGGGGAGGCGCCTTAGCCATTAAGGCTGCACACGCGACAGAAGCCTAAAAAATGGAGTAACTTCTCCCGTTTTCCCAACATTTGCCTTCACTGCTCTGCTCCTATTGGTCGTAGCGTGATGAAAAGTATACTATAACCTGCCCAGGAGTATGAAGAATAATATTGTGCCAAGTCTCGTTAAAGTAGTTCAGTAGTTTTTGTTCCTATAACGAACATACAGACAGACAGACAGACAGAAATTTTACTGATTGCATTTTTGGCATTAGTATCGATCACTAATCACCCCCTGATAGTTATTTTGGAAATATATTTCATGGACAAAATTTACCTTTCTACAGATTTATTATAAGTATATAGTTTGTATTTCATTATATTTCATTCTGTCAAAATAGTTATGGTAAATGGTAATATTGAGCTGTGTAGTAAAACTTAGAAAATGAAAACAACGCCATCTATTAGTAGAAATAACAGTGAATGAGTTACCTAACCACAACGTAGTACAAATTGTTCTCACCAGAGCCAACACCATAATATTATTTAGAAAAAATAATGGAATTTGGAACTAGGAGCCCATTATTCCTGATTTTTGTGTTATGGGGATTTTTAAAAACAAGAACATACTTCTTCCATGGTCAAATTTAAACAGTTACACAAACTTCAAAAACAAATCGATACACATAACGCCATCTATTGAGTTTTTTTTTAACTATTTTTTCTTTCTTCGCAATGAGACCCCATGGTTGAACTAACTTATTCCTGACGCGACTGCAAATAGAGATTGGGCATGAAAAAATGGGTCAAAGGGACAGTCTCCTACTAAGAGGGTGGGTACACATGGCGTTGAAGATCATTCTTTATATGGTACTGATCATAATAAAGCTACTAAATTGCAATTTCGTCATACCCCGACACTAATTGACGAAACTTCAGACTTTTACATTGTCAAATTACATTACAAAAATTCCCCAAAAAACATCATATCAAAATATGAAATATATTTTTTATACTAAAATAAACCATTAAGTGTAGCCACTAACAAGATAATTCAATAAAGAAAATTATATATTTTTTATAAAGCCCATCGTTCGAGAGCTAACGTAACTTAATATCGGGGAAACCGGATAGCAGACAGTATGGCGCGACCTTAAGTTTACTTTTTAATTTTTCTTTTTTTTTATTTCATCTAGAGAGACGGAGCGGTGATGCTGCAATGGCTGGTAACTTGCTTATAATAAAATATTTTGCAGCTTACCGAATTAAATGATGATTTAAAAAAATCATTTCTCAAAAATGCTTCGTAAAATTCAAAAAGAGAAGAAAAAGGAGAGGTGTCATATGACTTTGAATTTTTCAGTAGATAGTTAAGAAAAACAAAGTAATGAGAATTACTGACTGCAGACTTAAATCTCCCCATACTTTAAATACAAGTCAGTAGCTCACATTTAACCCCCGACGCAATAACGACGGGGCATTATAAGTTTGACGTGTCTGTCTGTAGCTCCCGAACGGATCAACCGAATTCAATTTTTTTTTTCTTGAATCTGCACGCATTATTCTGCTGCGTCACAAAATACTTTATTCAATCTGTGGCATCGCAGCTCCCGAACGGATCAACCGATTTTGATATAGTTTTGTTTCTTGAATCTGCTGCGACACAAAATACTTTATTCAATCTCTCCATCTTTTGCAAAATCCACGTTCGAGTGAGATGACGTGCGTCTCAAAAAAGTACAGATACGCCTTTCTCCATTACCAACCGCCAGTCTTGTCCCTCGAACTTTTGTTTCAACGGAGGCACTTTTTGTATCGTGTGTGATCCCGTACGATGACGGACGAACCGCTACGGACTGTTGCGATCCAAACACTGATAGTGCGTGTTTCTTTGACAAACGGCCTTCTGGTCCGTGATACGATTTCTTTGATGAATAGACTCTTTGGTATTATTGTTCAAGTTTCCGTTGATAATTCGTTTTTAGACCAGTAACGTTCGACGTCAGATACTAGGGTGTGAACGTATATTGGTGTCTACACGAAGCACGGAGGAAACTTGGTATGTATCGGCTGGTCACGCATCCACCGTATTCACCACAAGATCCACCCGAGCGGCAGTTTTTTATTAACCGCGACCTCCTCGAATCTTCATTGAAATACAAAATTTTACCGTTTCTGCTTAACCCTTTACTGCATACCGACTGTATCTATTAGTAACTGGTTTAAACTGTGACTCGAATGAGTTTGTCTGTACCAATATGATCGATACTTAAGCAATTGCAGAGTCTACAAATTCATGTGAAAATCGATACTTCAAGACGTCACCACAATTAAACTTGATATTATTCTACGAAGTCCATACGTAGTAACTCATCTTCAATGTTTATCTGCTTGTCTGTCAAAACTAACCCTTTAAGTGACAACCCTTTTGACATAAATAATATTTTTGAACACAACACCCAACATTTGGGATGTTGGAAGAACAACTTAAGTTTTGTTTGTAGCCAAATGTAGTTTGTTACTGGGTCTCACAGCTCCTACTCAGGGTTACCATGTCCAAAATTAGTTTGAAGAAGTCCGGCCATATTTCTTTTAATTTTAGTACCTACAGTACTAATTCAACTTTAATAAACAAACGGGAGGCCAAAAAGCGGGACATGTGCGGACAAATCTGGACAGAAGGTTATCTACCCTAGTACTACTTCACAATTTGAATCAAATTAAAAGGAAAGTTTTTCCGAAGTACTATCATCCAGCGCAAGGAATTTTTTGGTTATAGTTTTTGACATCTACCACAAAATAATTTCGGGGTTTTTTTACATTTACATTGGTAATATTTCTAGCACGCATATTATATTATATCAAGGCCTGCAACGTAACAGGCATTCCTGAAGATGAGTAAATACTTTAAATAGACAACCGTAACCGCTACAGAGGTTAGAACCATTTGATAGACAAAAAACGTTCTCAAAATATCCGTTACGAAGTTCAAAAATATACAAAGATTGACGTTTCCTTTGTTTTCCGAAAATAATTCGGTCGTGCACATACCTACATCACTACCACATGTCCGAAATCGAAATCGGCGACCGAAAACCGAAAAATTAACAACGAAACCCCTAAAATAGACGAAACACGATATTTTCGCATGAAATCAGGGAATATTGTTAAAAAAAACGTTTTTTTTTTATTTTTCTTACAAATCATCCTCGCATGTGCATTGTGGTTTTAAGTTACGTACGGATGGACAAAAAATAATATTTTTTTATTACCTGCCACCTTTTCACTTGAAATATGGACAATCAATAGAAAGGGTCAACTTTTTTTCGCGATTTGTCGTAAATTAAAGTCCTTTGTTAACCCTTTCAATGATTGACCCCTTGGGAATTACAGTAAAACGATATTTTATTGATTGTCGTATTGACCTTTCTTTACTTAGAAATAGTTATGAAAAAAACGTTAAAAAGAATACATGACTTAACCCTTTAATCGTCGTTCGCATGACATGACGTTGGGTTTTAATATTAATCTTATTAAAATGTAGTAGTTTAATCAAAATATCCAGGGAAAGTTTGGGTTGCTGCTCACTGCTGTTAAACTTTTTGAACACAAAAGAAATAGTTTACGATTTCGTCTTCTTAACAGCCTGAGTTATCGAAAACTAGGTCACAGTCTAGTTTCATAATCCAACATTAAAATTGTGCTACAGGTTTTTTTTAATCTTAATTTAACACACCTTACACATCTTTAGCCTTGTGGACAGTTTTCAATTAGTACCCATTTAGAATTAAAGCAATCCGTCACCGGACACAGCTGGCCCATTTCTAGCCACTATTTAGTTTAGTTCTGTCTTGTTAGTCATTCATTTACATTAGTGATGTTTTACAACCTTTATATTGCCACTGAAACACGATAAATCCGACTTAATCTCATCCTTAACTGCTTAAGAATAGAGAAGTAATGATTTTTTGTACAGGGAACGCATACGTTTGTTGAAAGCAATGAGATAAACATGGCGGGCCAAACGCGAGTGAGATGTCAATCACCTGTCAACGACGTCCCGCCTTCCTATGCACTCCTGGTACTGCTAAACGTAATGTACCGGGATTTGTCGTGTTTTTTTAATACTGAAAATTGTTTTCCTGTCTGTCCGTCAGTTTTAAAAATGTTTTAAGAATGTGCTGAATGTTGTTATTGTTATATTATTGTAACTTGTTAATTGTGATGTCTGAGAAAATGCTGAGAGGCGACTGTCAACGGGTTAAAATTATTCTATACTTGTCATATTGTGGTTACTAATGAGACTGTTTAAAAATAGTCGTAATTACAAACACACCACGTTTTAAGTGAAGCAAAGCAAGCATTTCCTTCAGCAAACTTGCTCACTATATACATGCATCTGTCCGATATGATATTGAATCGTAGCTCTCTATCATGTATTTCGTACAAAATGGTGGGCGTAAATCATCAAAATGGTCCCAGTATCAATTGAGTATAATTTATCGTCGACCGCAAGTCAACGCGGCTCACACTGGGCCAATAAAGTAATATTTTTACTATAACTAGCGGCTGCGGCGTACCGCACGCGCGCCGTCTCACGAATATCGGTTGGTTTTCATAAAATTCTTAAGTAAGTATATAATATTTCTTGGGATAATGAAGAGAATTAAATGAGGGTAAGTGACATCTATGGCCTCGGAGTGTGGATAACAACGCTACATGGATAACCTCTGTTTTTAAAGCTTAATTGCTATACGGTCGGATGACTGAGGACTTTCTATTTAGGCTCGTTATATCGACTGACTAAAGAATATACGAAAACCAAAAATGTATAAGACTGGAAACGAATAAACCACACTCACAGATTTAAACAACAAGTTTCTCCTAACCCACAATGCAGCATCTTATCAATATGATCGTACAAAAATTGCGATTGATTCTCATTCTCAGCTTCATTCTTGAACGAATAAAACGTTTCAAAAATACTGATTTTGATATTATTTATTTCTCACCAAATCAAGCCAGGGTTATTTAAACAACAAAACGAGGTGTATAAATAAATAGGTAACGAAAGAAAGTACAACATTTTTCTCACCATTTTTATGAGATTTACGCATTTAAAAAAACCTATAACACTTTGTACCCCATAATATCAAAGACGCTAACGAGCATAAATTGTTGACCCTATCTTTAACATTTTTTTTTCAAAATGTCAAAGATCACAAATTACTTTGCAAAGGTCACCTATTGTGAAGTTTTTGAGTAACCCTTTCTTTGTCACCTTTTAAGAAAATGCGTTAAAGAAATTCATGGTTTTCTGTATAAAAGAGCAATAAAAAGAACAATGCCGCAATGAAATAAAAATTGGGTTTCGAGAAATTCTCAGGTTTTTTTCAAAATAATTTGCTTGAGGTGCATTAAAGGGTTTAAAATAAACATTTTTTAATACATTCTTTGTTAATTTAGACAATAGGTAGGTATAATATTCTAATACATTTTGTTTACAGTTTCTCTGAGAAAACTTGAAGAGTTTTGCTTATCCCTTGACGAGCTATAGGTTCATAGATTTATGTAAAATCCACTTAAAGTGATATTTAAACAGCCGTAGATACTTCAGCAAAAATATCAAGGTCACACATAGGAAAATAACATAGGCGTTTTGACTCACCGGGCTACAGAAAAACGCCACTGTGCACATACAGCCGAGTGTTTAGCAAACATCGCTTGCCAGCTATGGGCTCCTGGTATTTCACAAGACGTTGGTAAAACTTATTTTTATTTGTCTTGCTAAATCTTGCATTAGCGACTTGTTTTTCAGTTTTCTTGTTCACTCGTAGAATGTTTCTGAAAAGAGAAACTGAATGGAAATTAAAGTTTAAAAAAAAACAACAGAAAATATCTTCAAGCACAAAAATAAGTACTAGTGTAATAAATGTTAAAAAAATTGACGACTTTAGCACTGTTTAATGTAAACAGTAAAGAGTTTCAGTTATGTGTTGAGAAATCCACCCCTTAACATTTTTGAACTCCTAGTAGTTTGCAATCCCTTTATGCAAAAATTTCGCAACATTTGTGCCTTTTGTAATAGGACAAATGTTAAATGAGTTTTCGTTTGTTTGTTAAATATTTCTCTGGAACCAAAATACTAATGTAACTTTATTAATTATTTAATTTCCAGGACCATCACAATGAACATTCAAAATTGGGTACAAAAAAAAAACCAGTAAATTTTGGGAAAATTTACTGGTTTTTTTGTACCCAATTTTGAATGTTCATTCATATCTATTATTCAGTGTATGTTTTTGACTTTAAAATATATTTCGTCTGGAATGGATAAAAATGGTGATGGTTGCTTAAGGCCGTACCCTACGCAAATAACCTTGAGCATTCGTTCCCTCTTTGCCGCGCAGGAATAACAGTAAGTAGTGAATATATCCTATTTTTTGGAATAAAATCTATATAAAAAAAAGTTTTGGGTTTTTGAATAAAATATTTGTACCAAAATGTTCATTATAGAATTGTGTATCAATTAGTGTCAGTAGCATAGTTAAACAATGTTTACTTTACGAGGAGATGCATGTTGTAAGGAGATTTACCAAAGAATTACTCAATAAAAATAAAAAATAAATCTACAATAATGGAATCAAGATTATAAAGAAATTGGGTGTTTGTGTATGTGAGTTTAAATGTTTGTAAACGCCCAATGCAGGATACAAACCACTATACATGAGAAATCCCTAGTGAGGGGCAACGTTTTTTTAAAAAAAGAAAAATAAATGTATTTTTTGTAACTTAGTTCGTTTTAAATAGCAAGTAGATAGCTCCAGAACACTGCACAAAAACGGCCTGCGCGGCGTTTTGGTCGGGGTGGCGCCTTAATGTTGCACAGGATTCATTAAAGTACCTAACGTGTATCCAATGTCCACATTCAGTCATATAATCGCAAGATGTACTCTCAGAAAAGTACACAAAGCTTGCAGGCAGGTGGTTGCGCGACGTAGCGGCGCCCTATGTTTACCCACCACTCTGCCGACCGCTAGCGAGACTTGCCGCCCTGGTACTTTAGGGGTTGAACGCAAACATTCGCAAAGGGGAAAGAGGTTGCAAAAAATAATTGAGATAACGGTAAGAAATTAAACAAATTGGATTCTTTGTTAAGGTGAAAGCTCCAACCTACCCGCGAAATTCAAATTTTCTTACGTTTTTTTGCAATTTTCAGGCCAGTGCTAGGTTGTATGTTGATTAAAATATTATTCGCGGCTGTAAAGCGGTCCCTAGACGGTAATGCAGCATGACATGCGTTACGTGCTGCTGCATGAACGCCCATGTTTCATCATGCAGCATTATCAATCATTTTTATCAGTCATTTCTATGTAATACGGTGAGTAGGTCGTCTTTGATGCTATGGATCAGTTTTATTTGTCAAAGGCAGATTCATTTTTTCTTGTGATGATAGCTGCTATGCTGCGTAAAAAGACGATGGTCAAAAGAGTGGTACTTGTTAAGGCACCGATTTACGCATGAACATTTACAAAGAGTACTTGCTGATACAGAACCTGATGATTTTAAAAACTTCTTAGGAATGGATGAAACTACGTACGAGCATTTGTTATATTTAATAAGACCTAGAATTGAGAAACAGGATACTGTCATGCGACAGGCAATATCGCACTCGATCTCTTCTAGTTATTAAGTACTAACATGGGCTAAGTCATATTGTTACTAACACACTGGACCACCTTGTAGTCTGTAAATAAATGAATAATAATAATACCTGCAAACCAAAGACTTAGTGTGACATTAAGATATCTAGTTTCTGGTATGGATCTAGAGGATTTAAAATTTACTTGTGCATTAGCTAATAACTCTGGGCAGTCTTTAAACATGGATATTAGTAATAAAACAAATTAATTTGAATCTGCGCTCGCGTTGTTTTCGTCATTATCGTCAGGAACCTCGTGCGGTGCCTCGTTGACCGTGTCCATCTTGGTTGCCGTTTGCTATCGAAATGAGTTGTTGCATGACATGCCGATCGCAACACGATCATGCGCGCATGTCATGCATGTATTGCAGGACGAAAAATAAAACGAATTGTCAATCAATGTACAGCACGTAGTTTGCATTTCATTCGCATCAATCAATACAATTAAACGATCATGCATGCATGACAGCACGTAACGCATGTCATGCTGCATTACCGTCTAGGGACCGCTTAAGACGTATGTAATTATAGAATTATAATCATCAAAGTCACCAATACAACCCTCCAAGTTCATAAAGGCGTAGGAAAGACTTTTTCTGTTTTTTTTTTGTTCCTACGCCTTTATGAACTTGGAGGGTTGTATTGGTGATTTTGATGATTATAATTCTATAATTACATACGTCTTACAGCCGCGAATAATATTTTAATCAACATACAACCTAGCACTGGCCTGAAAATTGCAAAAAACGTAAGAAAATTTGAATTTCGCGGGTAGGTTGGAGCTTTCACCTTAAACAAATTATTTTTATTTTGTATATTATCTTACTCAGTTGAAATAAATAAAATTATTTTCAAATACATAGAAGATAACAAACACTTAGACATTGGCATAATAATGCTTTATGATTTAGATTCGCTTGAATCAATGGATTCATTAATTGTTTTTTTTACAAGATTGCTGTAAAAAAAATCCTTGTACAGTAGAATCCGTTTATTATGACCAACCGCTTATTATGACGTATTACACAGCGATGTTTGGTTTTCATTTAAAGTTCTTTAAACAAAGTCGGGTATAATGACTCCGCATTGAGTGACAGTTCGCTTATTATGACCCATTTTTAATAAATTGTGTTCAGTTGATGTAGTGACCGACATTATTACTAACACTTTTGACAGTGTTCGGTGTTATATTATTATTGTTGACTTATTTCTATTTTGTCTCTCTCTATTAAAACAAATACTTACTGACAAAAACAGGAGATTGTTTATTTCGCACAAAATGTTTTTTATGACGTCCGCTGTACCTATGACGTGTTTGTTATTTCCCTTCGATGTCATTTTAAACGGATTCCACTGTACTTACTTCTACGAATTTGCGTAGCATTCACATTGTCTATTATTTCGTGTCACATCTACGGTTTATTATTACTCATTTTATATAGATGGACTTGTCAAAAATGAATCATTATGTTGTCCATTTAGCCAATTATTTGGGGCGTATCGATCAGCGCTAAAATGGCGGTCGGCGAGCCCATTAAAATGTTTGTTCTATTAAAAGGGGCAATGGAAACAAACAAATTTCCGAGATTCCCTCTGTTTGGACACTACTCGAGGGTTCATGTGACGCGATACGGAATAGGGTGACTGTTTTGGATATAGCTCATCAATTTTGGTAATATTTTATAACAAGAATAAGTCATCGGTGGAAGTTTTTTTGATCGAAACCTATAATGACATATATTTTAATTTTGGAAAATATACAGACTTTCAATTGGTGATGTTTCTACTTTTAATTTCCAGGTGTACTTAGCTTTCAAAACCCAAAAAATATTAATTTAAAGAAAAGCGAACACGGTTTGACACTAAATGTTCTTCTCAATTAATTCCATTTTAGTTCAACTATTGCATAGAGCAAGAAATAAACTTGTCTGACCCTTAATTGGTACTTACTTTAGAATCCTAACCTATGCACTTGAATTGTAAAGTGTATTTAGTATTGGCGATTTAAATAAATAAATAGCTTGTTTGTTTCACATTTTCAACATCTACGTTTATATTATTTTTCTATTAAAAAGGAAACATAAACTTCGTATTTTCTCTTCGTAATTCCAATTAAAAATAACATCCCACCACAATAAGCTACCAGGCGCCTAGAAACATCAGCACGTCAAATTATATTGTTAACAATACAGGGGGATGTTGTTCGGGATTCGAATAATTAATTCTATTTGTCGGCGCGTGGCGCTAGATGGCAGGCCCGTAATTGTTAGACGTATTAGCAGCACGCTCCCTGTATTAATGATAGCGGGCGATTTCTGAGAGGATTACCTAATCTTAAGATGAGGGAAGCTGTTATGGATGTACTTACAATACTTTGTCTTGAACACTTATAAACAATTCAATTTAATTTAATAGAAACATATTTTTATATTGTTTGCCAATAGATTATGATTAAAATTAAATAATCCGATGCACGTTTCAACACTCAGTTACGGAAACAAATTAATATCACCAACATTTTAAACTTAAATACAAGTCAAGTGATGTGACTGTTGTTAATTTATTCAACTTAATAAGATAATATATATTTCTTTCTAAGTATATGGTACATTTATATTAGATCTTACATTAAACATTGGATCACAAACACACATACTACCATTGCTGGTGTAGAAATATTAAATAAGCTAAGTGCAAATCATAGGCATTAATACAAGAACTAGAGTAAATTTATTAATGAAATTGTGTATGTAGGTAGTTTAATTTAATATGATTAAATTCAGTTATATCAATTTAGATTCATTCCATAAGAATATTTGTAATGTCAGAATTATAATTATATACATATTATGTTAAAAAAAAAATACAATCATTGTCGAACACTAATAAAAATAATTAGCATAGTTGTTTACGCGTGCATGGCAGTTCGATAACCAATTTTTCAGTTAATATCCGTTCCAATAACCGGGAGTTACTCATATTTACAATACACACAGAATATACCCAATTTATAATTCATCACATTTCCTCCTAGAACCAAACGCATTACACTATATACATCAGTAGCCACAGTACATGGCAGTCGCACATAGTACATACAGGCGGTGAGTAAGTTCTAAGTTTCACGCGGTCCCAGTGACCGCAAGGCGTTGTCGCGTCACCGCAGCGCTCCGTCACACACTCGTGCACAGGGATACGCAGGCATTGAGTGGTAGACACAAAGTATACTTTTCATTTTCCCAAAAGCTCATATCTAAGCATTCATTTCGATGTTGCTTAGTACACTAATAACGAAATTTATACTGTCACTTACGGCATATTTTCCATGATTTACAAAATAAAAACAGCATTATAGAATAAATACCGTGACAGTTTATGTTTAGTTATAAACTGTGAAACCCTGAAACAGTATAAACGAGCATACTGCTTATCTTCTCAGTATACATTTTTTTTTCTTTTGTAGTAATATTAACAAAATATATATATATATATATATTTGCTTGTATTTATGAGTAAGAATATTACATTGCGGACCCCACAGTGGTGCTAGACAGAGCATGACAGTCGCAGTATAACGGGCGGTCACGGGACGCGCGCACTGTGCTCTCGGCCTGTCTGACCACACCCCACATAAATACATCCGTGTACATAAGGTTATGTACTTACTTACATGTGCCTACTGACATCCTTTCTGAGTCTGTGACTCTGGTATTTAATCTGTTTAACCGTAAGTTGTAGCAGAAGAATAAAATAAACTGAATCTATGAAATACCGATTCGATGAATGAAGATTGATGCTGTAATCAACTCCTGGACATGGCCTTTTTTGCGGTTGGGAAATCATCAAATAACTTCCCCCGCTATGAGTGGGGGGGTGGGAGTGACAGACTTGTACTGACTAAAACCCACCCATGTTCCTTCTTTTGCCTTTTATGTTCCGGGGCCGAGGTATCTGTTTCGAACAACAGATCCCTCTGCTTTGCTGACATTTCTTTGAGGCGCACGTGGAACACTAACGCGCCGTCGACATGGACATGGCCTCTCCCAAATTGCTATCAGTCTGAACCATCCATATTTTTAAGGTCGTCACTAGATTCTAGACAACGACAATACGCGAGCCGATACTTGATCTTCACTCCATGACACGTTCGTAATACTGTGATCAAGTGGGTGAATAACTGCTACCTAGATTCTTCTTAGCATGTTGATGACAACGTAAATGAGACGGCTCAAAACTTGGCAATGAGTTCGGCGCCTTCAGTAATATAGTCAACCAACGAGAGGCCAAGCGGGACGTTGCGGGTTGTTCGAAAGAGATACCGCGGCCCCGGAACGTAAAGGGCAATAGAAGGAACATGGGTGGGTTTTAGTCAGTACAAGTCTGACATGCCCCCCCGCTCCACCCAGAGCGGGGGAAGTCATTGGATGATTTCCCACCCGAAAAAAAAAAAAAAAAAAGGCCAAGCGGGACGCGATATTAAGAGCCCCATCGTTTGCGGATCGTATAATTTTCAGGATAAAAATACTACTTAGTAATTTTAAAAATGTAACAACAACAATATTATTACAGAAAGTTGGTTTAAACATTGCGTCTTAATTGAAACACGTACTTTCTTTCTCAAAAAATTAAAGGATATCACCACCACTTGTCTATTAAGACAAAAATAATACAAACCGTGAAATCTTGTCTCAAGAAAAAAAACTAGCAAGCACACCAACAGTTCAAAAGCCTCTTTCATCCCCGACCGGGAGCGGAAAGCTTGTACCGACAAATAAAAAAACACGCTGTATATCAAGTTACCGTACATCTGGCCGACTGGCGAAAAAGCACGATTTTATGAAAGGAAATTTGTATTTGGAACATTTCTTGGAGTTAGTGAGTTCCTAGTACCTTTTTGTTGTGTTTTAATTTTATTCTTTCATTAGAATAAACTAACTATTTATATAACATTATCTAAAAAAATAAACATACCTATATTTATTTATAACTGTCAATTATTAGACATCTAACCTTAGCTACGATGATTTTTTTTTACCGTTTTGCTGCGTACATCCTATATGTGCTCAGAATTTCACAGTGCGGTTTCGCATACAAAAAGCCTCGATGACTTTTAACCATGATTAAAAACTTAATCTCTTTGTTACAATAAAGAACCAGGAAGTCTTATCTTTTATAAGCTGTTCCGTGCTGACTTTTTAAAATCTTTAATGGCACTGCAACTGTAGTTTAGATGAAAAAAAAAACATGTTATACTCATATATTTTTTTTAAAGTAAAGTCATCTCTGTATAATTTTACGACTGTCCATTTAACGTTCTCGTCAATTCTAGAGGCGTGACAATAAACTATACAGACAATGTTGTTGAAATAATCGTAAAGTTTATGCTATGTCGCCAGTTCGGCACCCACGCGAAATGGAGTTATCATCTTGTTGCAACTATGTTTTGTAGAATGTAGACCTGCACTTTTATTGAAGAACTGTTTGACGTTTACGTAAATTGTGTTGGTTTGTCAAACTAGCTTTGATTGCGTCGTGTTGTTTTTGAAGAGCGAATGCAAAATGATGTTTTAAAAATGTATTTCAGGGTGAGTTTTATTAGGGATTAGTTTTCAGTAGTTTAAATAGTCTCCTGAAAATCATCGGCTGCCTTTTCCTGTTGAATTAAATGAATAATAATGGTTAAATAAACCGGGCTAGTTGCGAATCGGTCTCGCGATACAAACATGCAACATAAATGGCCATATCTTTTGACTACGTAAACTTAGGGACCGAACCCGGGTATCATAGAGTTGAGTATGTGGTTTTAATTTTAACTTGATACCTCCACGCGTTCCCGAGATGAAGGGTATTAACAAACAGACAGACATCGGACAAAAAAGTGATCCTATAAGGGTTCCGTTTTTCATTTTGAGTTGCGGAACCATAAAACACACACACTCAAAAACACACTTGAACAGAACACCTTTAAAAATAACGAGACCTAGATAAATAATTAAAATTTACTATGAAGTCACCTAACTAACCACGAATTATCATCCAAACTATATGCAAAATATTGACTCAATCGGAAACAGTTGGGTCAATAACTAATATGATGATTTTACATAGTTATTTTCAGGTAAAGCCTTTAAAAGTGTGATAAATAACTAAAATGCAATTACCGTAAACATGCCTCAAAAGCATCGTTTAAGCTAAGCAATTGTCGCATATCTATTCCAACCAGGGATTCATGAATCGAAGAAGAATTAGAATATCTAAACACAAAGTACCAGGGCGACATAAGCTCAAAGGAAAAAACCTTGCGCTCCCACAGGAGTAGTCACGTGACCCTTTCATTAAATCCTTGACAGGTGATTTGGCTTACAAACTGCATGATGTCTAAAAATTATAAATTCTATCTGCCTTTATGGAACTCAATTTTCAACCTTAAAATTGAAACGTTAAAGAAGTTTATTGCACCGCAGTTGTTATGATGAAGGGTATTATTAGAAATGGTTGTGTATTGTTTGGCAGCAACAAAAGGGATGTGCCGAGAGGCACGTGACTTTAACCATTATATGAAAAAAGTTAATAATTAATGGGAAAAAATATGTCGTTAGTTTAGTTAGGATTATGGAAAGGTTTTGTTAGAGGGTGGTCAGCGAGCGATGAGTGGTTAGTAAAAAAACACAGTAACTCAGAATAATCTTGAAAAAACTAGTTTTCGACTTAAAATAAAAGCGCCTGTTTTCTTCGAAGTCATAATATTGACAGAAATAAGCACTCTACATATTGGTAGGTACAATTAGTCGTGCCACCGCCAATTGCCCGGTGTATGGGTAAATATTTGCCACCAATACTTACTGGGGAGATATGACTTTTGTTTTCTTTTGATTTTGGCAATAACAAAGGATTTCAAGCGTCGTTCAAGGTTCAGGAATAAAGGAGGTTTCATCAGGGAGAAAGGTAAACCAGAAACATCGTTGTACCTGCCAGGGTCGCTGGTTGTTGAAAAGAGATACCGCGGCTCGGAACACAAAGGGCAAAAGAAGGAACACGGGTGGGTTTAGTCAGTAAAGGACTGATACTCCCTCCCGTACCGCCCAAAGCGGACAAAGCTATTTGAAGATTTCCAAAAGGCAAAAACAAAAAAAAAACGGGTCGTTCTTCATATTTCGCTAGGTTTTAGTTAGTTTTTGCAATTGACAACCGGTGCTCACTGAACCGAATGTCTGACAACCAGTCTTAACAAGTAGTATCGTATTTCCTAGCTAGGTTGTGTAGGGTTTTGGAGGTCAGATTGACAGTCGCTACATGTAAAATACTGGTGTGTACTTCGGATGAGACTGGAAGCCGACCCTAACATGGTTTGGAAAAGGCTAGAAAGATGATGACAGCTACTGTTAGGGCTGAAACTGCGTTAAAAGGGCACCCGTGACGGGTACGTATCAAAAACCCGAATTTTAATAGACCGAATTTTAAAATACCGATAGACGAAATCCCGATAATTGAAACGCCGAATGGTTGTTTGGTCGAAAGTTTTAAATCCCGAAAGTTCATTTGCCCGAAAGTTTAAAATCCCGAAGTACAAAATCCCGAAATTGCCACCGTTTCCGAGAAAAACCTAATTTTACCTGTGTTCCACCAAATATACTGAATGTGCACCAAAATATGTTAATTAAAATATGTCATAACGAGCATCAGCGCACTACAATAAAAAAGTGTTATATCTTTATCCATTTTCTATTAATGCAAGTCGTTACTGGCACTCGCCGGCCGCTACCGCGGTAGGGGGTCACAGTTTTAACCTAACCTAACCTACGCATTTTTTTTAAAATTCAGGAAAGAATATTTGGTGCACGATCAGTATTTTTGGTGAACACAAAAATATTATCCCTTTTAAACGACTAAAAGGATATTAATGCAGGTTTCAACAATAGTTAAGAGCGATTCCAGGATGGTTTTTATGTATAACTAGCCGTGCCCAGCATCGTTGCAAAGCACTTTTTACTACTTTACTATACCATCGGTATTTCGTCCATTCGGGATTTCGTCCATTCGGGATTTCGTCCTTTCGGGCATTTGAACATCGGTATTTTGTGTTTCGATTTAACGACTATCGGCATTTAAAACTTTCGGTATTTTGAATTTCGGTGTTTTGGACGTCGGTATTTCAATCATAGGTATTATGAACTTTCGGGATTTTGATACGTACCCCCCGTGACAGACACCCGACGCGTGTCTGCAAGCGTGGGCTCTGTGGGTATGTGAAGGACCCTGTCACAGGTACCTAAAGAGTTCATTCGCTTGACCTCATACGACAGAGCGACACTGCAATTTCACAATTACTCTTTCTCTGTCGAAATACATTTTCACAAGCGTTATTAACTGAACAAGCCCGCGCGTGTTACCGCTGGCTGGTGTGTCCCCGCGTTGGTCCAATTTTGTATGAAACCGCGCGGGTGTCCGTTTTACGAAGTTTCAGTCCTTAGCTATCAAGGACTACGTTGAAGATAAAGAAGTTTGGCTATCGTTCCTTCTGCGCATGCGGCTTCCCTGGTAGCTATAATCAGCACAAATATGTGGATCTCTAACTATTCTCAATCTTATTTTTTTGTGATCTCTTTAATCATTTTTTTTGCAATAGTTGTCAAATCATATATTTATATCACCCTTGTTCTGAATAGTTACAGTACTGATAGCAACATCTGTGTGACTCGTCTCATAGTTATTATTTTGTTTTTGCAATTTTTTTTTTCTTGTATAGGTTCTTTTCTACCAATTCGTTGTGAATGAGTGGACATGGTAGGCCTTGTAGATTCTTAGACGCTTGTTAACTTTTGTTAACGTATTTTTTATTTTACTTTTTGTAAAAATAAAATAATTAATAATTTTTGTAAGCAATGACTTATTGTCGGGCCTACGCTGTCCTCTCATACTTAAGTGCTAACGCTGTAATAACAACATTGTAAAACCAAATGATTTTAAAAAAGTAACCATGGAGTTTCTTGCCGGTTCTTCTCCATAGGAAACGACCAACTCGAACCGTGCATCTTTTCTCGACGTTTTAAAAGTGCCCATGTAGGCCTATGTGAAATAAAAATATTTTGATTTTGATGTGATGCGGCCTAGAGTAGTGCACTCTTGCCTAGAAGAAACTGATGATAGCTTTGGAGCTCAGCATCAGTCAGGAGTCACCACCACAATTCTCTTGACTCCTCTAGCAGCTTTGCATTTCGGGCAGTAAACTATTGAATCAAATAGTTTTCTTTTACCAAAACTTCCTGACTACGTGAACAAACTTCACGAGACAATACAATAATAAAAAACAATATAAAACATGGCTTATAACGTCACGTAGCTCGTACGTCTTACCGACGGGTATCAGTTCCCCGGTCGGTAACTTGATAGACTGCTTATGTGTTTTGCATCGTGAGTATTATGGACTGGAGATGAGATGCGGTCTGCTTGGTGGAACGAGCTACTGATTATTCTGTAGATGTATAGGGCAAAAGCATGCATGTGAGTGATACACAGATGAGTTAGGACGGATATGCCTCGCGTGGGAATATTAGAAACTAGCTTCCGCCCGCGACTTCGTCCGCGTGGCATAGTTATTTTAGGCTAACGCGAACTTTAATCCGCGTGAAGGTCGAAAAAAAAATCTTTATCTCCCCTTTTCTTCCCTCTTTCTCCCTCTTTTCTCACTTTTTTTTAGCCTATGTCCGTCTCCAGGGTCCCAACTATCTCTGTACCAAAATTCATCAAAATCTGTTTGACATTTAGGCGTCAAGACGTAACAAATAAACTCCCTTTCGCTAATAATATTAGTAAGGATTGCTGAGAATTTTATGCGGGAGAAATAATTGAGAGCCTAAATAGCTTAGTTTTTTAAGGTGAGATCGCCCGAATATTGTTGACCATAGAGGTAGTGGTACCTGCACACCTAAATGGAGAATGTGCTGTCGTTGAATACAGGGCCTGCCTGGGCTTGCGGGCTGATACCAGTCCGGGGTGATTACGAATGTACTGGTATCTCCCAGGCCCCGATACAGCGGGTTTTTATTTGGTTAGAGTCCGACATAACCCGTCGCTCGCTACCAGACGGAGGGTATTCGTGATGAACTGATAAAAAAACACTCATAAAAAGAAACACTGCCCTGTCTGGGAGGAGTTCATGCGTACTTGTAGTTAAAAATTGTCAGGGCCAGGAAGTCTAAAATGACCGGTTTATCAGGATCATAAAAAGATAGTAATATGAATTACGTAGACGCAATTTATGTTGTGAATTGTCCCTTTTGTGACCTTTTTACGAATTTGATAATATTTTTGTTTTTTTTTATTAATCTATATTATTCTGCTTAAGCGGTCATTTTAGACCCCTAGTAGGAAAACAATCGGTTAATTCTTTCATACCAATGTCAGTTTTAGATCATACTGTCACAAGTTACTGTCTTATTGACAATTTCGTTTTACGTAGAATTAGTGTAGACCCCCAGTTTCGGAACCCCATTACAAAGTAAAGTATACCTGTCAGACAGCATAGTTTGTCTCACGAATACATAATTTCTAAGCAGCAACTAATCGACCATCTAACAAAAGTACCAAGGCCACATGAGCACCAAGGAGCTCTCCGCACCAATATTATTCCAATACATTTCCCCAAATGTTCCCCATTGTTCTAAGGTTAATCTGTTTGCTCGCGTGTTTGCGGTCGCCGCTCGAGTCCGGTTCAGTCAATATTATCGCGATCGACTTAGCTTTGTGTCTTTGATTCTGAGTGTTACCGGTTTTTGGGGTGGTAAAATGGCGCTTTTGACAACACTGTATTTTTATCGTCTGTTTTCGTTTTTAATGTGGCGCCCATGCATATATTCATCAAAAAGTAATTACTTATGTAAATTAAATTACTCTTTTTCCGCCTAAAACATAATAAAAATTGCTAAATAAATTTTTTCATTTGCCTGTCTGGGAGAAAAGTATTTATTTTATTTCGCTCGTTGAAGTTGACTCATCAAAGCAACTCATACTCCAGCACCATTTTAGTGCCCTAAAAAGCCCAATATTCATCTGAAGTACGTGTACATTATGTTTTGTTTGTCGGCTGCACCGAACTGATGATGTTTGTCAAACGCATTGTTAGCACAAGTGGTAGTGAACCGTGCACATTACATTACTGTTGGCTTTGTGTGTTTATGTGTTCCTGGTACTCATTACTACGTTAATGAAGGAGATGAGTCTTAATGTTGGTGTTTTTTAGAGAAGTTGCAAAATTATGGCAAAGATGGATTGATGTTATCATCATTCACCAGCCCACTGCTGGTCATGTGACTCTTCAATCGCATGCCACATTATTTGATTTTCGGCATCTCTCATCTAATTGCTACCGGCCACCCTGCGAAGATCGTCGATCCAGCGAGCCTTAGGACGTCCTACGTTACGCTTGCCCATTCGAAGTGTCCACTCAAGAACACGTCAACCTAAACGGAAGTATATGGCCATTATCTGTTTACAAGCAGTCCATTGCTGAAAATAGGCTCGTGAAATCAAAATCCATTTCACTCTATTCATTAATTCAGAGACCCTGCGAAGCTCGTGTCTTCGTGCCAATTCGCTTTCTTCACTAAATCACTTCAATTAAATATTAACAGATTCAATATTTTAATTTTAGACATAATATGAAGTAAGTAGATATTTTGCTCTGTCTTTTTGTAATTTCTTGAATCTTTGTGTACTTATTTATACTGCATGCTCCACCAGACAATACAATTTATGTAGCATTAGCTGTGCCCGGCATGCATTGCAATGCAATTTTTCTACCCTACCTCCCCTATCGATTTTTTCTCGCCGTAAAAACCATCCTTGGACTTCAACGAACTTTAAAAAAAGGATTGGTAAAATTGGTCCAGGCGTTGTTGAGTTATGCGCATACCAACACATTTTGCGACCTATTTTTATTATAGACTAGGTTTTGCCCGCGGCTTCGCTCGCGTTAAATTCGAGGTAACACAGTTCCCCTTGCGCCTTATTGATTTGTAATAGCAACACTAAGTTTTCCCTTTTCTTCCCTCTTTCTCCCTCACATCCCAGTTTTTTAAAATAAAAATTAGCCTATGTCCGTCTCCTGGTTCCCAACTATCTCTGTCCCAAAATTCATCAAAATCGGTGTAGCCATTAAAGCGTGAAGAGGTAACAAACAAACAAACAAACTCACTTTCGCTTTTATAATATTAGTAAGTAAAGATATTAGTAAGGATTATAGATTACGTTACTTACTACTTGTGTTGTGTATAACTAAACTTTATACTAATAAGGTTGTACTCCTTGATACGGCCTGCATTGTGAGGAGGTTCCTGTCTCTGGAACCCTAACCACCGATAGCTTGAACCCTGCCCGGCGGAATTTGTTTGCTACGATTTAACTCAAAAACTACTCAATCTATTTGAAAACTTCTTTCACCATTAGAAAGCTACATTATTACTGAGGAACATAGGCTTATATAACACCACGCTACTACCCACGGGAGCGGGGCAGTAACCAAAGACGCGAGTGAAACCGCGCAGGCTAGCTAGTTAATAAAAAAACAGAAAAGCTAAAAAAACGAAAAAAAAAACTACCAGTCTATGTATTACTTTCATCAACCGAATAAATAAAATTGCGCTTCCCCCAAACAAAAGAAAAAAACTTTATTGAGCGAAAAAAAGAGAGTAAAATTATTTTAAGCTTTTTATTTACTCCACGAAATAGGGGAGGTGCTTCCTAAAAGGTTTCCGTGTCGGTGTACATTTTCCGTTTGTTTATAACTTTTCTCCTGCTCACCCTGCGGAAGGGTTGTGAAGCCGCGCAAGTGTGGTTGGCCCTTTATTTTTAAAACAGTGGTATTTAAAAAAACGTTGTTTTTAAGGAGGTTCGAGTTTCAGTAGAACTTTTTTTGTATGGGTTTTTTTAATAGATGAGGTTAGTAAGTTGTTTAGAACTTTGTAATTGTTACTGAAACAGCCGAGTTTTTTTTTAAAAGGTCTCTTTTATATTGTTTGTTAAGTACTGATTATTGTTTATAATAGACTTCGTTATCTATAACCGCTAGATTTCAATTCATGTCCATCATACGTCGATTGATCTGCCTTTTTCAGTTAGAGTCAGTCTAACTGAATGAAGCTAAATACCAAGATTTTACATGGAGCGACTGCTTTTTTGACCTCAAGAGCCTCGTTAAGACTGGTTGTCAGACTTTTGGCCAACCTGTGACGATGGTCAAAGATCTACAAATGGCAGCCGCCACCAACGGCTTAATGTGCTTTCCATGGCAAAAAGGGAACTCGTTATGTAAGGGATGGTAAGCATGAAGATTGACCCGTGCAGCTGTTATTTGTTGTTATCTCAACAATAAGGGTTAATGGGTTTAAATCAGTAAATTCTGACTCTCCCATCCGCTTCGCCCAGAGCGGAAGCAGTTGTTTGATGATTTTCCATCGGAAAAAACGGCCTCGAATCGTCCCTTGTCTTAATCCCAGGTACATCAAGTTATAATGCACTTTTTAGAGAAGACACTTACAACACAAACAATTAAACTTATTCAGAGGAAAGTGCAACATAAGCACTTTCAATTGGACCCCGAGTGTCATCCGATACACAGACACAAAGGTGCACTCGCCCGCGAATAAACTATAATTGCAGCAACTAAACGCATTCCAATATGGCGCCGAAATCATGGCGCCAACTGAAACCATTTAACCTTTAAACAATTAGAGAATTGGACAAGTAATTATTGTATTGAAAATTACAGTGTCCGCTATCGTTCTTGGAAAACAAAATATACGTACATAATTATAATAGGTCAGTCATTTCCTGCATAATAGGTAAGTATCTATATTTGCATACAATGTGGTAAATACAGAGGATGCTGCAACTAAGTATTTTTAGATAGGTCATGACATATACCGCCATAATACAGCATGCAATATAAATAAAAACATATTATGCTTTTGGATTTTTAGCTACATGTTTTTACAAAATATGAAAATGAACATTTTGAGAACAATGGTGAAAGAGCAGTTAGGTAGTATGTACCTAATGATATTAATGTCCGCAGAACTACTAAGTACTTGTCTTGGATAATGCTAAGTTAGTTGTTTCATAAAACTTGATTTAACGACTGGCCCCAACTTAGTTGTAGTAGGGTAGTCTTTTGGAATTGTGGGTTGTTAGAAAAAGATACCTTGATCCCGGAACACGAAGAGCAAGCAAATACTAAGTAAGTAAATTCTGACCCTCCCTTCCTCTCCGCCGAGAACGGGAGAAGTTTTTTGATGATTTCTCATACCTAAAAAGGGATCGACTGCGATGATTTCTTTATTATATTAAAGTATATATATCGGCATACGCGGAAAACGTTGAGAAGTCTGCGTTAAAAATTAAACAGGCATTGGATAAACTGAATTTGAATTTAATTGAAAGGAAGGTTAGAGGGACCTATGACCAACACTAAACAACCATACAGGATTTTTTGTCAACCTTCACCGACCAATTCAGTTGCAAATCTTTAAGAAAAGCTCAAAACCCTGGGATTTAGATGGACAATACATAAGTACCTATACCTAGTTATCAGTAAAAACGTCATTGGAACATGGTCTTCATTTCAAACTCTGTCAACCTAATAATTTGCATTGTACACAATTGCGTTCTCCTAATCTTTGTTCCGAATATAATAAGCAAAAAGTAAAACACAAACGAAATCGAAAAGGACATTTTACGAATTTAATGTTGCAGAAATTAAAAAAAAAAACATTATTTTGAGCAGACAAGCGTAACTGACGCAAGACTTTGGCGCCAACAACAATGGACGCCATTTTGGAGTGCGTTTAGTCGCTGCAATTATTGTGTATCGCGGGCGAGTGATTCTTTGTGCCACTGCCTTGTATCAGGTGTCGTATGAAAGTGCTTGAGTTACACTTTCTTCTTTAAAGAGTGGGTATATAAGATGGCATTGTTGAAGAGGAATGATACGGAGAGATTCTCGGTGGAATATCGGCACAATGGCTGTTTGTGCTCTTAGATGAACGAAGGCTCTAGGTGACTATTGTTATAATTGTCAGTTTATTTGTTTATTCTGATAACTATCAGTACTATTTACTTTGCCTTTCCAATGCAAGATTTTGGCCGACATTACCGACCCTATTCTACGAATTAAACTAACCCTCATAGACATCTTACATATTTTTTGCATTAGAGATTTTTATTTATTTATATAAGGTGTGTTATGAAACTGATCGCTCATAGATTCGTTCACAGACAGTTAAAGCAGCTTCATCAACTACAAAACGACCGAATTTATCCTCCAGTAAGTACTCACCCAATCATAATCGACTGTAAGTAAATCAATCAAAGTTTAACCTTAATTAATTATAGTTTAAGATTAGATATTGGATATCCGAAGCACCAAAGGGCTGATTGGTTGATATTAAGTTATTGGAAGCTCTTTATGTGCTCTAATTGCTGTTACCAAAGAGGTAAAATACGAAGCGTTTTGCTAACTGAAATATCTGACTTAGGCATATACATTCAGTCAAAAAAGTATCGGGAATGGATGATTTGTTTATGGTTCCAAATTAAAATTTTTGTTTTTTTTTGTAGTTGTTAGATTGGCACAACCGTTTTCCATTTTGGCGCGGAGTTTGAGTTGCATCTGTTATTTATATTAAATACAGTGCTGGTTTTAGTAATATCATATATAGTGTGTATTGCGAATTTCATAATGGACAAAAATATCGAACAAAGAGTTTGTCTTAATTCTTAAATTTTGCATCGCCAATGGAATTTCGTGTTCGGAGTCACTGAAAATGTTACAGAAGGCTTACGGTGAATCGACTTTATCAAAAACTCGTGCTTATGAGTGGTTCAAAGCGTTCAAAAGCGGTCGAGATGTGATGGAAGATTTGCCTCGCTCTGGTAGGCTGTCAACGTCTGCAACTGAAGTTAACATCGCAAAAGTGAAGAAAATAGTGACTGAAAATCCCCATTCAACTCTGAGAGAGATAGCCGCCGAACTTTCTGTATCTCACGAGTCGATCCGTACCATTTTAACTAATCATTTGGGTATGAAACATGTTGCTGCTCGGCTAGTCCCAAAAGATCTGAATTTGCTCCAAAAACTCAATCGCATGAAAGTCGCTGAGGACATGCTAGAACGAGTCAGTTCGGACCCAACATTCATGAAACGCATTGTTACTGGTGACGAGACGTGGGTTTACGAGTTTGACATGCAAACTAGCCAACAGGCTTCGGAGTGGCGCCTTCCAACTGAACCGAAACCGAAAAAACCACGCCAAAGTCGATCAAAAGTCAAAGTCATGTTGACTGTTTTCTTTGACTATCGCGGTGTTGTGCACTCTGAATTCTTATCGGAAGGTCTAACGGTAAATAAAGAATATTATTTGAGCGTTATGCGGCGTTTAAGAGAGCAAATTCGACGAAAAAGGCCACAGATTTGTGGAAAGAAAATTCTTGGATTTTGCACCACGACAATGCGCCTTCGCACAAGGCTATCATTGTGAACGAATTTTTGACCAAACACTCAACAAATACCATCCAGCAACCACCATATTCACCAGATATGGCTCCTGCTGACTTTTTTCTTTTTCCTAAACTCAAATTACCACTTCGTGGCACCCGTTTTCAATCGATAGAAGACATAAAGGAGAATTCGCGGCGAGAACTGAACACAATTCCGGAAGCAGCGTTTAAAAAATGTTTTGATGAATGGATTATTCGTTGGCGCAAGTGTATCGTTTCTAAAGGAGCATACTTTGAAGGTGATAAAATAAATTTGGATGAATAACAGACATTTTGTGTATTATTGATCTTTTCCCGGTACTTTCTTGACAGAGTAGTACTTAAGCCTGTGGACGGTAAGCAATGGGTTGCTCACCGTCACAAAATCAATCTGCTCGATATCCAACGAGCATTTATGTATTCATGGCGTCAGCTTTCAATCTTACCTGATGCAGCTGAATACCAGTATTTTACATGAGGCGACTGTTTATTTGACCTCCACAACCCAGGTAGTACTGGGTAATACGATTATCCTTTACCCTTAGTAAGTCATACTGTCATTGATCTACAAATGACAGTCAGAACCAACGGCTTAATGTGCTTGCCGAGGCACGGAGGACACTCGGAAAGTAATTGATCGTCACCTTTCTAGGGACCAGCGGAAGCAAGCGCTATACCGGCGTGATTATACCCGCTGGTGCTCAGAGAAAAAGCTTACAACACCCACTCAATTAAACCAACAAACAAGAGAATACAAACGCCACATCTCATTTCTAATCCATAACATGACCACGAAACAAGATAATCCCATAAAATGAAAACACCCCCGTTTTAAAATAATTGACTCCAAGAACCCTCAAATGTCATTACGGAAAATGCGCATCAAAAAAGCTGTGTGGGGTACAATCTACCCCTATATATTATAATTGTATTCAGGCATATTGGCCGCGTTACTCGCTGCTCACATAATTCTGGTGTAATTTGATATTTTATTAGTGAGCATTGTTTAAACAATTGCGTAAGTGATTGTTAGGGCCGTAGGGATCTGCACCTTGCGGGGTGAGGGTTATGTTGAAGGGAGCCAGGCAGGGCCAGATGGACAGTTTTTCTGTCTTTTTTTTAACATGTATTGTGTTAGTATATTTTATCTAAGAGCATGAGAAAATCTTCAGTTATATAACACTACCTGTCTTGCGCGGTTTCACCCGCGTCTTTAGATGCTGCTCCGCTCCTGTGGGTAGTGTGATGTTTCATAGCTTATGTTACTTCTTGATAGTCTAGCTTCCTATTAGTGAAAAAATTGTTAAAATCGGTCCAGTAGTTTTGGAGCCATTCGAAACAAACAAATCTTTCCTCTTTATTATTATTGTAGATCTATGAAGTGAAGTCATAAAGTAAACAATTTTTTTCGTTCGAATTCTGAATTTTATATTAGAATTCAGAATTAGAACTAAAATTTTTTTTTCGAAAAATTGGTTCTAGTTTTTGTTTGCCAGCTTCTTTTGCTACATTTTTAAAGACAACACTGAAACATTCATCTTGTGAGGTTAAAGTGAGTTACGAAGATATCGATCGGAAAATGAATTACTGACGGGAGCCGTTTCGTCACTGAAGTGAATGTATCACGTTCCACTGGTGTGTGGGTTGCTCTTGTCACTACCTATTATGTTTTTATATTGCACGCTTACGTTTCTGTAGATCACTATGCATATTATTTATTGCATAAGTTTGGTGAAATCCGTGAAACCAGACATTGGTGTGAACCCAGTGAACCGCATCCAGACCTTTCTTTCTATCGGTCTTGAGAATTTTGGTACCTACAGACATTTCTAAACCCCTGGTATTTTTGCAAGGTATAACATACTAGCTGGCGCCCGCGGCTTCACCTGCGAGATATCCAAAATAAAAGTTTCCTGTGTTATTCTAGACCATAATCTACCTATGTGCCAAATTTCAGCAAGATCCGTTTAGCCGTTTTGGCGTGAAAGATGTTACTCTTTCACGCCAAAACTGCTACATCTATACATCCATACATCTATCCATCCTCACAAACATTTGCATTTATAATATTAGTAGGATTAAACGCATGGCCCTCTCATGTGGGATTTTAAACCATAAAACTGAACAAGTTTTAATCTACGACGCTTGAAAATTCATAACTTCTCTTTAGCTAGTCAGTATTTTTGCGAATCTAAAAACTCGTAGAACAAAAGTTATTAGTTTCATCGTCCGATCCAGAGAATAGATGATAATCCAAAGAACAGAAAGGTTCTTACTACCGCAAAAATATCTGGACCATGAACTTCCTTCTTCCTAGCTTCATCCTCCCACATAACACCATCCACAATCTATCGAGTATCGAGCGGCATACGTTGCGCGTCGGGGGTGCGCGGGGCGCGGGCGGCTGCGGGAGGGGAGAGGGCTGGTGGCTATCGAGTTACACCTCCTGGCCATGCTCTCCTGGTTGTCTGACGGCTTAGATCATTTTAGACGCGCTTGAAATGCGGGATGCGTTGCGTTGCGGTTGTTTGTGGAGTGAGGTACCTATTCGTAGTGTGGATGGAAATGGGTCTTTTTTGTTGCGAATCTATACCTATAGGTAATGATAAAATACCTTCCTTGGCTCTGGGCGGAGCGGGAGGGAGTGATTATAACCTAGGTAAACATACATGTTCCTTCTTGTGTGTCTTTTGCCGTGGCCACGGTATCTCTTTCGAACAACTCCCCCCTTTTGACGCGCGTGGAATATGAACGCGCCGTCGACACGGCCTGTCCTGTCGTCACTAGATGGACAGACGGTGAGCTACACATTAGTCACCGTCCACAGACCCGCGTTTCCCATTGTGTATCGAGGCCGCAAAATCACTTTCGAACAACCTGCAATCATATTTCTGCATTGTACTTTCCAACTCAAAATCTAATAAAAGCAAGATTATAATTATGTATTAAGCTATTTTATGTAACTTGTATTGTACTTTGATGAAAGAATCATCACGGCACAAAAAAAAGTGTTCATTAAAATTTATTTTCAGCTCTCATCCCAAAAACAATTTCATCATGGCGCCGCCGCCGGCTAAATGTTTATCTCTAACCTGTCACAAATAATAGCAAATACCCGTAAAACATGTCCGAACAATAACTATAGTTAATACCTTGGTTAACAAATAACTCGAATAAATACTTTTTACAATAATCTCCTTGTGTACTCGAGGCACTCGAGCGCAAGTTGGCGCGTCGAGAGAATTGGCGCCAAAATGCAAACTTTTTTTTAAGTCTGGTGCAACGTTCTATATTTGAAAAGGCAGCGTGAGATAGTAAACAAACGTTTATTTTTTTTCTGCTTCTGTAACTAGATGGCATTAGAATTATCTTTGAGTAATTTTTTCAAATATTTACAGGTAAGTATGTTTATGTATTCATTAAATGCACAATGTACAAAAAAGTTACACGCTAGGCTTATAACTAGTGAGTACATGACCCTGTTAGGGCGCAGCAAAAGTGGCGGTCTGCCCAGCTTGGGCGGAGCACCGCCGTGCCCTCGTAGAGGCGATCGGCGGCGGCGATCTCTCGCGTCCGGCCCTGGTCCAGGCCATGGTCCGGAGCGAGAGGGAATGGGAAGCGGTCACCTCCTTCTGCGAAGCAGTAATGCTAGCAAAGGAGGTGGCCGGGCATTTGAGGGAGAGAACATCTGCCCAACCCAGCCGCCGCGGGAGACGCCCCGGGCGCCGGGCGCCGCGAGACGACTCCCGGCCACCGTAGATGCGGGCCTGTGGACATTGAGCAATGGGTAGCTCACCATCTGTCCGTCTATTGACGACAGGCCGTGTCGACGGCGCGTTCGTGTTTCACGCGCGCCTCTAAGAGAGTCAGCAAAGCAGAGGGGCCTGCCAGGGCCTCCGCCTGCCGGGGTCGCGGGTTGTTCGAAAGAGATACCGCGGCCTTGGAACGTAAAGGGCAATAGAAGGAACATGTGTGGGTTTTAGTCAGTACAAGTCTGACACGCCCCCCCGCTCCGCCCAGAGCGGGGGAAGTTATTGGATGATTTCCCACCCGAAAAAAAAAACTCCCTCTCGCTCTGGACCATGGCCTGGACCAGGGCCGGACGCGAGAGATCGCCGCCGCCGATCGCCTCTACGAGGGCATGGCGGTGCTCCGCCCAAGCTGGGCAGACCGCCACAGTGTGCTCCACGGTGTCCTCCGGGCGAGACCCTTTATCTAGGGATTGCGTGAAGAAATTTAAACCATATACTCAACTCTGTAGTCCCTTAGAGTTGTAGAAAAATCATATCTCTAAGGCAGTCAAAAGTGATATTTATTGAAAACTAGCTTTCGCCCGCGGCTTCGCTCACGTTAAATTCGGTATAACACACCAAGCAGACCTGCAGTTTTTGCTCTTGCGCCTGATTGATTTGTAATAGCAACGCTAAGTTTTCCCTTGTCTTCCCTCGTTCTCCCTCATATCCCACTTTTTTTAAATAAAAATTAGCCTATGTCCGTCTCCTGGTTTCCAACTATCTCTGTACCAAAATTCATTAAAATCGGTTCAGCCATTAAAGCGTGAAGAGGTAACAAACAAACAAACAAACAAACAAACAAACAAACAAACAAACTCACTTTCGCTTTTATAATATTAGTAAGGAAGTAAGGATTACTACGGGACTCTCGATGTGCGAGTCCGAAACGCACTTGCCCGGATTTTCAATAATATACAGGTTTTTTTGTTGTTGCTGTACCAATAGGATTGTCGGCCCCGTCCACCCGAGATCTGCTTTTTTATTCAAGGTAGCCAACCAATTCCTGGCTACAGTTCTGTATAAGTAAATGTACCTATTATCTTTGCATTAAAAAGGTAGGCATATACAACATCTAACTACATAAGCACCAATTAGGAATACGAGAATTACCTATTATTATTCCGCGGTATTCGCTTAATTTGTTAATTAAGCCAGCATCTATTAATTAGATTATCTAATAGACACATGTTATGTAATGTTATTTTAATTAGAAAAGTCTATTGAAATCGTAATTGAAAGTAATCGATCAAGTAACGGTAAGGAAGTAATCTACCTACATGGTTATTTTTTAAATATTTTGAATTGATACCAGTAATGCTCTGAACATTTTGCAAAAAAAAATGTCTAGACCAAACACGCAACGCTACGACACAACTTTCAACGCAAAAACACAAAAATTACCAACATTAAAAATACACTTTCAACTTTTTTTTTTAATCGGCTACGGCAACGCGCATTCTGCCTCATTGGTTCTCTGACGAGGTTTGACGTAATGCAAGGAGCTGGCAACACTGGCGACCACACAGCCACAGGGCCTATGGGTTATCAACTTATCATATATTAACCAAAATCCAATTTTATGGTGGCTTATTGTTATTCGTTCATGTGTTTAATGTGTGGATGTTCGTTTTTTGTTTAGATATTCACGCAATTTTGATAGAAAAGCAGATGTTTGTGGGTGTTCTGTAGATTATGGTAGATAAATGTGGGATAACAAATATTGCGGATTATTGGTTGCGAAACCATGGGATTTGATCAAGGTGTGATTATTATAACGACTCTAACTTATTATCTAACTGAACCACTTTATTTTTTACGCGACTACGGCAAAGCAAAAGGAGAGTTATGTTTTTGATCTCTATGTGTGTTCGACTGTTCCCTCATAAATTCTGAACTGCTGATCATAATTTGACAAAATAATTGGATTATAGATGGAAGCGTCTTGTTTCAGATTTATCCTACTATAATTATCCTACTTATATTATAAATGTGATTGTTTGTGAGGATAGATGGATGTTTGTTTGTTACTCTTTCACGTCAAAACGGCTGAACGGATCTTGATGAAATTTGGCACAGAGATTATGGTCTGGAATAACACATGGGATACTTTTTTTTCGATATCACGCCTGCGAAACCGCATGGCCCAGCTAGTACTTATTAAAAACAATCCTATTGTTTATTCATTGTAGAGATGGGGCTTATTTTCAAGCAAACCTTATTTTTCAACAAACCAAAAGGGGTCGGTAATCGATAGTGTCGAATGAACCTACGACTGTAAGCCCTGAAGAGTTAGCCAGAAGTGTAGACCCACACTTCGCAAGTTTTGTTATAAGTACTTACTCCCATTTAATAGGGAGCGATCCATACCTAATAAGATTACGTTCTTTACGAAACAGTTTTAAATGCACTGCACTGCCCATACATTTTTTCCAAAAAATCGTCTCCTTTTAACAAAACTTCTTTCAATCTTATCACAACAAACTCATCTCCTTTTCACTGCTATCTAATACTAAATTTAAATTCACTTTACCTTCCAATGCTGCTTTTCTACACAACAGCGACACTAAACTCCGTGAACACCAGTCAATGAACTTTAAAAACAAAAATTGCAGATAAAATCAAATAACAATAGAATCAAGATCATTGTCCCTTTATCTTCATCCTTGCTAAGCGGATAGGGGATGGATAAAAGCGAAAACTGTCCCATTGTCGTCACTATAATGTTTTCTGTGTACTAGGATATAAGCAAGGGAGCGAGAAATTGGTTTAAAAGCGTAGGTACCGGGTTTTGATAGCGCCGCCGTTTTGTGCGATGCCGTCGGAAAACATCGTTTAGGCAAAGTTGAAATATTGGAATTTATTTTTGAAAATGCAAGCAGTAAAAAATTGTTACATTAACCTAAGTTTATGCTAGATAGGTATGTATACAATATGTCCGGTCATGGATTAGCTATATTCTAGATACTAATAAAACAAGTGTTTTAATACACTATTACGCTACACAATTGCGTCCAATTCACTTTCCTGCTATTTGGCAACCATTTTGAGATATTCTCTATGCGTGAACAAAAAAAATCATATCTCTTAAAGATTTGGTCTTCCTGAGACAAAAATAGGCTTATTCAGGGGGATTATATTGACTCTCGTAAATAATTCGCTTAACATTTTCGTTACTTTAGGAAATAAAATTAAACTCCTGTAAACTCCAAAATAAAAAACACATTTTTAAAGAATTATTTGTGAACAAACAAAAAATGATTGGGTTATTTTTTTTTATAATTAACTAATTTGAATACCAAAATGTTTGTAATAAGTACATAGAATATCTTTAGTCTATGACAAGACATTGTATACAATTGTTGGTTGGCCAATAAAAGAAAAAATAAATTCTTTTTACGAATTTAAATCAAACTAAACACAACATTTAGGCGTCGCGTTCTATAAATTGAAAAGGGAATCTACATTTTTAAACAATTAAAAGTAATTGTTTAAAAATGTAGATTCCCAACTGTACAACAAAATGTAGATCTTACCAACAAGTATTTATAATACTTGACTAAACACATTGCATTGTTTTTTGTCCGACTGTGTCCCGATTAAGAGTGGTACGGCGCCATCGCGGTGCAAACACGCCACGGTGCAAATATATTTTTTCTTTCTGTCCTAAGACAACATGCCGGAGAGTTTGAATTGCAATTCTTGTACATCTTTATCTTTGTCGTTGGTTAGATTTTAAGCAGAACTTGGCAGATCATCTGGTTAGACGTGGAGATGGCTGATGAAGTGAAGCTTTGACAGCATGGTAGCCAAGGTTAGATAAAAAAAAACCACTGGTTGGGTTTACGATATCGTCAAAGAACGAGACAGTGAGTGAGAGAGAGAGAGATAGTTGAAAAGAAATTGGAGAAGCGATGAACGGAAATTTATCTAAATTTTAATTGGAGGAGATTCTCAATTCGTCGGAATCTTTTCTTTTTATGTAGATATGATCACCGATTACTCAAAGACGCCTGGACCGATTTGCAAAATTCTTTTTTTGTTTGATAGTATGACCACCTGGTCCCATATCAATTTTATTTATTGCTTAGGTACCTAGTTTATGAGTTATCGTCTAAGTATAATATCTACGTATTTTTGTCTCTGTCTGTATGGATGATCTGTTAATCTTTTAGTAGATAATAGATACCTAATGGAAAAAGAATACTTACTTACTTGATAAAAAATATGTGATGAGTAGGTATATCATTATACCATAGCTAAATATGCTAAAATAAAAAAAAAACTTTATAGTAAAAATTGAGTTAAAAAAATGAAACTGAAAAGAAGTCAGTGGCAAAATATTGACTATTTTGCCACTGACTTCTTTTCAGTTTTTTAAAACAATACAAAACCGAATTCGAAACCAATAAAAGTCACTGACTTCCGGAAGTAAAGTTATATTCCACTTTTTAGTTTTACGTAGACGTGTGTGAGTAAGTGTATGTGTATGTTTGTAACTCGTTTACGCTCAAACGTTTTGGATGTAAGTATGTAGAAAGTTTCTACCTTTGATTAACAGATACTATTTTTTAATCCAGTCTACGCGGGTGGGGTCTTATCAAAAGAGGTATCTTGGACGGTGAGCAATGGCTAGCTCACTGTCCGTCCGTCTATTGACGACAGGTCGTGTCGCGACCGTGTGAAGGAGATACTGCTGCCGCGGAACACAAAGGGCAAAAGAAGGAACATGGATGGGTTGTAGTCAGTAGATAGAAGTCTGAAACTCGAGGAAAGTTTTTTTTTTGATGATTTCTCATACGAAAAAAGGGGGTATCGCATTACCCGGTACTAACTGGGATGTGGAGGTCAGATAGGCAGTCGCTCCATTAAAAAAACTAGCATTCAGCTGCATTCGATGAGACTGGAAGTCGACCCTAACAAAGCTAAGAATGGCACACAATGCTGCCTATTGAGTAGGTGCGAGGAAACCTCATTAGGTATGCTAAATACCTAATCAGATTATTCGGAATTCAGTCATTAAAAACTAATAAATTCCTATTTCATTATCTGACACCAAATCTTAGATTATCTACAGATCTAGCGCCATTGAAGAGCTAATGACGACACGCTTGGTGCAGTGGCTGAGCGATCGACTGCTGCGCTGCGTATCGCGGGTTCGATTCCCGCACGGAACAAATATTTGTATGACCTGCAGATAGTTGTTTCGGGTCTGGGTGTTTGTGTATGTGAGTTTAAATGTTTGTAAACGTACCCACGATACAGGAGTAGTAGTTTATAAATCTCGTTATAAGTCCCCAAGGGAGGAAGAGGGAAGAAAAGGGGAGACAAAGATATTTTTTTTTCGATCATCACGCGGGATAAAGTTCGCGTTAGCCCAAATTAAGTAGGTACGGCACGCGGACGAAGTCACAGGCGGAAGCTAGTATCCTATAAAAGTAGAGAAAGACCAAAGAAACGATGGATGGACTGTGTGAAGGATAATATGGCAAGAAAGGAGGTGTCCGATGATTTTTTTTTTAATTTCAACGTACCTAATACTTTTTACATTTAGATAGGTGTTGCCACTTGTACCATAAACATTATGATAATATTTGTTACCATAGATTAACAGTTCTCGAATCAATTAATTTGGGCACTGTTTTTAACCTCTAGAGCCCCAGCGGCACTAAAACGTGCCAGTAAACAAGTATTACTTACTTACCGTTGAGCCCCGCTGGCACAAACTTGTGCCACCAAGCCCCGACCGATTTAAAAATGTATTTGTAGTAAAGATAAGTAAGTCTTAAAATCAAATTACGCTTACGATAAGAGCCCGCCCGGCGGTGCTTGACGGATAGTTGACGTAAATGATGGCGGTCCTTAAGAGGTTAAGACAATGTTGTTTAGACCCTCTGATCCTGTCCTGTTCTACTTATCCCGACACACCTAGGCAGACTCCCGACACACCTAGGCAGACTCAATTACCTATTTTCGTACCTAGACTGAAAACAAGATCTATCCACTAATGAGACGATCTTATTAGTACGTAAGACACCCGACCCGGCTCGCTATCATAATTAGGTAATTAATTAACACTGCTCACCTACTTAATGATGGGCGTAATGATATGCCTAATAGTGGGTAAGCAGGGAGGTGTGTTTGGGTATCAAGTTTGGTAGGTGAGGCTTCATTATGGAATAGTTGTGATTAGATTTTCAGGGACCTACGTACCAAGTACCTATGTACCAAGACATACTTCCTGGCCTCAGGTATGTCTATATAAAGGAGGCCATACACGCTAGGTTTTGCATGATGGTTTTAGCCGTGCATGCATAACCGACAGGCAAGCCCTAGCGTGTATATGATTAAACTGTACAGTTATCGGTGCATGTAAACTCGGTTATGCTTGTCGGTTTTGCATGCACGGCTAAAACCATCATGCAAAACCTAGCGTGTATGGCCTCCTTAAACATAAGTACATAGGTATATACCTATCTATGTCTGTACTACCTATTGTAACTTACTGGGGCTGCCTCAATTTATGTATGAAACAATGCTTAAGATAACATAAATATTATTGTATTTTGTCAAATAGGTACGTGCATAGGTAGGTATTTAAGTCGATAAAAGTCTAAAAAGGAGAATAACTTAAAATTAGAGATGATTAAACTTGAATGATTCAGATGAGAGTAGGTACCTATTTAAACTCTTTTTACATTAGTATGCGCAATACTTATCTGTGGTGTCTCCGACCATAAAGATAACATAGTTACCTAATATTTATTATTGCAATTTGAGAGTAGGTATAGGTAGGTATCTTGTTTTAATATGTATGCAGTAAAGAATAAGGATAAACAACTGTTGTTCTTTAAAATGCTTATGTTAATTCATAGTTAACTTTTTTTTAGTTTTCATTTTCATGTTTCAGTTGATCGCGTCAATTCGCCTGTAGAAATTTCAATTCGTTTTTCGAATTTCAAGATGTCGTCAAACAAATTTTGTTCTTTTCCTTACTAATATTAAAAAAAGCGAAAGTGAATTTGTTTGTTACCTCTTCACGCTTAAATGGCTAAACCGATTTTGATGAATTTTGGTACAGAGATAGTTGGGAACCAGGAGACGGGCATAGGCTATTTTTTTTTAAAGTGGGATATGAGGGAGAAAGAGAGAAGAAAAGAGAAAACTTAGCGTTGCTATTACAAATCAATAAGGCGCTAGGGCAAAAACTGCAGGTAGCAGGTACTGTGTTATACCGAATTTAACGCGAGCGAAGCCGCGGGCAAAAGCTAGTACTAATATAAATCTCAGTTCAACCAGGTAACGTGACAGTAGGTACCTACCAACAAAATAGGTTAATAAGTAGGTACCCAAACTTCCCTGCTTCCCTGCATTAGGTACAAGTTGGTAGATGTCACATTATTGTCTTCGATTTTTTGGTACTAGGAGGAACATAGACTTTTACGATGTTTTTCTTCATTTTTGAGAGCAGTGGTGATAAGATAAACTAAGTATTTAAGTACACACAGTAAGTGATGCTCGTCTGTTTCCGAAGACAGGGCCAACCACACGTAACTAAGTCGAGTAGGTACGTTGTCGCTGGGCTACTATTGATATCTACCAATTAGGTTGGTAGGTACCTAAATTTGTAAAATAGGTATCCCCATCCATGTATCCTTATTATCTATTTCAGAAAACAAAGAAACAATCTAGCAAAGGTGGACAGATTATAAACAAAATGCTTTCTTTTTTTAAAATGCTTTTTCAAAAAGGATCAACTCAAAACGTGTCCTACAAACTTTGTGTGATGAGCATGATTGTTTGTTCTGTGTCTGGGTGTGATTTATCTATAATAATGTATTCATAAATTATATAAGTATGTATATCAGTTGTCTGGTTACCATAACACAAGCTCTGCTTAGCTTGGGATCAGATAGCCGTGTGTGAGTTGTCCCAAGATATTTAAAAATTTATTGACGTTCTCCCTTCGACATTCAAATTCAAATGGATTCTATCCGTAGGCGTATCGTTTTGAGGCGTTGTCTAAAGCGACCAATCGGAGCGAAAGGATCACCCTCTAAGGATAATGCTTCATTGCGATTGGTCGATTAGTTGACACCTGATACTGATGTCCTGGCGATCCTTTGTTTGTTAGTTGTCTCTGTCTGTTTTGAAGTCATCATTGTTATGCCTACCATCTCTTTTTATTGCACTATGAATTATTTCTGTGGTATGTCATTCCAAATTATTACATTTATTGCAACAAATGAGTATTTTTTTAAAGGTTTATGGATTAAACAACTATTTTAGGCCTCAGAGCTAAAGCATATAAGTTTGTTCATAAAAATATCATACTATTGAAAGAGAGAAAGGAGCACTTATTTTTCATTTAAAAAACACATTCAAATCATAATTATAAATAATCCATCACAGAAATTGCAACAACAACGCACTAGTGAGGCTCTGAAAGCGCTAATGCTGAGATCATGGCAGGGGGGGTACAGTTAGAACATTAGTAGCAAAAGTAAAAATACTAGTGACATCTGTTATTCTTAACAGCGATAATAAATATTGGTTCTCTTAGCAGTGCCGATAGGTGCCGCTGTATTAAAATTTAAAATCAAAGCATATATATTTTTATTATAATGGCAATCTATTTTTATTTTTTTTTAATATTTTTTGGTAATGTAAACACTGGCACACACAATATGGTCGTCACGACTTGCGCTTGCGTTTGTTTGTTTCGTATTCATTTTGTGTGTATTTCTTGGTTTTCGAGTAAATTTCTGTATTACAGACGTTGAGTTGAGATCTCTTGCGACCTCCTCCGTCCTGATAATCAGGCTTACCCGGAAACCAGTTCAACCTTCGCAGTGTTGCACCTGTGCCCTGTGCGCTGTGATTTGTTTTGTTGTGATTTCACAAGAAATTGTGAGATACACTATTACTTAGTATTAGAATTGCGAAAAGACGCTTGTGTTCTGTGTGTGTGTCTTGTAAAATAGACAAAATGCCGCATCGCTGTGCGCTTGGATGTAAGAACACTGGTAAGTAATTATAACCCCTTGGTAACCGGCATTTTTTGTTTGGCGATCCAAAATCAGTAGAGATTTCTGCCTATAGCTTCTCCTTCGAAAAAGCTATTTATGTATGCCTTGTTAAAACTCACTAACTAGGCACATGTTCATCCTAAAACTTCTTTTAAGCATTCTATCAGTTTGTGATATTTTTCTGCCACTTATCTTAGGGATATGGTATGATGGTCAGCATATCAAGAGCTGCCTACTACAATCTGACAATTAATAACTTTAATAAATTTTAGACTATCACCAAAGTCAGTTCAAAAACGATCTGGAAGTACCTATGTAGTTTTTAATTTAGATTTTAGCTTGTGGATATTTATTATGGCTTTACCAAACAAAGCAGAAGTTTAAACTTCCTTGATTTAACATGACATGAAATTGAAAAATAATTGCAGTAACTATTATATAAACTCAAACTCGAAAGTGTTTATTGCATTCATGTGTATGATTTGCTTTTTGTTTATAACAAGTGTATGCAATTGTTGGTGAACCAAATAAATAAATGTGTACATTTGTTGTTACAATATAATTATACCTAACTAATATGTGATTTAAGGAGCCATCCCTTTTTTTTACTTGAAAACATCAATACTATTCATTTTACTCATCTTAAATTTGAATTTGTATCTTTTATCTTGATTCAAGACTGAAATTTAAAAAAAAGTATGTTAACAAAGTCAACAGAATAGCAAACTACAACATTAGCAGAATAATCACAGTGATGCTTTTCTTGTTTTCAGATGTTGTAATGCATGTGTTTCCAAATCCTGACAAATTTCCTGAGCGCTTTAAAGCTTGGGTTGATCTTGTTAGAGAAAGACTGGAAATACCCTTGGACGATGAATATTTCAAGAAAATGAGAATTTGTGATATTCACTTCATTCCTGAACACAGAAATCGGAATAAACGTCTCAATGCATTAGCAATGCCAATACTACATTTGCCTGGTGAGTTATAAATTGCTTCACATAAAAACACTATGAGATCCTGCATAGAGAGATCTTCAGAGTTTAATATTTCGTATTCTATTCCAGGTATACCTATGTCTCGGGAAATTGAGAACCGTGATGATAACCAGCCTAGTACTTCATTTGCTGCTGCTGATGTTATTGCATCAGGTAACTGAGTCATTATTCAGACAGTCGGTATTAATAATGTTAGCACATTGTCGTCTGCATGGACACTAGTCTAGTCAAATTGGCAAAAAGATTGGAAGTAATTCCTGTAGTTGTAATTTTTTGTGGAATCATTAGAAGACATGAATATTAGTATTCTCTGAGTTTGCACCATTCCTGTGATGTATGGAACATCGTTAAATATTAGGTATTAACATTTAAGTCCTAAAATTAAAAAAATATATTAATAATAATTTGTGTCTAATGTCCCCTTTAATATGACTCCTTTCATGTATAATTACTTTTCACGAAAAAAGTGTGCGGTATGTTCTGTCTGTTACGCTTTCACGCCTAAACCACTGACACTAACTGTTTTCTTTATTTTATTTACAGGTGAATCTGTCCCTCAAGAGTCGGAGAACCATGGCGGAGATACACAACCTGACACTTCAAATATTGAATCCACTTTTATTGCATCAGGTAGCTATACATACATATTAATATTTCTGGTACTATGATCATCAATTTTTATTCATATAGGAAAAAACTATGATAATTACTTGAATGACATTAAAATGGCAGATGCATCTAAAAGGGGAAGCACAATTGCTGCTATATTTTGAGTATGGCCTATTAGAAGCACCTTTGAAAACATATTTTTTAGTTCTAGGTACTCTCAGGAATGCTCGAATGTAGTTATTGCAAATTAGTTCTAAATATATATATTAACTAGAATAGAAATATATATAAATGAACGTAAAATCTATGTTACAGGTTTACGGCATCATGGTGTTACAGGGGCTACTGTGACAAAGGAGCATAATTATTGTATGCTGAGCAATCCCAATCAGACTCCGTTTGTTGAAGGTATTTATTATTATATTTGGTTTGTTTCCAGTAGTTCTACAATATGAGGTGTAAGAAAATAGTAAAACTAGTGGGAAAAAACCCACTAGTTCTACCAAACAGTTCCACAGTAACAACTGATATCCTGCTTCCCTGGTACCTCTCAGCCTCAACAGATATTGAATTGTCAGATAACTGAGAACTAATTTCCTGCATCACTGGTACCTCTATGCCCCAACAGCAGTTTCGGTGCAGTATTCCGGCCGACCACTAAGCAGAGAGCGGACCAAGGTGCGAGGCTGAGCGGTACCGGGAATGCATTATATCAGTTCTCAGTTATCCACTTGTCTGGCCTCGGTACGGTTTGTCGACCACTGAACTTACAAGTTGACTACAACCATACCACAGATTAAATAACAAAATCATCAGACATCACATTGACATGTGTGTCGTTAATGACAGGCCAGATCAGTGGTTACATGACTTGCCGATGAGGCTGAGGGGTACTAGGAATGCAGGATATAACTATGTCCTCCCGTGGAACTAGTTGGTTTTTTTCCCACTAGTTCTACTATTTTGTTACACCTCATATTGTAAAACTACTGGGAACAAACCTCACACTCACGCGCCTAAACTACTGAATCGATTTAACCTTTGACTACCACATCAAAACACCGAAATCGTGCCCTCAGCCCCTAGCTATTTAAATACGTATAGAAATTTGTGGTGTGCTGGGCACATTTTGGTTTGTCATCTATACATGACTATGGTGGCCAAAAGATTAAATGAAATTTGGTACAGAGATAGTCTACCCATAACATAGTCTGAAAAAGGACATAAGACAGTTTTTATCCCAGAAATCCCACGGGAACGACGCAGTTAAATCGCGGGGGACAGCTAATTTTCACAAAAATATCCTTTAATCAAGTTGGACATTCAATATAAAAGTAAATTAATAATCATTGGTGACAATTTTTAGGGTCCCGTTCCCAGAAGGTAAAAACGGGACCCTATTACTAAGACTTCGCTGTCCGTCTGTCTGTCTGTAAAAATAGAATTAAGTAGAAATTTAACAGGGGCCCCATACAACAAACGTGATTTTTTTTGCCGATAATGGTACGGAACCTTCCATGCGCGAGTCTAACTCGCATTTAGCCGGTTTTTTGTCTAATTATTTGAATTAAATTTTTGGTTTTATAATCAAATTTCAAATCCAGAAAGGACATTTTTATCATTAATTTCTTTACTATTTCAGGTGGTTCCAAAACAACTGCAGTTTACAAATGCATGCAGATGAAACCATTGCAGACGAAGATTAAATATTTACGTAGTGAAATATCTCGTTTACGAAAAAAAGGCAAGTCCTTTGCAGAACGTTTGGCGAATGCAGACAAATTATCGAAAGACCTTACATTGCAACGTATTACCCAACAGGTGACAAACCCAGCACAACTGTTTATACGAATGCAACTTCAAACAAAAAAGAAGCCTAAGGGTAGACGTTTTTCAATTGACGAAAAAATCTTGTCTTTGGCTCTCTTCAAAAAGAGCCCGAAGTGTTACAGATTATTGTCAAGTTTATTCACACTACCATCTGCAAAGGCAATGAAAAGCCTACTTAGTCAAATTAAGGTGTCTCCAGGCATCAATCCCTTAATATTTGAACGTATAAAATGTACTGTTCAACATAAAGTTACTTCAGACCGCTTGTGCAGCCTTATTTTTGATGAGATGTCAATTACACCGCAGGTTAATTATAATTGTCATAAAGACCAATTGGAAGGTTTTGCAATGAACAAAGAGAACAAGTTTTCAGATCATGTCCTTGTTTTTATGGTTAAAGGCATTAAATGTAACTTTAAGCAACCCATAGCTTACTATTTCACCAATTCAATAAATAAATCAGAATTAAAAACAATAATAAAAACTGTAATTCAAAATTGTATTAAGTCGGGATTGGTAATTGTAAGCACGGTGTGTGATCAAAGCCAGGTTAATGTTGGTGCCATCAATGAACTGGTCAATGATACCAAAACTAGTTTTTTACAGCACCAAAAAGAGTGGCATAGTGATTTAATATCAATAAAAGGCCAAATTATAATTCCACTATTTGATACACCACATTTAATAAAAGGTCTTAGAAATAATTTAATATCTAAAGACCTTATATATTATATAGGCCAAGAAAAGAAAATTATTAAATGGGACTATTACCAAATGGTTTATGAAGCAGATAAGTTGTATGGAGAGCTGCGGTTGCTAAATAAACTAACTGAAGAACACGTTAATCCCGATAAAATAAATAAAATGCGTGTAAAATCGGCTACACAATTATTTAGCCATAGTGTTGCAGTTGTAACAAATCATTTGACGGCAAGAGGAGATCTTCCTGAGGAATGCCGTCAATTGATAGACTTTACTATTTTAATAGATAATCTTTTTGATTCTTTAAATGTAAGCAGTCTCTCCATACCTGATGGAAAAATTTTTAAAGGGCCTGTGAAAAGGAATTCGCCTCACCATGAATTATGGCGAAAAGCCAAAAATATATTAAACACTATCAAATATGTGAAAAAAAGAAAGGTTGGTGATAAAATTCAATTGACGGAGACAGTTGTGCCATCAATTACAAATTTAATTAAGACTATAGTGGGAATGGAATTTCTATGGAAAGTGTTGTCTAATAAATATGGTTTTGATGCAATGTTGACTAGAAATTTCAACCAAGACCCAGTTGAAAATTTCTTTGGGAGCATCAGGAGTTATGGGGCACGAAATATTGCACCAAACACATTAGCCTTTGAAGGGGCATTTAAAGCCTTAATGCTAAATAATTTGAATTCCCCACATTCAAGAAAGGCAAATTGTGAAGAGGACTCCAATGAGTGCCTCCAAAATTTAGACTTTTTTTTAAAAGAAAAAACAAGAACTCCTGATGCTCCTGAAGAAAATGAAATAATTCATTTTGATAATGAAATATGTTTAATTCAATCATGTGAAGAGGATGCGGGTCAAAGCAATTATGTTTGTGGTTGGGTAATAAAGAAATGTCTTACAAGCATTGTAAAAGGATGTCAACATTGTAAATTAAATTTACTTGACAACACATGTAGTAATAGTAATAATAGTTATATAAAAGCCAAAGAATATCAAAATAAAAAGTGGCTAGTCTATCCTAATAAAGAAACAGAAAAATTCTTTAGAGATTCCCAAACTATTGTTTGCTCATTTTTAAAAAAGAATATTCCGAAAAAAAAATTAAAACGGACAATATTATCATTTATAGATATGTTCGTAGACTGTAATTTTAGCTGTCCAAAACATAAAACTTGTTTAAAAGAAATGTTTTTAAATACGATGGTAAATATTTTAACATACAGTTGGTGTCGATCCGTCAATCGTATTTTATCAGGCAAACTAATTAATTATGATGGTGAGGACGAAATTAAAATTGCTGCCCAAATCTACTATAATAAACATAGGAATTATAAAAATAGAAAATAAGAACTTAACTAATGTAAGTTACTTTGTAATCAATGACAAATGTTTTTGTCATTGTTTTTTTGAAATAATAATAAAAAAGTTATTTTGTTATTTTATTATGTGGTTTTATTTCTATTATTGAGTTACTTACCTTAGTAATCATTTCGTTAGAGATATTAATGTTTCTTCCCAAAGCTATTTTGTTTTAGTAATTTATAGTCTCTATAACTTGCTAAACCAAAATAGCTTTTTGGGAAGTAACATTAATAACTCTTATCAGAAGGACTATGCGATATACCTACATATAGCTATAGTATGGGTATATATATTGGCGTTAGTTCTTGTTCAGAATATCAGGGGGCGCTTTCAATCGATATGCTTAAAATTTCCTCGAGAGGGCTCTCTTTACCCTCTATATTATTATACTCTTTGGATCATGGGCTGAGATAGCGCCCCCTATTGGCTACGAGGACTGAATTAAAATTACGTTAATGACATCTCTTATCAAATAAGCGCCGCTAACAGCGCCATCTAGTAGTAATAGCTGTGAAGCAATCTACTTAGTAATTCTACTCAACGCTAGATGTCGCTACAAAATAAAGTAAAGATGCAATTTTAAATATTTACTCGTTAAAAAAATTGTTAGAATTCACTACTAATCCGTTGCAATAATTCAATTATAACAGTTTCTTTGGTTTAAAAAAATATAAATTTTTATAATATTTTTGTTGTTGTTTTTTTTTACATTGTAACATTAACTGACGCGTGTCTGGTTTATGCGCAATACAACTTGCTTTCAAATGACGCGTTTGACATATCTGTCATTCACTTTTTACATACGTGTCAAGCTAACTTGCGCGTTTGGCTTTAGCGGCCCTTAATTTTAGGAATTAATTGTGAGTAGAATTTTATTTTCGCTATAATTCTTGTCTAATATACCTGTGTGATTATTGTGCATAGTTTGTGTGTCATTTTTCATATAAAAACTTCAGTTTAACTTATATGTTTCGTCGGCCTGTTTACACTTTATGTAGTTACTTTACGAGTATGTTATAACATTTTTCTTGATAACAACGGCTGATTTAGTGTGTAATTCGTTTTAAAACCGCGACCGGAGCTCGTTACTATATAAATCACGCATATATTAGTATTATTTTGTCTCAAGAGCAGTCTGAAACGGCTTTACTTTGCACCCAGCTGTCCCAATAGAAAATTGTGTTTTCCTGTATTTTCACCGCTTTCGAAAAGATTTAGGGTAATTACGACTTAAATAAAAGGTGAAACTTTATAGATTAGTGTTGATTAACGTGTTGACCTTCGCTTTGCTATTTTAATTGAGTAATTATCATTTAGTTTAATCACCAGCATTGTTATTGATAGATAATGGGGATATTTTAAACGGACACGTATTCAATGTGGAAAGTCCATCACATAAGTTGTTTTGATAACGTAACGCACGCGTTAACATTAAGAAGTAAATTTTCGTGTGTATATTACAGTTATAAGTTAAACATACTGTGCTACTTTCAAGTTATACAACAGTTAGTTCTGTTGACATATTTTTGAAGTGAACAACTTGTCAATCAAGTGTTTTCTGTATATCCGTAATTTTTCAAATCCGATTTCCTATTTTGAAGTGAATAGTGGGTATATTGCATATAATTTTATAATTTATTCTCAATAAGAAGAGAAAGTGTGCCAAGTTTTATTAGAAAATTCAATATTTTTGCAATTAATGTGTTTGTAAAGTTTGATCAACCATATGTTTGTTTGAATTGCCAACATCATCACTTTCTTTAAATAATTGTGGTGTTAACTGCTATAGCAATAAAACCTTAAATTAATCACCTATTAATATAAAGGGACCATAAAGTATTTATTTAAATATAAAAATAATAAACATGTTAACTTTAAGGTGAAAGCTCCAACCTACCGAATTATAATCATCAAAATCACCAATACAACCCGTATTGGTGATTTTGATGATTATAATTCTATAACTACATACGTCTTACAGCCGCGAATAATATTTTAATGAACATACAACCTAGCACTGGCCTGAAAATTGCAAAAAACGTAAGAAAATTTGAATTTCGCGGGTAGGTTGGAGCTTTCACCTTAATCCAACAAATGTTGTACAAACCATTGTTAGTACAGAAGAAAAATGTACTCTTCCAACTTGATGCTAAAAGTGAAAGTCTTTATATCAAAGTCATTTCTTTTAGTCATGTTAATTTTTAATGTAGTAATGCCAATGGAATCTTCTATTTCTAAAAATAATAGTTATGATCAAATAGTTAAAAAAATACCTTCAGATTTGTTTTAATTTTTCGTTTTATAAGTAACTTAGATGTTAACCAAGAATCTGGGTCTTGTAAGAATACCATGGATTTGTAAAATGATGAATAGAAACGCAGAGCACAATTGTGATAAAACTTTGAAAGGGATTTTTTTGTAAAGTTCTTAAGTTATGGTATGGTAGCTAAATAAAATATAGTTGTTTTTCGTATATCTAATATATAAATTCTTGTCTCGCGGTGTTTGTTACCAAACTCCTCTGAAACAGCTGCATTGATTTGAATGAATTTTGTGAGCATTCCGGGTAGATCTGAGAATTGGCCAACATTATATTTTTCTTACCCCTAAGCGAATCCGCTGGGCACAGCTAGTCATCATATAAACTTTACATTAAAACCCATTTCAAAGTAGTCTTGATTCACCGCTACATTTTGATTCACCCTAATTTATTAATACTATAGATTTTACAACAAACTAGAACCATGTTAACAATCACAGCAATCTCTTAATTGAAAATCCTAACAAAAAATCATCTTGTGTTTCCAGGACAAATATAACTGCAAAATATTCAAAATGGCCCCCAAACAAAGGATGCGTATTGCCAACGAGATTGCCAGCAAAAATATTACCATGAGAGGCAATGTGCCTAAGTCGACCAAGGTAGTAAGTACCACCAATTAGAGTTTTTTTTATTTTTCTTTAACATGTTAAGTTACTAACTTCTTACCTATGATCGTTGCTGAGGGTGTAGACGTAGACTAAGTGAGATACTATCAGGGTATATGGTAAAGCCAATAGGTATGGGACTGTCATAAGCTGGAATAATAAATATTATATCCGGACCCTTAGAAATATAGTGAAAATAAAATGACCTAAATTAAATATTGTATCATTATTTGTTGTATTTTTGATTTTCATTTATAAAAAAAATTCAACATTTAATGTTTTATGAAGTCAAAAATACACTTACTTTCTCACTAAATTGCAGCGTGCGATATAATATGAAATAATAATGTAGAAAATGGTTTATAACTAGCGGCACCCTACAGTTCTGTGTGTGTGTGTATAGCGTAGTGTATGTAACTGGCCTACTTTAAATAAATGATTCTGATTTTGATTTAACTATAATTATGACCCTTCCAAAAGGTGTGAAAAAGAGACTTAATCATCAATAATAGTGATGGATAACCCATAATTAATGGGACTGATGTACAGTCAGTGTTACAGTGTCCTGCCCCCCCCCACCTTTTGTTGTGGTTAGGAAAACATCAAATAACTGCCCCCGCTCTTGGCAGAGTGGAAGGGGAGTGTCAGACTTTTAATGACTTAAACCTACCCATGTTCCATCTGTTGCCCATTATGTTGCAGGGCCGCAGTATCTCTTTCAAACAACTTGTAACTCTGGTCCTAACCCCCCTTGAAAATTAAAAGTTCTAATGGATCCTGTGTCCTAAAAACAATCCTTTTGAAAGTTATTATAGAAGTACTAAACCGGTACAATGGTCCACTGTAAGGATTAAGTGCGGAAACCGGACCCCCCACCCCCCAAAAAGCGGGGTCCACATGAACAAGAAGAAGAATACTAAACCCGTTGAATGTGTTTTCTGCTTGTCTAGCCCCTCAGTACTAATTTAGTTCTTTCCAATTCTTACTTGGCAGATTGGTTTTGTTTTTAATACATTTTTGTTTTTTGAGTGTTGTTTGAACTCAAATTGTACCTTTGTAGGGCACAATACAAAAATTATTAACATGCTTTTGAATGTGACTTGTCACCCTTTGAAAATGCACTCTATAATAAACAAAAATAGCCTTTTATCTAAAATAACATAAAAAAAAGTTATTGACACCATTTCGGTCCTGAGCAGATTAGAAAACAGATATAAAGGGTACTTCTCCCACCTTTTTGAGAGCTACCTCAAATATTGAAGAAAAATCAACAATTGAAGAAAACTGAAATATTGAAGAAAAAAAATCAAATAACATTTTGCCAGATCCCAGAGTCAAACCCAGGGGCTCATAATCAAAAGTTGTGATTGCGACCACTAGGCCAACATGGCAGTTTTGACATTTAACATCTTGCAATGGTTATCTAATAAAATGTCTAAGTTTGAGTAATCTAATAAAAGTGAAAGTTTAAACTGAACAGTGCTATCAAATAGCAAAAAAACAAATGATGCTGGATCTAATTTAGAGCCACTTTTTATAACCTATGGCTGGTACAGTATTTACTACTACTTAATACATAACTGCTTTGAATAGATTTTGAAATTTTGGTCGAAACAGTCAAGTTATCGCATTCATTGCAACAACAACAACCATCGGATTTATTCTCCATAGATCCCGGCAACAGGGGAGATACTCAGTAAATTCAAGATGAATTTACTGAGTGAATTCATCACCAGAAAATACTTATTCTGTTATTGTTGTTGCTACAGATAATGGAAAGCACCCTATTTATTAATTAATTATTATTGTAGAAGAAAACCAAACAAATAATGCCTTAGTACAAACAGTGAAAAGTTTATAAAAATTCATCATAGTTTATTGTCATTTACTACTTGTATAAAACCGAAATTTTTTACTAGCTTTCGTCCGCGGCTTCGCCCGCGTTAAATTCGGGATAAGACAGTTCTCCTTTCTTGATTTGCAGGTACCTGCCACCTATAGTTTTTGCCCTAGCGCCTTATTTATTGTAAAAGCAATGCTAGGTTTTCCCTTTTTTCCCTCTTTCTCCTTCATTTTTCACTCTTTTAAAAAAAAATAATAGCCTATGTCCGTCTCCAGGGTCCCAACTATCTCTGTACCAAAATTCATCAAAATCGGTTTAGTTATTTAGGCGTGAAGAGGTAACAAACAAACTCACTTTCGCTTTTATAATATTAGTAAGGATAAGGATGGTCATCCTTACTAATATTATAAAAGCGAAAGTGAGTTTGTTTGTTTGTTTGTTTGTTACCTCTTCACGCTTTAATGGCTACACTGATTTTGATGAATTTTGGTACAGAGACACTTGGGAACCAGGAGACGGACATAGGCTATTTTTTTTCAAGAAAAAGTGGGATGTGAGGGAGAAAGAGGGAAGAAAAGAGAAAACTTAGCGTTGCTATTACAAATCAATAAGGCGCAAGGGGAACTGTGTTACCCCGAATTTAACGCGAGCGAAGCCGCGGGCAAAAGCTAGTAATTTATATTTTTTTTATTATCAATAAACTGCGCATAACTTTAATGACAACATTCCACACCAAGTGCGTAAAATGAATTAGTAACACATGAAATACGTGTTGAATATTTAAACCATAACTGGATAATTGCTTTCATGGCGAAATTGTAATGAAAATTGCCAGTATAGAGAATTAAATATTTGTAAGAAGACTATTAAGGCAGTTTAACGAAGCTTTGTCAAATTGCAAAACATAGAAAAAAACAGTCGTTTATTGAAACTAGATTGAAAGTTCTCTCTTTTTGAACGGAAAAAAATACAAGAGACAGTCCCCCAAAGCGCCCCCACTGTGCCTTGTTAGCTCACATGAGATTGTATTCATTCTCCTGCCTTTTTTTTGCCGTCGGTAAATCATTAAATAACTTCCCCGCTCTGGGCGGAGCGGGGAGTGTCAGACTTGTACTGACTAAAATCCAACCATGTTCTTTCTATTGCCCTTTATGTTTTGGGACCGCGATATCTCTTTCGAACAACCCGCAACATTCTCATGGCCTTGTCCCAATTAATTGAAGGCGCGCATCTTGTCTTATTTCATATATCTTTAAAATCAGAACTCATGTATTTAAATTAGGCTGATAAACAGGCTTTTTTTGAACGCAAATAGTCCATGCATCGTTTTAGTCCATGCATCATTTTAGTCCATGCATCATTTTAGTCCATGCATCATTTTAGTCCATACATCGTTTTTCGGTCTTCTCCTACCCATATAGCTACGTACATGACACTGCACAACATATTACCTGTTCAAACCAATAATATACTTCAAGAAACCGAAATTGATGAGTAGACAAGTCACCCTCAATAGGAGGATTCACACGATTTGTGTGAAATATATCTTATTTTCTTTGTTTATTTATATGTTTCACCTCTTTCCAGGAAAAAGACGACCAGTACCCCGTGGCGCCCTGGTTGCTCGCCCTCTTCATCTTCGTAGTGTGTGGATCAGCGGTGTTCCAAATAATCCAATCCATACGACTCGCCTAGATCCTTCTTATAATTCCCACCCTGACTGATACCTTACCATTGTGGCTTGAATCGTTTCTAACAGGCTTTTCGACTTCTTTCGACCTCTGGGAGCCTAGTACTTTTTGAACGGATGACAGCAACAACCGAAAATTGGGGCTATGTTGAATGTTCTATGCATTTCTGATGACCTAGTATCTTAAAAGCTATTTAATTGGTTGTATCTATTTAGGCTGAATATAGTCTTAAAATATTTAGCGATAATCAAAATGTAATGTTCATTTTCGTCCAGTTTCTTTATGCAAGACCATAGACATTTTTCATATGTATATGAAACTTTTCAAGCCATGAATCCCGTAGTAAATTACAATAAATTTTATAAATATTGTACATACTAGGAGGCTTTGTCCAAACCTCCTATTGTGAACAATGACTGCGCAACTCTCTATGTAGCTTTCAAAGTTGCATCACTTTATGTTTAATTATTCTTAAGCGCAGGTTTTAAAAACAAAATAATCTCAAGAAAAATAAAAACATAATTGTACGTACTATATTCTTGTATATTGTAAAAATGAATTTAATGTTAAGGTGAAAAGAAAAAAAATCGAGAGCATTTAGAAAAATGTTTTTGAAATTCATTCCTTTAATTTTTATTTGAGACCAATATGTGTAAACGCACAAGAAAGGCTTTGCCCTTCAGTCTTTGTTTTATAATTATTATTTGATTTTAGTTCAAGTTTTAATTGTAAAAATTGTTTTATATCCGCGCCACGCTAACGAAATTATTTGTCGGTACTATTTTTAATTTTAAATGTAATTTATTTGATTAAATACAGTATATTTGTCATATTATAAAACTGTTTTTCATTTTGATTATCTTGTATACCCAATACACATCCGTCGCTCATTACACACCATCAAATAAGAGTTAATTAGGAAATTAATTACTGATGACATAGACACACTGCGCCAATTTATCGTTTTAAAGCCATGTCATAACGATAAATATCATTTGAACAAATTAATATTTAAATGGTTGTTGTGATTTCAATTTTTAAAGACAATAATTAAAAATCGGTAGATACTCAATATGTTAAACAATTTATCTGCCTTAAAATGGAAACGGAGATTCGACCACGTGTCACGGTCAAGGTTTAAAAATAAAGGTCATCAATGAATAGGTATCAAAAACTGAAATAGCGGGTTCTAAGTAATTTTAGGAGAAACCATTTTAAAATAGAGACAGTTTGAAATAATAATATTGAATTATTTATGAACTTTTAACTTTATTGAGCATGTCCTGGATATATGTAGTAGGTAATGGGGGGCAATTGAGATTACTGTCATCAAGGGAAAACGTGGATGAGACCGCGTTAAGAACGTGGATTTTGGCACAATGTGACAAGCTTTGACATAGCCAGACTATTGGATCAATTCAGGTTGTGTATAAGTGAAAAGCATAATGTACTACAAAGCTTGGTGATTTTACGAAACTGATAAGTATTGAACTCGATAAGAAAACTATATTTTATCACAAGTTAACCTTTGAGACACGTCACTTTGTGTATTAACACATGTGGCTCCTATCCTAGTAGCATAGCGTCGCATATTTTTTGTTAGTAACGTGAATGACGTATGTAACGAAATTCTTTTCTACTTTTCAAGCTGATCAAATATAAATAAGTATTACTGTGACTTTGGAAGAGTCTCCTAAATTACAAAAAAAAAACAGCAGATTTATTTCATAATTTGTATAATTTTGCAAAACATTTCAATTTTACATTTTTCTTCGAGAGCACTTTCGATATTATAATACAATGTTATAACTATATAATACAAACTCTTTTTACAATTATGTCATGTCGTATGTGGTACTTATACCATAATTGGATGGATTTCACCACTACCATAATGTATTATTTTTATATTTTAATTTCGGCACCCAAGCGCCGTTTGTTGTTAGCGGCGAGTAGGGGAACTAGTGTAAAACATTAAGACCAGTAAGTTAACACAGGTGGCATCATGCGTATACAATGTCACCCGATTTGATGTATGAAATCAAATACTTATAATCGTTTTAATAGTTACACAGTCAACTAATTCTAGACTTTTGCAGCTTTTATGCAGACTATTTTCACCAAGTGGTATTTTTCTGTTTTGTGTTAGTACATTTTGGTAGTGGTAGAATCGAAAAGCAATCTAGACTAAAAAATTGAGCACCTTATAGCACCAATTGTGATGAATTTCTTAGTATGAAAAACAGTCTATTTATGTGATTTTAGTTTCAGCGATACAATTTTACTATTACTAAATTAATTAAAACTTGTCAGTTTTGGCGCCCTATCACTCGAAAACGCTGTACGCACGCTAGCGCCATTTATTGTAAGTGGCAAGTAGGTGAACTATTGAAGTTGATAAAATCACGGTTTTCACGCTTAGGTACATTTTGTATGTTCAAGGAAAACGTATAACTCGATACAATGCGTAGATTTATCACTTGCACCTAGCGATAATCAACTGATAACACAATCGATAATCCTACTCAGCATTAAATTGGAATATCCAAACAAATTACATAATTAACTGAACCTATATATAAATGAAGGATTGTCACAACTGTTATCTTCAATTTGTAATATTATTCCATCAAACCGATCACAATAAATAATAATCACGGACTTATGATTTAAAATACTAAACTTTTTCATAGATTGTCGGCTGATGCGTATGTAACCCAAGATTTTAACCAATAGATCGTTGCTTTGTATGAATACCTACTGTTGCAATTCAAAACGGGCATTTTTTCAGCAGAGCTGATTAAATTTGGTGGTGGCATTAGGTGTCGGTGACGTCGGCGACCTCTGAAGGCCTCGCGCCTAAGACGAGTCTTGCAAAATTGTTTTGATATTAGAAACGACATTAAAAAAAGAAGAAAAATACGCGCGGCCGGTGTTGCAATCTGAAATTGAAAGGGGCCTCGCAAAGATGATGTCGCTGACGTCCGCGTTTGATCAAGTGTCGCCTCTGTTGAAATTTTCTACTACTGCAAACTTGTGTAACTAAGGCTTTTGGTAGCACAAAAACCAAAGTTGTCTTCTAAATTTGAAGCTCAGAAACTTTTGATATATTGAGCAGTTCCATGATGCTTCTGTTTTGTCGTCGAGTCACGATTTCACAATTTTTATTCATACCTGAGTAAATAGTATGGACAGTTCTGTATGTATGGTCAAACTAACTCAAAATTGTAGTATTTTCTAATATTAGGTACATTAGGTATTCTTCTAAGCGAGCGAAGTATTTTAACTACCTATCATATATAGAATATAAAATTTCGTGTCACTATTTTAGTTGCCATACTTCTCCGAAACGGGTTGACCGATTATTTTGATTTGTATGTTTATTCGCTTGGTACGAGAATCCGTCGTAATGTATTTTATTTTACCTGATTAGGGCAACCGCACAGATAATTTTAAATAATTTTGTAATACAAAAAAATTATATCGCTGATTATGCTATAAATAAGTTCTTATTTTGCCTTGAACCATTAAATACAGTGACAAATTAGTAGGTGCCTTATAATAAGAATCACGTAACTAAATAGTGCATTTTTACATTATGTGGTTTACACTTCGTGTCAAAATAAGTACATACACTTTTAAAGATAAATTATGAACTAGTTTTTACATTTTTTATCACCCCAAAATCTTGTACAGAAATCTTTTTTACATCGTATTTTTGAATGTGACTGAACGGGTAATGTTTGTCTTGAGTGGTTTTCTTAAATAGGCTGTCTAAATAAATATAATATTTTTTTATTTGTATAAAGATACAAAAGACAAAATCTGTAGGATCCTTACTTAGAAACTCATTAAATTAATAGATACAATTAGACCGCCAATCTAGTTTTAGATTTCTGGCACAATATTCTGGTATTTCCTTTTTTTTGCAAATGGCATCTAGATCGGAACATACTCGGTGTATTCGAAAATGAGATTAATATTTACTACATTTATGGTGATATTAAAACCAAAGTTATTACATCTATCATATGCCACTTCTTCACTGGTTGTAATCACATACTTAATATTTTTTTTAATATAATGACTTAAGTACGGATAATATAAAGCATTTATACACTGAAAAAGCTAAACTAAAAAAATCGGCATCACATCTAAGGTGACTTTTCTAAGCGGGGACTGTAGGCTATATTTTTATTGGTACATCAAAAATATGACTACAAGACACTTGACAGTGTAACACTATATTAAAACTTAAACTATTTTAAAGTATCATAGATGGCTTCGTTGGGATATGTACCATTCAAGTGTATGCTGTTACTAAAACTTAACGAATTATCTTTACTTAAACAGATTTCAGTTTTTTCTATATTATTTTCATTCTCATTTGGGTATTCGTCATTGTTACTCGTTATTTCTAATCTGATTGCATGCATTTTATTATCTGATTTATTTTTATCACGTTCCCAAGAATCAATTATAGAGACATCGTTCTTGCTCCCGATTTCTTCAATATCGCTTGATGTAATACTGGAGTTGTCCAAATCGAAATCAGTGGTCTTTTCAATAACGACAACTTCTATGTGTCTGAATGGATTTTCTTGGTTCTCTATCATCTGTCTCGCTCGCTCATCGTTCCTTATGATAACTTCTTTCTTGACGTTACAAATGACTGGGTCTGTTGCGAGTACATCGATATTGTTGTCGTAATTTTCTTCATCGCTCGTCTTGTGGCCGTTGGGGGTACAAATCTCTGCGTAAATATTATCAGAACTTGCATCTGATTCAACCTTTTCTTCTTCAAAGTGAACGGCATCAGCCACTTGACCGTATGGTAAATCCTCTATGACAGGCAGCTTCCTTTTTTGTATAGATGATATAGATCTGCGGATTTTGACCTGCATTTGTGGTTCCTCTTCAGAAATATCAATTGCTGTGATATCGTCTTCGATTTCGGACTTCGGTGTCGGAGCTCGTGGTTTATCTATTTTCTTTCTAAAGTTTACTACTTTCTCACTGTCCGCTGATCGTTCTGTTTTAGTCGGCATGCTGTTACTGTTGCTGCCTTCTTTTTTATCAGTAGCCTTTTTAGGATGAAGGAGATTTGACGTAGATTTGCTAAGTACTCTCTTAGTTTTAACATGAAACTCGGAGCATAGTTTTTCTGTTATGTAAGAATGTTGTTTGTAGTTAATTTCGAAATCGCTGTCGTTATACAGAGATCCAACGCCAAACATATTGATTTCTTCGCAGCTTTGTATTTGATTATAAGATTCGGACTTAACCATGGCTTTTTCTGGTATCAAATCTGGTTGTATCCTTTGTCTCCTCTCAAGATTCGTAGATGATTTAGTAGCTGATGATTTTTTAAGCATATTTTCGTCCAGACTCTTTAATTTTCTTCCAGAGCTGGCATCACTCTCCATAGAACCGCAGTAATTGATTTGGTCGACGCTAAGGTTTTTGCGACCATGTTTCATATTGATTCCGCTGTCGTCTTCCGTGTAGGAATTATCGGGCATTCCTGTTTGCACGGAGACTGATTTCGTCAGCACTGGCTTTTTGTGGTTTGAACTGCACTGACTTGTTCCCATGTCCGATGAAGATGTTGTTAGACTTTTGTATGAATGACTCTTTTCAGCCGTTCCATCATTTTTTCTTGAGCAGCCAAATCTATCTTCAATTAGCTTAGCCATATCTTGGTACCGTTCTATAGAACTATGCTTCTCACCCAGAGGATCGAAAGGATCTTTGACATCTCTGGATTTCTCACTATTTTCTATAGCAGTTATCTTTTCATCAGTGAGTTTTTCCGTACTCTTTAAGAGTTTCAAATTCTTAAACCATTTGTTCTTTTTTTGTCCTGAATCTTCTCTAAACACTTGCATTTTATCGCTAGAAAATTGTTCCTGTTCCATTTTCTCGTCTTGTTTATCTTCTTTTCCCTCGTCTTCGCTGTAAACGTCGTAATTCATATGCTCGAGTTCGTTTTTACTTAAAAATATGATAGATCCTTCAGTCTCGTCCGGAATATCTTTCAATACCTTTTCGCTTTTACCGAATAACCTAGATGTGTCAATCTTGAGACCTTGTAAAGTGAATTTTCGTTCTTTTTCAAACTTAACTGGCTCGTGGTCTTCTTTGATTAGTTCTTCGGCTGTTTTCGCTTTCCCGACAACTGTTGAGTTGGCGTAGGAAATCTGCCTGATCCAGTTGTCAACATTGAGTTGACAGAAAGTTAGAGCTTTCTGAAGGCGTGCGGAGAGGAACATGCGCTTCTCGTTCTCGAAGCCGAGCTGAGTGCGTCTCACTTTGATGGAGCTGTTGAGGGGGAGAAGCTGAAGGGTTTCCTTGGCGTGGTAGCGAGGGTCCACTTGCTTGCTCGGGCTCGAGGGCATCGACCCGTATTCCGGGAGGGTGCACATCACGAGAACTGGTTCTGTTGATGCCGCTCGCAGTAGAAGATCATCTGGAAATTAAACAAATGGTTCTTTATCTAATAGGTACATTTGGTACGTCCAGAATTTATTGACATAAGGATGATATTGCAATAAATTTTGGATCTGAAAAATAAGTTGTGTTTAATGCCAGTGCATTGCAATTTAAGTCAGTCAAGGTAAACTATGTAGATCCTAAGCTAAGGTAACTACGGCCTTTGTAAAGAACTTTGATCGTAATGATAAACCATAAATGATTGAAACCCACCTCCAACATCATGTGCCATCTCGATCGGCACCGTCCCTGCCAACAGGCGCACCCTGCAAGGCAGCCGCCATATGCTCAGCAAGTGCGGTAGGCGGTGCGCCCGCGCAGCCACATCGGGAGCCACGCCCCCCCGCACCTCTCCTGCGGGCTCCCACTCCGCCGGCGACAGCTCCTCCGGGCATACCTCGTACAGTTCCCCTTTAGTGTTGATAGGCACGAAGAGCTCCTGTAATGAAATGAGCGCCTGGTAAGTGAAGTAATAACATGCAGATGAACAATATATTGAGTTTTGAGTATAAAAAATCTTGATGTACGGTATATATATGGCCAATTTACCATATTAATTAGCAAATAAAAAATCTGATTTTATAAAGATTTTGTTCGAGCAGGACGGTAGATAAAGTCATATACGTTTATCTTCTCAAGCACACTAATGTTTTATGTAAGAATATTACATCGAACCTACCAAACAGTTATGAAAGGTTGCAAAAAGAAAACCAAGAGCGAACATTCCTATATTATTTGAGTCTGGAAATATTGTTCCTTGTAAAGCAACTAGCGTATTGTCTGCGTATTTTATTCCTCTCCATTTATTTTAATGTATTCTCTGTCACGGCAAGCGTTTATTGTTTATGCTTTTGCACATTCACAATCCAATATGGCGGTACTTGACACTGGTTTGGTTTGTATGTCCGCCAGTGTATGCTGTGCCGGATTAGCCTATAAGCAAATTAAGCAATTGTTTATGGCATCACGTGTTGGCGGGCACCAGTAACAGGATCTAAATAAAAATACTTGCAACATTAATTGTAGGTAAGGCTGTATGAAAATCCGCATGCTTTAGACTAGTGCAACATATGTTACAAGGTTGACGTTCGGGTTCATATTTTGTATGTTAAAAATGAGTTTCAAGTCTTACGAACTCTTTTAAACTCTCACTTTTTTTTCAAAGTTAAAAATTGCGGTTCATACTTTCAGCCTTACGAAAATACTTTTATAACAAAGGCTTCTTTTCTCTGCCTTTGGATTGCTGCTATAACTGTATACTAAAACTGTATTTTAAAATCATTGGCTGGTGTAGACAGCGGATGAAAAAAATATTATTAGCCTTTTAGGGGCCTTTCCCCCATACTTTTAATAAACAGTTGAAAACCTACACATCTCAATTTACTCGAGCTAAGATAAAAAAAAATTCGAGAACACTATGCCCCATTTTGCGGCCTACTCTTTCCTGAATTTTTACTGTGTCTATAAACCAACCAAGTAACTCCGGTAGGTTGGGTAAGAGACAATTCTAACTTGTCCAAGACAGGTAGGGTATACTTTTTTCGTCGCTCGCTCTTCAGGTAGCTTTGTTTTATTTTTGTGGGTGGAAAATCATCAAATAACTTCCCCTGCTCTGGGCGGAGCGGGGGGGAGTGTCAGACTTGTACTGACTAAAACCCAGCCATGTTCCTTCAATTGCCGTTTCCGTTCCGGCGCCGCGGTATATCTTTCGAACAACCCGCAACCCCGGCAGGCGGTGGCCCTGGCAGTCCCCTCTGATTTGCTGACATCTCTTTGAGGCGCGCCTGTAACACTCAGGTAGCTTTGTCTTAAATCTTGACTTTGTGTTAAAGTCGACTAAGTAACTCCTGTATGAAGGATCGAAACAGTTCTATACAAGGCACGATGTCACAATTTTTCCGATATGTCTTGTTCGGTTCCTAAATCGGTATTAAGTTCTTGGGATTAATTAACAATTAAACAATATTTTGTTACCTTAAAAATGCTGTCATATTTTTTTAAAGACTTACAGTCAACTTAGTCTACTTATGGAAGCCCCGTCTTCTTTTTGATGTGTACATATTCGTAGCTTAAGGCGCGGCAATAAGCTAATCTTTAGGTATTCACGAAAGTGATGCTAGCTGCATACTAGGCATGGTCTGACACAAGTACACGACAGTATTGCATCGAATGAATAGAAAAAAGGTCAAAAATATTTCGGTGTTTGATTTTATTTGAATATCATGTCCGCCAAAATGTAGGTCATTTTGCAGTTTTTATTGAATATAAAAAAATACAGCTCAATGTTTGAAAAATTTTAGATATTTCTTTAGTCTATACAATTTTCTTTGTTATAGATATAAAAAATATGATGGTTGTCGCTGAAAAAATTGAGAATTTCGAGACGAAAAATTTTTTTTCTTGGTCTTTTTAAACATTTTTTTTCCGTAGTACTAGACCACTTTTGTAAACTTATTTTGTTTAACTCTTTACTTTATCTATTGAGCTATACACGGTATTTTTTTTGACATGTACAGATACAGCTAACTTTGCGACGAAAAACTAGACGTTTTACGAAGTGTTTGCTTTGTACAGCGCCTTAATCACAAGTTGATTGTTTTAAGTAACGCTATTCGACAATAGATGGCGTAACTCGCTCAAGTTAGATCGTCAATAAATAATATTCTCACATTTCACACCGTCACTAACAGTACAAGGAAGAATTGCTCGTTCGTACTTATCTGATTACTGAATGCTAATGAAGGTTTATTTAAATACTAATTACGATTTCTTGTTTCAAACACAACAGCTGCTTCAAATAATACGCCTGATAATTATCAATTGTAAAACCTGTGAGTGATGGCCTAAGACCACACTTGTATTGCAAGTAATAATAACAACCTAAATAAAAACTAGGCTTCATCAAACACAATGGTGCAATTTTACGTCTATCTAGATTTAAATACAGGTTTATTACTTAATCGATTCTGGCTGAATGTTAGGTGCGAACTCGTCTATTGTGTGTTAAAAAGTTAGCGTTTGTCTATTAGTTGCACGCGGGGTCCGCAATGCAGTTTGAAATTCGATCTGTTTTGATCTTAGCTTGGATTAAAATTAACCTACTTTTTGTTGTATTCTAATAGGTAGATATAATTGTTGCTGCTAGGTAGATTTACATGCCTTCATTGCAATTTCTTGTGTTGAGGAGCTGTATCTTTATAATTATAATCTGGCGTTAGTTTATTTTATGGAAAGTTTGACATAGATATTTTGAACAATTTCACGACCAATTTCAGTACTGTAATAATGTAGGTACTTCAACTTGCCATTTCAACCATTTTGTTTCCAAAGAGGAGGTATTAATGTGGAAATGTGGAAGCGCCAGGGCAGTCTTCGAAACTAAAAAATCAATGATACCAGGCTCTGTTATATCTCATGAACCGTAACCTTTAGACGGTTGAAATTTTTACAGATGATGTATTTCTGTTGCCGCTATAGCAACAAAATACGAAAAAAAACAGAATAAAATAAATATTTATGGGGATCCCACAATATACACAATAAACACCACATTTTTGCCGTTTTAAGAGACTGCGGTAACTAGATTTTACAAAAGAAAATCAATCAGCTACCTAATGTGGTGAACCTAATCATTTTGCAGAATCAGAGGTCAACTATCGCCATTTCATAGGGGCCTGCCAGAGCCACCGCGAGTATCCTAATCCCAATTCTGACGTCATTTCATGTCATGTAATTTCTGACGGCACGGTTGGCGCAGTGGTTGAGCGATCGACTGCTGCGCTGCGTGTCGCGGGTTCGATTCCCGCACGGAACAAATATTTGTATGACCTGCAGATAGTTGTTTCGGGTCTGGCCGTTTGTGTATGTGAGTTTAAATGTTTGTAAACGCACCCACGATACAGGAGAAATTCCTAGTGTGGGGCAACGTTTTTTTTTTTTAAAAATCATTGAACCGCCTTCAATTAATTGGGAAAAAGGCAGGAGAATGTTGCGGGTTGGTCGAAAGAGATACCGCGGCATCAAATCATCATCCCGGAACATAAAAGCCAAAAGAAGGAACATGAATGAATTTTATTCAGTACAAGTCTGACACTCCCTTCTGCTCCGCCCAGAGCCAGGGCCGTCTTTCACCTATTAGAGGCCCTGGGCACATTGGGATAATGGGGCCCCTATGACGATAGTAATAAAGCACTGCACAAGCGTGTAATGTGATTCACACTAAATAACCAGCATCCACGATGAGTCCTTATATAAGTATCTATGCTGATTGAAGCGGTACCTTTCTAGATTTGAGTTGAGCAAAGTCATTAATCACATCTTCAACCTATGTTTTTGAGCAATTCACATTCTATCGACATAAGCGACAAACTGTTAAATCTCTCTTGAAGCATTAGTATTTCTTAATTCATTTTTTATTCGTTTTAATTTGGAGAAAGAGCGTTCCCCACTGCAGTTGCAAGTGCAATTCTACAAATTGACCATAGTCGGTAAGAATTTGTTAAGACTGCTTTTCAGGCGAGAGTACAGTAGTTATCGGTTTTCGTTTGGTAATGAAGTAGGGACTAGACTAGGGGGCCCCAATCCATCGCGGGGCCCTGGGCACGTGCCCAGTGGGAAAGAGGGGCCTGCCCAGAGCGGGGGATGTTATTTGATGATTTCCCATGCGCAAAAAAAGCTATCGTCATTTAATAGTCGCCAGGTTTTGTACAAACGCATATCGTATGAATGGCCAATGAGACTTGTGTAGATAGCCCATCCAGTTTTCTCACGCAAAACATTTTCCCACTAATCTAGACACGTTCCCTTTTGCTTCTTATCTAATAACTTGAAAATGTAATACAACATCCACATACAATAAATAATAATATCTATCGATGAAGTTACATAACATGTTGATAGGCAGAACAGGTTATCGTCATAACCCTAAAAAAGTAACGCCATTATTTATGCTAATCCCTGATCGCGTTTTGTGCTTAGTTGTCACCCAGTATTAGTATATAATCTATGGTTGTCACTTGTTTTGACAGTGAAGCGATTTGATCGAACTACTTTTTAATCAACTTCAAAAGAGGAGGATATTCTCAATACATATGTTTTTTTTTGTGTTTGTCACTCGATTTCTCCGTCAACTAAAATTAACTTTTATAGGTAATCGAAAGGGTATACTCCCGAGGAAATACTCCCGAAATTGATATGGAGCCATATATATCGTGTTTGGGCACTTTTGACATCTCTTTTATAATACTCATTTTTCCTTGTGTTTGTGCATGACCTGCTAATATAGTTTAGTAATAACACTATAACAATCCTTACTTATATTATAGAAGCGAAAGTGAGTTTGTTTGTTACGTCTTCACGCCTAATGGCTAAGCCGATTTTGATGATTTCTTGTACAGAGATAGTTGGGACCCTGGAGACGGACATATGCTATTATATAGGCTTTTTTTTAAAAAAAAAAAAGATTGAGATATGAGGGAGAAAGAGGGAAGAAAAGGGAAAACTTAGCATTGCTATTACAATAAATAAGGCGCTAGGGCAATAACTACAAGTAGCAGGTACCTGCAAATCAGCAAATGGGGAACTGTGATACCCCGAATTAAACGCGAGCGATGCCGCGGGCAAAAGCTAGTGGAAAATAAAACTCGATGAGAATTTGCGTAATAGTCTTCTTTTACCTTTTTTATATTCTATTGATAAACACAATTTAAACAGAATATATAGAATATTCAACAGAACTTGTTGTTATCTGTAGAAAAATAAGAAAAAAATAAAAGCCTCCGTTGCGACAAATAACAAAAAGGACGTGTGTGAAATACATACCATGTTGAACGTAAACGTAGTTTAAAAAAAAGCAGTTTTCGGGGAAGTGTAATCAACAATAAAAAGCTTGCGTGTTAAAAGTTAAACAAAGCTTTATAATAAGATAAAATAGACTAAATATTAGGTACATTAAGAAATAAAATTTCACTATGGTATCGGAAATAACAAATTAAAAGCTGTTTCTGTCTATAAAGTCTAAATATGTAATCAATAATTAAAACAATAATTAATTGATTAAAATGAAAAACGACCACAAATTAATGTATAGTATACCTTTTTGTTAACAATTACAAGTATCTATAAATAGCTAAACATTAAGAGTAGGTACCTGCCAACCAACTAAAGGTACCAGGGAAACAGAAATATGTAAGATGTTACTATTCCTCAACAATCCAATTTCGAAACTGATGTCGAAGGTTGGTCCGCCATAGTGAACTTCTTCTTATAAGTCGGCTTCAACGTTTTCCCTACTCCCACATTTAAATACTTCCAAATTGGACCATACTTATCCAACTCTTTGCTTAACCTCTTGGGTGTAGCTGAGGAAGCTGAAGTGGACATCCAAGCTACTAAAGCATTCATCCCATACCTATCGAGATCCATAATTCCGTGGGAAGAGACAATAGTTCCATCAGTTCTTATGACCATTAAATGTGGAACAGCAGTGATACCGTATTGGTACTGCAGAATAGGTATCAAAGGATCATTGAACCTCAGAGTGAACCAGTTCGCCTGTTCTTCATAGCTCTTATGAAAGTCTTGTCTATTATCGTCCATGGGAATGTTGATCACTTCAATAGGAAGGTTTATGTACCTGGCATTTTCGTAAATCTGGTAGAATTCGAATATGATGTTCCGTCTGTCCACGTTGAGCATCGAGAAATAGAGGACGATAGCGTCCACTCTGTCGTTCATCCAATCATTGGGAATCTTCTCCAATTTTTGATTGTATATCCTGGCTTCTTTCAACCAGTTATATGGTGGGAGGGGTAATAAGGGGTCAACTACGTGCTCGGTCATGTTTTATTTAGTTTTTCAAACAGTTTTTGGATATTTCGTGTAAAGTTGAAGTTCAACTATTTCATTCACAACTCTCCTGGTTGACACAGTACTGCATTGAGTAAAATATTTATACCAAACGATCATTCAAACAAATAGCTGAAAAAAATATTTATTGCAAGGACTTTGACATTGACAGGCGAGTAGTTGATTGTCAGTTGCCAGATAATTCAAAAAAATTGGTTGTTTGTAAAGTAGGTTTACGATCGAGATGTTTACGTGATAACGTCTTATTGGTGATATAAGTTATCACCAGTAGTGACATCTAAAATGAAATTAAGTACTAATTTAAAGTTTTTTTTTCGAGCCAAGTAACAGATGGCGCTACCATCTTTATGAAATGTCGCTTGTGAGGTTTTGGTGTGACACAAGTTTCTGAACATGTCACCCGACTAAAACGATTTTAAAGACGTTATCACGTCAAAAGAATATTGTCCAAGGAGTATTTTACTGTATATAACAAAGTTGGTGTACTTTATCCTAAAGGTCTATGCTAGAGGTTCTTTTTAGCTACAAAAAAAAAAACGATTCCTTTGTCAACTGACAGACTGACAATAACTAATTCAAGCAAGTCATTTTCTTCATAAAGTTATTCTAGTTAACTTTAAGTTATATACTTAAACAAAATAAGATATGATCAGTGCAGATGAGAGTGAAACCTCATACGGCCCTCCGATTTGCGATTGGTTGAAGGACGCGAATTTATTTAACCACAAGTTCGATAAGGTTCCCATTCAAGGACTCCTAGACGAGGTGGATGCTGTAGTCTTATATTTTTCCATGCGCAACACGGACAGATTTAACATCATACATGAGTTTAGTGAGATCTACAAGTATGCAAAGTATGTGCCCATAGAAGTCATCAATGTTCCTATGGATGAAGATAGAGTTGACATGTGGAAAAGTTACGAAGGTCAAGCTAACTGGTTGACTCTGAAGTACGGCGACCCTCTAATACCAACCCTGCAGTACAGGTACGGCATCACCTCTGTTCCACATCTTCTGGTCATGAAAACTAATGGAACTATAATTTCCTCTCATGGAATCTTAGATCTGGACGTGTATGGGATGAATGCTTTCATAGCTTGGATGACAAGTTCATGCATGTCTACCAAGAGATTAAACAGGGAGTTGTCATATTTTGACGTGAGTATGAGAACAGTAAAATATCAGTATCAAAGGAAATTTACTGAACAACCGAAGAAGCTGTCGATCACTGAATCTGAGATCAATATGATTTAAAAGAGGAAAATATCCGTGGAAACAGAGAGACTTGCTTCACAAAATTTGTAAATTCCTTGTAATTTATATTATCCTGGTGATTTTCTTATAGCTGTGTATCGCTTATTAGAGCTTTTACAATGCATTCTGGAATATTGTTTACAATAATAAAATATTATATTATAAAAAACACACTTTAGAGTGACGTCATTTTGTTACTTATATTTTTCTCAGCAAACACTTTCATTTGATACCCATATCATAGGAATTAAAAAAATATGTCCGCCAATTTCGATTAGGATTTAGAATGACGTCACTAAGTTAAAATTGCACAAAATTTTTATGCTAAATTTCAATTCAATCGGAAACCGGGAAATGGGTCAAATTTATCTTTTAATATTTGTCAGAAGATGCTAATAAATGTCTCAATGATTGAACCTAAAAATCCTATTCCTTTACTTAATTATATTTTGTAGGTTTTAACTTGTCATTAGATTTACCTTATTGTAATATCATTTATTTTATTTTTATACATAATTTATTTTTGAATCGCTATCAAAAATATATATCGAGAATATTTCGAATCGCCCTTTTAATAAAAATTCCATTGTGCTAGCCACACATACCGATCCTTAAAACAACAAATGGCGTAAAAGCCATTTTGGCCAAAATGACTTATAAATGTCATTTTATTCAGTTTTTGAAGCTCTATCGATCTGTATATTTGAAATGTTCAAATTCGCAAAAAAATGGCTCTTACATCCAATATTTTTTAAGAAAAAATTCCAATAATTTTATGATTTGTGTCGTTTTAACCAATATTAAAATCGAAAACTGCAAATTTGGGGCGTAAAAGACTTAATTTCTTAGTGATGTGGTTAATATTACATTTTACGATTATATCGAAGTAAATAATATCAAAGACAACTTGTTTTAAAATGCAAGACTTTTAAAAATAGGCTTTTACTACAATTTAATAGAATTAAGTTTTACAAATATAAAACGTTAATAATGTCGTAAAAGACAATATTTTATTATAATTGGCTTATACGTCAATTTTTTAGCGTAATAATTAAAACCGAGTTTTTATCTCTTGATCGTAAAAACCAAGACGGTAGGAAAATGGTTTTCAATGTATTTTTTCATAAAAAAACTAGTAAAATTAATATTTTTTTATGATTTAATTGTTTGCGATATCTGACACGTCAAACCGCTACAAAAGATTACGCATCAGTGTGGGCCACCGCACGTTCCAGCTTGTCGCGCCCGCCACGCATTCAGTGTGGACGCACACACACCGCGACGATTCGCGCGTACGCAAGTAGGTACTCACCATGCCGCGCGCGTTTAGTCTGCAAAATGAGTTTGAGCAAAGCAGATGTGTGACGTGTTTTGTACTAGTTATCTCTAGAAATATTAAAATGGATGATAAAAGCCGTCAACTAGATTCTTTACTACGTAGAAAACAATCGCTGGAATCAATACTGTCATCTCGTAAAAGTCGTAGATGTAACAAAAGGTAAGTGCCTATTAAGTTATTTTTTTATTTTTATATTAGATATTATTTTTATATTATTATGATTAGATACTTAGTAGCAAAGATTTAGCACATTAATATTATTATAAAGGTGAAAGTTTATTAGTTTGTATCTATGTGTATCTTTTTATCTCTTCACGCAAAAACTATTGCACTGGTTTCCATGGAACTTGGCAGGTAGGTATGTAGATTAGATAGAGACGAATTAACACAGTTAGACTGCTTTATACCTCGAAATCCTCGCGGAAACAAGATTTACGAGGGCAAAACCACGGGGCGCAGCTAGTGTTATATACTGTCAATGTCCGAGGTTATGTACAACATTATTTTTAATTAAAACAAAAAGCGATTTTATCATAAATTATCGTACTGAAAGTAGAATGTAATTGCATTTTACTGCACAAAACTGTCTTAAATGTTACCTTTGTTTGGCTTTTACTACAAAATTTACATTTAATATTGTTTATTCTTTGGCTTTTAAAACAATGGTATCACAATATCTAGGTACAATAGGTTCATTACGTCATTATTCCGAAACATGTTAAAACTTAACATTGTGTTAACATGTCCGTAGCTTGTCCGTTCGTCTAGACCTCGATTTTTAGACCGCCTATACTTTGTTGTCGGACTATGATGTTAATATGCGCCCCTCATGGATGTCTCCAAATATCGGCGTCTGTTGAGCCAAACGGAAGCGTGTTGATGAAACATACGACTAAGTTAACTTGAGACCTAATTTCAATGCGTTGTCAACTAAACGAAGTTTTAAGTTAATTTCTTTCAAAACACTTAATTTTCTCACATTAGTGTTTTTAAGAAAGTCTGAAGGAAGGACGAGGTCAGAGATCAAAAAGGCTTATGTTATGAATTTTGACCTTGATCTCGACCCTTTCCCTTTGAAAGTGATGATTAAAATAAACATTAGTTTTTTGTAAAGAAATTGAGACTTCGTTCAGTTGACAGCGTATTGAACTCAGGTTTCAAGTTAACTTAGTCTTGTGTTACATCAACACGCATCCTGTTTAGGTGTTGTCCCCAAATGTTAAATGCCAATATTTGGGGAAACCTATGAAATGCTCATATTAACATTATAGTCTGACAACAAAGTAAAGACGGTCTAAAAGTCGAGATCTGGACGACGGACTATTAAAAACAATGTAGATAAAATAGTACTTAAAAAATTGTGATGTACCTACCCATTAATTGTTATAGTAGAAAGACGTACCTAGTTTTTGTACCTAAAATCTAGATATAGTATAACCTGCCTACATATAATAATAATTCTTTGTATCAAAGGTACTACCTTTTTACCCATTTGTTTAGCCGTGGTGCATCAGTGCGTCGTCGTTCGTTGTTTGTACCTAGTTATAGTAGGTTACTATGAATATTATTCCTTACTACCTTTGATAACTTCGAATTAATCTCAAAAACTAAACCGTTTGAGATCGACGTGTGACATCTTTTATATACGAACGCTACCTACCTAGATTCCTCCATCCAGAAAAGTAGACTTTAAAGGCCATGATTACCAACAATTATTTTCATCGTTGCAGATCATTTCCTGAGGACGTACAACCGCCTGAATGTTGCAATATCCGTGTACCAGTCAATAAGGACAAATGTTCTATTAAAACACAAGCTATCAATTATTCAGAAGATAGCAGCATGGATGTCATAGAAAATAGCGACATTGATACACCAGTCAAAGTACAAAAGAAACATTGTAATGTGCGGGTTGAAAACAGTGATTCTTCAGATGAAAGTATTAATACGTCTACGATAAGCTTATCACGATCTCACAATTTTTTTAAGAGTCCTGCCATTAGTCCGTATAAGGTCGCTAACAAAGAAATAATGTCTACAGAACGTGAAGTAATCACTTCCATACCTGCTAAGTACATTACTAATTCTGCATTAACACCACCAGACTGCATCGGACCCAAAGTTAATACCGCTACATGGTCCGGTTCCTCGCGTCTTAGTCAAGGTGTTCACCAACATCCAACTTGCATTGGACTCGAAGCAGTACTAGTAAATTCACCTCCTCTTGAAGCTGTTTCATATAATACTCACCAACATCTGACCTGCATCGAACTCAACGCAGCACCGGCTAACTTTTCATCTGCTATTCCAGCTGCAGTGATTGATACTCATCAATATCATACCTATACCGAAGTCGATGTTAATGGGACAGAAGCTTACAACAATCTTCAGACTTTTGATCAACCTGTTGCGGAACATACTTACACCGGACACGAAGAAACGCAGTTCAGCATCTCGCCTTCTGTATTATTATCTGACTTGAACAATACTCACCAATACCAGACCAGTGTCGAACTCAACGTGGCTCCGGTCAATTCCTCAACTCCGACTCAAGCTGTAGAGGATGATACTCACCAATATGATACCTATACTAAACTCGATGGTAGCAGGACCGAAGCAACCAACATCCCCCGGGCTCTTGATCAACCGGTTGCGGAAGATACTTACCAACAACATACGTACACCGAACCCGAGGATAACAGCAGCAATACAGAGCCAGTCACTTCTATTCAAGCAAGTCGTGAAAAACGGACATCTACAAAAGCATCGAAAAAATCGTATCTGGATTTTAAATCCGACGAAGAACAAGGAGATTTTTCTGGTGGTAGTTCTGACATTTGGACTGGCAGTAGTACTTCTAACAGTGACGATGAACAAATTAAGAAAAAAGGGAAGAAGAAAAAAAGAACAAAGACTAAGTCCAGCGCTGAGATAGCTATAGTAAAAAAAGAGAAACGTATAAATACCTACAAATTAAATAGAAAACTTAAAGAAGAAGGTAAAGAATATGTCAGGAAAAAGGGCGACACAGTTCCAGCAAAATCTATGAAAAGGAATCCGTGTGTAGAAGGCATTTGTAAAAGAGGTTGTTATAATATAAGTGAAGAACGCAGACAATCGATTTTTAACTTTTATTGGAGTCTTGACCGTCAAAGACAACATGATTGGTTGGTTCGCTGTGCTCATACGGAAAACATACGGAGAAAAAGAGTTGAATCTAACAAAAGATCATTGACAATTGATTATTACATTAATGACGGTGAAGATCACAAAAAAATATGCCAAAAATTTCTACTTTGTACTTTGGATATAACGCAAAAAGTGTTGTTATACACTATAGCTAAGGCAGAAGAAGGCATGTCACTGAAAGAATCAAGAAAAAGACATGCTCCCAATAAATATTCAGAACCTGTGAAAATAATTGTACGAAAATACATAGAAAATCTTCCTGCTTGTCCCTCACATTACAATAGAAAGAACAGTAAACGGATGTATCTTCCACAAGAGTTGCGAAATTTATCAAATTTGTACAGACTGTACCTTGAACACTGCAAAAAACAAGGGCTAGAAATCGTGAGCGAAGTCACTTTTAGACATATATTTAACACAGAATATGATTTAGGGTTTCACACTCCCAAAAAAGATAAGTGTGTTTTGTGTCTCAAAGCAGAAAATTTGTGTGATGAAATGACTGAAAGAGACAAAGAGATCTACAAAAAACATTTGGAAGAGAAAGTCGCTATGAAAAGAAGATATAAAGCACACCAAGCTCTAAAAGATGGTAAAACCATGTGTAGTAGTTTCGATCTTCAAAAGGTTTTAAACACACCTTATGGTGAATCCATGTTATTATACTACGCAAGAAAATACGCTGTTTTCAATTTAACTGTGTACGAGAGCTTAACACGAAATGTTTACTGTTTCACATGGGGTGAGTGTGACGGAAGAAGAGGCAGTACGGAAATAGCTACTTGTTTATATTTATACCTTAAAGAGTTGGACAAGCAAGGTGTTGAAACTGCTCTTTTGTATTGTGATTCATGTACAGGTCAAAATAAAAATAAAGTCGTTCTATCCGTATTAAATTACTTTTTAGCAAAGTCTGTCAATTTACAGATTATACAAATAAATTACCTGCTTCCAGGGCACACGTACATGCCCGTTGATTCAGTACACGCCACAATTGAGAAGGAAGTTCGAAAAATTATAGTATGGAGTCCTACTCAATGGAGTTCCTATTTTGAAGCAGCAAGAAAAACAGTTAGACCGTATAATGTTCATGTTTTGGAGCACACAGATTTTATAAATTGGGAAGAAATTGCGTCAAAAACTTTTACGAAAGATACTTGTAAAAATATCAATTTCAAAGATATACGCATAGCTACTTTCAAGAAAAAGCATCTTAATAAAATTGATATAAAGTATTCCATGAAAGAAGATGCCGTAGCCAGGACAGTTATTTTATTTGAGAAACCAACAAAGAAAGGGAAAGGAAAGGGAAAGGCCAAGAGAGCGTCCGAAGCTAAAAATGAAGACCAAATTTACTTGGAAGAATTAAATACCTTTACTTTGCCAAAAGCTTATTCAGAAAAAATACCAATTTCTGCTCTGAAATATAAAGATTTGAAAAAATTATGTCTAGATGGGACAATACCGAAGAGGTTCCATAAAGACTACTTAGACTTACCTTACATCGGTGATAAGAAAGATACTCTGATTGAGACTGATGAAGAAGATGATAATGATGAAAATAATGATGTCGACTAATTATTAAAAATGTTACCTATTAGGTACCACAATTCTGTTACCTATTATATTTTTAACTACTTTTAAGCAGATAGTTTGGTAGAAAATACTCATTTATTTAAATATTTTATGCAGTAAGTAATTGATAATTAATTTTCTTGTACAACTGCATTCTAAGACTAATTAAAATTCTACCGCAAGGACTGATTATTTAGACTGATTCTAATAATAATGGTATTTTAGTTAGTTTATATAAAATAATAATAATCGCAATTTAGTTATTAAAACTGTAATTGGTAAATTTAAGACTGATTTGTTTGTAAACATCAGTACGAGGTGAAAGTGTTTGATTAAGTTCGATCCAAATTTTAATAGTTGATGTTCAATTTTTTTTTATTTCATCGTTGAAAAATAGCATTTATAGTACCGATTTAGAAAGTAAATTGATACGAAATTTCAAATTTTCTTATTTCTTTTTATTTTTTTCAAAATTTGTTTTATTACAATATTTAATACTTTCGTTGATTTTTTTCAATTTCGTTGATGTTTGTTTAATTGATGTTTCTCAATTCATTCTTCGCTAAAAATAGCGTTCATAGCATAATTTAGATAACTACATTGATCCGAAATGTTAGATTTACTGGTACTTTTTCAAAATTTTGTGTTGTATTTATTGCAATAATTAATACATTCGGTAATTATATTTGTCTTTTATTTCTTCAAAAACCCAAACATAGATGTTCCCTAAGTCTTTTACTCCAAGTGCGCATAACCTGTTTAACTTGCAAAGTATAAAGTTCACGGCGTAAAGGCCAGTTAGAGCAAAATTTTTTGTAGTAAAAGACATGCTATCTCGGAAACTAGCATAGGCCCTACAATATTAGGTTTTTATAATTATACACATGAAAATTCTAAGAAAATACAACTTTAATTGGTTATTATAGCTTTACTACTTTGAGAGATATTGAGGAAACAAAGTTACTCATTTTAGTTTTTTGGCTCTCCTGAAAAGTAGCTTTTTGGCTTTTACGCCATTTGTTGTTTTAAGGATCGAATTTATTTACGGTACGGCAACATTGCAGGTTCATCAAGTGAAGGAATTACCGAATTGTGCAAAATAGCAGAACTGCAGAAAGGAAGGAGGTAGTTATTGGGCCAGTGGATTATTCCGGACTGAATCAATGTTGAGATTTGGAGCCCGCGAAATTTCGTATAAGTTTCTTATAATCCCATTGAATGACTATACTGAAAAAGTCATTCAATGAGATTAGATGAACTGAGAGAGTTGTATTGATGATTTTAATAATTAAAAATCAGCAATACCATATTTGCTTTGGTCGCAAATCATATTTTAATGAACATACAACTTTTTTTTTTTGTGGTGGGAAATCATCCAATGACTTCCGCCGCTCTGGGCGGAGCGGGGGGGCATGTCAGACTTTTACTGACTAAAACCCACCCATGTTCCTTCTATTGCCCTTTACGTTCCGGGGCCGCGGTATCTCTTTCGAACTACCCGCAACCCCGGCAGGCGGAGGCTCTGGCAAGCCCCTCTGCTTTATGAACATACAACTTGACACGGACCTAAAAAAAACAAAAAAAATATCCTTGTTGCTGCCTACCCTTGCTGTGTACTATGCTTGTTCTTTTACTATAAGTCATTAACCATTTAATATAAGCCATTGTCTTTTATTAAACAATAATCTTTTCTTTCATTATTTTCTAAATAGGTACCTACTGCTAGTCATCATCTGCTAAGCCTTTTAGTTTTTCCTAACTATGTTGGCGTCGGCGTCCAGTCTAACCGGTAGACGCTTAATACCTATTTATTTAATAATTTATGTACACACAGGAGATAACACAGGATACATCATAAAAAAAACATAGTATTTTAATTGAAGCAATTGCCTACCTGACCTCCACAACCCAGTTAGTACTAGAAAATACAATAACCTTAGGTAAGACTGGTTGGCAGTCTTTAAGGACACTGACTATCTGATCTATAAATTACAACCGGGACCAACAGCATAGAGGAGACTATTAAATATAACGGGTGGTCACCATCCACAGGCCAACCTAGGAAAGCGCGGCTTAACTTAAAGAACAACCCTAGTGGTTCTTATTTGTCTCAAACTCTGCCAACCTTAAGTCAAGATACTAATCCAAGAATACAAGATGCTATACCTTTTGAACGGAGAGGCAAATACAAAAGCAGTCGAGTAACAAACATGTCTTCAATCATGCATATATTAACACTGAGCCTAATGAAGTCCACTCGTGATGTACCAGGGTCTCAGACATGCCATGGAGTATGCACAATGCAACAAACGACAGGTGCAGCTAATTACATTGTCATTCTCAAAGCGTTCAGAAACACGGTCGGAATATGTTAGGGCGTGAGCTACTGAGGATAAATATTAATTGGCATCTCTTTGCGGCTTATAGTTTCCTGGTCACTTGGTGGAGAATGTTTGCTTTGATTTTATTGTATTTTTGTAATTATTGTTCTTTTTAACGTTGTGATATCCTGGTAGATTGCGTTTCGGCGAAGCATGTTATACCTTTTGGCCGGTCCTTTGGTCCCAGTGGGTGCCACTGGGTCCCATTAACGGGTCCAAGGGTAATTTTAAGTACCCGTAGTTCCATTGGCACTGAATATTTTTAGAGTAGTTAACAGTCTCTTCGGTATAGTGGATGTGCACATCAGGTCCTGGGTTCGATTCATATGTCGGACAAATGTGTTATTAGGTTTACCATTAAGAGTTTATCTATGGTAGTTACAAACATCTCTACCTAAGTACATTTTTGTAAACGGCATCTTGCCGTTCAACCTATGAGATTGTCATCTGTTTAACCGGACCTTGAAACAAGAGACTCCAGCCAGGACAAGAGCTTAAAAACTAAGCGTTTACCCGATAAGCGCACCCCCTGTGGGGGCACGAGCCGGTACCTTGAAACTGAGGACTCCAGTCAAAACAAGAGCTTAAAAACTAAGCGTTTACCCGCTAAGGGCACCCACTGTGGGGGGCACGAGCCGGTACCTTGAAACTAAGGACTCCAGTTAGGACAAGAGCTTAAAAACTAAGCGTTTACCCGCTCAGGGCACCCTCTGTCCGGGGCTGCGGGTTGTTCCGGGGCTGCGGGTTGTCCCGGGGCTGCGGGTTGTTCGAAAGAGATACCGCGGCCCCGGAACGTAAAGGGCAACAGAAGGAACATGGGTGGGTTTTAGTCAGTATAAGTCTGACATGCCCCCCCGCTCCGCCCAGAGCGGGGGAAGTCATTGGATGATTTCCCACCCGAAATAAAAAGGGCACCCTCTGTGGGGGGCACGAGCCGGTACCTTGAAACTAGTTGCGTTACCCGCTAAGGGCTAGCTTTTTGGAGTTTAACTCTTTAGAGGTGAGAAGGGGCTTTGATCAGCTCACGGTAGCCTGTAAAACCTTCCGGGAACGTAGCGACTGCCCCAAACTTCATACCCTTCTCTGCCGGCTATTCGTGCCCGACAAATACATCGGACACCGTCAGAACCGCCGACACAATCTTTTCGCTCAACCGTTCTCCATAACTGTCGCCAGAGCTGAATCGCCTGTGTGTCGTATTTTAAAGATGCTCAACGCTCTCCTGAATACCTATGTCTGGTGTTTTGTGAAACAAAGTATGCAAGAGTGTCCACTGTTCCATGTTAGTTTTAATTGAACCTAGTGTAAGTTGTTTGTTTCTATGTTAATTATTGTAATTGGTGTTATACCGTTGTAATTAACTATAAATAAATAAAGGGCACCCCCTGTGGGGGGCACAAGCCTCTCTGCCTACACATCTGCTTTGGGACAATAACTATGTAATTTGGAAAAGCTGAGAACATTCTAACCGTCGCGTCGTAGGCACTTTATTCCGTTTTACGATATCCGTCATCAGAAAATAAATCGAGTAATCAAATGTTTTATGGAAAAGAGTAGGTTAATAGTTCGAACATTCGCAAAAAGACAATCTAATATGAATGTTACGACCCAGGCAATAGGACCCATTATTGTATTTGAGCGAATTTAAGTTTCCTTTATAACGGGCAAAGTGACACAGGTCTAATGTATGTGTCTGCCTTCCTTTTACGGTTCAAAGTTGAGCGACACAATAGCATTGATAGAAACCGACTTAAATATGCATCAGAGAAACTTTTAAATAACCTGTATTCCCTTGACATTGAGTCTTAATTCATTCGAAATTTATTTTGTAGAAAGCATTACTATTTGCACATTCGTTATCAGTTGTAAAAACCTTTATAGATCGTATTGATAGGTGGTTAAAATTCAAATTGGAATATTTTTTTGTTGTAAGACTGCAGATTTGAATTGGTACGTTTAGTTCGCTCGATGCATAGGGAATACAAAATAAACTATGCCAGTCAGAGTCGACGCGCTGTAATCAAAACGTGACTATAAAAACTTTGATGGAATACCAATGAATTAAGTTAAACCTTCATCGTAATATCAACTCTATTCACAGTCATTAAAGATGTTAATACCTTGGTGGAATATAATGGACAGGTGATCATTATGATCCCAAAGATCTTGTTCCATATTTAAAACACCTCAACATAGAGACTTGGCAGTTTATAATCTAGTATTTTTCTTTTTTTTTGTTATAACCTTTTTTTAATGAGATTATCTGCATGTATGATTTGTGATGCCTAGCGTGTTTTGTAGGAGATAAAATATCAGAATAAATCAAGCCATTGCGTTATTTTTCACAATAGTTAGCTGGATGCTGCCAATTGTACGGCTAAATTATAGGAGTAAAATACCCCTAACGAAGTCGAAAAGCACTTGTTCTGTCTATCAATGCGATCATTTTTTTGTTTTACACCATGCCTTATAGTTACAAAGATATTTATTAAATAAAAACACTAGGAATTTCTCCTGTACCGTGGGTGCGTTTAAAAACATTAAATCTCACATACACAAACAGCGAGACCCGAAACAACTTCCTGTAGGTCATACAAATATTTGTTCCGTGCGGGGATCGAACCCGCGACACACAGCGCAGTAGTCGATTGCTCAGCCACTGCGCTAACCGTGTCGTCAGTCTGTATTTGTTGTAGTGTTAGTGCCTGGTTGGTGGCAATGGGTTCGTCTCCTATCACATGGCATTTTAACATAAGTATACCATAGAAATCCTAGTGTGTGGCAACTTTTTAGGGTTCCGTAGTCAACTAGGAACTCTTATAGTTTCGCCATGTCTGTCTGTCCGTCCGTCCGTCCGTCCGTCCTCGCTTAATCTCTGTGACCGTTAGCACTAGAAAGCTGAAATTTGGTACCAATATGTATATCAATTACGCCGACAAAGTGGTAAAATAAAAATTGGAAAAAAATGTTTTATTAGGGTAGCCACCCTATATGTAAAGTGGGAAGTGATTTTTTTTTAATTTCAACCCTAACGTGTGATATATTGTTGGAAAGATATTTAAAAATGAATAGGGGTTTACTAAAATCATTTTTTGATAATGTCTATAATTTCGGAAATAATCGCTCCAAAAGTAAAAAACAATGTGTCCCCCCCCTCTAACTTTTGAACCATAAGTTTAGAAAATATGAAAAAAATCTGAAAAGTAGAACTTTATAAGGACTTTCTATGAAAATCATTTTGAACTTGATTGACACAACAGTTTTTGTACAAAAAAGACAAAAAGTTGTACAAAATAATTTCCTCCTCCACCTTTAAACTCATAAGTGGGAACACTTATTGTGACGGACGGGAAACTACGGAACCCTACACTGAGCGTGGCCCGACACGCTCTTGGCCGGTTTTTTTTTTTTATAATAACGTTGCCGTTTCTCAATAGCAGAGTCTGTTTTGGTTTGTATTCGAAATGGAAAAAACCCAATAACACTTTGCCCCAGAATCGAATCCAGGACTTTATGCTCAACATACGCACTTGCGCCCACTATAACGAATCAGTCGCCAAGTATAAGAGATTGTAAATCACAATTTATCGAAACCCAGTGAAACCTGGCGTCAAGAATACTACAAAATGTCGAAACAATCAGTAAACATGTTATTTGGTGAGAAAAATCGTGATTTCAAAGGAAAGTTAGTTTGATTGTGCTTCAAAAGTATGGGAAAGGCGTAAATTATGGTAGTTTGCAGTTTGTTTTGTACCTACTTGTAATTTACTCTGTGGCTAGGAGGTCACGTGGTGTTGAATGGAAACTATTTTGACCTGTATGTAGACTTTTTGAGAGAGCACTGGTTGCGACTGGGTTCCATTTACAGAAGGGTTACCATGACATCTTATAGCAGTTCTTATTCCTGTGTGAGAAAGAGATGGTGCTAGACACCCTGTATAGCTCTGTCTCTTTCCCTCAGTGAAATAAGTTCTGTTTTAAGACGTCATGGTAGGGCAGCAGGAGGGGAAAGATAATGGGACCTATCATTTGAAAATTCGGTTTCTGATTTTGTTACCGATTATACATATATAAATAACTTTATTCTTCCAGAAATTGTGTCAATAGTAGGTAGGGTAGTTCCCGGGTTCAAAGTAATTACATTCTATTTAGTCCGTCTTTTAGATTATAACGTCACTCGTTCCGAAAAAATGCAGCAACACGTGACGTCACACGTAACTTTAATGGGCTTTATCTTTGTCATTTTTATTCATATTTACAAATAAAAAAATACGTGTTCTTTTTTTTGAACAATCAAAAAGACGGACTAATATTTTTTTTTAATCTAGCCTATTTTGAGACTTTAAACATAACTGGCCAAATGTGGTTAAACTATTTGATACACCTCTGCACAACCTTCCGGGTACAACAGGCGTGAAGATATGAAATATTCATTTGTTTTAACGCCCTCAAATTCAGTTTAAGAAAATTGATTATTTTTCGGCATTTTATTTACCTATCACTCTGGTTGTATTTGTGAAATAGGAAAAAATTTCTTGACAGACATGCAAACAGACGGACAATAAAGTGATCCTTTTGATGTACGGTCCCCATAAAAGGAGTAAATGATGAATCCTCAAGTTGGTCCTTCAGTTGTGAATGACAGCCCAACCAAATCAATCAATCAAATCAAAATCATTTATTTCAATTAGACCATTACAGGCACTTTGGAATGTCATGAAAACAAAAAAATTATGTTGCTACAATTGTTTTAGAGCTTTTACGAAGGACTGACGCACCCTGGGGTTGCGGGTAGTTCGAAAGAGAAACCGCGGCCCCAGCACATAAAGGTCAAAAGGAACATGGATGAACTTTAGTCAGTAAAAGTCTGAACCTCCATTCCATGCCGCCTAGACTATTGTTATTTGAAAAAGTTCTAATCCGAAAAAAAATGTACTAACGCATTCAAAACCTCAAAATTTAAATGTCCCTCAATTGGAACGTACACAATTTTAGAGCCTACTGTATTATATGTATTACTTTCATGTTTAGCAGTAAATATGAGACGAGTAATGATAACTAAGTACGTCCGGTGCTCCCTAGACAGTCTCGTTTACAACATGTTGGCTTGTTCATTTTTTTATTACGGAATGAGGTACATAAATTATTATTAATTAAATACTAGCTAAGAAGTTTTACCCACTGCTCAGCTTCTTAGTATCATAGCGTGATGTTATATAGCCTATAGCCTGCCTCTATACATGGGCTATGCACCACACAAACAAACATAGCATTTTAAAATTGAAGATAAAGGGCAATATATTTTCTAGGCCACCGCCTGCCAAGGTTGCGGGTTGTTCGAAAGAGATACCGCGGCCCCGGAACATAAAGGGCAATAGAAGGAACATGGGTGGGTTTTAGTCAGTACAAGTCTAACACCCCCCCTCCGCTCCGAAGTTATTTGATGATTTCCCATCCGCAAAAAAAGGGGTGGTCAACTTAAATTGACCCAAGATCTACTTTTTATGTACAGACGCCAGCAGGTCAAGCTACCCGAAACTGTCAATTTTTCCCAATGAACCTTGAACCTAATACTTTAGAAATAAAGTCGAAAATCTTTCAAAGAAATCTGACAGATTGTAGTAGCTTGATGTGCAGGCGTCTGTACAAAACCCTGTGATATCTACCAGTGCCATACTTCTTAAAATTTTAAGTGAAACAGTACAGTTCAGTTTTATACCATAATGTAGTATTTTTATAAAAAAACCACACAATATGATACGCGATTACGTTGCGCATCTGTTAGACGTACGTAATGTATTTATTTTGTTTGCCTTGTCGCGATCGACCGGTCGATTGGCCATCCCTGCTCTAGCATCTGAAAGTTACCTAAAAATATATTTTGTCAGTAAAGATTAATTAATACTGACTTTGAGAAATGTACTACGCTTTATACTGTTCAGATAGAGTACGACCACTTTAAGTGTGCAGTTCAAGAAGGCGCTGCTTGTCAAGAAAAATTGCATCGATATGTCAATCGTGGTACATTTATTTTAGTTCTGATTTTCCCGCATACGTAGATAAGTTGGCTGCAGTGCACAAGGATTTTCAAAACCATGACGGCGCTGCTTGTCAAGAAAAATTGCATCGATATGTCACTCTTGGTACATTTATTTTAGTTCTGTTTTTTCCCACCTGTTTCATGTAATGTATTAAAAAAAGGTCTTGTAAGACCAAACCAGACCCAAAAGCTATAAGCCAATCATATGACGAGTAGGACAGAATCCATGACACGAAAATTTGTATAGAATAAATTGCACACTGCGTTGAAATCTTTTGTTCAGCCCATAACACTGAAAAATCGTCAGCTCAAACCCGAAGAAAATGTCAAAAAGATTGCAAGAAATTCTTGTTAAACTATTCCCACTTAGCACATTGTACTAAACACAGACAAAGACAAGTGTTAGCGCATGTTTATTAGCTAAGTAACCATTTGTTCCGACGCGTCTACTTTGCATGCGACGAACACAAATGTTAATTCTTCGCCTAACGTTAACGTGCTTAGTAACTTACAATAATATACACAAGGGAATAAATGTAAATTTTCGTGGTAATTGGCAGTATAATGGAAAATCTATACCGTATTGTGTTTAAATTCTGGTGTTTGTGTCAACTTTGTTAACACGACATCTGTTGGGGGGATTGGGAAGCTTTTAACGCCATCTAGGTTTCGAAATTAATACTAAGTTTGTTTTAATTTCTTTAGAGTTTTAGACTAATGCCGTGAAGGATTGTTTTTTTACAGATTATGAGATGTACCCTGCTGTTTCATCCGCTGCTCAATTCTTCAGTGTCGTAACGTGATATTATACAGACTATTTTATAATTTCATGAAAGCCCTATGCAAGCAATCCGACTTTCTTAGTGAGCACAGTACGTCCTGAAAGGCATCCCCCATGCAAAATATACACGTGTAGTTTCTGAGATTTCGTGATGAGTGTGTTAGTGATTTTCTTTTTTATATAATTATAAAGATTATTATGATATTCTCCAAGATAATTAATGGGTTTTCATGTTCAGTCTGAACATGGAAACCCATTAATTATTCTTCAACCGAAAGTTCTTAATTGGTCAGATTGGAACCTGGACCTTGCTAATTGTCCTGTCATCTACACTGATCTGTTAACGGTTTTCCACATCCAGACATAGGTTAAAAAAGGTGTTAGTTTTGTGTTTGGTGACACGCCAGAATAAAATAAAGTTAAATACATAAAATAGTCAGACAATATATTGTAATTTTTCAAATTTGGAAGAATAGATAGAAAATTATGAGCACATCGCTGACAGTAAGTACCTCAAACTAATTCATAAGATTGCGTGCAATAAATCGTGTGATTTTTCTAACAATCAACTACCCAGAAGCGATTAAAAGTAGATAATAACAACGGAAGACTAATATTTTAACCCACCCATGTTCTTTCTTTTGCCCTTTATGTTCCAGTCCCGCAGTATCTACCCGCTACCCCGGCAGGCGGTGGCCCTGGCAGAACGCGCCGTTGACAGGGCCTTTCGTCACTAAACGATCGTACGGTGAGCTAACCATTGCTGGCCGTCCACAGACTCGACTACGGCGCCTTAACACACTTCCAATCAAACTTTAAATCGCAAATTTCCTCACTTATCAACTTCAAAAGCAACCTATCCATAAAATTAATAGTTTCCTCCCAAACGAAATATAATAAAACGCTCTCCAAGCTAATTTATTTCCCGCAAATATTAATTAAAACTGTCCCATTACCTGCGCGTACGCACCATCAATCTTGCGCCGTAAGGGGTCCTTTAGAACCTTAGTTAGCGTTCATCATTTATCTGGAGATAGAACTATTTTTCAAAGGTGTCATAACATTTAGACTGCACCGTTATCTTAGAGTAGACTAGTTAGGTTTGAGTAATGTGGGATCTAAATATCTGGTCTAAATGATGAGAGGGAAACATAGGTCATAAGTATTTTATTTCAATACAATATACACACATGAAAAGTGTCTAGGGATCAAGCATTTTTATGCGGATTTCTTGAGATTGAGATGTGGCTTTGTAATAAATTTATAAATTTATATGGATCCTTTTTGGTGCATTTCATAATTTGAATCAGGAACTCTCAATCAAATTCGAGTAAAAGATGAAAATAAGCTGTCAATATTTTCCCTATAAAAACATACAACGCATTGAAGACATTATTAGTGCTACTGTTTCCCTACTACTGATTAAAACCAACGTTATTATGGAGCGGCGACGTCATTTAAGCAGGGAAGAAATGCTCAGAGCCGTGGGAATGATAGAAGCTGGTTCCCGGCAACGTACTGTAGCTTTAGCTCTGAATACAAGTCAGAGTGTTATCAGTCGACTTTGGACACGTTACCGAAGCACTGGTACCGTGGCTGAGCGCCATGGAGGACGGTATCGCTGCACCACACGGAGACAAGACCGATACATTCAAATCTTAACTCGAAGAGCTCCAACAATAACCACCATGATGTTAGCCGTGAGGCTTCATCACTCTTCAGGGAACTTAATTAGCGACCAAACAGTCAGAAACCGCTTGCATGAAGTGAACCTTCATTCCCGAAGACCGCTACGGGTACCACCTATAGCAATGCACAATCGTAGGATTCGATATCAATGGGCTCTTGAACACAGAAATTGGGCAGAAGAACAATGGCGTTTCGTGTGCTTTTCTGATGAGTCTCGTTTTGGTATGAGACCGGATACAAGACGTATACGACACTGGAGAACCCCTGGACGCCAACAGCGATTAAAATCCTGCCAGGAAGTCCATCCTTATAGTGGTGGAATCATCATGGTATTTGGATCGGCGGAAGAACTGAGTTGATTTGGATCAGAGGCAACCTCAACGCTCAAATTTATGCTGAGACGATTGTATCAGACGTCATCGTTCCTCTACAAGTGCAAATCGGTCCCTTATTTCAGTTAATGCATGATAATGCACGACCGCACACCGCAAGAGTTGTAAGACAGACTCTCGCCGCAGCTAACATCAATGTCCTGCCCTGGCCTGCTCAGTCGCCAGACTTGAACCCGATTGAGCGTGCATGGGATATGCTACAGAGAAGAGCTCTGCCGAATATGGAGGGTATCCAGTCACAAGAAGACCTTTTTAGGGTTCCGTAGTCAACTAGGAACCCTTATAGTTTCGCCATGTCTGTCTGTCCGTCCGTCCGTCCGTCCTCGCTTAATCTCTGTGACCGTTAGCACTAGAAAGCTGAAATTTGGTACCAATATGTATATCAATCACGCCGACAAAGTGGTAAAATAAAAATTGGAAAAAAATGTTTTATTAGGGTAGCCACCCTATATGTAAAGTGGGAAGTGATTTTTTTTTTAATTTCAACCCTAACGTGTGATATATTGTTGGAAAGGTATTTAAAAATGAATAGGGGTTTACTAAAATCATTTTTTGATAATGTCTATAATTTCGGAAATAATCGCTCCAAAAGTAAAAAACAATGTGTCCCCCCCCCTCTAACTTTTGAACCGTAAGTTTAGAAAATATGAAAAAAATCTGAAAAGTAGAACTTTATAAGAACTTTCTATGAAAATCATTTTGAACTTGATTGACACAACAGTTTTTGTACAAAAAAGACAAAAAGTTCTACAAAATAATTTCCTCCTCCACCTTTAAACTCATAAGTATAGTATAAGGAAGGTAGGTAAGGAACACTTATTGTGACGGACGGGAAACTACGGAACCCTACACTGAGCGTGGCCCGACACGCTCTTGGCCGGTTTTTTTTTGTTGTTGCAACGAACATGGGCGGCCATTCCACAGCGTGATTTGGATGAACTCATTTTGAGTATGCCAAACCGATGTTCTTGTGTTGTTAGTGTTCGCGGTAGAAACACGGATTATTAATTGTTTAAGTTACCCAATAAAATTTTAAAGAAAACTGTTATTTCAGTCTTTTTTTCGAACTTTAATGTTAGTGGTTCAAATGTCAAAAATCCCTTTATTAGGAAAATGGCAAATTTCTTTATTATTGCAAAGGTGACTTGGTTTATCGTTACTGTGACAAACGAAAACACTTTATTTGATGAATCCTTAAAGAAAATTTTAATTAATATCAATCAGGAGAAAAGTTATTGCAAAAATATATGTTGATCCCTAGACACTTTTGATGTGTGTACATTGTGTAGAAAATAAAAAATAAAAATTACAATAAGGATGCAATATAGATTACAATATTAATAAATGCTAAAGATAGAAAAAGAATTATAAAATAGGATGTCAAACATAAAAAAAAAATAGGAATACACATAGAAAATAAAAATTAAGATTTGTCCGTGAATTCTTGACACACATCCTTTGCTGAGCATCCTCACTCATCTCGGAAAGAAACGCAGCCTTACACTGAATAATTTCGGACATTTTCGATTGTAGATCATATAAAACATTTCATCCCAAGAAAAAGTTCCATGAGGATCCCCAAAGCCCAACATAATTAGCATCGAACACACAATCCGTAGATAGAAGAACCCGTTATTTGTAGATCAGTATCTTCAGTGAGAAACTCTAGTGCTCACGTAAGTGCTTAAATTGGTAGGTATTTGCATCTATCTGTTAGATGGGGATCTGGAGAATCCTAATCATAGCAAATTAGGTATGCAAGTAGCGGTAAAAAATTCAAACCACTATATTTTGGCCTTCCGCTTAAAGTGAGCTAGCCTTGCATCGGTGCAAAAAAAGGCTTTTGTGAAAAATATCCATACTTATTACTACATAGTATAAAACAAAGTCGCTGTCGCTGTCTGTCTGTTGCTATGTTGTATGTCTGCTTAAATCTTTAAAACTACGCAACGGATGTTGATGCCTTTTTTTAATAGGTAGAGTGGTTCAAGAGTAAGGTTAATATGTATAATACTTGACACTATGACTCTTACGAGGTGAGCAGTGGGTAAAAGCGCTGGGCGGGTCGCTAGTCTTTATTCCTTACTATACTATAAACTATACTATACTATAATATTATATATACTATACTATACTATATACTTACTATCCTTACTAATATTATAAAAGCGAAAGTGAGTTTGTTTATTTGTTTGTTTGTTACCTCTTCACGCTTTAATGGCTAAACCGATTTTGATGAATTTTGGTACAGAGATAGCTGGGAACCAGGAGACGGACATAGGGCTTTTTTAAAAAAAAAGTGGGATGTGAGGGAGAAAGAGGGAAAAATGGGAAAACTTAGCGTTGCTATTACAAATCAATAAGGCGCAAGGGGAACTGGGTTACCCCGAATTTAACGCGAGCGAAGCCGCGGGCAAAAGCTAGTAATATTATAAATGGGAAAGTGTAAGTGTGTGTCCGTTTGTTTGTCCGTCTTTCACGGTAAAACGGAGAGACGAATTGTCGTGATTTTTTAAGTAGAGATAGTTGAAGGGATGGTAAGTGACATAGGCTACTTTTTGTCTCTTTCTAACCATCCACTTCTCTAAAATGAGGGATGGGCGCGAGCAAAGCCGCGGGCAAAAGTTAGTATATATAAAAAAGAGAAAATCACTGACACACTCATCACGAAATCTCATAAACTACAAGCGTTGGGAGTCTCAAACTTTGCAGGGGTTATCCTTTTAGGACGAGATGCTCATTAAGACGGGATGTTCAGAACTTCAGACCAACGGCTTTGCTTAACGAGGCACGTAGACAACTCGGTATGTAATGGATGGTCACCGATCCATAGATCGACCCGTGCGGCTGTTAATATTCAGCCATGTTCTCCTAACAAACCATGGAGACGTTTATCATTCAACCTTTTTCTACTAACCCTAGCAATCTACTATCCACCTGTGCCTGCATCATTTCGGACCCATGTCCGACCCGTTGTCCAGCCGTCCGACCCTCTCTGTACGCGCATAATTAAGATTCTCATTATAGTCATAAACAAAAGTTGCGCGCGCGTCATTTTTCGCGAAGTTTCTAATAGGGCTGGCGGTGGATTGTTATAATTAGATGTTTAGAAGTGTGATATTGAAAAGGAGGTTTTGTTTTTTACTTTTTGAATGTAATTATACTTAGTTAATACCTATAACATACTTGGTTTAAAAATCTTTGAGATTTACGTTTACGTTACGTTTTCAATTTTTCTTCAGAAAAATTGTAATTTTCTAACTCAAGTGTTTTAAAATTAATATCTTTAATTAAAACTTAAAAAAATTATATTAATAATTTCAATTATTAACAAGGACATTCAAAGCAGAAGAAGCCTTTCGGAAAATCATTTCGTAAGTACAACGTCGAAATAATAAAACCTTTCTTCGAGACAATAACCGATGTCAAAAATAAACCTATAAAACTCAAAAACTTATTTAGTAATCATAAAAGCCGTAGCTTCACGTAATGTGCGAGCAAGTCCTGCAGTCCTAGTACACGTCAAACAATAATTTTACTTCTGCCAATAAAAACTGAACAAAACAAAGGTTTCATTTTGAAATCGTGACAACCCTATAGGAGCGTCCTAGCAACACGGTTCACCGAGGACACTGCCCCGCGACGGTACGACTTACCAACTTAAATATGCAGACTACTCCCGCCTTATTTCAAAGGAATAAACCTCCTTTTAGTTTACAAAACCACTTGAATAAGCTGTGTCGGGTCTATGCATTCCATTTAGAATTCCAGTGGTCTTTCTGAACTGTATAGCTTAGTGGTTAAGGTTGGTTTTACCTTATTTTGAGCAGGTTAATGTCAGATCTTTACTGTCAAGATCCTGTGGCGTGTTACTATGGGTTGTCGAACAAAAATAGACAAAGAATTTAATGTTCTTTCGAGTGTAAAGAAGGCTTTTCTCTTCTTTTACTTATTTTTTCGTGTATAATCGTAGTGTTCTCGATCGGAATATAATTTCAGGTTGAATACTATCAGGGGATTAGTATTTTTAGCAGCGTGTAATTTCTGTAATAAATAGGTGGTGGGTCATAGCCGTAAAAGGTTGTTGCTATTTATGCCAACCTGGTACTTTATTTCTTAAATTACTCAAAACGGTCCTTTCTTGAGAAGGTACCTACTTTGTGTATTGTTGATCCAAATGTGATATTTGTTAGTCAAAAAATAATCATATTAAATTGAAACAATTTCTCTGAAATATTGAGCACACAAACCAACCAGTTTCAATTATTTAATTACTGAACATTGCAGATAAAAAAGCGACTGATCCGCTATCAAAAATAATTGAAAACAATTTGAATTAAACGGGCGACATGCGAATTAAAGTAATTTATGAAATGCATGCTTGATTAGCTCGTCTTGATAATATTTAAGTACACTGAAGCCTATACAAGGTGGACACGCCTATACATGGCGACTTTACTTGTGTTTAATTTGTTTTGGAATGGTTAGAGGGAGGTTACTCATGCCCGTCACGAGCATGAGTCTTGGGTCGATTCTCAGGTCGAGCACTATCTGTGTGCTGAATTTCATCCAAATCTATTCAGTAGTTTTTGCGTGAAAGAGGGACATACATTCTCACGAACTTTCGCATTTATAATATTACTTGCTCATGTCCGCAGCTTTGCCTGCATTAGGTTATCGATTTACCTTGCCTTATAACCGTTCCATTTTACAGTACCTATGTCGTGACAGTTATCAGATGTCAATTAGTTAAAGAATATGGAAATAATGCAGTATTGCTCTACCTTAGTTATTAGCGTGATAATACATAGCCTTATGTCCTTCCTAAAGTTGGGAGATATCTCTTTGCCAAATTTCATTACGAACCGATCAGCCATGAAATTTAGTCATGAAAAGCTATCAAACAAATATACAGACAAAGTTACTTTCACATTAATAAAATAGTATGAATCACTAAAGTACGATAAGTTAGATTAATAAATACCATTCTAAAAAACAATAATACAAATTTTCTTTTTATTATTTTGCCCGCTGCTGGGCAAAAGCCTCCCCATGTCTTTCCTCTTTCCCTAATTTGCCTGGTTTGGCCAATCTGGTCAAACCAAGTCAAATCAAATCAAATCATTTATTTTTGCAAACATGGGTAATTGTTACATAGATGTTTTCATATAACAAGGTCCCTCATATTCTACCGTCGCCGTCGTATGGGCATGCAAATATTATTCAATTCCAAATTTAAAAGAAAACACTAGCTTTTGCCCGCGGCTTCGCTCGCGTTCTTTCGGTATAACACAGTAGGTACCTGCTACCTGCATTTTTTGCCATTGCACCTTATTGATTTGTAATAGCAACGCTAAGTTTTCCCCTTTCTTCCCTCGTTCTCCCTCATATCCCACTTTTTTAAAATGAAAAACATATATAAATAGCCTATGTCCGTCTCCTGATTCCCAACTATCTCTGTACAAAAATTCATCAAAATCGGTTTAGCCATTAAGGCGTGAAGAGGTAACAAACAAACAAACTCACTTTCGCTTTTATAATATTAGTAAGGATTGTATTGATATAAAATAAATTTAAGTATCAAACCATTAGAGTAACATAACAAAAAATGTCAGACTAATAAACAGCACAAGTAATTACTGTTATTACTTGCTAAATAATCTCCAGCGTTTGATAGTTTATTACCAGTTTACACGTGATATTGGCAAAATTGTGGTATCTCTCGTCCACCTGCCATTAATGAAGAGTTGAAGTTGAAGTCCAAATGGTCACGCCATCGTTTTTTGGGCGATCCTTTGTGACGACGCCGGTCTATAGGCAACCGCTGTATTATAATTCTGGCCCACCTGTTCTGACCCAACTTACAAATGTGACCCTACCAGTCCCAATTTAACCTCGTAGAGTTATCGCAAACATCGGCGATGCCTGTACAACTATACCTACAAATGCAAGTAACAACGACCAGTCCATTAAGATCAAGAACCTTGCCTTCGTCCCCTTCAATAAGGAATTGCAATGGGCCACGTTAAACGGCCACGGGCCTCACATTGGCCCATAATGGCCCAGTAATGTCGTCAGCGGTAATGTAAGAGTGGGTGGAACATTTCGCTGTCGGATAATGACAGGTGAAACAAGATTGTATAAACAGTCTACTCTACAGGCTGTAAACGAACTCTTCACGAAGTTGTCAAAAATGGTACAACAAACTCAGTAACTCTACACAATAATTGTTTGTGCAACAAGAGTGCAAAGTTAGACGACACAGTTAGTGCTGTGGTTGAACGATCAACGGAACAAATATTTGTAAGACATACAGGTAGTTGTTTCGGGTTTTTGTGAGTGAGTTTAAATGTTTAAACGTTTATAAAAAATAAATAAAAAGTTATATTTTGCTGCGAGTGCTGATTTTTAGTCCCGAGCGTAGCGAAAGATTCTAAAGTAGAATCCTGAGTGGTGGCGAGGGACTCAAAGACAAGATATGCAAATAATTTTGTTCTCGTATAACTCACATAACTTTCCACTTCAGCGAGAACACATATTACTCTGATCTCATCACACAACAGAGTGTATTTAACGTTCAACTACGAACATCGTCATATACCTTGTTGCATGGAGTTTCTTGCCCATTCTTCTCCATAGAGATCAACGCTTTGTAATGGGCAACTACAGTATTTTCACAAGTTATTATGTCTTGTGACCGGGACTGTAGCATTAACATTTTGTATTTTTTTGACATTCAAAAGTGCCTGTAATGGTCTAATTGAAATAAATGATTTTGATTTGATTTGCACAAACAATATATTTTAAAAACCTGCTCAAATAATCGTATTTTGCTCACTTGCGAGGAACAATACACTCGTTATGGGTTGGCTTGTTAGCTAGACATTAGCCATTTCTTAAAGCCGTGTATAACAGTCTATACTGTCTATATATCATCAAAAGAACAGATATACCGACATACATGGCTTTAACGTGAAGTATAAGTATGGGACTATGATTCGTTTAAGAAGAAAAACTTATAATATTATACAACATACGTCTGCTTATATTTTCTCGTAAGATATACGAGCTAACTAAAAAGTTGCAAGTTTTGTATTTATTAATTTGTAGGCAACTTGTCAGAGCACTGATAGCCAATAGAATAATAAATAAAATATAAAATCCATAGAATTATGAAGGTTTGTGAAAACGACCAGGAAACGTTGTTCAGCTCCATCCCGTTAGATTAGAAACCAACCCCACCATAGTGGAAGAAAAGAAGAAAAAGTGCAAATAACGTCCTTAGTAACTTTGATATAAATGCTAATTTACAAAAAATCTACCTCACCCACATCAATACACTCGTCATCATCATCTGCCTAGCCTTTTCCCAACTGCGTTGGGGTCGGTTTCCAGTTTTACCGGATTCAGCCGAAAACCAGTATTTTACATGGAACGATTTGCTATCTAACCTCCACAACCCAGTTAGTACCAGGTAGTACGAAACTCCTTCGTAAGACTTGGTTGTCAGATATTCAGGGCACTCACTACCTGCTACAAATTACGATTTACAAGGTACATCCCGTCATTTCGCCCGCGTAGTGCGGGATGAGAAAAGTGGGTAAGTCTGCTTGGTAAGACTGCTTGTCAGACTTTCAAGCACTACCTGTAACGACTGTCAAAGATCTTTAAATGACAGCTGGGACCAACGGCTTAACGTGCTTTCCGAGGCACGGAGGAAATTGGGCATTTAATGGGTGGTCGCCCATCTACGGACCAACCTAGGTAAGCAGAGCTTAAGATCGACCCGGGCGGCAGTTATTATTTAGCTACGATTCCTTCCATCAATACACAGATATAAATCCAACTTCCTACTGTAATATTATAAACGCGAAAGTTTGTATGCATGTTTGTTACTCTTTCACGCAAAAACTACCGAATGGATTTTAATGAAACTTTACAATAATATAGTTTATATATCAGAATAACACATTGGCATGAATATTCATAAAAATATATTGTATATTAGCAACTACTAAATAAATATTTAAAGCAACATCTTCCACAGAAATAATCGCAAACATAATTAGATACGACAAATGTCCCATCAATCGCCTGTGAGCGATTAATCGCAATGTTGTCGAAGCCCTTAGTTCGAACTGAGCCTTTCTTTTTAACCTACGTGCTCCATCGGCTTGATTAATAGATATTACTTCTGCTATAAAGCACTTCTATATGTAGTTGTATGGAGAACGCATGTGGAATGTGGTCTAAGATACAGGAGGATACGAAAATTTGTAAAGAGGGATGTATGTTTGTTACTTTTTCACGCAAATCTACTAAATGGATTTGGGTGAAATTTGGCACGCAGATAGTTTATTTTTAGAAATTTAGAGCTAACACATAGGATACGTACTGTTTATGGCGGTAGTACAATCCCGTGGGACCAACTCTAAGAAGGTGAAGCAACGGGCAACGGGCACTAATTAATTGATCGAACGGTTGGCTCAGTGGCTGAGCGATCAACTGCTGTCGCGGGATCGATCCCCGCACGGAACGAATATTTTATGACGTACAGGTAATTGTTTCGGGCCTGGCTGTTTGTGTATGTGAGTTTAAATGTTCATAAACGTTACGTTTTTTTTTTAATAATAATACCCACTGTATAAGACAAGGCATGACCGTCACAGAAAGATATTAATTATCAACAAGCTTGTTCAAGGCAAGACAATTTTAGATTAGAAGATTAGGTTTCACGATGTTTTTGGTCAAAATATTTTGAACAAACAAAATAGTCTTTTTAGTTCATTAAATGGACGATGCAAAAGCTAGATATGTGCAAGTAGCTGCATACGGGTCTAACACAAAATGAGTTTTATCGACACCAAAAGAAGAAAAGTTCATTATCGTTTAACTTTGTGCATGGTCCTTATAAAGACAGTTTATCCAATGGACACCTCATTTATTGCAAACGACTTTAAACGAAGACTTAGGAATCGCAACCAACGGTAAATAGTCCCACCGATTCACTCGTATTCTGAAGTGATCCAGATTATTATGATGAGGGGACAGAGAAAACGACAGTGATTTCGACAAACTAGCGTTTCGCACGATAAATGTAGAAGCAAAGTTCTTTGTACGGTTACGTTTCGCCGTTTTTCTGCTCGCCTGGTAATATAATTCGGATGGGGGGATTAGACTGAAGTAAATCCTTGATTCCTATTAAAAACGAACATGACAAGGGACCACTTAACTCATTAGAAAGCTAAACCAAGCTATTAGCTCATAGAAATGTCGCCATCGACAACGAAGTGCACCAGCTGCGCCTTGCAGGAAATCGTAAAAGTCAATTGTTCCAAGCTATACATACTGCTCTTGTTCCCGTTTTTTTTTACGAAGATTTTCCGGTTTAATATACTATTCTGCTCCGTAATAAACACCATTAAACCTTTACAGACTATTTTATTGGTCAATGAATGCCTGATCAAGAAGCCCAAAGCAGTGACTTTTTCTGCCGGGGTTGCGGGTAGTTCGAAGGAGATACCGCGGCCCCGGAACATTTAATTGATTTCCCATCCATTCAAAAAGTTTTGTTGGTCCCTAGAAAAAGTCTCTTGCAGACCCTGCAGTGACTTTCCATCAATTAGGATTGCACCATAATCTAAAGGTGCTAGCAGGAATCAGCATGAACTGACTCACAAAATGATGTTCTGATATTTTTGTTTTAATTCTAAGCATCACACTCACTTATACGTTTTCTAAAACCAATAGATTATAGGCATATTTAATATAATTTTTGTACCCTATCATAATGTTGTCGTATTATACCCAAAGGGAGACTGGTAGAAAATGCCTTATGGCATTAAATCCGCCTATGTACGACTATTGTACATTTCGGCTGGAGCCAGGACTTGGTGAAGGCAAGTGGCCTCATGAGGTCATCCGGGCAGGACCTTGACCGATTCTCGGACATGTTGTATCAAAAACCTCAGTATATTGTTGATAACTGATTTATTAATACAAAATTACAATCAACTAATCGTTTCACTAATAAACTTTCACAATAAATTGTATTTATGACTCAGGTGTGATCCGCATCACAATTCCGAGGTGTTGACACTGCGACTGCTTCCGTAAAACTGACTTGTGCCCGCTAGCGCGCCGCCTTATATTACTCGTCCCCCACCTCGCCTGACTCATGGAGTGGTACGATGATGTCACATTGCGCACGTGCACGACGCACGTGCGCCGTTGCAGCTGTGTTTGTCTTCTCAGCGCCGACACGGCCATTCTGCACAAAGGTCGCCCTCGACCTTAAACAAAGAAAAACTGCGCAGAATATCAAGGTTCAACTATGTCACACATTACAAACGTAAGGAGACTCCCGTCCTCATCTCACATACGATACACATTGGGAAGTAAGGAGGCCCCTGTCCTCAACTTACGGATAAAGCATACTTGCAAACATAAGGAGGCCCCTGTCCTCAACTTACGTCCAGTACATACCACAAAGTAAGGAGGCCCCTGTCCTCAACTTACACTCAACACACATACTTGCAAACATAAGGAGGCCCCTGTCCTCAACTTACGTCCAGTATACACCACAAAGTAAGGAGGCCCCTGTCCTCAACTTACACTCAACACACATACTGCAACCATAAGGAGGCCCCTGTCCTCAACTTACGTCCAGTATATACCACAAAGTAAGGAGGCCCCTGTCCTCAACTTACGCTCAACACACATACTGCAACCATAAGGAGGCCCCTGTCCTCAACTTACGTCCAGTATATATCACAAAGTAAGGAGGCCCCTGTCCTCAACTTACGTTTAATACATATCGCAAAGTAAGGAGGCCCCTGTCCTCAACTTACGTCCAATATATATTGCAAAAATAAGGAGGCAACTGTCCTTAAGTTATATTATGAACAAGTTATGCAATACTTTTAGAACAGTTATGGAGTAATGAAGTTTTTTACCTTTACTACTGTAGACTTTCCTCCAGAAGTTGAGTCGAAGTTAGCAATAAGACTGCCAAGACTGACAGAGTTGGACGGTGTAGTCTGTCTACACTCGGTTGTTCCGCTAGTTACTAGTTAGCTGCACCCCTTCTACGAGCGTGTCCAAGCGCGCGCGCGAAGACGAATTCTTAGATGGCGCTGTTTGCATTGTGCCATCAATCCACGACACGGCCATCCCTGACTAGCACCCGTCCTCGGATGTAGTTCCTGTGGACAAAATATGCTCAAAGAGTAATCTAGCTCGGCTTTCCTGCCAATAAAAACAAAAGGTATTTGGGTATAGTTATCAACTTTAATGGTTTTACTATGCCCTGTCACAGTACTCCCTGCTTCACATAATTCATTGAAAAGAAATCCGATCACACAAACAAAGTATCTAACAATTTTATTACTTTTTATCATAGTTCATAAGCAACGCATACTCAAATCTAATTCTCGAGAAACTTTGTGATCGGGGATCTCCCTCACACGATCATGAAGGTATTTGTATATTCGCTTAGAGTCAAGCGCCTTTAGTCGGTATCTATCCCCGTCTAACACTTCAATGATCTCGAATGGGCCTTTGAATTTAGGAACTAATTTTGTTGGAGTCTTTTCCCTCAATTTAATTAAAATAATCATTAACAACTAATTTAGAAACGTGAACCTTATTTTTATGAAATCGTTTTTATCGTAATTAGCATTTTTTTTTTTTTTTGTAAAATTCTGTGTCGCATGTCTCATCTCATCTAAATTAAAGTCAGTCACGTCATTATCAACGGTCACTACGCCAAGAGGACGTGCTACCCTACGATCATTAACTCAAAAGGGCCAGATTCAGTCACCCTATTAATAGTGGAGTAAATGGCCAACTGAACCTCTCCCAATGGTTCCTGCCAAGAGCCGTCACGACTAGTCTTTACAGCTGTCAACATAATTTTAACATAATCTTTGATGAGAGAGCATTCGGCACCAGAATCGTAATAAAAATGGATACGACTCACCAGAATTCATCAGCGTACCGCTGGCATTACTGACTTGCTGTACCACCATCACAGAATGCTGCAAAGCTACTGGCGTTAATACCTCCTCCCGCTCCTCGGCCAAATTAACCCTCTCAGCCTCATCTGCCATCCTCCCGAAGCAGGACGACTCAACATGTCCCGTCCCGCCACAGCAATTACCCCCGGGCTCCGGACGCTCTGCGCGGCTCAAGGACTCGCTGGAACCAACGGCCCAAGACCGCCCGACCGCGTCCTCCCACCGCCCCTGCCACAATGTGCCCGTACATGTCCTGGCTTAGTCACAATAAATGAGACCACAAGAGCCATTGTAGCGAAGGGCTGCCCTCTAGGGGGCGTCCTCTCGCCCCTACTATGGAACCTAATAGCGGATAGCCTAATCCGATGCCTAAACGCCGAAGGCTTTTACACCATAGGCTACGCCGACGACATCGCTACCTGATGCGCCAAGCCCTAAGAATAATGGAAAAATGGTACGAAGAATACGAGCTAACCGTAAACCCCTCCAAAACCGAACTAGTCCTTTTTACTAGAAGAGGAAACTGACAACACTACAGCTGCCGATTTTCTTCGGCACCACGCTAAGCCTAGCAACTGAAACCAAGTACCTGGTCGTTTATCTGGACAAACAACTAAATTGGGCAACACACGGACTATATCACCACCAAAGCTAGCATATCCCTATAGCAGTACAAAAGACTACTCGGCAGGAATTGGGGTATAAGCCCCAAAATTATGCACAGGCTGTACCCCACAGTCATCAGACCCATAATAACATACGGCTGATGATGATGGCCCAGAACAGAACTGAGCACGACCCAAAAAGACCTAGAAAAACTGCAACGCCTTGCCCGTGTAGCGATCACCAGTAGCATGGGAAACCGCACCAACAGCAGCCCTACAAACAATGCTAGGGCTCTCGCCCCTACATCTCACGGTACAGGAGGAAGCGGCTCTTGCAACTTCAGACTAGAAGTCTCTGGCACACTGAGTAATGACTCCAGGATAAAGCACACCAAAATCAAAGCAGGAGCCGTCTAAAGGCAACCTCTGTAAGCAGCACCGACCGATAAGATCACCAAGATACATTGCCTCCAAAAACATTACGACATACAGCTCACGGAGGAACCATGAGAATACACGGGATCAAACAAACTGAGAATATAATACAGATGGCTCGAAAACCAGAACGGGAACAAGGGTTGGGGTCTTCTCCTACGACCTAAACATTAAAATTTCTAAACCACTCGGAACGCTCAACACAGTCTACCAGGCTGAATGTATGGGCATTTTTCAGGCCGTCGTAGCCATCGAGGCCAGAGGAGTCGCGGACACCAACAACCGAATACTCTCCGACAGTGCCTCTGTTCTTCAGTTCCTAAACAATAGCTGCTTTAACACAGCTCTAATATACGAATGCCACAACCTACTAGAACGAATGACCGCACACAACCGCAATACATTAACCTTACAATGGATCAAAGGACACAGTGGCTCCCTAGGCAACGACGCAGCGAATGAACTCGTCAGACGGGCGTCCATCTCTCCAGCACTAGGACCGGAGCCAATTGAACCCATCCCTTTCAGCCAGATACGCAGCTGGCTGAAGGAACACACCTTTTCGAATGTACAGGAATCACTGAAATCCGGAAAGTGACACTGGATATACTAGGGTCACTTGCGGACGCCCTCAAGAACCCATCTGCTTCTGGAAGGAGGTGGGCTGGCTAGAGTATGCGTAGAGTAGCGGCCATCAGGTGCATGGCATACGCACAATGGTACATTGCAAGGACTAGGTGTGGAAACCGGACCCCCCTCCAAGAAGCGGAGTCCACATGAAGAAAAAGAAGATGTCCTGCTTCCTACACCCAAAACAAAGCATATGACCGTCTCCAATGCTTCTCAATCCCGGTCGCTTTGCGGGGGTTTCATCCCGTCGAAGCTCTCGTTGTTCGACTGCAGCCGCCACCGAAACCAATTCGGGAACTGAGGAACATTAACCAGACAACAAACGCAATCTAAGGAACTCATCGTTGACGCAGCCAATCATGGCCCCCACAGCATCCCCGTCCTTGTCACCATCAATGACCCGTCTCCAGACAGGGGCCCGGTTGTCGCCAAAGGCACCGGTACCCTCCTCCATGTGAGCACTCGGAGCCGAGGAAGCTCCGAGGTCCATCCCGCTTCTGATTTCGGCTGGAGCCAGGACTTGGTGAAGGCAAGTGGCCTCATGAGGTCATCCGGGCAGGACCTTGACCGATTCTCGGACATGTTGTATCAAAAACCTCAGTATATTGTTGATAACTGATTTATTAATACAAAATTACAATCAACTAATCGTTTCACTAATAAACTTTCACAATAAATTGTATTTATGACTCAGGTGTGATCCGCATCACAATTCCGAGGTGTTGACACTGCGACTGCTTCCGTAAAACTGACTTGTGCCCGCTAGCGCGCCGCCTTATATTACTCGTCCCCCACCTCGCCTGACTCATGGAGTGGTACGATGATGTCACATTGCGCACGTGCACGACGCACGTGCGCCGTTGCAGCTGTGTTTGTCTTCTCAGCGCCGACATACATGAAGTTTATATAAATAAATAAACTTCACGCTTGTTTCCATAAAAAGTTAGGCAGACTCACACTGCATAGTTTACAAGTTCTTTTTGTTGTTTGCAAGTTTTATTTTGATCAATTAGTAGGTTCGTTTCGTTCGTTTCGTATCAGTTAGTAGGGTCCCAAAAGACATTCTATAAATCGTTCCCCGCTTATCTCTTATACCACAAGATTCATTACGCGGTCTGACTATAAAATCAAAGCAGCTCCTGTCTGTCCGTCTATTCGTTTTAAGAAGACAGCTTTAAACCCAGTGTTACCTATTACTGCATTGTGTGCTAATTATATTTTGTCATAGATTCAATTGGTGCATAAATTCTCATAAATATGGTCCTTCGTGGTCGTAATTTTGCGCACAATTGATTTAAATTTTAACGGAATAGTGTGCGATTGTTTATCTTTAATGTCACTAGATGGCATTAGTAGTTGCTATGACTTTTAGTAATAATATAAAAGATTGTTTTGGGTCACTTGTTTTAGTGGAAATTAATTTGATTTCCCGTTAGAGCGATTATTTGCAGTTTTTTGTTAAGTAGCTGATAGTATTTCATTTGTAATTGTACTTATACTAACCTAACTTACCGAATGATCTAAAATTCCTTAATTTAAACCCATTCAAGCGAAAATTGATGTAATTATTGTTAAGTAAATGCTATTATTCTACAATGGAGTAGATACCTCAATGAAAGACCTCGTGAAGGGTTGTCTATTCTAAAAACTATGTAGCCTGTATATTCTAAAAACTGAAATTTTGGCGACCCGATATGTCCAATTTTCAATTTTTATTTCCATCAACATAATTATTCCAACAAGCTTTTTGTGGGTGTACCTACTATAAGATAGACTGTCCAGCCCTTTGGAGATTACCAAGCGTGATGGTGTGTTATTTAAGAAATAAATATTTATAACTAGCTTTTGCCCGCGGCTTCGCTCGCGTTAAATTCGGGGTAACACAGTTCCCATTTCCTGATTTGCAGGTACCTGCTACCTGTAGTTTTTGCCCTTGCGCCTTATTTATTGTAATAGCAAATCTATGTTTTCCCTTTTCTTCCCTCTTTCTCCCTCACATACGGACATAGACTATTTTTTTTTTAAAGTGAGAAATCACTTAAAAATAAAATTAAAAGTCTATGTCCGTCTCCAGGGTCTCAACTATCTCTGTACCAAAATTCATCAAAATCGGTTAAGCCATTTAGGCGTGAAGACGTAACAAACAAACAAACTCACTTTCGCTTTTATAATATTAGTAAGGATTCGAAGTAATTGCACAATAGAAACCGCGAACTATTTCATTCGCTTTCACTAAACCCAAGACTTTAGGAAGTCCTGAGTACTAGGCTGCCATAAATATCAGGAGTAAAGGTCGTGGCGGACGTGACGAGCCAAACAACTGCCGGCTTTTAAACGAGAACATTCCTTTAGAAAAGGGTAATATTTTATCTGTAGGTAAAGAAGTTGACTTTTAAATAACGATGAGAGATATTTTAACAACCTACACCGTTATTGAAATTGCCAATCAAGTTAGAAATAATTAGAAATTTCTGCTAAAATTACCAAACTTTTAAGTCGTTGTTCCCTCCAGAACTAACTAACTGGAAGGTAATTTCTAAAGATATGATTTTTTTTCCTTAATTTTTTAAGGACTAGCTTCTTCTAGCGGCTTCTGTAATATATTCTTATATTATATTGTCATGTTTTCTTCATTATGTTCTTAGAGAAACTCCATATTTTTGCGAATTTCGAGAACACGTAGTATAAGTTGTTCAGTTACATTTCTGTATTTTGTTTATTATGTAACGCCTTGTATATTGACAGAGAGCTCTTGAAAATTATTTTTTAAATCACTCTAAAGGCACTAGCCTAGTGATGACAAGCCTTGTCCACGCGTTCCGCCTCAAAGAGATGTCAGCAGAGGAGCCTGCCAGGGCCACCACCAACCGGGCTCGCGAGTTGTTCGATACCGCGGCCCCGGTACATAAAAGGCAAAAGAAGGAACATGGGTGGGTTGTAGTCAATAAAAGTCTGACACTCTACCCCGCTACGCACAGAGCGGGGGAAGTTATTCGTTGATTTCCTATTCGTAAAAAATCAAAAGGTGTTATGGCGGCGGAAAGTGTGTGTTTCATCCTCCTTGCTGGTGGACTATTCCATCCAGCGCTCGACTAGTAGTAAACAAAGCTAGGTACTCACATTCCCCTGCGGATCGATGAGCTGAGCGTATTTCGGCGCCTTCGCCTTACTGCCGTCTGCGAACACGCCAGCCAACCGGAGTGGCGTGCCTGGCCGAGCTGCTGCTCGCTCGTACTGCGCTCCTACGCGCCCGCTTTCTGTCGGACCGAGCGTATATGGGGTTAATACAAATAAAGAAAAAAAAAAGACGGGGTGCACTCCGGGAGTGCCGGCAGAAGTGAAAACTTGATTATTAACGTTGAGCATGTTTGATATTTTGGAATGGTTAGGGAATAATTTTGCACCAATTGCTTTATCAGTATAAAAGTACTATCATTTATGTGGTAGAATACAATATTCATTTATTGCGCTATCGTACACAAACATGACAATTTATTCAATTTATTTTTGTAATCCCAGTGATTACAAAAATAAATGAAGTAAATAAATGAATAAAAAGACTTAAAACATAACTTGCGAAATGTGGGTGTACTATTCGGTGCACCCCTGCCTGAGCCTTCGGGGATTACAGGATGTTATGTTATCATTGAATCCTGCCTAAAGAGTTTGTAATTATAAATAAATATCTTGGGACAACTCACACACGGCTATCTGATCCCAAGCTAAGCAGAGCTTGTGTTATAGTAACCAGACAACTGATATACATACTTAAATAATTTATAAATACATACATATTATAGATAAATCACACCCAGACACAGAACAAACAATCATTCTCATCACACAAAGTTTGTCCTGGGTGGGAATCGAACCCACGACCTCCGGCTCAGCAGTCAGGGCCACTAACCACTAGACCAACAGGCCCGTCAAATTTAAAAGTAATAATTTAAAAATTAAAAGTGTGGAAGTAATCTGTCGCACATAAAAATGTGTGCGATACATCTTTTCACAGGCGCTTAGTAAGCACGTAAGCAGGAACGTCACATTCGATCTTACTACAGAATTAGCTGAGAATTTATCGGTTTCCTATACCAATAACACTCGTGCTTTTTAACTTACTTGTAAATACACACATCAAAAGTATCTAGGGATCAACATATATTTTTGCAATAACTTTTCTCCTGATTGATATTAATTAAAATTTTCTTTAAGGATTCATCAAATAAAGTGTTTTCGTTTGTCACAGTAACGATAAACCAAGTCACCTTTGCATTAATAAAGAAATTTGCCATTTTCCTAATAAAGGGATTTTTGACATTTGAACCACTAACATTAAAGTTCGAAAAAAAGACTGAAATAACAGTTTTCTTTAAAATTTTATTGGGTAACTTAAACAATTAATAATCCGTGTTTCTACCGCGAACACTAACAACACAAGAACATCGGTTTGGCATACTCAAAATGAGTTCATCCAAATCACGCTGTGGAATGGCCGCCCATGTTCGTTGCAACAACAAAAAAAGGTCTTCTTGCGACTGGATACCCTCCATATTCGGCAGAGCTCTTCTCTGTAGCATATCCCATGCATGCTCAATCGGGTTCAAGTCTGGCGACTGAGCAGGCCAGGGCAGGACATTGATGTTAGCTGCGGCGAGAGTCTGTCTTACAACTCTTGCGGTGTGCGGTCGTGCATTATCATGCATTAACTGAAATAAGGGACCGATTTGCACTTGTAGAGGAACGATGACGTCTGATACAATCGTCTCAGCATAAATTTGAGCGTTGAGGTTGCCTCTGATCCAAATCAACTCAGTTCTTCCGCCGATCCAAATACCCGCCCATACCATGATGGTTCCACCACTATAAGGATGGACTTCCTGGCAGGATTTTAATCGCTGTTGGCGTCCAGGGGTTCTCCAGTGTCGTATACGTGTTGTATCCGGTCTCATACCAAAACGAGACTCATCAGAAAAGCACACGAAACGCCATTGTTCTTCTGCCCAATTTCTGTGTTCAAGAGCCCATTGATATCGAATCCTACGATTGTGCATTGCTATAGGTGGTACCCGTAGCGGTCTTCGGGAATGAAGGTTCACTTCATGCAAGCGGTTTCTGACTGTTTGGTCGCTAATTAAGTTCCCTGAAGAGTGATGAAGCCTCACGGCTAACATCATGGCGGTTATTGTTGGAGCTCTTCGAGTTAAGATTTGAATGTATCGGTCTTGTCTCCGTGTGGTGCAGCGATACCGTCCTCCATGGCGCTCAGCCACGGTACCAGTGCTTCGGTAACGTGTCCAAAGTCGACTGATAACACTCTGACTTGTATTCAGAGCTAAAGCTACAGTACGTTGCCGGGAACCAGCTTCTATCATTCCCACGGCTCTGAACATTTCTTCCCTGCTTAAATGACGTCGCCGCTCCATAATAACGTTGGTTTTAATCAGTAGTAGGGAAACAGTAGCACTAATAATGTCTTCAATGCGTTGTATGTTTTTATAGGGAAAATATTGACAGCTTATTTTCATCTTTTACTCGAATTTGATTGAGAGTTCCTGATTCAAATTATGAAATGCACCAAAAAGGATCCATATAAATTTATAAAATCATAAATTTATTACAAAGCCACATCTCAATCTCAAGAAATCCGCATAAAAATGCTTGATCCCTAGACACTTTTGATGTGTGTACTTGTAATCAAATTATTTTTAAAGCAGGTTTTTTAAATAAACTGAACTTTATTTTACCAAACAACAAACGCCTTAGTGAAAATGTTTAGCAATTTAATACTCGGAAGGTACTTATTGCGATTGAACGATTTCCTTTTTTATTTTATTATCATGATTGTGCTTGCATCTTAAAAGCCTTCACAGGTACTTTTAATAGCTACTAGATACTAAGAAAGCTGCAAACTCAAAGACAACACTGTCTTATTGATTTTAGAATCTCTTGTCATTATGCGTCAATCAATAAAATTGCAAAGAAATACGGAATTTTAGCTACACTAACATACCTACAGGTACGTAACGTTTGTAAATAGCACGTAAATTGTCTTCGTAGTTAGCACGGTGCGAATCCCCCAAAGACCACGGTTCTATCACAATCTTAAGGACGATGAAGATAGCCAGAGGACTAGGTTTCGCGGCGCTGCGCCGGCGCGCGGCGGGTGGCAATTTATTTAATAGATTTGTCAGCTTTATCCCTAAAGCATTAGGTTCAAAGTTGATTGGAAACATTTAAAAATTTCTTTAAATGATTTTAAACCATAAAATGTTGAAGGTTAAGTTCAAAATCGAATGAGAAAATTTGACTGGTGGCGAGTCGGCGGCCGTAGAGAGGGGATAGCTGTCTACTCTCCATCCGTCTTACGCTTTTTCGATCAGGTCACGTGTCCTGACGCGAGAAGTTTTCACTTCAAAAAAACAGCGGCTACCTTCCTGGCCATCACAACCCAGCCAGTACTAGGTAATACGATACTCCTTACTGACTATCTGTTACGACTGACAATGATCTTCGAATGACAGCCGGGTATAATACTTTAACATGCTTTCCGGAGCATAAAGAAATTTGGTATGTAATGGATGGTCCCAACCCATCCACGACCTTGTCCGTCGGCATGCCAGTAGTACTCGCCCAGAAAAGCCGTTCAAAAGGGGCTCTACTAAAAATATCAACTATAGTAAAATAGTTACAGCTACTAACCAGAGGCCGGCCGCGCTCGGTACGCGGAGATGGCTCGCGGCGACACGAGGGCGAAGGCCCGCGCCCGCAGCAGGGCTGCGATGGATCCTCTCGGCGCCGCAAGAGCCCCGCCTCGACAGCCGCATGCTGAGAACCAACCTGAAAGTAGAAGAGGACACTATTTAGTTATCTAGTTGACAACAATATTTAATTCACTGACAGAGAAGGCACAGCCTAATTAGCTTAGTCTCGAAGTGAGAGAGATTTTAGAACGATGGTGAGTACTACGTTTTGTCTACATATTTATTTGGACATTAGTGATGAAAGCGATATAATTGAAGTTTGTAAGAAAAGACATCATTTTTGCCGACCACATAAGCTACTTTTGACTTTTTATTCTGGAAAAAACACATAAAATTTCCACTCGAAGTCCGGGAAGTTAATTCAGAATAATGTCAAATTAATTTACGACTTTTAATTCCTCTACTCGACAACAGATGTCCTTAGTAGTATGATTTTCAATTTTGTAATAAAAAGCTATTAACTACATATTTATTATTATTAGTATTCTACTGTTTGGTATGTTAAACGTAGTTCCAGAAAGTTTAGAATTTCCGAAACAGTTTTAAATTTAGAATATAGGTATGGGGGGATCTATAGTCTATGATAGGTACGAATGTTCTTTCACACAATGGCCGATGCTGGCTCATTTAAAAACCTATTGATAGACAGTCCATATTAAATTCTTTTATATAAAAGGAGCGATGGACGTTGACATGTAATTACCTTTAACAAATTACGCAAAATGAGACGCAGCTGCCAGTCTATACATTCTTTTATATCGAGACTGGACTAAAGAAAAAGTAAAACAGTTTTACGACCTATACTCGATGGTTTTAGGGTTGCTACATTGCAAATTGTGACGTCGCATGGGTATTTTTACGTCTTCCGATTGGTATCAAAAAGATTCAAACTGTTGCCCGCAGCTTTGTCCGCTTAGACCTCGAAATTGATCCCAACGGAACATAGTACCGGAAATAAAAGTAGCCGATGTGTTAATCCAGGTTATATTCTACCTGTGTGCTAAATCTATGAATGCTTTTCTGTGTTTTTAGTTGGTTTGATTAAATAAATAACTTCAATTGTGAGAGACAACCCTATCTCACTAATACTGACCATGACTGCTGTGCCATTAAACTGAACGAGAAAAAAGGAGAAATGGTGAAATGTCACGCGAAGTCATTACCACGTAACCCTTGCAGTGCGGTGACGTAAATATAGGTCGATTATTAACCCTGAGAGTGCTGTGTTTTTGTATGTCTGGCCATTTGAGGGACTACCGAGTTTTGTGTTGTGGTAGGTTATGGCTTGACGGCAATGGACTTGGGGAAGTCTGTTGTCATAGAAAATAGGCCCGAGCTGGCATCGCGTGGTTTTCGCACGCCTCTCGTATATAATGACGGGCTTAGAAGCAGGCCACCGCAAGCAAACCATCACTGCTGAGGTGATTGTGTAGAATGTAATTGTATCCCCGCACCCCAGCCAGAAGTGACGAAAAGGAACACCGTGTGGTTTTAGTCAGTAGGGGTCTGACAGACCCTTGGTGGACATCCATCGAGGATTTCCAAAAGAAATAAAAAAAATTGGCAGGTACTTGGGAATTCTAAAAGGTGATCGTAAATGATAGTCTTTATGAAATCGACATCCAATAGAAATATAACGATAGAAAAGTAATACACACAGCGACACATCAAACTATACCATTTCAGTACAACGTGGCTTCGCCTTGTATAGGTTTCCCCGTACAATACCTCTGCATTGACAGGATATATCAACTGGGTCTGATAAGCCTAGTAACTTATCTCGTTTGCGGACTGTACATCCACCATTCTCTTCCCATGGCCCACCTGCCCGATGTTACTACAGCCCCACACTTTAGCTCATACGCGCGATAAGAGACCTACGTAACTCAGTTGTTCGCCACGGCGCGGCGGCGCAAAAACGTCCATACATGAGTACCACTCTCACTTACACAGAGTAGTTAGGGGATAGAGGTGACAGGTTTTAATTTTACTAATGAGGTTTGATTTGTAACCAGTCTAGGTCCACGTGTGTGTCTTGTTTCTCTGGACTGGGTTATGGAAGTCAGATAGGCAGATACTGTATGATATTAGTATTTGGCTGACATCCGACCATCGGCTACGAAAAAGGCTATACAGATAGAATAGAAGAAATAGAATAGAAAAATATTTATTCGAAACAGACACAACACAACAGCAAAAAGAAAAAAAGGTACACAGAACGGAAAAACATGGACAAGGTTGCGCTGAGCGTGCCCATAACGAAAGGGTTACCAACTCAGCAGATGATGATGATGATGATGATTTCTCCTGGATTTGAAGACGTTATCGAATATCAAGCTGTTTCCAATATTAAGCTTGCTTTACCTACCAAATAATCGATTCTTAGTTTGTGACGGATAAAATGTGTTACTCAAACACAATCGTGTACCTAATCCTGGGTTAGATTCAGATTGTTGTGTATTCAATTTCACAAAATATAAGAAGCGATACTTCTGAACTAACACATAGTATTTTGTTTAATTTAGTCCTTAAACATTTTGCTTTCCATCATCATCGATATAAAATAATTTAACATAATTTAGTCCGATTTAACAGAATTTAGTGATGATGGAAAGCAAAATGTATAAACATTTTGCTTTCCATCATCATCGATATAAAATAATTTACAACGCCACATATTTCAAAAACCAAGCCGTTACCATTTTTTATCTCATCAACTCAACGAAAACTATATAAAAATCCCATAACCATAAACACGAGCTTTTATTACGAAATAATTCGAAAAACACAAAAAAAAGAAGAAAGAAATATATATTATGAATATAAAAATCATTGCACGACGCACGTATATTTTTACAACATAATTTACAGTTAATAAAAATTTATTGTGTGCTATCGCCTCTGTCTGTTTCATTACCTCCTCTATGTAGGATCACTCACCGTGTTATGGCAGTTTTTATGGGGAAAAAAGTATGGGCGAGGAGGCAAGTCGTCCGACCTTCTACCAAGGTCGACTGGTTGGAACCCTTGCCCTTAAGGTGGTGCCAAGAAATAGTGAAATTTATTGTATTTTGGGAGCATAGAAAGGTTTTTGTGTGTGTGTGTGTCTTTTTTTGTTTAAAGGGTTTTTTGTTTGTGTATCAGTTGAAGGGTTTAAGCTTGCGTGTCCGTTTTATCGTATTTCTTACTTTCCTACTAATATTATAAATGCGAATGTTTGTGAGGATGTATGGATGGATGTATAGATGTTTGTTACTCTTTCACGTCAAAACGGCTTAACGGATCTTGATGAAATTTGGCACTGAGGTAGATCATAGTCTGAAATAACATATAGGATTATTTTCTTTTCGATATCATGCGGGCGAAGCCGCGGGCGCCAGCTAGTAGTAGCATATGACAACGTTTTATTTTAGTGTATTCAAGTTTGACAGTTATGTTGGACAAGCTATTTTGACGTCTTAGTTTTGAATAGTCTTCTTCTTTATTATAGTGGTTAGTGCTTATCTTAATGTCAGTTTTTTATGCATTTGTTTCAAAAATATTACCTGTATTCTGAGTGCGTTTATAAACATTTAAACTCACATACACAAGCAGCCAGACCCCGAACAACTACCTTAGAGACATAGAAATATTTGTTCAGTGCGGGGAACGAACCCGCTACACGCAGAGCAACAGCCAATCGCTCAGCCGCTGCACTGGCCGTCAAACTTAACATCCTTCAATCCTTACTACCCTTACTAATTATATTATAAAAGCGAAAGTAAGTTTGTTTGTATGTGTGTTTGTTACGTCTTCACGCCTAAATGGCCCAACCGATTTTGATGAATTTTGGTACAGATACAGTTGGGACCCTGGAGACGATACGTGATATAAGGGGGAAAAAGAGGGAAGTAAAGGGGAGAGAAAGATATTTTTTTCCGATCATCATGCGGATTTAAGTTAGCGTTAGCATAGAGTAACTATGCCACGCGGACGAAGTCGCGAGTGGAAGCTAGTAAACTATAAACATTAATTAATACATTACAAATAAAATTAAATGCAACATATACAACACTTAGTTACATCAATAAACATCTCATCAGCTGAACGTTGATCTGGCATTCGCCAGAGACCAGAGAGGAGAGCATAGAGCATTGCGCAAATTATTCTGATGAGTGGAAACATTTGTGCAACACTTACTGCTGTTATATCATATCAAAGTTGTGCAGTTTAATATATGTGTATGTGAAAATGATTTGTCTAGATCGCAGATCAAAGTTCAGGGAGATGTAATAGTAGACATAACTGGACTACATTCTTTAGAGCAGGGGTGGCCGACTTGACTACACCCAAGATCTACTTTTTACGGAAGAAATCCGTTGCGATCTACCAATATGTATGCCATTAATGTAGTATTGTTTTTTTTTTTTAATAATATCACACCATATAATACGCGCAGACTTTTAATGATTACGTTGCGCATCTGTTAGACGTATTTAATTTATTTCCCTTGCCGCGATCGACTGAAGTAATAGCCGTAATTGACTGGTCGATCGCGATCAACTGGTTGGCCACCCCTGCTTTAGAGCATGTTTGTTGGGAGTAAATATTTTTTAGAGTTCCGTGTTTCAGACGGAAAAATGGAACCCTTAATAGGATCACTTTAAGCTACATTACGTATAAGCTATATTATTGTAAATGTTCATTAAAATCCATTCTGTAGTTTTTACGCGAAAGAGTAACAAACATCCATACATACATCCATACATGCATACATCCATTCATCCATACAAACTTTCGCGTTTATAAATAAGTAAGATTTAACTAATGCATGTCACATCATAGCACACCTATTCTCTTCTCCAATTTTTATTCTTAAACAACTTGAGTATTCGAACGTAACTGCCAGCCAGCACTATTTAAGATTTGGTTAGTTCTATAAAACCTTTATAGTACTCAATGCCCTGAAGTTACAAACGCCAACGCTACCATAGACAGCTATTCAGCTCTATTCCACATTCGTATTCAATTTCCTCAAATACCGTACTATCTGAACCGGCAATTCAGCACCAACCTCTAATTATGCAATCCGTACAGTAAATAGACCAAAAATAAGTACCTAATTCACTATAAACCCTTATCACTATCTGAATTCCATCGATATCCGGTTCTGAGGTGAATGACCTGCTTTCGTACAAAAGATCGCTGCGGATAGTGCGCGCGCGCAGCTTATCGGCGGTCGCTGGGATCTAGGCGACATGACGGGCTGGGGAATTCTGTTGATCCACTGCGCTGATAGCTGGCGCTTTGGTTTTGTGAGGTCAGTTTCAATTTTGAAGTGGAATAGATGTTGGGTTCTGTAGTTATGTGGAGTAGTTTTTTTTTGTATATTCGATATTTGAAAATCAAAAACCTTTGGAAAATGTTGAATGATAGGTGACTAACTTTCTGTTATTGTAGAACAAAAATGTAAAATGGGGAATTTCCATTGGTTAGGTGGACTTCTATTTTGAACTTAGAAGAGAACTTTTCCAATTTTGAAAACATAAAAAAATCCAACGCGTTTATAGTGTTTTTTTTTTATGAAACGCCTTGTATTTAATTTTTAAAAAAGACAAGGAAAAAGTCTTTTAGAAAAAAAGTGTGTGTGTCAGCTCCGACGCACGACTGGAGTTTACTCCTTAAGTACAAAAAAAAATAATAAAAAAAAATAATAATAAATTATTAAAAATATCACTTGCGGACGACAAATTTCATAAAGCGCCATCTAGTAATATTCAACTGTACGACAAACACCATAGGTGCGGTTGCACCAAAGTTGCACCAAAAACGTAACGAGGTCATTCATCAGTAGATTTTACACCTCACATTTTTCTCATACCGGGCGCCTTATATATGAAAATCGATTCTTAAGGAGTAAACTCCAAAACTTCCTCACGCTGGATTTATTGCTAATAAAATAAAAACATTCCAACTTTTTTTTTCTGTTACTTCATTTAGGCTTGCAAAATAGATAGACCGGTTTGGTTACCTACCATTTTAAAATAAATAGATGAATCTTTCTATGGCATAAGAGAAGTCAGGCATTTTTGGTCATCCAATAAACTAATAATGAAATTGATCTTTAAAACTAACATAAAGACTACGAAATAAAGCCTTAATTTGAATGGTTTTAGTGGCCACTTGTCGTTTATGCTGTTTTTCAGTACTTTTTGTTACAAAATAAGTTACTGGCATTAATGTTTAATAAGAAATAACTGATATTGTTTAACTTTTAACTGTTCTTTTGTGTTTGAGTTTCCAAAATTATCTCCGATAAATTGAAGTTATTGCGGGTAGATGTTTATAAGCAGATAAGACAGTCTACACACCCTTGACGCTTGTTAACTTTTGTTAACGTATTATTTTATTTTACTTTTTGTAAAGTAAGCAATGACTTATTGTCGGGCCTACGCTGTCCTCTCATACTTAAGTGCTAACGCTGTAACAACAACATTGTAAAACCAAATGATTTTAAAAGAGTAACCATGGAGTTTCTTGCCGGTTCTTCTCCATAGGAAACGACCAACCCGAACCGTGCATCTTTTCTCGACGTTTTATAAGTGCCCATGTAGGCCTATGTGAAATAAAAATATTTTGATTTTGATTGATTTTTAACCCTCTTCCTGATTCGTTGAAATAACTGATGTTTGTTCTACATTCTTTTTAAAACATACTGTTAAAACGTATTAGGTATAAACCTGAACATGCTCGACTTTAAGATCTTTGACTACATATTTAAGCTCTATTTCAAAACAGCTTACGTCATTGTTTTCTCTAGTATTCATTTAAGTAAAAGAACTGTTTCACACTTTGAAAGTTAACTCTTGAGTTAGCTCTACATGCATTACCTAAGAAGGACTTAAAATGTCATAAAAGGTGCATGAGGGCTATGTTTGGGCTAAAAATTACAGATAGCTGCAAACCTTATTTTATTAAACATAATGTTTTTAGTTTACCTTCCCTATTTATATATGAAGTAGCCAATTTTGTCCAAACTAATCCCAAATTATTTAAAAAAATGACAGAAGTTACGATTCGCAGTCGGCGTGTTAATAACAGGCTAGAAATAGTAAGGCCGAACACGGCACTGATGCATAAAAGCATATTTTATTTGGCGCCAATCATTTATAATAAAATTCCCAAACTTATTAAAGAATTACCAAATAGAGTCTTTAAAATACAACTCAAAAAATTCCTTTTAACCAAATGTTACTACAGCCTATCAGAATTTTTAAATGATTGAAAAGCAATTACGACATTTCTTGTAAATTTAAGCTACGTTTTATATCTTTGTTTATTTTTATGTTTTTTATAAATTTTATGTCTAATTTTAACTTCAAAGCATGGCTTAAGCCAAAAAATTTTGTACGCCATTCCTGGATGGCAAAACATGTAGCAACTTTGCAAATTTTATCATCTTTATACACACTCATGTTTTACAAAATAAATATATCTTTATCTTTATTTATATTTGCCCCCAACTGAGTGAAAGCTTGTTCTAATACAATACTGGGCGTAAACTTAGGCAAAGCTTATTTATTACTAGCTTTTGCCCGCGGCTTCGCTGGCGTTAAATTCGGGGTAACACAGTTCCCCTTTTCTGATTTGCTGGTACCTTCTACCCTTTACAGATTTGCAGGTACGTTCTACCTGTAGTTTTTGTCCTTGTGCCTTATTTATTGTAATAGCAATGATAAGTTTCCCTATTCTTCCCTCTCTCTCCCTCATTTCTCACTTTTTTTAAAAAAATATGTCCGTCTCCAGGGTCCCAACTATATCTGTACCAAGATTCATCAAAATCAGTTTAGCCGTTAAGGCGTAAAGACGTTACATACAAACTCACTTTCGCTTTTATAATATTAGTATACACCAGTTTTCTTTTACGGGGTCTGGATTTGTGCCCCATTGATGGCAAAAGGCTTAGGTACACCTCTGCTAATCCTTCTGGGATTACAGGTGTGATGGTTTTATAATACACTAGCTGCACTCAGCTGTTTCAGCCGTGTATACTGTATATAAAGATAGTAGTAGGTTCTATCCAGAATTTGTATGTGCATACTATTATGTCCAATAAAACTCCTAGATTTAAGTAAATCTGTATATTGAGCTGAGTAGCATGGCACAGTACAAAACATGTAAATCATACTAAACTACCCTCGACTTAGCGAATATTTTTATAAAAGAATACTACACAAGATTGAAGGTACCCACGTTATTACATATATGACATACCTTTCCCCCAAGTATGTAAAACATAATAATAATATGAAAACATATAAACTTAATAATATAGTACAAAACTTACATATTTCAATTAATCTTAACATTATAACAATTATGTAATATCTTATAATAATGATGTATTTTAATTACAACATAAACTCACAATTTGGAGCTGGCCTGGTATAGGGAGTTTTTCCATGGAAAGCAAGTTTATTTCTAATTTTACCGCCTGAACAACTAGGTTCTGACTCTAATGGAATACCTAACATTTCAGCCCATTTGTCTGCGCTAGGTATTTCTATCATTTCCTCATTCTCCGGTATGTCCGTTTCAAACTGATCCCTTTTCTGATGTTGTCCTTCCCCATAACTTTGTTCTACCGTGTCCATTTCTCCAGTCTGTCCTATTTCTTCATTAGTAATCTGCTTTTCTGAATCTGGTACATTATGTTGTTTAACTAACTGATCTATATGCCTACTGACTACCATTCCGTCTCCCGTGTCAACTCGATAACTGGCTGGACCATCTTTGCTTACTACAGTACCTGGTAACCAGCGAGGTCCACTACTAAAATTCCTGTACATAACCTTCTGCCCTACGTCTGTCTGTCTGTTTTTCTTTTGGCTATTTCTTAAGATTTGACTTTCCCTATTTTTACGTGTTTGATCATGTGGATTAATAGTGTCAAGCAATGTGCGGATCCGTCTGTTAAACAAAAGCTCTGCTGGACTTTTGTTTGTAGCTGCACATGGAGTTGCCCTAAGTCCTAAAAGCATGGTTGGAATTTTAACATCCCAGGACATACCGTCCATTTTACGTAGTTTATCTTTAACCGTCTGCACCATACGTTCTGCCAAGCCATTAGTGGATGGGTGAAAAGGTGCAGACGTAATGTGTTTAATCTTGTTGGCTTCTAGGAATGTCTTCATCTCGGAAGAAACAAATGGAGTACCGTTGTCCGATACTAGTGTCTCACACAGTCCATGGATAGAGAAAATCATTCTCAAGTGCCTAATGACGGTGGCTGAAGTCATATTATTGACAATGAAGACTTCGGGCCATTTGGAATATGCGTCAACTATTATCAAAAAAGTTTTATTTTGGAAAGGTCCAGCAAAATCTATATTTAACCTGGACCAAGGCTTCACTGGCATCACCCACTCGTAACTAGTTTTTGGTGGCATATGCCGGTTTTCAGAACATTGATTGCAAGTTTGTACCAAAGTCTCAATGTCGTCATTTAACCGTGGCCACCAAACATAACTTCTGGCGAGTGATTTAGTTTGAACAATGCCACTGTGTGTTTTGTGAAGAGCACGTAGAACTGCTTCACGAAGCGTCGGCGGCACTACTACGCGGCAGCCTAGGAGGATGCAATCCTCATGCAACGACAACTCAGCCCGATGTAGCCAGTATGGACGTAGCTGATCATCTGATACTTTGGCCGGCCAACCGCATAGAATGTGATGACTAACTCGATTTAGAACATTGTCCTGTTTTGTAGCATGTGCTATTTTATCTACATTGATCGGGAAGTCCTCAGGAGCCTCTGCCATCAGCAGTATGTCACAGAGTTGTGGTTCAGCTTGTTCAGGAACAGGCTGTGGCCAGCGACTCAGTCCATCAGCATGACCTATCTGTGTTCCTGGTTTATGTATAATGTCATAACTATAAGAAGTTAATATCAAAGCTATTCGTGTCAAACGAGGTGATAAAACATGAGGTATGGGCCTCTTGGGGTCAAAAATTCCTAACAATGGTTTATGGTCAGTGACTATCGTGAAAGACCTACCCATCAAGTAATTCTGGAATTTATTTATGCCAAACATTATAGCAGTTGCTTCTTTGTCAAGTTGCGAGTAACGACGCTCGTGCGTATGTAATGTCCTAGATCCTATGGCAATAGGACGCTCATGTCCGTCCTTCATGATGTGGGACAAGACAGCTCCCGCTCCGTACTCTGAACTGTCGCAGGTAAGGACCAGCGGCTTGTTCAGGTCATAGTGTACAAGTGTCAGATCAGAGGATAGTAAACGCTTAGCAGTATTGAAACTGGCCTGCTCCCGGTCAGTCCACACCCATTTCTGCGATTTGTCGAGCAATCTATGTAAAGGCTCTAATATCGTGGCCTTATGAGCTACGAACCTCTCATAAAAGTTGTATAAACCAAGAAATGCTTGTAACTGTTGGACATTTTTAGGTTCTGGTGTATTGAGTATGGACTCGACCTTACTCGATGCTGGGTGAATCCCGTCAGCATCGATAACAAAACCCAAAAATTCCACTCGCTCCTTCGCGAACTTGCATTTGTCCTTATTGAGACGTAAACCCGCTTTCTTAATACGTCCTAATACGATATCTAGACGCTGCGTCATCTCCGCCATGGTACGGCCGCTGACGATGACGTCATCAATCAGCACAGCCACACCAGGCACACCCGCCAGCAACGCGGTCATCAGCCGTTGAAAAATGCCGGGGCATGCTTTCACGCCGAATGCTAGCCTATGTACAGTGTACAGACCTTTGCACGTGTTTAATGTTAAAAGGCGAGACGTGTCGTCCGTAACGACCACTTGTGTATATGCGCGATCAAGGTCTAATGTCGTATAAAATACTCCCCCAGATATAATTGCGAAAATTTCACTAGCTGTAGGCATTGGGTAAGTATCGGTTTCAGTAGCCTGATTCACCGTACTACGATAATCGCCGCACAGACGGACCGCACCGTTCTTTTTTATTATTGGGACTACCGGGGTGGCCCATTCTGAATATGACACGGGTCGCAAAACATTTTCGCCTACCAATCGATCTATCTCTTGTTCAACCCTAGCTTTAATAGCGAACGGTACCGGCCTAGCTTTCAAAAACTTAGGTGTTGCATTCGGTTTCAAATGAATCGCTACGGGGTCCCCACGGTAAGTACCGAGTTCGTCCTTGAAAACCTCCCCATACTTGGATAATAATGCATTCGTTGCTGACAATTCAATATCTAAAATGTTATTAAACTTAATAGAAATTTCGAGGGGCTCAAACCAATCACGTCCAATTAAATTTGGCCCTGAACCTCTAGCCACTATTACATTTAAATTAGTTTTAATGTCCTTATACATAACCGAGACTGTCGCTTGTCCAATGACCGAAACCTGTGAGTCGTTCCAGGTGCGCAGCCGAGTGTTCATGGGACGCGGCGCGGCGACGCGCGGCCTTAGGCGTGCCCACGTGCGCTCGTTGACCAGTGAGAAGGCGGCGCCCGAGTCCACTTCCATGTCCACAGGCACGGCATTCAGCAACACGCGTAGCTTGTAGGCAGGCACGCGCGTGTTCGCGCCCTCTACGTTGTAAACCCCATTCAGCTGCACGTCAGACTGCACAACTTCAGCGTGGTTTAACGTTCCTGAGGTACTTTTCTTTTTAGCAGTGCAGATTTTCTCGATATGACCCTTTTTCTTGCAAAAATGACAAACTGAATTGATAAAACGGCATTCACCACCGTGACGATCTCCACATCTGTAGCAAAGACGAACATTTGTTTTGGTTTTCAACGCGTTGACATCCATCGGCTCAGGCGGGGGCGGCGCACACGCCGCGGCGGTATCGGCACATGCCGGCGTGGTCGCGTGCTCGGCGTGCTGCATCATGCGCGCGTCCCTCCCCGCGGACTCAGCGGACACCATGGCGTCAACAACGTCCTTGTACTCTAGATTGTCTTTCTTCAACAGCTCGTACTGCAGTTTGCGATCGCTCATGCCACACACTAATCTGTCCCGCAGCATGCGTTCGAGATTTGGAAAATTACAGTTGGTACTGATTTTTCTTAATTGAGCGATATAATCCATTGCTGTCTCGTCCTTTGTTTGATCACGATGGTAAAATTTGTATGACATTGATATTTCATTTGGTTTTGGGCTATAATGTTTGGTCAAAACATTTATAACTTCCGGAAAAGTCACTTCACTTGATTTTTTTGGAGTAATTAACGCAAGAACAGTATCGAAAGTCTGAGCACCACATATGGTAAAAAAGTTAGCTTTTTTAACCGAATCGAGGACGATTCCACTTGCTTCAAAGCAATAATTGAGTCGAGTTATGTAACTGTCCCAATTGTCTGTTTTCACATTGAACTCATGAAATTTCACTAATTTACGCTCCATAGTTCTCAATTAACACTCGTCGCCACTATTATGTCCAATAAAACTCCTAGATTTAAGTAAATCTGTATATTGAGCTGAGTAGCATGGCACAGTACAAAACATGTAAATCATACTAAACTACCCTCGACTTAGCGAATATTTTTATAAAAGAATACTACACAAGATTGAAGGTACCCACGTTATTACATATATGACACATACCAAACTCTTGGAGTTAATACCACCGTGAACTTATGCAAGCCTAGTAGTTTGTTTGTTGCGGGTTGTAAAAGGTAATAATAGAAGGAACATGGGGGTGTGGGTTTTAGTCAGTACAAGTCTGACACTCACAGAGTGTAGTGTGTGTGTCTCCACTCTGTTTTGGCCATAGCGGGAGAAGTTATTTGGTGATTACCCATCCGCATAAATAAGCCTAGTAGTTTTATCATAAGCAATGCGGCCAAGGAATTGCGTTCTCCCATAAAAACTTTGCCATGTCCACCGCTTTTTTATTAGCGGATGGGATCATTGGGAACCCAATGATCCCATCACCACATGGTGCCCCGTTTGGTTTTGGTTCTAGCTCTATTCCTGAAAACTTGAATGCATCTAAGGTGGACCAGGCGTCACTTAGTACTAGGGCTACATAAAAGTAGTAGAGCTGCCTCTTTCATCAAGACAAATGCACAAAGGCGCGGTAGAGTTTTCACACTAGCTTCTCCCTCAACAATGTATACTAATTGATCTGAAAACTAAAACTGACTGCTGTATAGAGAGTACCAGGGTTACATAAGAGTAGTAGATATCTGATGCGTTTCGGTCGCCCACTGGTCTAACATTAAGTAAATAAGTAGTTCTGCTAACAAATATCGGATTGAGTAATATCGTGTATTCGTGTCGTTGTTGACTTAAGATCTGTGCCGAAACATACGGGATGATATTGTAGGAAGAATCGCGAATTGCGTTTTTTTTGCCGTATTTTTTTTAAAGATTTTTTGGTAACTGCAGGGCACCAAACGTCATGCAAATTGTACATTTTGGTGACTTTTGCTGCTAATACGAAACTGATGAAAATACCTAATCCCAATAATATTTTGTTTCTGACTTGAAAATCGAACTCAATTGTACTAATATTATAAATGCGAACGTTTGTGAGGATGTATGGATAGATGTATGGATCTTTATTACTCTTTCACGTCAAAACGGGTGAACGGATCTTGATGAAACTTGCCACAGAGGTAGATTATGGTCTGGAATAACACAAAGGATACTTTTTTTTCGATATCACGCGGTCTATGCCGCGGGCGCCAGCTACTAACTTATGTTTAATGGTAGCACTTGAGTTTACTAAACCAACGAGACAGTATCAAGTAATCGATTAAAGCCCATTGAGTACATTTTTATTGCACGTTAAGCCTTTGGTCTAGTTTGACATTATTCTAACTGGGTTGTGGAGGTCAGATAGGCGATCCATGCAAAATACTGCTATGGACCCACAACATAGTACATAATATAACACATCGAACAGGTGGGACCTAGTGACCTGAGCTACAGGTGTTACTACCTACCACAGGCACCAGCGAAAAATTGTCAGCTAATGGTCCTTTGTATAAATGTGTGAGGAGCCCGTGGCTAAATAATAGCAGCCGCTCGGGTCGATCTTTAGGTTAAGCCGCGCTTGCCTAGGTTGGGCTGTGGATGGGTGACCAGACTGACCATCTGTTACATACCGAGTTTCCTCCGTGCCTCGGAAAGCACGTTAAGCCGTTGGTCCCGGCTGTCTTTTGTAGATCTTTGACAGTCGTTACAGGTAGTCTTTGGACTGAAAATGTGACAACCAGTCTTACCAAGGGGTATCGCATTACCCAGTACTGACTGGGTTGTGGAGGTCCGATAGGCAGTCGCTCCATGTAAAATGCTGATATTCAGCTGCATCCGGTCAGACTGGAAGCCGACCCCAACATGGTTGGGAAAGGGCTAGGCAGATGATGGTTCTTTGAGTAAATATTGTCTGTATTTTTAGCTTGTGGTGAGAAGTAAACATTATATTATTATAATCATAGTTGAAAAAGGCTAGGCGATGATATTACTAATTATCTTGATATGAAAAGAATGTAAAATATGTGTTTTTTTATACTCATTAATGTCATTCTCAGATAAGATTATCTGTTAAAGTATTTACAGATAAACTCATTAAGAGTTCCGATGACTCATAAAGTGAAGTGGCATGGATGTATTCTCCCCTTCGTTCCAGGCATTTATTAGTATCATTAAATTCAGCTTTACGCTCCTTTAGAGATGTTATAAAAATGTCTCGTTGAACTGCCTTAGAAAACTATTGCAAACGTTTAAGTAAGTTCTTAGATAAAATGTTTCTCTATTAGGGCTATTTCTGAAAATAGTCTGGTTTATTTTGTTGCTTTTTTATCTTTCTTTCCTTATCGATTTTAGAAACTTAAGAAGTTTTCTACAAGAAATACGTTACTTAACACTTGCAATTTATATTTAGGGTTAGAAAGACAAAAAATCCTCAAAATTAAATCAGTCATCAAAATACGCCACTACCTTGATATATTCCTTTAAAAAGTATTTCACCTGCGATCACTTTAATAAATCAATTTTGCAGTTAAAAAAACTTCTGTAGCTACGCCCAGAGTTGCTTCCCATGTGTTTCCAAACAAATAAGGTTGAAGAAATTCATTGATAGTACGTGTATGAGACAGATCGTATGCACATATACGTTTAGCGCTTCAATACTCATGAGTACTTTGGTCACAGAGTAAATTAAACAAAAGAGGCTAAGGCACACTACACAATATAGTATAGAAAAGACTTAGACGCACAAATGGTCATCTAATATATAAAATTCTCGTGTCACAATGTTCGTTCCCATACTCCTCCAAGATAGCTCGACCGATTCTTATGATTTTTTTACGCATATTCAGTAAGTCTGAGAATCGGCTACTATTTATCTTTTAAACCCCTAAGTGAGAAGGGACCTGAGCAGCGGGTGAAACCGCTGGGCACAGCTAGTAAGATATAGAAAACTTTCATCAGAAATTAAAAAACAAAACAGCTCTTCCTCATGTTTTGATGTGTAATTAGTTTAAGAATTTTTGCTTCATAAAACCAACCGCAAACCGATAGCAAATAAGAATAGAAGCGCAGAGTAGTATGGAATATTCTCAGATTAATGGATGGGGCAGAATGGATACGGAGGGCAGAAACAGCTTGGGAGCGGGTTATGTTCAACTTTGCACTGCAGATTGATAATATACTTAATTTCAGGAGTAGTAGTTTCTCTTGGCTTCCATTTAAAATGCTTGCAAGCGTTATAATAACTTAAGTAAATCGCACATCGTTTGCATGTTGTTCAGTCTCTGGCAGATATTTACTCTTTGGTCGTTGATCAGCAACGGTTGTTGACAAAAGAATGTCCGGTATGTTGCTTAACTAACTGCTACCTGTTGAGAAGCATTGAATGCATTGATATGCGTTCTCATGGTTTATTAGTATATGGTCAATTGGTTAATAAATATGCATAGTTAGATCTTCTCTCAGAACAGCAAAAATCAAATATTTATTCGTTTAGCTTTGGGAACTTATCCCGAAACGCCGGATTTTAGTAAATAAAAATATTTCATAAAAAGGTGGCTTAGAGAATTTAACAAGGCTAGATGAATTTATCTTCTTTGGATACGTATTGTTTACGGGTTTATCCCGCCCATTCTAAAGAAAGAATCACCGGTAAGAGCACTAAAAATCACGCTTTCTCGTATTCGTCGCAAAAAAACCCTTTCATTTGATACCCTTTATCATCAGCATGCATAAAAAATAACCTCCATATTGGATTAGATTAACGTAAGTTTGTTAACCATGCCTTGACATCTAAACTGTATTTAAAATTTCAGCTCAATCAGAAACCGGGCAATCAAGACCTTTACAGATTTATAACATAAGTTTACGCATACATCCTGTATAGCTCGGTCCCTTTTAGGGATGCCAACTTTTTTTGATAAAAAAACGCATAAAATTGTTTAGATAGGTTTAGGCAGTTACAAAAAATAGTTTTTTTTTAATTTTATGTTGTTTTTGCTTTAAAAACGTACTTTTGTGTGCTTTTAGCACATATTAACAATTTATTGTTATCTTTAAATGTTTCAAAGCTTGTTCGATAATCAAAAACTATATAAATTATCAATTAATTTTTAATTAAATTTATTGACGCTCTATTTCTCTCTCATCGCCTCTTTAGATTCATTACTGAAAAAACTCTTTCAGTGAAAGCATCACAGTAAAGGTTGAAAATAAAGTATTTTTCCACACTTTATTTGTATGCAAAAGTATAAAGTATAATTACCAAAAATAAAGTAGGATACGTTATTATAAAGTATGGTTGGCAACCCTAGTCCCTTTCCAACACTGGAAAAACATTTATAAAATACTGCATTAAGAAATCATGGTCTCACTTAATTAGGCACAGAAAAGCTTTTAGAAAGGAGTTTTCATCAAAAGCTTTTCAGAGGCAAACATCCTTATAATGTAGACTAGCTTTGAATAACGTTTCACCCGCTGCTAAGGTCCTCTTCCGACTTAGGGGTATGAAAAATACATATTCACGGATACACAAACTTACCCATATACACACAAAATTTCATACGAATCGGTAAAACCGTTTCAGTGGAATTTGGTAACTAACACCGTGACACGAAAATTTTATCTATCAGAAATACCAGGACCTCAGAAACCGCTAAGACGTCCACCAATATCTTTGCCACAGTATCCTATCAACATCTAACGCATAAAGGACAACTGCCAACAACAATCTCTTGTTCTCGACACGAATATGATGACAATAAATAACTATTACACAACGGTACGCCCACTGAGAAGCCGGGTCAAGCTGGTGATAATAATTTGCATCTCACAAACCGGGAAGCTTGGTTATCAATAGAACAAACGTACATCAGAGCTTTCTCTACTTCACCCAAGCAAAATTAACCGTTATATCAGAGATATGTAGAGTTGAAATTTGCTTGGGGTTGTTGAGAGAATATTTCTCAGAAAATAGAATGAAATCCAGGTCCGTTGTAGGCTGAGCGCCTAAATATCTTGCTAGGTAGATAAGTCGCGCTTCGGCTTATATAGGTACAGTCATGAGCATTCAAATGTAAACACTTGGCAAAATTCTAAGTGATTTCTTGTGAGAAACCGACTAAGTGCGAGTCGAACTAGAGGGCTAGAGTAGCTAACTATAGAAAGTACCGAACATTGTCTTTACGAAAAGCTAGGCTGAATTGCAGGATAAACTAAAGTTCTTCGTAGGAAAACTGTTGTACCCATACATCTATATAGGTCGCGGTTAGTTTACCAACTGCAATTAAGTTTGTAATTTATTTTGTGATGCATCTTCAAATTTACGGATTTCGGTTTTTTGTAGTGCTCTATAATATTGCCTCTTGTCAAATTTCATGATTTTAGGTCAACCTATAGGTTTTTATGACTTTTACGAATGTATCGGGAATGCGACATAAACGGCCATATCTTTTAGTGACGTACATTTAGAGAGTTATTTCTTTTTCATATCTCTAAGTGACCGTAGATTTTATTATTTGGTAATAATTATAAATCGATATATTTGCGCGTTCTCGAGATAAAGGGTCTTGACAGACAGACGGACAACAAAGTGATCCTTTAAAGGTTTCCTTTAAAATGATGTAACCATGATCTTAAAATTACTGTAATTTAAAAGACTGTCCATGGATTTTCTTGCCCATTCTTCTCCATAGAGATCAACACTGCAATGGGCAACTACAGTACTTCCACAAGTTATTTTGCATTGTGTCTAGGACTGTAGCTTAATTTTTTTGTTTCTTGACATTCAAAAGTGCCTGTATGGTCTAATTGATGCCGGGGTTGCGGGTTGTTCGAAAGAGAAACCGCGGCCCGGAACGTAAACGGCAATAGAAGGAACATGGGTGGGTTTCAGTCAGTGCAAGTTTGACACTACCCGTTATTTGATGAATTACCGCCCCAAAAAAAAAATCTTTGAGTGTTGAGAATGGTTTTTACAATGAGATTTAAAACCTATTCCGCTTCTAAAATGCTATGTTCGTTAAAAGTTAAAACGTTAATCTATGAAGCCGAAGAAAACCGCTGCTGAATTTCGTAAAGCAAATCGTGACTGTACACACGACGACAGATCAACCTATACAAAACCAGTTTAAGCGGATATCTCGTCGTACGGGAAATCTACGGCGTACGATTCGTAGTTGAAAGATCAGCATAAACTGGTTTTGTATAGGTTGATCTGTCGTCGTGTGTACCTGCCTTTCTGATGATATAATGTTTCACATAAAGATTCTGTTTTCAATATAATTTGATTTTGTTGTTTGAATTTGTAATAACGCCTTTAGGCGAGCGTTTCGATATTGGACTTTGAACCCTATTGCTGCAGCGCAGAGCTTAGGGTTGTTAAGTTTTGTTCGTAATTAGCAGAATTGTAAAGTTGCCCATTATCTATCTTATCAGTAAGTTTATATCGTATTTGAAACCTAAATAATATAACAAAGGTCGCTTATTATTCTAGTTTCTAAGAAAACCAGTCTGGATCGGAATGTTTTGATAATGAACCAAATTGATAACAAACTATTGATATTGGAAAAATATTCAAGTTATTTTATTTATGAAAATCATAGGTTTTAAATCAGCATGACGAAAGTTACCATCCAATACATAAACTGAAAAATTTTGTTGATTGTAAAACTGTTATCACAAGAAGTATTTACAGTTTCTCGTATTCAGTAAACCCTTTCATTTGATACCCTTATTATTAATATTTTTTTTAAATGACTGTACCGTTTTCGCTGTAGCATGGTGCGGGTGGCATTAGTTAAATGAGCTGTACCATTTCAATCCGAAAAGTTACCGCGGTTTAAGATCATGACTGAAAATAGGTTGTACTAATTTATAGATTGTCTACTACTCATCATAACAATACATCACTAAACATTTTATTTATTTATTTCTTCCTGCCAGGCTTGCGGGTTCTCCGAAAAAACACCGCCGCACCCCACACGAAGGGCAAAACAAAGAACATGGATGGGTTTTGTTGACGATTCAGGAATCGAGTGTCATCGGATTAGAATCCTCCGTTAATTCCTATCCGCTTAAAAAAAAACAGTCAAGAGCAAGTCAGACTCCCGCACTGTCCGGGGTTGCGGGTTGTTCGAAAGAGATACCGCGGCCCCGGAACGTAAAGGGCAACAGAAGGAACATGGGTGGGTTTTAGCCAGTACAAGTCTGACATGCCCCCCTGCTCCGCCCAGAGCGGGGGAAGTCATTGGATGATTTCCCACCCGAAAAATAAAAACGACTCCCGCACTGTAGTTCGCTACAAACGACATAAAAAGCCATATCTTTGGACTTCGTAGATTTGGAGGGTTGATTTTTTCATAGCACAGGACCACAGACCTTTGGTCTTGACAGACAAACAGACGGACATTTTTTTTTTCTTTTGAGGTACAGAACCCTAAAGATAAGTTTCCTAACCGAAGAACTGATGTTACTGTCGGTATGTAGGTCAAAATTACGAAATATTTGTACAAGATGACAAAGTAATAAATAATATTAATTTAATGAAAAACGGTTCTCATTACCGTTTCGTCTCGGTCCCAAGCTAATCATACAATTTGCAATCAAATCCGATTGCGTAACGATTGCTACATTCAGTCCTTTCAATTGTTAAATCAACCTGTTGTTAGATAAACGGCTCTTTTGACGTTTCATTGATTGATACTTAATTACAGGTTTCTATGTTCTGACGGGATTGCGGGTTGTTCGAAAGAGATACCGCGGTCCCGGAACATAAAGGGCAAAAGAAGGAACATAAGTGGGTTTTAGTCAGTAAAAACTTAGAGTTGGGGAAGTTATTTAATGATATACCAACCGCAAAAAAATAACACTGTTGTTGACAATTACCCGAGTCTGGTTTTCGATTAGTCTTTTCGTCCGTTAGTATGTAACGATGGTGTTTACAAACGTTAGACGATACAATCAGATGCATATGTAGTATCCGATTCGATATCGATTTACAGAATCGATTCGAATCGATACAGGATACAGGCCTACTATAATCTGAAACAGGGGAGCGTTTGCCTTTAACTCTCCTGATGTAAATCAATGAGGCGTCCTAACGTGGACCATGCGTGCTCACAAGAAACCAATTCACTTAAAAAAAACCGGTCAAGTGCGAGTCGGATTCGCGCACTGAGGTTTCCGTTCAAACTAGCTACATAAGCGGCCATATCTTTTGACCGCGTGAACTTAGAGTATTAATTTTTTCACAGCTTCATGGGATCATAGACTTGAGTATTTAATTTTAACTTCAACTTGAAACCTCCAAGCGTTGCTGAGAGTCTTGACAGACATTCTATAAGGAAAGTTCGTAACCACTATTTAGGTCCGTCTTCCAATTATAAGTCTTAATTACTGTAAATTTTCTCGTTTTTATTAAGTTAAATGTATTTAATAGTTTATTTCATATGTATATTAGCATATGTATAAAAATATACGTTTCCGAAAACAAATAGTTTTGGATATATATATTTAATATAATTTTTGTACCCTATCACAATGTTGTCGTATTTTACCCAAAGGTAGAGAATGCCTTATGGCATAAGTCCGCCTATGTACCACTATTGTACATGAAGTTTAAATAAATACTCGTACAGCAAACTGATCCTATAAGGGCCTTTTTTGTCTTTTGAGGTTTGGATCCAGATAATAATATTAGGGGAACAAGAACAGCAGTAAGTTTTGCGGAAAATGGTTTTCCTAGTGTACCTTTCTACCAGAGTAAAAGGTACAAAACAATCTTGTTCCTATTTTCTTGGAAAGTGAACGTTGCAGTTAAATCTGTCTCAAATGGACGACCAGAGAATACTAATGCTTTTGGCGGGAAAGTGGCCGAGACTGCGAACTTTGGCATTCAGGTGGCATTATATGGACATCAGAGTCTGGGCGTATTAAATCTTTTGTAGAGAGAAATTCTTAAGAGAATCAGTAAGGTTAGTAAAAACATGGATCTACACACTCACTATTCTCATTTACTGGTCCAAATGGGGTAAATGATATTTAATCGTGACTCTTGACAGGGTAAAATTTAAGAAAAAGATCGTGTTGCCAACCTTTTATAACATGGGACTTATCCCATGTTATAAATTTTCCTGTCCTTAGACAGGAAAATTTGAGGGAGAAAACCTAAAACCAACGCAGCCGCGGCCTGAGGTGTTCCGGGCGTCGGGTACTGTGATTTGACTCCCGGCCTCCGTAGATGAAGGTCTGTGCACGGTTTGCAATGGGTAGGTCGCCGTCCTTCGGTCTGGTGACGACAGGCCATGCCGACGGCGCTTTGTGTTTCACGTGCGCCTCAAAGAAATGTCAGCAAAGCAGAGGGGCCTGCCAGGGCCATTACTTGCCGGGGCTTTGAATTGTTCGAAAGAAATACCACGGCGCCGCGCCGGAACATAAAGGGCAAAAGAAGGAACATGGGTGAGTTTTAGTGATACTCCCCTCGCTCCACCTAGAACGGGGTAGTTATCCGATGATTTCTCATACTTAAAAAAGGAGGGCAGAAAGATGAAGATATAGTAAAATGTATAAATGTCTCATGTTCGGAAAAGGCTAGGCAGATGATGACATAGTAAACAAAACAATACAATCAAACGCTAGACGTATACATTGTACTTACATAATTATGACTAATATAAGGCGCACCCATGTATGTTAATGATCAACCATAGACCACGTTGTTGGTGGTAAACAATAGAATACGTTTACGGTTGGCTGGTTCATGTGTTGGACAAAGATCAGTACGAGTACCATAGATGAAACAGTTCCAAAGACGGCTTTGTAGACACATAAAGAATGCATCTTACTTGAAAGATTCAGCACGTCTGCCCATCATGCTAGTGTGTAACCTAGGCTTAAACTGTGCAGGAGAGCTGTTGCTGCCGACTGTCGTTTGATTGATGGTCGCGCGCCTCTCACAGACAGTGTAGGAGGAATTTATCACCTCACTCTCCCCGGGACGAGGCACAGGTCAAACGGGGCAGCACTAGTCCGGGGCATTTCCACTAAAGTCGCATTTGTTTCCGCTGCTTCCCGACGCAAGCTTTTAATCAGTGTGAGTCTGACGCAAGGTTATGATCAGTACGACAGACAGACTAGAGCCAAAGCGGTGGACATTAATGAGAATTTCCACATCGACAAAAAAAAAATGTCTTAAACGGGAAAAAAAATATCTTTTTATTTTTTATTAAATCGTCATGCACAATAAAATACCATTGTACAAAGGCGGACTTATGCCTTGGGCATTTTCTACCAGTCAACCTTAGGGCGATGCAGAGACAAAAACATATTAGGTGCAATGTATATCTATGCCATTAAAGTAAAAGGATGACGATGTCCTCGTATGAAGACGGCTAGACACTGAGCTGAATTAAACACGATAAATGTATCAAAGTCAATGATCAAGTACATAAATGCTGTATAGCATTCCCTAAACTAATTAGTTTAGGGAATGCTATACAGCATTTATGTACTTGATCATTAAATATCTCTTGATCATTATAACGACTGTCGTTCTGAAATTAGCCACGAGCCGGCGCGCAGAATGCAAAACATTCAATGTAGATTGCCGGTCGTTCGTAAGTGATGGGCAAAAGAAGGAACATGGGTGGATTTTAGTCAGTAGAAGTCTGACACTCCCCACGCTTGGCCTAGAGCGGGGAAACATATTTGATGATTTCCAACCCCAAAAAAAGGCCGGTGAATAAATTTGGAAACGACTGTACGCAATTGAAAGTCACCGGTACTATAGACAACCTTAACATTAAATTCAATTCGGATCTCACAGTCAAGCATAACAAGCAGTCGTCCAAGTCAAAGGCTGCGAAGATGATGAGATTCGATATGATAGATGGACGTTAGTCAAGATTACGAGCGATGTAAGCCGTGCCCATCAATGTTATGCACGCTGTACGATGTAAACAATAGGCCTGGCGCACGCTTCGTTGGACTTGCGATGGTTAAAGACTATAGAAGGCAGAGATACGTCATATTTTTATTCAAGAAGCTTTTGAACTGACAAATGACTCCTACAATCAAACTACATTCTCATATAACAACATGTAACACCTACTACACACATTATGGTAAGTAAATAAATGAATATGAATTTACTCTCTCTCTCTCTCTCTCTCACACACACATACACAAACATACACATATTTATTTTATTTAAAATTAGGCTTCTCAACCATGAGTTCCTACGTATTACATTATAATTTGTACATTGCTAACTGCAGCCTAAACGCCTTATTACTTGTAGAAAAGCAATTAACATATATACGGATACGCTGTGACCATCGCCCGAAGGACACGGTGGAGCACACTGTAGCGGTCTGTCCCGTTTGGGCGGAGCAGTGTCCTCGTAGAGGCGATCGGCAGCGGCGACCTATCGCGTCCGGCCCGGGTTCACCCCATTGTCCGGAGTGAGAGGTCCGGCGGAGCTTGTCTAGTTTAACGAGAGAACCTCAAGCTAAAATGGTCGAGCTGAATGGGGCTGATCTATACGTCATGTTCGTGAACGGGCGCTATCAGTTTGGACTGGTCATTTTTTAGCTACCACAGTTCATTTTTAAGTTATTTAAATTTAAAATTAAATTTTGCTTTTTATTTACTCTGGACGCTCTTACTGTGCACGTCTTTCTACAACGTTCTCACATATTTGTATAATCTCAACATGAATGATGTAAATATGATTTTGTAAAAATATTATAATTTAAAAGAGTGTCCATGGAGTTTCTTGCCCATTCTTCTCCATAGAGATCAACGCTTTGGAATGGGCAACTACAGTACTTTCACAAGTTATTATGCCTTGTGACCGGGACTGTAGATTAATTTTGTTTCTTGACATTCAAAAGTGCCTGTAATGGTGTAGGTAATTGAAATAAATGATTTGATTGATTGATTGATTGACTAAACAAGCTGTCGTGGGAGACGCTCCGGGTATCAGATGCCGCGAGTCGAATCCCGGCCACCGTAAATGCGGGTCTATGGACGACCAGCAATGTTTACCTCACCGTTGGTCCATCTAGTGACGATAGGCGATGTCATGTGCCACGTGCGCCTCAAAGAGATATCGGCAAAGGATCGTGGCCTGCCGGGTACGCTAGTTTTTAGAAAGACAGACCGCGACCCCGGAACATAAAGGGCAAAAAAAGGAACATGGATTTTTAGTTACTAAAAGTCTGACACTTCCTGGCGTTACCCCTCAGAGCGTGAAAAAATATCTAATTATTTCCTCTCCATAAAAAAGGCAGAAACTTACACGTCTGTCCACTCTATAAACAGTAACATTCAAAGTCTATGCCCATAACTATTATGGATCAATAGTTCTTGATAAATGATCTTTACTATATGGTGTAACATTATAATACCAACTTTGTTTCATGTCATTGCACATTGTCTCACTATTATACTGGTTTTGTTACCCAAGTGCATAAAGCTAGATGTTATATTGTCTTGCTGATGATCATTTAGATATTACTTTGAACACAGGTGCACTGTCGTAATTACATTATTATTATTTATTCTATTTAGTTTCCTTAACATAATTATCATTACAATACACTTTACATAAAAAAATACATTTAATATTTCAGTAAACTTTACTTTGGACAGCACATCAGACATTTTTATTTATTTAACAACTAGTTTCCGCCCGCGACTTTGTCCGCGTGACATAGTTACTTTGGGCTAACGCTAACTTTAACTCGGGTGATGATCAAAAAAAAATAACTTAACATCAAAACTCATTCACGATTCCATATAAATTTAAACGAATAATACAAAACACATCAAAATTACAAACATTACATAAGCATCTATGTACACACGAAGACATATCAACCTATGCAAAACCAGTTTATGCTGATCTCTCAACAACGGATCGTATACCGTGGATTTCCCGTACGATGAGAGATCCGCATAAACTGGTTTTTTATAGGTTGATGTGTCGTCGTGTGTACATAAGAATTATGCATATTTGTGTACGTTATGACTCAGATAAGTAGGTGTGTCAAGTACCTTATCATGTCAAACAAATCTGAGACGTGTCTGCATAAAAAATAGGTTGCATTTTACTTAACCAATATCTTTTAGAACAATGTCTCTTGAGAACAAGAACTTGTTCGAGGTCGTTTATATTAAAACTACTACTACTACGTACTTCTTTTGAACTTTTTACGTAAGTACTGCCTTGTTGGTTTAGTGTTGTCAACTTCCAACACTAAAGCAATTTGACTTCCAGGTCGGGCATGGGTAGTCTTAGGCTTTTCCATCAAGTATTTCTCAGTAGCAACCACAGTGCCTGGATTTATGCTCGGCTCGCCCCATATTACATAGGATTTCTTAACTGACGGATTGTGGGTGTACCAGAGGTTAACCTCACCCTTTAAGAGTTACAGGCGTAATATCATGCTGTGTATAGCGGAAATTAAGCATGTTTTTATGAGCTACTAGCTTTAGCCCGCGGCTTCGCTCGCGTTAAATTTGGGGTAACACAGTTGCCCTTTCCTGATTTTTAGGTACCTGCTACCTGTAGTTTTTGCCCTTGCGCCTTATTTATTGTAATAGCAATGCTAAATTTTCCCTTTTCTTCCGTCTTTCTCCCTCATTTCTCACTTTTTTTAAATAATTTAGCCTATGTCCGTATGTCCAGAGTCCCAACTATCTCTGTACCAAAATTCATCAAAATCGGTTTAGCCATTTAGGCGTGAAGACTTAACAAACAAACTCATAATATTAGTAAGGGTACTTTTTGTGTTGCGCAACACATTTTCTTCTTCCATTGTGTTTGACGGATTAAAAGGCGATAATTGTGGTGCAACTTGGTGAGTGGCATTTAAATAGCAGAGGCGTTAAGCGCAAAGGCAAAAAAAAGCTTTGTTGACTTTTAACATTTTAAATATTGAATCCTAAGCGTAGTGAGAGTTTAAAGGGACGCCAGTACCCGACGCAGAATAACTCTGCTGTCAAGCGAAACATACAAGTTTTTCTTCAATACACCGAGAATAATGCCAGTGGCAAGAAAAAACTCTACTTAAATCCTTTTTTATAAATAAGTGTAAAAATACTAGAATACTACAAGTATACTATAGTTTCGTTGTTGAATTTCACATTCCAAATATAAATCCTAAGCGTAGCGAGAGTTTCAAAGGGACACGACGCAGAATAACTTTGCTGCCAGGCGAAACATTCAACTATTTACCTCACTGCATCTAGAAAAGTGCTAGTAGCAAGAAAACAACTCTATTTTTTTTAAATTAAATAAGTGTAAAATTACCACAATACCATAAGTATGCTGGTTTCCGTATCTGTAATATATAAAACTGCTGATGAGCTATCAATGTCAATATTGACACTGTCTGAAGTATCCTACGATAAGTGTTGACATTTATTTGGTCACCAATATTTGACTACCAGTCCTGTACAAATATTGTTTGACCACATATATTTTTGTAGCGTATCGATTATATCTCTTGCACCGTTGATAAAATAAGGCATGGGAAATCAATATTAGCAAGAATTCATCCGTCTGTGTACAATTATATCTATTTTTACTTGAGTTCAAAATACTGGGTCTGTTAGACTTTGAATTAGAAATTTCGTGTTAAAAATAAGCGAGAGCACTCACACTAACTGGTGACGAATTTTTCTGCACCTAACATTTTCTTTTTTAAACTTTGGGCACTCATCCTTACTAATATTATAAAAGCGAAAGTGAGTTTGTTTGTTTGTTACCTCTTCACGCTTTAATGGCTAACCCGATTTTGATGAATTTTGGTACAGAGATAGTTGGGAACCAGGAGACGGACATAGGCTAATTTTTATTTTAAAAAAGTGGGATATGAGGGCGAACGAGGGAAGAAAAGGGAAAACTTAGCGTTGCTATTACAAATTAATAAGGCGCAAGAGCAAAAACTGCAGGTAGCAGGTACTGCGTCATACCGAATTTAACGCGAGCGAAGCCGCGGGCAAAAGCTAGTAAAAAATAAAAGAAGATATCCCTTATGTGGCAGTTTCAATCTCCTTTACATAGTAGAAAATGAAGTCGTTTTCGCTGTCTGTTCGCTTAGATCCTTTAAACGTAAATACTCAACGGAATTTAATGAAGTTTTCTACAATACATAGATTGATTCAACAGGAAGGATTATATGTATAATATTAGTGTCTACATTGCACCCGTGTGAAGCCGGGGCGGGTCGCTAGTTGTACTATAAACCGTGTAAGCTTAAAACAATCACCCAAATATATGTTTTCTTTCCACACACTCTGAATTTCTCCTGTATCATGGGTGCACACTCTCTCTCTCACTGTGTATGTGGGTCTAACACTCACATAAGTGATACACAAACAGCCAGACTCGAAACAACTACCTGTACTTCATACAAATATTTGTTCCGTTTCATGCGGGGATCAAACCAGTGACACACAGCGCAGCAGTCGATCGCTCAGCCACTGCGCCAACCGCACCGTCAAAGATAGATACATCTTTACAACACTTCGAGATTCATTTTAGCATAATCTAGTGGTAAACATTATTCATGCCAAGTAATCCGTGTATTACTGACATTAATAAATAACGTTCCATCAACAATTGTATACATAATAGTAACAACTGAACCGATCAAAACCTACATACCCTTATATCGAAATAATATACTGCATCCGTCATTTCGCACATGCGCGTCGAATCGCCCGACGATCAGCGCGTGCGCGTTTCGTCGGTGATTGCGAAACGTACAACGTGCGTGTACTAGCTATAACTTAACGAATGTCGACCTTATTGCTCTGACTTAAAAGAGCTGTCCATGTGAAATTGTTACCAACAGTGTGGTTGTTTGTACTTCTAATGCAGTTTGAATTGTCTCAGGTGCAGCAAGAGGTATCTAAATTAGTATTGAATTTCACGACCTCTGACAATGCAACTTGCGACGCAACATGCGTCAAAACACGTGCATGTGTCATTTTTGTTTCCTTCACATTGTGATTCGTCGCAAGTCGTATCAGAGCAAAGACATTTATGATATTTACGAGCAATAGATTGGCATTTGACAAAATACTTGTTACTACTTAGTAACAAGTCGTTTTGTCATACCTCCGCTTGCCAGTAGAATTCGCGGTTCAAAATCAAAAATGTTCGGGATAAAAAAAATTGTATGACAATATTCCCAATATATATTTGTATCACTGCGACCCGTAGAATCGTTGTGGCGTACTTTATGCAGTTTTTTTTATTTTGTTCTATCCGCGGTGTCGCAATATTGACATGTCGATTGATCGTGTAACTTGTGGCCAAGCAGTTAGAGATTAAGTTTATGTTACTGTCATATTATTTTGATAGATCATTTCGGTGGTGTAGAGTAGTTACTTACAAGAATTATGTTACACGATACTTATATGATTGGCTGTATGTTAACCCACATCGATAATATGTGACACATATTTAGGCAAGAAATAACTATCGTATGTTAAATTTAAGTTATTTGACAGCTGTGTTTTAATATCTTTAGAGATTAATATGCTGTGAGTGTGTGACATAAGCTATAGGCTGCGCCTACGGCATTTGCTTGCGTCAAACGAATATAGCCGAAATATTTTAACTTTAATAATTAACTACTGTTATAAAACTAAAGGCTTTAATTGGTTGAACGTGTGTTAATATCTAGAAATATTGGTTTGAGTAACAAGAAATAAAAGCTGAAGAAATATAAAAAGATAAACTGTTCATTACACTCGCACAGGAAAAGACAATAAAACAAAAGTAATTAGAAAAAAACAAATACTAAAAAACAATATTAAAAAAAAAACAATTACGACAATGACAAGAGGTTTATGAAAAGCAGTGATAATTCGTTCATAGAACACAAAGAAAAACCACATAATAAAAATATTGTATTGAATACTCTGACAAGGGTATTTGGTCTAAATTACAATGCGCTAAATCAAAAAAATAATCTAAATCAGAATCACACTACCAGGCAAACAAGTCCATAAAGAAGTTCACAACACCACATCCTGGTTGTATAACACCGAAATATTATAACATGGTGTTGCAAACCGCCGCCCACGCATCGCCGCCATTGTTTGACTTCGATCAATATCTGACGGAAAATATGAGCAGTAATTGTGTGAAAGTGATGGTAAGCTTTGAATGTAATAACAATGTATGTTCCTGTTATGTATGTGTAAACGGTGTTATTGTGGTAGATTATAGGTACAATGAGCTAAAGAGTTAGTAGACACCAACGAGATTTGTGGTACTATAACTAAACAGCGTATGCCAAAAAGGTGTGTTCATATATCAGGCAGTAATTCAGACCATGCAACCACGAAAAATAAATCTGCTATCTAGTATAAAACTCCGATACCTAGTCCATCCAAATAAATGGGACAGATGTTTATTGTTTCGTGATTTCATGGTGGTCTTATGGAGAAAGTTGTTTAGTTTGATGATCTGAATGACACCATGAAATACTATCACAACTTTTTGCTAAACGCTGTAGAACATGTCAAATAATTCATTTCTCAGACTAAAAGAACTTAACTGAATTTTGATTAGAGTTGGCCCTTGAGCTTGTCCTAGTGGCAGTCGCTTTCAGTACCTCTATAACTGCTTTGAACAGTAGTTATGACATACTAAGTTATTCAATAGCTTATGTCAAATCAATATCTACATTTTTGCTTTTCCATTACCGTCAACTCTGTAAGAAGAATAATACTTAAAAAAATAATTACAAAATTTTGCAGTGCTTGGACACTTAACATCACGCATTGTAAACCCCGAAGGGTGTAGGCAGAGGTGTACTTAACAAATACACATTTTTGTTGCCAGATATGCTTAATTCCCATGTAATAGGAGGCGAACCTACTGCCATGAACCAGAAGAAATTCCTGATGAAAAATCCAATAACCCTCTAGCCGACACAGAACCAGCTAAACAGTGCTTGGAATCTGTTTCAAAAAAGCTGTTAGAAGTTATCCAACTTTCAAACAATGTTGGTGATTCAATGTATATTTCTTTTCATTCAAAACTAACATTTCCTCAAGAATCGCCTTCCTCTAATCCTCGGAAAGTAATCTACATCAAGCAAACTTTCCGTACATAACACACATTCTCCCAGTGACCTCTGCTACCCTAGTAATTAAAGCGAGGTTAGTGTACCAGGCTCCCAGCTCTTGAGACACTCTCAAGCTAATTGCTAAATGGTGTAACTCTCGACAATTCTAAGTGCTTAGGGAAGCTTGGTACTTATGTTACATGTGCAAGTAGGATTTTTAAGGTTTTTCTTTGTAAAAAGCAACGCTTACAGAGTGATTTCTGTTTTTTTTTCGTAAGAACCTCTTTAGATTCAATCAGGTTTTACTACGTGGTATCCGTCACGTTACCTAACTAACAACATACCCAAATAGGACATGCACTGGCGATGACCTCCTCAAATGGGTCGGGCAGGTGCTTTCGTACTATCGAACTTTGTTTATGAATGAGTCTAAAATAATGCATGATCAGCCTACAAATTCTGGGCCCCTGTGTCTATAATCCTATTTACATGTTTAGAATGCTTTCCTTCATCGTTTTGGGAAGCAGTGGCAACAAAATCAATAACTTAAAATAAAATGCCTGCAGTTCCATCTTGACTCAAAAATGTTTTCATTAAAGACAAAATCTCGAACAGTCATAAAATCGGTATTCAGAAGATCCTGAATCATTAACGAATTGACTCAATTAATGCTGCATGATAGTTAAAGATAGTTGTTTATGTCGTAAAACCAATTAAGTTAAACTGCGTAACAGTTTAGTACTAGTAGTAGTAGCGGATTAGTACTAGTTTAATTGATGGTGTTACACGTAATTTATTACCTATACGGTAGAAGCAAATAAACATTGATTAAACAGATGTTCTAGTTTTCAGATTATACTGTAAATCTAATATATAAAATTCTCGTGTCACAATGTTCGTTCCCATACTCCTCCGAAACGGCTGGAACGATTCTTATGACTTTTTTAAGCATATTTACTTAGTAAGTCTGAGAATCGGCTACTATCTATATTTCACACCCCTAAGTGAAGTGAGCAGCGGATGAAACCGCTGGGCACAGCTAGTTATGTTATACATTTGTTAAGCGGAGGGGGTATCGCTTTTTGACGTATTTTACTGAAGAAATAAATTCTGGACATAACAAATTGATTTTATTTCATTGTAGGATAATAAGACTGGCTGGTCCTCATTAGTTTGTATAATTAGTTCGATCGTCGAACTACTGTCCTTTTTTTTCAAGTAATTACTTTTTTAAAATGAATGAATGATGTTTTTTTGAAATGGAAAAAAACTGAACACTTTATAGGAGCACTTTATTGTCCGTCTGTCTGTCTAACAAAAACGTTTTATCTCGGGAACGTGTGGATGAATCGAATTAAAATTAAAACCATATACTCAAATCTTTGGTCCCTTTGTGCTGTGTAAACATCAACCCTCTAAGTCAACGCAGTCAAAAGATATGGCCGTTTTGTATGTTGCCAGTTTGTACGAAACTCCGACTTCACTTGGCCGAGCTCTTTTTTGTTCATTTGTTCGACCGTCAAACTTATTTTAATCGAGAAACAAAAAGACGCCACTTGATATGGTCCCTATCAGCTACCTTGCTTGCCATTTCTCAACATCATCATCGGCTTCCAATCTAACCTGATTTCTACAACCCAGTTGGTAATACAATAGATAGATAGATAGAATATTCTTTATTATGTACACCATACAAGTAACAAGAATAACACTAGACAAACTTATAAATAGGGTGACACAATGGGCGGTCTTATCGCTAAAAGCGATCTTTTCAAGACAACCTTTGGATGGATTTAAAAGAGGAGAACAATAACTGTGTTAAGACTGGTTGTCAAACTTTTGGTTCACCTGTAACGACTGTCAACGTTCCAAAAATGACAGCCGGGACCAACGGCTTACCGTAACACGAAGAAAACCTGGACCTTTCTGGAAAACATCACCTACAAGGTATGTCTTTCCACTTTTAACAGACTGCGTTTTATTTTTATTCTTGACAGAAAATATTTAGAACACTATCCACGAGAAATTATTTACGGTAAAGTATCTGACATAAACGTCGGAAAGAACCACACGGATATTCATAACGATATTCCAACAACTGTTATATATATTTGACAGCTCAAACTTGACTTATCTACCTTAAACTGTTTACACTCGGCTCGCCTTTCACTGTGTGTTTTGAATACCTAATGTCGGCTCACTGGGCAATGCACGTAGTCCAAGAGATAGTGACACGAGTGCCAGTTGGCACGCTAAGAGATAAAAGTGATCTTTTAATACGGAGGTGCGGAGTAAATACAAATGAGAGAAGTAAAAGTGAATAAAAAGTTCTCGGATTTTCGTTTCCAATCGAGAAATGCCGTTCATTGGAATTATTTTGTTATTTTCAAGTACAAGTTTTAAGTTTGATTCCGTAAACACAAATATTAAAAAAAAGTTATTTCTTGAATGAATGAAACTTTTTATTTTTATGGTAACTGACACAAATGATGATGTATTTTACGCCTTCTATTTTAAAATCCGCCTCCAGCCTAACCAGGCGCAAATAAATACTAGTGTAGAGCATTTCATTTGATCATATCTTTACATAGTATAAAATAAAGTCACTTCCACTGTCTGTTCGCTTAGATCTTGTAAACTACTCAACGGATTTTAATGCAGTTTTTGCAGCAATCGTTAGAGTGATTCTAGAGGAAGATTTATATGTCTACGTGTGTGAAACTGCGAGGTGCAGCTAGTTTAGATATAAAAAGATGTGATGTGTTTTATAATCTAACTGTAAATAACATAAGATTTGAATTTGCATAAAATTGTTCGATTACAAAAAAGGGTCAGAATCGCGCACCGAGGGTTCTGTACTAATCGTTGATACAAACGGCCATATCTGTTGACTGCGTAAACTTACAGGTTTGACATTTTCACAGGGGCCACAGACTTGAGTATATGTGGTTTTGATTTCAACTTGATACCTTCCCGCGCGTTCCCGAGATAAAGGATCTTGACAGACATACAGACAGACACACATACGGACAACAAAGTTATTCAATAAGTGTTCCGTTTTTTGCCTTTTGAGGTACGGAACTCTAAAAACTAAGTGTTTGTAATAACCGTTATTGTATAACAAACAATCGCAATATAGTTAATGGCAATTCACCAGTTCTAAAGCTCTTAATCAACTACAAGTAGGTGAGATAACGTAACAATCGGCATCGCAGACTCCTAGACTACACTTAATGCAGATTATTCGCTATGATCGATCGTTTATTCTTTCACAACGATTGTGCTGAGTTTTATAATTAAAATGATATATTTAGGTACTCATGTCTGGTATTACTAAATCTTAATATGTATGTAGTACTTTCTAAACGGGATGGTGTCAGAATTTCAGTAAGGAGTTCTACTATAATTTTATTGTATTATCATGTTAGCGTTGGTCCGTCATGCCAGATAAATAAAGTGATTATGGAAATAGATAGACGCTTGTTAACTTTTGTTAACGTTTTATTTTAATTTACGTTTTGTAAAGTAAGCAATGACTTATTGTCGGGCCTACGCTATCCTCTCATACTTAAGTAATAACGCTGTAACAACAACGTTGTAAAACCAAATGATTTTAAAAGAGTAACCATGGAGTTTCTTGCCGGTTCTTCTCTACAGGAAACGACCAACCCGAACCGTGCACCTTTTCTCGACGTTTTATAAGTGCCGATGTAGGCCTATGTGAAATTAAAGTATTTTGATTTTGGTTGATTGATACTAATTCACGTTTAATAACCGACTTCTAAAAAATGGCTAATTGGAGTTGGAATCGCGCAACGTGGGTATTGTTTAAACTTGCGATATAAGTGGCTATATCTTTTGACTGCGTAGACTTAGAGGGTTGATTTTTTCACAGCACAGAGGACCTACAGGCTTGAGTATCTGGTTTTCAATTTCAACTTGATACCTCCACGCGTTCCCGAGATATATGATCTTGAAAGACAAACAGGCAGACAACAAAGTGGTCCTGTAATGGTTCTGTGTTTTTCCTTTTGAGGTAAATAACCCTAAAACAAAACTTGTAGGTTTGTATGAAAGTACCGCCACTTTGTAGCTAAATAGTTCAAAATTTATTGCCTATTTTAGGTGAAAAGGAGCCTAAAAGATACGAAGTACCATTATGGCAGGAGAATAAATTACAAAACCATAATTCCTTATTAGATTATTGCGTCCTACTAAGACTATGGTAATTACTACATTCCTGGTATAAGGATGGGCTTTTGACTTGTAACTGACCCTGTATAAGACCACATTCTGCGTTGAATTTACGAACTTAATGACGTGGGTCTAGTAAGATATATAGATAGACTAGCTTTTCCCCGCGGCTTCGCTCGCGTTAAATTCGGTAGCGCCTTATTGATTTGTAATAGCAACGCTAAGTTTTCCCGTTTCTTCCCTCTTTCTCTCTCATATCCCACTCTTTTAAAATAAAATAGCCTATGTCCGGCTCCTGGTTCCCAACTATCTTTGTGCCAAAATTCATCAAAATCGGTTTAGCCATTAAAGCGTGAAAAGGTAACAAACAAACTCACTTTCGCTTTTATAATATTAGTAAGGATTCTTTATTATGTACACCATACAAATTACAAGAATAACACTATACAACTTATAAATAGGGTGAAACAATGGGCGGTCTTATCGCTAAAAGCGATCTTTTCAGTAAGATTTGATATTTAGTTTTTCTCGAACTTTAGATTAAGTCGTACTTGCCTATATTGATCCGTGGCTGGGTGACCACCCATGACACACCGAGTTTCCTCCGTGCATCGGAAAGCAAGTTAAGCCATTCGTGCCGGCTGTCATTTTGTCATTTTGACATGTCATTTTGACAGTCGTTTCAGAAAATCAGTGGCTCGAAATTATTACAACCAGTCTTACCAAGGCGTATGGTATTACCCAGTGCTAACTAGGTACAGGTAAGACTGGAAGCCGACTCCAAAACAGTTTGGTAAAGGCTAGGCAGATAATAATTACTGGGTAATAATATTACCATGTAAAACTAAATAAAGAATATTGGCGCAGTGGCTGAGCAATCGATTGTTGTGCTGCGTGTCGCGGGTTCGATCCCCGCACGGAACACATATTTGTATGACCTACAGTTACTTGTTCCGCATCTGACTGTTTGTATATCTGAGTTTAAATGTTTGTAAGCGCACCCACGATACAGGAGAAATTCGTAGTGTGGCGCAACGTTTAAAAAAAGAACTTCTCCAGCAACCTTATCCATGAAAATGATAAAATTTAAAAATAAAACGCGTGACCATATGTAACCGCATCGTCAAGTGCATGACTGCGCAACCGCACCGGATGGGCAATACCGCCATTTTAGGTCTTTAAGTAGCATGTGACATTATGTGGGGACACACCATTACATCGTATTTCTTTTAGGTACATGGTCGCTTAGCTTTGGTACAAGGTTTTTCTTTGAAGAATTAACGTTTGAGGACCACCTGCTTGTAAAAGTGGTATATTTTGTACCATAAATTTGAATAATAAACTAGTGTATCTTTTCGAAATTTGGTTCTTTTGGGAAAACTGCAGAACAGCTACGGAATAACCTGGACCAATCTGAAGACATTAAGAATATTCTAATGCCTGAAATTTTAATGAAGGACCATTGTTTTCAATGTGAATATATATAAAAATTAGCTGGCGCCCGCGGTTTCGCCCGCCTCACATCGAAAAAAAAAGTATCCTTTGTGTTATTCCACACCATAATCTACTTCTGTGCCAAGTTTCATCAAGATCCGCTGAGCCGTTTTGACATGAAAGAGTAACAAACATCCATACATCCACACATCCATCCATCCTCACAAACATTCTCATTTATAATATCTATTATATTAGTTAGACGTTTTTCGAAATATTGTTAACAGTCTATAACTGGTTGCATCGGTTCCATTCTAAACTCCATATTCCATACAAAACAAATGAGAGTTTGCGAAACACTAATGCGGTGCACAAACGTGGACACTTTTGTCGGATACGAGCTACCAATGTATATTGATTTATATGGCACTAGGCAAACGTGGACACTTTTGTGTCTTGTGTAGGATACAAGCTACCAAGGAACATTTGATTCCTATGGCACTGCATTCAAAGTATCAATGATTATATGATCGAAAACGACGGTTTCCTATGATAGTGTGAAGTGTCGGTAACAAAAAGTGTATACATTTGTGTAGCCCCTAAGTAAAACCTAAACGCGTTACTGAGCTTGCGATTATAGATTTTCAACCCAAGCCTTAGCATCGAAAGTTGAAAATACAATAGCAGGCTTATACTTAGGCATTACTGTTAGCTAAAATAAGCAGTGGTTTTCTTACCATGCCAGTAATTGTTTTATTTTTACCTACATTAACTTTTCTTGTGAGATTAGATGGTGGAGTTGATAAGACATGGTAATGTAAACTTTAACGTGTTTTAAATACACCTTCACTAAGGTTTATATTTCAAACTACATACGTTTAATTGGTCTTTATTTTCGGAAACGGTTCTTTTAAAGCATTTTTAAAGAGCTTCTTTTACGACGATAAGCTATAGGAAATGGCTCCTGACCATCCGGGAAGTAGAGATATATGGTAAGTACTACCTAAGACACTGACTTTTCAACCTTATTACTCAGAGCATAAGGGTAAAAAGTGTTTGAGTTGGAAGTATAAAACTCACAGACTTTTTCGAGATTAGTGGTGTAAACCATAAGGATTTCCGCGTGGAATTAAACTAGGATTATTATTACTTTGCAACTGGCTTGAGAAGTAAATGGCAGGATAAACAAGATCCTTAGGTTGCGGGTTGTTCTAAAGATATACAGCGGCCCCAGAAAAGGACAAGATAAGGAACATGGAAGGAAGGAAGGGCAAGATAAGGAACATGGATACATGGCACAGTACAAGTCTGACACTCTTCTGCTCCAGCCAGAGCGGGATTTGATGACTTCCCAACCATAAAAAAAACTTAAAGCAATCTCTTGCATACCATGTCTAAGATGACTTGACTTTTCATTTGGTTATTTTGTCACTGCTAAGATTTGGATCTGCATTCTGCTGTGGAACGGTATTTCCTTCCATCAAGATATTGCAGTAAATATGTAGTTAACATTCGATGATTCGTGATTACTGATTCAAATTCTTAAAAATCTTTTAGTTACACATTTTCTCGAGTTTTCACTCCGCATTATTCAGTGACGTCACAGAATTTATCGCCACCAGGGAAAGTCTACACCATAGAAAGTGTTCACGTTACCAGGAAAGCATAACAGTGGGACGTTCACACGTGATAGGTAATTGTTGCCTCAGTTCCCCGTCGGGTGAAAACACCCGGATGTAGGAGATAGCGTTTTATCTATTTAGTCCGCTGTTTTTATGCTAGCCTGGTAATTTAAAATGGTTTTGTTCTAGTTTTTTTAATGAATGAATATAAAAATAGATGGAATGTTTTTCCAGATATGAAATTGCTGAACGGTATTTATGACAAAGTAGCAATGTTTTGCACATAGAGCACATATGAAATTTTATAGTCTACTAACTTTGCCCAGCGGTTTCACGTGCTGCTCAGCTTCTTACCCCCGAATACTGAAACGTCACTCAAAATTTAAGTAAGAGCACTTATATTTAAGAGATACTCAAAAGTGACGTTTGAAAATACGAAATCTAAAGTTTAGGAGCTGCTCAAATGTTAAGCAGCCCTTAAATTTTGAGTGACGTTTCAGTATTCGTGGGTGAGTGTCGTAGCGTGATGTAATATAGAAAGAATGCTTATGCAATTTTCAAGTCAATCCATCCTGTTTCAGTGGTCACTCATCTTTGTGAGCACTTCTTAAAAAGATTCCCCAGTTTTGAAATTTGGTAATGTGAGTCAGTGATTTTTGCTTTTTTAAATATAAATGCATTCAAAATCTAACGAACAAAAGCCTTAACAAGAAAGAAAACCATCACATTTTCGGCAAACATGTCAAAAACATCCCAGAAATACAACCGGCTCCTTACACAGCAACTGAACTATGACTACATTTTACAGTTCCACAAACACGTTCCCACTTCAAAGATCACATGGAATTATTAAACACTCGCGTAACCGGTGTGTTTCCGTAGGTTACCCGTGAGTTTTAACGGTTTACTAAAAGAAATCGCTCTGTCATCCGTGGTACTAGTCGGACCGGTAAATCTTAAGGGCGTATGGTCAATTAATGGGCCCGTTAACTAAACATTATTGTCTCAAAGTGTTGCTGTTGGTTGTGATAATTAATATCGGTCGATTTTCTTGAATAGCTGAAGCAGCAAAGCAAGCAATGTTATAAATGCGAATGTTTGTGAGGACGGATGGATGAATGTATGAATGTTTGGATGTTTGTTACTCTTTCACGCCAAAACGGCTGAATGGATCTTGATAAAATTTGGCACTGAGGTAGATTATAGTCTGGAATAACACATAGGATACTATACTATTTTTTTTTTCGATATCACGCGGACGAAGTCGCGGGGGCCAGTTTGTAACAGGTAGTGAGTGCTCTGAAAATCTAACAACCAGTCTAACGAAGGAGTTGCGTACTACCCAGTACTAACTGGGTTGAGGAAGCCAAATAGGTAGTGACTCCATGTAAAATATTGATATACAGATGTATTTGGTCAGACTGGAAGCTGACCTTAACCCAGTCGCAAAAAGGATAGGAAAATGGTCTCGAGGGAGGGATGGAACACTTAAGTCATTTTTTTTTGTCAAACTTTTTTTTAATCAGGAATTTCACAGTATTCAGCCAGACCCGGGTAATGTCATTACATTGGCCCCCCTATTACAGAAACTAACAAATAACTAGCGAAATGTGGATCTATAGTATTGTATTTAGGGTTTAAATCCGCGTAACCCTTCCTTCGGGAATAACAGAGATGATTGTGTTATTTTAACTTATTGTTTCCTGGTCCTTTATCCGATTTGCTTTCACCCGCATGATGGACGTAGCGTGAATGCGTGATAGCAATACGCGCGATTCCATATTAATCTATGATTGAGTTTGAATTTACACGTGAGTTACCTTTCTTCCGCAATAAGATAGATGTGCTAACTAAGCCAGGGAAACGCTGTTCTTGTTCTAATCAGGAAGAATATAATACCAATTGCACGCTACAAGTGGTAATCTTGCTTGGAATCTGTACAAATAGTTTAAGGAATCATATTCACACAAAAAGAAACATCATATTAACAACAGAACTACCAGGGTCATCAAACTGCATCAAAACACCGGCGTGTACTAGGACTTCATAAATTCTCAGAGCTTAAAACAATAATTAACGCCATGCCTCTATTTTCTCTCTCTCTTCTACCCATGTGTAGCTAGCTCACTCTAGCCACCAAAAATCTAGCACAAAATGCAGACAAAACCAGGGTCATCAAACCGTATCAAAACACCTGCCGGTACCAGGGCGCCATAGATTCACGGAACACTTCCATACTCTCTGTATCTACAAGATAAAAATCTCTATGTAGCTTTTGATTCAATTGTTTCTTATCTCGATGGAGATGTAGCGGATGCGAGTTCGATGCCCAGTTGCTGTATCGAGATTGACCTGAAGTTTTTTTTTTTTCTAAGCATGTTCCTGTTTATTGTGCTTTGTAAAGTTTACAGATGAACTGAATGATATTTTTTTGCAATCATGTGATTGAAAGTTCCTGTTAAATCGTTACGTCTTAGTATAGGTTTGTAAAGATATATAAAGATAAAGATTGTTTCACAAGGACATATTTCACAAGCACAATTTTTGAGGTGAATAATTATGTTATACGATAGAACTTAATGGTACGCACTTAAAAATCCTTACTTAAATAATATATAATTATAATATTATAATTTATAAATAATTATAATTTTATATTTTTTATAATAATATAATATTATATAATATAATATTATAAAAGCGAAAGTGAGTTTGTTTGTTTGTTTGTTACCTCTTCACGCTTTAATGGTTAAACCGATTTTGATGAATTTTGGTACAGAGATGGTTGGGAACCAAGAGACGGACAAAGGCTAATTTAAAAAAAAAAGTGGGATGTGACTGAGAAAGAGGGAAGAAAAGGGAAAACTTAGCGTTGCTATTACAAATCAATAAGGCGCAAGGGGAACTGTGTTACCCCGAATTTAACGCGAGCGAAGCCGCGGGCAAAAGCTAGTTATAAATATTAAATGCATTGAGTTAGAGGGGCCGGGGAAGTATTAAAGTTATATCATTATAGATTTAGATTTAAAAAAAGTGTGATTAAGTTGGAACTTTGAATCCCAATTACTCCATAACTAGAAGTCTCCCAGGTATGGTCTAGACTAGAACAAAAAACATATCGCAATGACGAGACGAGAACTCCTTGCCTTTCGGCTTCCTAAAGAGTACTTTCACACCCCTTTTATTATCAAATTACTTCTCCCGCTCTGGGCGGAGCGAGGGGGTTTGTCAGACTTGTACTGACTAAAACCCACAAATGTTCCTTCGATTGCCTTTTATGTTCCGGGGCCGCGGTATCTCTTTCGAACAACCCGCAACCCGGGCAGGCGGCGGCGGCTCTGGCAAGCCCCTCTGCTTTGCTGACATCTCTTTTAGGCGCGCGTGGAACACTAACGCGCCGTCAACACGGCCTGTCGTCAATAGACGGACGGACGGTGAGCTACTTTTACACCCCTTATATTTGCTTTAGTATACATTCAGTCAAAAAAGTATCGGGAATGGATGATTTGTTTATGGTTCCAAATATTTTTTTTTGTTTTTTTTTTGTAGTTGTTAGATTGGCACAACTGTTTTCCATTTTGGCGCGGAGTTTGAGTTGCATCTGTTATTTATATTAAATACAGTGCTGGTTTTAGTAATATCATATATAGTGTGTATTGCGAATTTCATAATGGACAAAAATATCGAACAAAGAGTTTGTCTTAAATTTTGCATCGCCAATGGAATTTCGTGTTCGGAATCACTGAAAATGTTACAGAAGGCTTACGGTGAATCGACTTTATCAAAAACTCGTGCTTATGAGTGGTTCAAAGCGTTCAAAAGCGGTCGAGATGTGATGGAAGATTTGCCTCGCTCTGGTAGGCCGTCAACGTCTGCATTTCTGCAACTGAAGTTAACATCGCAAAAGTGAAGAAAATAGTGACTGAAAATCCCCATTCAACTCTGAGAGAGATAGCCGCCGAACTTTCTGTATCTCACGAGTCGATCCGTACCATTGTAACTAATCATTTGGGTATGAAACATGTTGCTGCTCGGCTAGTCCCAAAAGATCTGAATTTTCTCCAAAAACTAAATCGCATGAAAGTCGCTGAGGACATGCTAGAACGAGTCAGTTCGGACCCAACATTCATGAAACGCATTGTTACTGGTGATGAGACGTGGGTTTACGAGTTTGACATGCAAACTAGTCAACAAGCTTCGGAGTGGCGCCTTCCAACTGAACCGAAACCGAAAAAACCACGCCAAAGTCGATCAAAAGTCAAAGTCATGTTGACTGTTTTCTTTGACTATCGCGGTGTTGTGCTTTCTGAATTCTTACCAGAAGGTCTAACGGTAAATAAAGAATATTATTTGAGCGTTATGCGGCGTTTAAGAGAGCAAATTCGACGAAAAAGGCCAGATTTGTGGAAAGAAAATTCTTGGTTTTTGCATCACGACAATGCGCCTTCGCACAAGGCTATCATTGTGAACGAATTTTTGACCAAACACTCAACAAATACCATCCAGCAACCACCATATTCACCAGATATGGCTCCTGCTGACTTTTTTCTTTTTCCTAAACTCAAATTACCACTTCGTGGCACCCGTTTTCAATCGATAGAAGACATAAAGGAGAATTCGCGGCGAGAACTGAACTCAATTCCGGAAGCAGCGTTTAAAAAATGTTTTGATGAATGGATTATTCGTTGGCGCAAGTGTATCGTTTCTAAAGGAGCATACTTTACAAAAAATACTTTGAAGGTGATAAAATAAATTTGGATGATTAACAGACATTTTGTGTATTATTGATCTTTTCCCGGTACTTTCTTGACAGAGTAGTATGTCAGTACAGACGCAGATCCTTAACTTGATTATGCTCAAAGGACTACCTCTCTCCTTAAACAACAATATGAAATATTTATTTGCTCTTCATGATTATTATTTTATATGTATTTTATATTAATAGAATAAAAAGCAATACAGCGTGTTGTTTTGCATCCTCGTCAAATTCAAGGACGTAACTATGCTAATGATTCTCGACCCGAATCGATAATAAAATAAGTAGGTTTTTTTTTTTACTTTTTTCGTATTTTCAAAAATCGGTAAGTGCACACAGGTGCGTGCATGCCGCTGTATGATACGTATGCGCCGACGCTCACGCACACTGTTCTGTGTGTTCTGTAGGTGATTCTCTACTTTTGAAGTGAAATATTCTGTAATACTGTTAAATTTAAACACACAGAGACAGATCATAAAAGCGCCGTATATTATTATTGATCAGGTACCGTAATTTTCATTGATTATTTATGACTTTTACTAGCACCTCCTAAATTTTGACGAGGATGCAAATCAACATATTGTATAATAAACATAAAAAGTATTTGTTTTTATAGATAGACTACCTACAGTACTGTCTGTCCTCCTTTATTTCCATCCAAAGGTTATCTTGTAAAGATCGCTTTTCGCGATAAGACCTCCCATTGTGTCACCCTATTTATAAGTTGTATACTGTTATTTTTGTCATTTGTATGGTGTACATAATAGAGAATATTCTATCTATCTATTTCAATCTGTAAATCATTAGGCAAGTTGGTGGCTTGCAACCCTTTGATCTGCGGTCAGTTTCAAACCACCTTGTCCAATCTTATAAGCCACCAACCGCCACAATGTCACTGTACGGCTCTCAAAGTCGCGTCAACCAGAGCGAGACCGTCACGGTAACGCGTCATGAACGAGTGACGTCATGACGATTTGAAAAATATCGTCATCTTACAATGACAACGTTAATAGTGTGATTTTACGGTTTGGCTGGAATCTTATTCGATTACAGCCGCTTTTATAATCGATTTCTGAATCGAATGTTTTAGTGATTGAGTGTGTGTAGAAACGATTGGGTAATGTTATTGATATGAAGTAATATTATGAACAATTAGCTGCGCCCCGCGGTTTAAATGCTGTCTATATACCAAATTTCATTGAAATCGAAGCCGAATGAGCGTGAAGGAGTGACAAACATACAAACATTCGCCTTTATAATATGTGATATTATAAGGTTTTATGATGGCAGAAAAATACGTCGAGTTCGTCTCGTTCAAATCTAAGAACTTATTTTAAGTAGGCCAGTTACAGGCACTTTTATACTGTCGATACAATGGTAACAATAAAAAATTAGGGTACAATCACTGTCACAAGGCATAATAACTTGTAATAACTGTGGAAGTACTGTAGTTGCCGATACGAAAGTAGTTTTCTATGGAGAAGAATGGGCAAGAAACTCCACGAACACTCTTTTAAATCTGGATATGACCTATTACAACACCTTGCTTACATCATTTATGTCGAGATGGTGCATTATGTGAGAACAATGTAGTAAGTCGTGCAAGTTAAAGTGTCCATGGAGAAGACAAAAAAATATATATTTACATGTAAGAAAACGATTTTGCTTTTATTGTAGAATAGATATAGTATAGTTTAGTTAATAATGTAGTTAATGATGTAAGTAGTTTATTTTTTGCAAGCAAAAAAATTACATACTTAAGTAGTTTATCGCCTTTCTTTGCCAAATTCCAACAAAAATAGACCGCGTTAAGCACGCTAGGTAGATGAAAAACTTGTACTGTAACTAAATTAATAATACAGTGTACATGTAACTAATTAAATCAATGATGTCGGCAATTACTTAACATAACTGTTTTTCATGACAACATACTTAATTACTACTTTAACATAAGCTACATAAGTCAGTAAATACATAACACGGGTAGGCAAAGTTACGCGTCTAAGTACCAGGCGATCATAAATTGTAAAGAAGTTAATCGATCACCACGTATACCTACGGCTGTAACACTTCATATGTCAGCCTATCAATCAATTTTAGACTGTAATGCCTTTCAATTTATTAAGATCTGAATAGCGTGTGCAACAATCATTTTAATGTGGGCGAAAATGTACTAAGATTTCTAATAGCATAACTAAAATACGACCACGTAAACAGTTCAGTTGTTCAATTATGTTTATGTGCTTCGTAGCCCCTATGCTTATTGTTATATGATTGTGTTTCGTTTATCAATTCTAAATACAGCAGCATTAACAGTTGGTTAAGTAGTTATAAACTGAAGGAAATAAATGTGTAGATAATGCGATATAAACTCCTCAATTTCCTGATTTCCAAATCGTGAAAAACGTTCTTTAGGGTTCTTTGGAACGTGCAAAATAATTTGAAAACCTTTTTCAACAAGGAACCAATCCTCTTAAAAAGGCAATAGATGATTTAAATGAAGTAGTGTTATCACCGTGTTGACGGCGCATTAGTGATCCAAGCGCGTCTAAGAGGGATGTCCACAAAGCAGAGGGCCCTGCCAGGGCCACCGCTTGCCGAGGTTGCGGGTTGATCGAAAGAGATACCGCTTCCCCGGAACATAAGCAAAATAAGGAACATGAGTGGGTTTTAGTCAGTGCAAGTCTGACACTCCTCCCTGTTCCTACCAGAGCGGGGGAAGTTATTTGATGGTTTTCAAATCGTGTAAGTGTTTGTAAAAACCTACTTGCAAAATAAACATCCCTTATCTTACTTAAACAAAGTAGTGCTATCAATACTGTAATGTACTTCTACTGACGTTGCTTTTAAATTTCTCGTTTTGCTGGCTAGTGCAACCCAGCTAAGTAGCTGGCCAAAGGTAATCGAAAAACACCGTATAGTTTAGTAAAATCAGTGTCCACAGACATACCCCGTCGCCTCACACCTCACCAGCGCGGAGGACATCCATCCTCAAGCTGAAGGGGTCTACCTCAGATCACAAATGCAAACACACCGTTAAAGATGCAATCGCCAACCCACAGTGTTAAGTTGATTGGTCTAAAGCTACGTGCAATAAATAAAAATATGAACAGTTTGCAAAATGTGATTTTACCTGATTCACGTTTATCGTTTTCACGAAAATAGTATGTTGGAATTCATACTATTAAAAAATAACTTTTACCTCAAAAGCCGTTATGTCACGCTTTTGAACTTTACGAAGTGCATACATTTAAATCCTTACTAATATTATAAAAGCGAAAATGAGTTTGTTTTGTTTGTTACGTCTTCACGCCTAAATGGCTAAACTGATTTTGATGAATTATGGTACAAAGATAGTTGGGACCCTGGAGATGGACATAGGCTACAGAAAACAGGGGGAGTAAGTGGGAAGAAAAGGGGAGAGAAAGAAATATTTTTTTCGATCATCACGCAGGTTAAAGTTAGCGTTAGCCCAAAGTAACTATGCCACGCGGACGAAGTCGCGGGCGAAAGTTAGTCCTCTATTAAAAAACCGTTACTACAGGTTGAAACTGAAAACTTACTTTAGTGTTAATAGCCCATTTATCGAGAAAGGTTATAGGCTAATACCATCACGCTAACACCTTAAGGAAATGTGCAGCGGCTTCAGAAGTCGCTGATGATAAATAATAAATAATACGTTTTGAAATCTCTACTTTCGCTCCCTCTCAATTTTCGTTCGGCCACACAATTTTATATGTTTTTTGACGTGATAACGTCTTTAAAATCGTTTTAGTCGGGTGACATGTTCAGAAACTTGTGTCACACCAAAACCTCACAAGCGACATTTCATAAAGATGGTAGCGCCATCTGTTACTTGGCTCGAAAAAAAAACTTTAAATTAGTACTTAATTTCATTTTAGATGTCACTACTGGTGATAACTTATATCACCAATAAGACGTTATCACGTAAACATCTCGATCGTAAACCTACTTTACAAACAACCAATTTTTTTTGTAAGTACAACACAAAGTGAAATGCAAAAAAATCAGCGAGTTAAAGACCTTTCTATTACTTAAATCTTAATACAGCAATTTAAATAATATACTACGGAACTCCTCACTAAATTCCGAACATACTTGCCAAAAAATAATGTCTATTCACAAGGAGATATGCTTAGTGGTTATCTAGGTTAACATATTCATACAATTATCAACTTACTGTTCGAAGGATTCCGTTTTGACTTATAATTGTTGAATAAACGTACCTGAAACAGATGGTAATTATTATTTAAAACGTTGTTTAATAACAAAATATCACGCTTGTATTATCCGTATTAAGGGTAAGTAGGGGCGTACTTAGGGTTGCCAACTATACTGTTTTCAACAGTATTATACTGTTTTTCACTAAATTATACTTTTTACTGTTGAACAAAAATAAAGTATACAAAATACTGTTTTCAGCATGCAAACACATTTTCTGATACTGCAGTTACTGAAAGAGTTTTTTTCAGTAATGAATGCTAAGTGGCGAGAGGATAGAAATAGAGCATCTATTAATTTGATCAAAATGAGCTCTTCATTTATTTTAATTACACTTGTAAATGTGGTGAGGCGTATAAAGTTTTTAAAAGAGATTGTAAATTGGTAAGTTGTGCGAGAAGTTCTAAAAAATATGTATTTAAAACAATAAATAAAATACTGTCCATTTTTCTAGAATACTGTTTAATATTCTTCACAGACCTGAAAATATTTTTGTTTTTTAAAGAAAAGTTGGCAACCCTAGGCGTACTGTAAGAGGTTTTATACCTTAACCAATGCTGGCTGGTTGAAGACATGTCAGCAAAGCAGAGGGGCCTGTCAGGGCCACAGCCTGCCGGAGTTGCGGGTTATTCGAAAGAGATACCGCAGCCCCGGAACGTAAAGGGCAATTGAAGGAACATGGGTGGGTTTTAGTCAGTACAAGTCTGACACTCCCCCCCCGCTCCGCCCAGAGCGGGGTAAGTTATTTGATGGTTTCCCATCCGCAAAAAAAGGTCCCTTTGTGGTGTGTGTTAAAATGAACCCTTTTAGTCCAGGCACTCAAATGATTTGGCTGTTTATGTCTTGACTTGCTCTATTCCAGTTTTTTTGGGTTGAAATCATCAAAGGGTTGAAATCATCCCGCTCTGGGAGGAACGAAGGCAATGTCAACTTGTACTGACTGAAACCCACCCATGTTCCATCTTTTACCCTTTCTGTTCCAGGGCCGCGAAACGACCCGCAAACCCGGGACAGACCTCATTAACTTGTATTCAACTAATAAGCTACCTCTTAATCCAACATTCTAAAGCCATAATTAAGTATCATGAAGCAATAGAAACTGCATGACATCTGCGCATTGCATTCAGTTATTATGAAACACAGTCTATGAACGTTGTAATAGAAAGCAACTGTCGCTATACTCGCCATTCTATGCTAATTGCTAATTGTAGACTTGTCAGCTTATTAGTCTTGTTGTCACCTGAATGTCGTTCCTATGGGGTTGTATGTTGTATGTTATGTAATTGGCGAATTATGTTGGCTGTTGGGGTTTTGACCACTTTTTATATATTAAATTACAAAAATAGCCATTAAGTGGAATTAACGTGAACAGAGAGGGTTGATTTAATCATTTTTATGATATAAATTCTGTATATTAATTTATGGTCGCGATTTATATTTTAATCAATCATACACATATAATGACCTAGGACTTGCATAAAATGTAAGTACGAAAATTTTAACTGTGTGGAGGGTATCCACACAATTAAAATTTGATGACGCATTGGCGCCCTGATTAAGAGGAAAATAGCACAGACAGTTCCTTTTTTAAATACTTTTTAGATTATATCCGGACATAATATATTACATGGTTTTGTTTCAGCAGTATCTTATAAAAATCAATCACTATTCAAACTATTATTTCGATGAGACCATTTGTTTTACACACACTTTTCAACCACCAAAGAGTCGGTCAACTAAAAGAAAGAACCGGACAAGAGCGAGTCAAACCCACGCATCGAGGGTTCCGTACAAACTTGCGACATATCTTTTGACTGCGTAGACTTAAAGGATTGACTGTAGGTTTTTTTTACAGCACAAAGAGACCACAGAGTATATATTATGGTTTTAATTTCAACTCGATAAAGGGTCTTGACAGACAGACAGATAGACGGACGACCAACAAAGTTATTCAATAAGGGTTCAGTTTTTCCATTGGTTCCATTTGTTTTTCATTTTTGTGGTACGGAACCTTAATAAAGTTTAGAAGAAGAAAAGATAAGAGAAGAAGAGAAAGATTTAAAGATGCGCGTGGATTGGAAGGAAGAATTATATTGAAGCTAGTTTTCCTACTGCAAAACAGTGGTCTCTAAGGCGAAGAACGGGTAAGTAATACCTGCATTGACACTCTTTTATTATCCAAAACGAAGGTTCACGACCTCTACGAACAGCCAGACTAATCGCAGTTCCGGGTTAAAACACACACGTATCCATCCGTGAAAACAAAACGTGTAATAAAGTCTAAAACCAATCGCTGAACATCGGAACAGGTTTATTCGAAACACCATGTAAGTGGCGTGACACGTCAATTCGCTGGAACTAATTCAAGGCTGCGCGCGCGCAGGCACGCGATTAGACGCACCGTGTGGATGCTGAGCTTTGTGTGTCCATATGGGTGGTAAAATAACGTTGAAAATTCATTTGTATCAGAGAGAAAATATCGAGATAAATAATGTGACTGAATATTTAATAACAAAACCTAACGTCATTTAAAACCAGACTGTAAAACATCGGGTTTGCGGGTTGTTAAAAAAAAAATACTGCGGCCCCGGAACATAAAGGGCAAAAGAAGGAATATGGGTTGGTTTAATCAGTAAAAATCCCCCTGCTCTGTCTAGAGCGGGGTAAGTTATTTAATGATATCACATCAACAAAAAAAAAAACTTTGATTCAGCACTTTTTGAACTTCGAAGTTCACAAAAGACGCCAGCCCTACGCCGTCCTAGTGTTTTGTTTTGTTTAGGTTAGTATCACATCTGTCTGTTGGGTTAGAAGAACCGTATCCATCTTGTTTAATTGGCTCAAAATCCAGGCCTGCGAAGTCCCCTAGCTGACGTAGTCATAAGGTCGTCAATTGCGCAGTATTTTAGTTCAAAGCGAGAATTCTGACGGTTGCTTTTTTAAAAAAGGGAATTCAAATAACTTCTCCTATTTTTATCGGAGCGGTAGGGAGTGTCAAACATTGACAGACTAAAATCCCCTCTGGCAGGCCCCTCTGCTTTGCTGACATCTCTTAGTGGAAAACGTGGAACACAAACGCGCGGTGGACACAGCACCTGACTGTTGGTTAAGTCAATCTACATGACCTAGCAGTCCACAAAGAAATATAGTCAGCATTACACTCGCAACTTGCAACCCGAAGTAAAATACAAATGGACATCTTCTTAACATATCAAGAAGTTTATTTCATTGCCATTGATTGTGTGTAATCATCACTCAAAAGATTTCTGTATTCCTTGCACAATGTCTCTGTATTACCATACCACCCAAGATCTAAGCCTACCCATCTGTATGACAGGGTCACAAGGCCAAAGTATTAAATCATCATGTTAAAGCTGGACACACTTATACAAGAGCGAATGGGGACAGAATCCGGGGGGTCGCCATTGTACCTCAACTTAGACTGAACAATGATGTGTTCCAGCCTTTATAACGAACCTGAACAGTTAGGCGGCAGTTCTATGAAATATCTCCATTATAAAAGCTGGCTCTTAGTTCCTGATTGCGCATTTCCTTTTGCTTTAAAGGAAGTTTAGTTCGTTTCTCATGTTTTGAAGGGGTCATTTTTGGTTTTTTGGAATAGTTCCCATAAAAAATTACCCCTACTTATCCTACTATATATATAATACTATAAACGCGTTTTGACGTGAACGAGCAAACACCCATACATCCATCCATCCTGACAAACATTCGCATTTATAATACATATTAGTAGGAAATGCGAATGTTTGTGAGGATGGATGTTTGTTACTCTTTCACGTCAAAACGGCTGAACGGATCTTGATGAAATTTGGCACAGAGGTAGATTATAGTCTGGCATAACATTTAGGATACTTTTTTTCGAACATTAGCGGCCGAAGCCGCGGGCGCCAGCTAGTATCTCATATTGTTGTCCCATCACTGCGAATGTATTGAAATAGCCAATTGGATTGCACCTGTCATTTCTCTGGGTGTAAAAATACCCTTTAACAAGCCAAAAGGCTCTCTCGAAGGGTTCTCTCTGTCATTGTGGTCATCTTTTGTTCCAGACTTGGGATTTTTCTCGTTACGGAGATACTGGGAGCCAAAGTGACATCTTTTTCACAAGCATTTTTTATGCCTATCTACTTTAATGTTTTAACTTTACTTCGAATACCTCCACGTTCCCCGTACTATTCAATGCATTCAATCCGATCAATGGTTAAAATTTTTACTAAAACGTGATTTAGCACCCAAGAAAAAGTCGTTTCCACAGTTTTTTTTTAAAACGTTGCCCCACTCTAGAAATTTGTATCGTGTGGGTGCGTTTACAAACATTTAAACTCACATACACAAGCAGCCAGAATTGGAACAACATCCTGTAGGCCATACAAATATTTGTTCCGTGCGGGGATCGAACCCGCAACACGCAGCGCAGCGGTCGATCGCTCAGCCACTGCACCAACCGTGTCCTCAATTAATATAATAATATTTTTAGAGTTACTTAGTTTGATGTCTAGAATGTTTGGTTGACGGCTCCTTGCCCTGGCTGGAGGTCTTAATTTTTAAGGCATCCTCAGGATTCGCCCGGTTAAGCAGACGACATGCCATTCAGAAAAAAAAATTACGGCTCCATGTAGGATTCGTTTGCACCTTATATTTCTCTAAGCAAGTCTAGTATTCTCGTTTAGATACCATTAAAGTACACCACGCCCTATCTAACCCTTTGCCCTTCAGCTATCTGTTTCTATTAACGCAAACGTGCGCGTAACCCGGCGTTTACGTGGTTTCCACGATTGCGTAAGTCTGTAATCAAATAATAAGGTCCCATCGAAATGGAACCTGTTTAGTGTCTGTGCCCGATGCGAGATTGGGACGGGGGAGTTCGGAAGACGAGTGTGCTCTGGTGGATGAGGCAGTTGTGGTACTAGTAGCTTTGATTTATTCACGCCTTTGTTTAGGATTGGTGAAGTGGTGCCCTAGACTATTAACTTCTTCGTTCATATTCCACATTTGTGAAAAAGATCGCTTGATGATAGGAAGGCTTAAAACGAGCTAACGTGACGATTTGGACTCATCGGCTAGATAAGGCAAAAAACGATGAGGGAAGCGTTTGCCTAGTAGTAGAACAAAATAGGTTAATGAAAAAAAAAGTTTCTATAGCAATAAAACGTAGTACTTTAGAAAAGTCTTAATATGTCATGATTTTTTTGGAAAAAAACTAGCCTTTTACCAGATGTTTACCAGCCCTGTGCTGTGGGCTCCCATAGCACAGCATCATGCTGAGTGGTGACCTACTTGTCGCAGTCACGGGGTACAAGCATTTTTTTTACTTCCATGTGTAATAAATAAATGTTTGCGATGCTTTGTACGTTCAATGTTTTTTTTTTGTTACTTTGTATTATGAGAAAGAAGTAAATGATGCCGTGACGTCTGACAGGGGAGAATGGATGAAGAAAACGTGTTGCGCCGACCCCAAATAGAATAGGACAACGTCAGGAAGACGATGATGATTTTTTGTTATTTTGTGTGCTCTTGTAAATGCGACTACTAAATAAATCCTTACTAATATTATAAAGGCGAAAGTGAGTTTGTTTGTTACATCTTCACGCCTAAACGGCTAAACCGATTTTGATGAATTTTGGTACAAAGATAGTTGGGACCCTGAAGCCGGGCATTTTTTTAAAGTGAGATAAGGGGGACAAAGAGGAGAAAAAAAGTGGAGAGAAAGATAATTTATTTCGATCATCACGCGGGTTAAAGTTAGCGTTAGGGCTAAGTACCTAACTTTGCCACGCGGACGAAGTCGCAGGCGAGGTAGTATTTTATCTCTCTTTCTTCTATCTACACTGCCTCGCCACACGTACACTACCTCGTCCACGAAATTTCTCACATCGTTTCGTCCTACTTCTCCGCCAGTTTCGAATAACGGTCCGTTCGGTTAACTAACTCAGTGTGATAACAAACTGGGGCTACCACGGTAGGCCGCAATAAATTCACCAGGAGTGCAAGCATATTTGTACTACCGGCGAGTTGTTTATGGGAAATGAGAGCTGTTCCTTTATCGTGGGTTGAAGAGAACAAGCTTGTTGAAGAGTTTAATGATGTTGAAGCAGTTGTATGTGCAATGATTTTTGTTTTTCAGGTGAATACATCCAATAACTAAACTCGCTCTTGGCGGAGAGGAAGGGAGTGTCAGACTTTTACTGACTACGATCTATCCTTGTTCCGTTTTTGTCCTTTGTGTTCTGGGGCCGCGGTATCTCTTTCGAACAACCCGCAAACCCGTATGCAGTGGCCTTGGCCCCTCTGTTTTGCTGTAACCCGAACACCTCGTAGACACTGTATTGTAAAAAGCCTTCCATTTACCATTACCCTGAAATTGATCGTTTGTTGGTTTTTTTGGAAACTATACTAAGTTGAAAATGCAAAAAAACTGTTTTTTTTTATTTAGTTCCATCAATATATATCTCATTTGTGTCATAACATCGAAGAAGTCCCCCCTGTTGAGTCTAGTTTTATTCTATTATTTTGTTAAAAAATAACAAGGAGTGGTATCCTAGAGAAAGCACAAGAAGCAGGGGAAGGCAGCCCAAGCGATGGGAAGACGATTTGAATCAAGTGGCTAAACCAGAATGATTACGTACAGCAAAAGACATAAATAAATGGAAATCCTTAGAGGAAGCCTTTGTCGAAAGACAAGTTGTTATGAGGAGAGCTAAACCGAATATCGAGAATATGTTTCAGTTAAATAATAATAAATAATAAATATCTTGGGACAACTCACACACGGCTATCTGATCCCAAGCTAAGCAGAGCTTGTGTTATGGTAACCAGACAACTGATATACATACTTATATAATTTATAAATACATACATATTATAGATAAATCACACCCAGACACAGAACAAACAATCATGCTCATCACACAAAGTTTGTCCTGGGTGGGAATCGAACCCACGACCTCCGGCTCAGCAGTCAGGGCCACTAACCACTAGACCAACAGGCCCGTCAATTTAATTTATTATTTAAATTATATTTATTAAGTTAATTTATTTTTAAGTACCTCTATGATTACCTTAAGTAATGTCTAGTTATGTAAGTTAAAATTTTAACAGCAATAAAGGCTTATTTTTATTTGAAAAGTCACATACACATAATATCACGCTTTTAATCTAGAAAGGGTTAGGCAGTGGTATAACTAAAGTTCCATGTAACAGGGGGGTAGCCTATTGCCATCAACCGGACTCTTAGACCCCGTGTCCGTCTAAAATTCCTGATGGAAAACTTCAATATCACTATGTCCAACCTGGGAATTGAATACAGGATCCGCCAAGATCAGAAAACAAGCGGTTGCGACTATTAGACCAAAAAGGCTGTCAGATATCGAAGTAGGTGGGGCAACACTAGAATGAAACTAAGAATAAGACAATGGTTTTGTCAAATTGCCATCAAGCATTTGCAAATTAATAAAGCTGACTCAATTATACAGACATTTTGCAGCCAAGTAACGAACCGCTAATTAAAACCTCTTAAAAAAATTAGCCTTACCCAACAGTATTGTAAACCTTTGCAAAAAAAAAGTAAAATTCGAACTACGAACACAGCCCGAATCCACAATTACAAATCATTTAATCTTTCGTAAACGTGACAAAACCCTTCGCTTGACCTACGGACCTGTTGTGCCATCGGACTTAACCTGTAACTGTCTGTAATTGTTGCACATCGAGCTATGTAGTTCATACAGCAGTTGTTGGCCCAAAAGACCTGTTTGCGAAAGTAGAGTGTTGAAGTTTTTTGAGTGTTTATTGGAATAATTATGCATGTTTACTTTAGTTTAGTTTATGTGGAATTGTTGGACTGTGACGGTGTGAAAATCGTTTTTGTTAAACAGCGAACAGCTTTAATATTGCTGAAAGAATAACTAATGTTTATTTATTTATTTAAACTTCATACAATGGTGGTACATGGGGGGATTTAACACCATAAAACATTCTCTACCAGCCAATCTTTGGGCTAAATACGACAGGTTAGTAACATAAAACAAACCGTTATTTTACCATATCCTACAAATACATATTCATTTTTTTCTACAATACAATTTCAATATTTATTATAACAAATAAATTTATTTCACTAAAGCCCTGTTCCAATAAACAAAAACGACTCGTTTTGCTTACGGATGGTAGTATTTGGACATAAGTTCTATGAGACTTATGACAAAATCTTACTATCCGTAAGCAAAACGGCTAAAAGTTTAATAATATATCTAATCCTTGATTATAACTTTTATGGAAATATTTGTACGTCATAATATGCAGGAACTAATATTGTAACATCTATTGTACCATATTCTTACAAATAAACATTTTGGATTTGATTTGACAACATTGTGATGAGGTACAAAAATTACATCTAAAAAAAAAGAACTGTACTGATTCTCAGTATCTCAGCTGAGAATCAGTTATTGTACTAAATCCGACACCTATGCTAAAGTAGAACTTTTGTCACTTACAGCTGCGACACCTAAATGAATGCCTTGGTTAAAGAGCTTCATTAGACTTTCAACGCTCGGTTCCATAGCTACAAGAGTTGAAATTGCATAAGTGCAATGATATTCAGACATACAATTTGATTTGGCTTTGTGAAAACGGGCATAAGTTGTATTTGTTAACACACGTAAGAATTATTGAAAGTACTCCGTAACAACAAGAATTTTGTAGTTTAAAAATACGTTTTCTAGTATCGTTCTCGGCATATTAGCATATATATACCATGCATTTTTATCCAAACTAATTCAGAGACTGGTTGTTTTAAATTGTAACAGGTAACATTTTATAAATAATGAATGCCAAAATATTTTTGACGAATTGATAACCTCTTCCTTTTGCAAGTCGGTTTGCGAACCCAGCAGACGTAGTTCTGCCTCTTGTACAGTAAATCAAATTTGGTCACATACCATTACCAGCACCACTGGGTCTAGTTGTGTTTTTAAACGATTCAGGAACCCATTGAAATATAGACAGTTTATTTTTCGAAAGCAAACACACACAGAAAAAAAATATTTTAAGAATAAATTTCGAAATACCACCTCTTTTATTTACTCAAACAAATATCTACATCTAGATACAACAGCAAACTACCAGGATAACATAAACAACAACAGCTACACCGTACAAATTATATCCAACCAAGCTCTACAGTTATAAGACAGCAACAATCATAAAAGATACCACTCCACCAATACTTTAGAACCGGAAAGATCTTCCTAATAACATCAGTAAGTATCTCCGGGATTTCCCAGTCTATAAGTGGCGGGAATGCCTGTAAACCAGCCTAGGTTATTACGCTGTAAACTGTTTATGACCCTACGGAATAAGCGTGCCGATTGTATTTTGTTTTTGATGTAGAGATGAGAAAAGGAATTTCAATTGTAATTTAATTTAATCACTAGTTGGCGCCCGTTGCTGAAAAATTGTTGTACTGTAAATGTTTTATTGCAGACCATAATCTACCTCTGTGCCAAATTTCATCAAGATCCGGTCAGCCGTTTTGACGTGCAAGAGTAACAAACATCCATACATTCATACATCCTCACAAACATTCGCATTTATAATATTAGTAAGATTTCGTTGTTAAGGTGGCAAGTGGTTATCGTGTAAATAACAACTAATGTCCCATTAAAATCCCAAACCAAATGTAAATTTACATAGCCCGAACCATAACCTAGCCTGAACGCCTTGTATAGTCCTAAAAAATGCCATATCTTTTGACTGATTCGAATTAGAATGTAAAAAAATTGGCAAACAATACAAAAATTTTGGATCAACAAATGGATGAATGATGATGAAGACAATTTCATGTGGCTGAGATGAATATGCTGAGCGAAAATCTGGTGTAACGCGAATGGATAAAATAAGAACCGAGTTAAATTTAATTTTTTATTGCTAAATTAAGTTTTATGCTACCCGAATTACAATAATTATATAAATATAAGCATAAAACTACTAAAAAGTTTTATTTTGTGCCCAAAATAGAGCTGATTTCTAATTCTTCAACTTTTGTATTTGGTTATTGGAATCAATTTGCGAAAGCCTACGCATTGTTAACTGTTAAGCGTTTTCCTTTTTGGTCAAATTAAGTTACTTATTATCAAATGAATTAGCTTGCAAATTAATCATAATAATAAATTATTAACTGTAATTTACGATTTTTTGTTTTTATTTGATCTAATAATATCAATTTGTTTAATTGGATATGGCAAATCAACTTTTAATCATTGTTTCGTATTAGATTACAGGGTTGCTTTTGTCATAAATAATTTAAAACTTAATTTATAATACTAGTTTTCAAATTTACATGATCACTATTTATTACATTACTAGCTGGCGCCCGCGGCTTCGGGCGCGTGATATAAAAAAGTATCCTATGTGTTATTCCAGACTATAATGTGCCTTTGTGCCAAATTTCATCAAGATCCGGTCAGCCGTTTTAACATGAAAGAGTAACAAACATCCATACATGCATTTATAATATTATATAATAATAATATTATAGTAGGATATTAGTAGAATAACTGCCGCCCACGGCTTCGCCTGCGTGATATCGGAAAAAAGTATCCTTAGTGTTAACTAAGGATACTTTTTTTTATCCAGACTATAAACTACCTCTGTGCCAAATTTCATCAAGATCCGTTCAGCCGTTTTAACGTGAAAGAGTACCAAACGTCCATCCATCCTCACAAACATTCGCATTTATAATATTATATAGATATATATATACAGGGTGGAATTTTGTAATGCCACCTGAAGGGGAAGTACTCTTAATACTTATTTAGATACTCTTAATAATACTTATTTAGATAGAAAATTTTACTTAAAGAAAACATTCCTTTATTTTTGAAAAAAAAAGAAATCGGCATTCAAAGGTTTTTTAAAATTCGCTTGCCGCACACTGTAATCGAACCGACTAAAATCTGTAAATATATATACAAGAAGCGGGATATTTACCATGTTTATAATTAATTTAGAGTTTCCGATATTTCGGCGCAGTTACATGTTACACAGCCATGTTCACGGAAAAACTAAAGATATACTTTAATCAAATAACCGGCCTAGTGTGACTCGGACTCATGCTCCAAGAGTTCCGTATAATGAGAGCCAAGTTTTGCGGGGTTGCGGGTAGTTCGAAAGAGATACCGCGGCCCGGGAACATAAAGGGCAATAAAAGGATCATGGGTGGGTTTTAGGCAGTACAAGTCTGACACTCCCCCCCGCTCCGCCTAGAGCGGGGGAAGTTATTTGATGATTTCCCATCCGCAAAAAAAAAGGCAAGTTTCGCCTTCGCCAAGATTAAATGGTTCGTTATTTAACTCTAGTTACTTTACCAGTAACATCATTCTTTTGAAGTTTTACCTGTTTCTTAAATGACAAGGAAATTAAATTAAAGTTCAATTAAACAATACATGATAGATAGTTCGTTTATTATCGTTCATTACACGTAGTCGGCTCTTCACAGTCGAGTGCGCGCGGAGAAATGGAAAGTAATGATTATCATTACCATTTGCATGTAATGTGTAGTCAGCGAAACAATTTGGTGTTTTCTTATTTAACCATCTTGTAAAGAAGAAGAAGGTTCTCAATTCGGATGTTTCTAAATATTTTTTATGTAGGTATGTTCAGACATAACTTCGTAATGTTGATTTGAAAGGTTTTTACTGATTGTAAAATTAGCATATACAATTTTATCACTGCTGGACAACTGGTCTTCTATCTGTATTCATTGAGGATGTAAAAAGTTTCTTTACCGCAGCGTTCGAGAAACTGCTCTATGATGGTAAAAAAAACGCTAAAATAACATAATAGATTTCGATTATGCTGGTAACCCTATTTCATGGAAAATGTCAATTTGATTGACATAAATGTATCTATGTTGTTACTATTAAATGAATGTTTTTGTGCCTCTTCTTTTTGTATACGCAAAGAGAGATATATATATATATATATAGAGATATATATCTTTTTAAATGTTTGGGAGAATAGAATAACGTAACCTAACCATGCATTGTTTTCCAAACTAAACATGTATGTAAATTTTAGCTCAACTAAACACCGGGAACTGGGTCAAATTTAACTTATAAGATTTTTTCTCATAAGTACAGGTCACACACACAGGCGACGAAGACAGATACCGCGACCCCGGAACACAAAAGGCAAAAGAAGGAACATGGATGGGTTTTGATTTCGCAACGATAAAAAAGCCTTAAGACAAAACCTTAAATGCTACTTTCTGACAGTACAGGCACAAATAAGATAAGGGGGAGAAAAAGGAAAATGCCACGCGGATGAAGTCACGGGCGGAAGCTAGTATTTTAATAAAATAACTTATCTAAGTATCAGATTTGTTTTCTTGACCGTACATTCTTCATGTGCTAAATGATATTAAATTGATCGTTAAAACGAACTATCAACTAACAATGAACTAAACGTTTTTTGTTACTTAGGAACTAAAAGGAAAATTGAAAAAGGTCTTTTCACGGTGCGTTTAACAGAAAGACTGAATGATTAGTTTTCTTTGCGGTTGGATACCAGTGCTACAGAAAAATAAGGACCGGTGAGTAAGGTATTGTAGTAATGTAAGAGGTTTTATACCTTAAGGCGCAGATAAACGACTTTTAATGATTTTTTATTGAACATCACGTCTAGACTTGTAGTCTTATTTCTTTGAAAAAAAATATATGTTATACTAGACAATTTTATTCATAATTTGATATGTGAAAATGTGAAATTATATTTTAATAACATAGTGTAATTAATTTGTAAAGTATTGTCTAACGTGGACAAAAAAACGACAATCACGCAAAAACTATGGGGCGTATTTACATGAAACTTTAATCATATAGAAGACAATTTAATGACCCATATTTTAGTATACGGCTTTTATTTGTATTGTGTTTGATAAATCAAGGTGGGTTGTTTTTTCGAATAATCTTGGTGCGCGTTGAAGCGGGGCTCTGGCGGGCGACGGGCGGCAGTGTATGGCTGACTACTGTCACGGTTAATGTCGCCTTAACCAATGCTGGCTGGTTGTCCAATACTAAGGTCGTTTTAAAAAAAGAACTAGAAAAACAGAGACTAGAAATGGAATATGAAGGGTGAGATGTATCTTTAAAATTTATTCTTAAAGTATTATATGCGCTTTTATTGTAGTAATCTGTCGTATATCCTAGTACTGTAATGAGTTGTTGGAGTAGTTAATATACGTAATTAGAAGAAGATTAAAACTCTTAAAGACTATATTTTAGTTAATCATTTCAGCAATATATGTCACACACTGATCCCCAAGCAATTATCGAACGTAATTGCAAACCAGCCAGCACTTTGGAAGATAATTTGCTTAAAGCCTTCACAGTATCTAAGATAACCGCGGGTATAGTCTATGCGAATGTTGTATTATAGAATAAAATATACATTGCACACCATAATTGAAACTGTCGTGAATTATACAGTCAAAACAGTTTCAATTTTGGTGTGCTGCGAGTGACAGTCTCGAGCCACCATAAAGTTTGAACCGAACTTTCTAGCCGTTTTGACGTGAAAGAGTAACAAATATCCATACATCCAGACATCCTTACATCCATCCATCCTCACAAACATTTGCATTTATAATAATAATAAGGTTTTATCACCCCCTTCCCGCAGAGATTTCCCCTTCGAGAAGTTATTTGATGATTTCCGATAAAAAAGCGCTATATCTAAGTACAACACATAACGAAGGTTGTATGTAACAGCACATTAGTGAGTATTAACTGTGGCCAAGCGGCCGTGTCGGCAACGACCTCTAGCCACGATTTCACTTGGCCAAGTCGGATTGTAATCTTAACTAATTAATGCTATGTTCAATCTAATTCTGTAACGTGAGGTTGGTGGGTGGAAGAATGGATATACAAGTACTTTGGATGAATAAGAACTGAATTGAGAGGATGGACTGTCACAGACAAAGGTGGAAAGTACGTTGGCACAAAAATGGAAGAAATGACGGCACGGTTGACGCAGTGGCTGAACGATTGACTGCTGCGCTGCGTGTCGCGGGTTCGATTCCCGCACGGAACAAATATTCGTATGGCCTACAAATAGTTGTTTCGAGTCTGGCTGTTTGTGTATGTGAGTTTAATTGTTTGTAAACGCACCCACGATACAGGAGAAATTATTAATGTGGGGAAACGTTTTTTTATAAAAAAAAAAACAATTGTAATAAGGGAAGGAGAATGGTGATGTGAAAGATATCATTTAACTGTCACAGAATGAAGAAGACTTTTTCATTTAATAATATGACTTCCTAAAACAAGAAAAAACCATATTACAGAAATAGGTTGGTTTGCGGTTTGGCACGACTAATGTAAAACGATGATGCAGCTTAGGGTGGAGCGTTCTCGAAAGAACCGATTCACTACCTTAATGATTACGTTTAAGAAACAACAAGCTGAAAGTGGAAGCAATAAACTTTGTATATTGAGAAGACGTAGTGTATACACGCACGGCTCACACACATGTAATAAGATTTTCCATTCAAAATGCTTCTGTGCTATGGGGGACCACAGCAAATGCCGATTCAGTGGCCACCCATTACCGTGGAAATCGTTAAATTGAAAACCACATAACAAAACGCCTGTACTCCACGAGGGTTAGGAAAAGGTGTACCTAATAGTACATATATGACTCAAACATAACTGGCAATATGAGGGTTCATATTGCCAGTTATGTTTGAGTCATATGTAATACTAGCTTCCGCCCGCGACTTCGTCCGCGTGGCATAGTTACTTTGGGCTAACGCTAAGTTTAACCTGCGTGATGATCGAAAAAAAATTATCTTTCTCTCTCCTTTTCTTCCCTTTTTCTCCCCCTTTTCTCACTCAACAATTAGCCTATGTCCGTCTCCTGGTTCCCAACTATCTCTGTACCAAAATTCATCAAGATCGGTTTAGCCATTTAGGCGTGAAGTCGTAACGTACAAACAAACAAACTCACTTTCGCTTTTATAATATTAGTAAGGATAAGGATTAGTAAGGATGTAGTGATTTTATTGTTTTCAACTAGGCATAAATCATCCGTGGTTGCTACTAATAAATCCCTAATAGAAAAAAAAAACCTATCCATACCGTTAATTGTACTCAGATCTCCAGCAGCCAGCTTTAGCAGTCATGCTTGCGATTACTAGACAGGCTGGAAAACAAACCGGCCTTGTTTTTGTCATTTTCTTCCACAAACTCCACCATAATTAAGCGGCTAACCTATTCGCAAATACGACCGAGTCGGTTACCAGCCTAACATGGAGCAACAACTTGCCTTTAATACATTAACGGCCTCTACAAAACAAAGAGGTTAAAAGAAAACGAACTTTCGTTTATGCGTTTTTGACTGTCGACATGAACTTGAAGAGAAGTCATGTCAACAAGACTTTTAAAACTGTTAGCAGAAGCAATAAACTGCCGTGGGTTCCGTACCGAACTTAGTCAGAGATTTTAGAAAAACTTCGCCCCACACTAGATATTTCTCGTGTATCGTGGGTGCGTTTACAAACATTAAAACTCAGATACACAAACAGCCAGACCCGGAACAACTACCTGTAGGTCATACAAATATTTGTTCCGTGCGGGGATCGAACCCGCGACACACAGCGCAGCAGTCAATCACTCAGCCAATGCGCCAACCGTGCCGTCAAAAAATTTTATCATTTCTGTAAATCTAGGAAGTTTGAAGTGTTAAAAACGATAAAAAGGTCACAAACGCCATGATCATAGATGAAAATCCATCATTCATCCGTAATCATAGCGTTTGCAACATCGTAGAATTGTCAAAACTCGAAATAGGTAAATAACATATTTGGTAAACACTTGAAACGGGATATTATCCCGTGTGGTCATAACAATATAAGTGACCATGTAAGACTTATATTTGAAGAGTTATGTAAAGACGAAGTTAATTCAAAGATTTTTCATTACAAGCAGAATTTTCAAAATTCGTCCTCAAGGTTAGCAAGTTTAATAAGCATTGCAAGTTTGCATGGAATTTCGTTTTGCTGATAAATTCTATTTGGCGGCTGCATAATTTTAGAGAAAAGTTTACAGATAGAACCATTTATTTGGACAAAAGGGTCCCAGAACTCAGCCACAGAACCCCAAACCCACAGTCAAGTTAATTATCCAGTGGCAGCAAGGTTGCGAAACCACAGACAATGGTTGTCTATGGGACAAGCGCCCGTGTTACGACACACAACAATGGCGGACGATAATTTGTGTCTATGGTAATGTCCTTATTACATAAAGCATGGTAATCTTATGGCTTTGAATGGTAATTGTTATCAGTTTGTTATTTTATGTGGTTATTTAATTATTGTTATGTGAAATATTTTTTCATAGAACTGTCATCAACTAATGAACTATAAACGATAGTCAAGTGGTGTGGCCGTTGAACTGCGTAGGCCACACACGTGTTGATGGATACATTGTCTAAAAAAAAAAACTTGGCATTAAAAAGAAAACGCGTGAAAATGTTGGAGCTTGGACCCCTATATTTCCGTAATATGGTCTAAAATGATGGGGATCATTTGTTTAAAACCATAAACATGTACTTTTTTACTCACGGGTTGACCACTGAAAATCAGAGCTGTGTTTGTGGGCTCCCATGGCACAGCATCATGCTGAGTGCATCCCACAGCATCAAGATGAGTGGTGACCTACCTGTCGCAGTCACGGCGTGCAAGCTATTTTTATTTTGTCCCATTTAAATGTATTTGTAAATGTTTGACATGTTTAATGTTTATTTTTTTATTACTTAGTGTGTTCGTCGTAATTTGCAACAAATAAATATTTTTTCTTTCTTTCTTTTCCTCTTTGTACTTTTCGGCTTCTTTAAGGTTCCTTTGCACCCTTAATATAGCTAAGCTAAAGGATTGGCTAATCTACATATATACCAAGTCCTTAAAAAAGGAAAAAACATCACAATTCCTCAAATACTATAGGAGTTTCCCCTAACGGATCAAAATAAACAAACAAACATCAGAATTTAGCTATTTCATAACTACATCAACAAACTCCCACATTGTCAACCTACACAATAACACTAATGATTCAAATAAAGAAAACAAGAAACAAAACTTTCGTTTTTCCAAATCGTTTAAAATGAAAAGTTCATGCGTACGACATAACGTTGTGTACGTCACTCTTTTATTAGACTTGTTGCACACTATAAGTACTTAATAAAATCATTAAGTGTGCACAAGCTTTGTGTGACTTTAGAAACCGCGATTTTATAAGAAACAGCGACTTGGCGGTTTTACTTGCGATTGTAATGGGGTTTTCAGGGCCACTGCCTGCCGGGGTGCAGGTTGTTCGAAAGAGATACCGCGGAACACAAAGGGTAAAAGAAGAAACCTGGATGGATTTTAGTCAGTAAAAGTCTGACTCTTCCTCATCCCACAGCGGGGGAAGTTATTTGATGATTTCCCACCCGCAAAAAAAGGGAGAATTATTCAGATTGTTCTCCTAATTATCAGAACAAATTTGTTTTTAATTAATGGATGGATTGTGTAAGGAATGATATGAAGGAGAAAGGAATAAATTATGCCGTGTCGTCTGATAGGGGAGAATGGAAAAAGAAAACGTGTTGCGACGACCCCAAATAGAATGGGACAAGGGCAGAAAAATGATGATCACCTATTTAATTTTACTTAGCTCGCGGGTTGTGATATAGCGATGCAGGATTTTAAAGAAAGAACGTTAGAAATCAAAGATCACTCATAGAATAATACAACTAACTATCACTTTTAAACTAAACATTAAACTTCTTATTAACATTCAATCCTACTTTTCACAAAGTCATATTTCATTGTGAGCATGTATAAGAATGCATTGTAAACATGAATTTGAAATCACAAACAATCCAATTGTTCTAGAACAAAGATAATCTGAGTTTTCTTTAGTTGTTTACTGCTGTATTGAATTGATGGGGTTCTTGACTAAATAATAACAACTGCACGGATCGACCTTCAAAGTTAAGCAGTGCTTACACACGGAGTTTTCTCCGTGTATGGAAAAGCACGTTATGCCATTTTTTTTTTCGGGTGGGAAATCATCCAATGACTTCCCCCGCTCTGGGCGGAGCGGGGGGGCATGTCAGACTTGTACTGACTAAAACCCACCCATGTTCCTTCTATTGCCCTTTACGTTCCGGGGCCGCGGTATCTCTTTCGAACAACCCGCAACGGCGCAACCCCGGCAGGCGGAGGCTCTGGCAAGCCCCTCTGCTTTGCTGACATCTCTTTGAGGCGCGCGTGAAACACGAACGCGCCGACGTTATGCCATTGGTCCTACCGGCTGTAATTTATAGATCTTTGTTCTTTTATTGATCTTTTAATAACGCCCCCGGCTTATTTTAAATTCCGAAAAATATATCTCACTGAACTTACTTGATAACTCCGCCCTCTCAATGGCTCCACACTTAATACCGATGCCTAATAACGGCCATAACTGTAGGCTCTCTCGGTTATTTGCTCTGTCACACACTACACTAGCTATTACCTATTACTGACCGTGGACAACCCTGAGATGAGGCTGTGACATAATTACGCTTTACAGTTTCAATGTAGTCGCCTTATCAACTATGATAGCCTGGTAGATTCGTTTTAATTTAATGTTTTTTTATTGTTATTAGTAGGGTGAATTAAACTATTTACATACAGACTGTTAATAAAAGGACACCACGGTGTTATACAATATATTAATTTTGTAATTAGGTATATATATATTTTTTGAAACGTTGCCCCACACTAGGATTTCTCCTGTATTGTAGATGCGTTTACAAACATTTAAAATCACATACACAAACAGCCATACCCGAAACAACTATCTGCAGGGCATACAAATATTTGTTCCGTGCGGGAATCGAACCCGCGACACGCAGCGCAGCAGTCGATCGCTCAGCCACTGCGCCAATCGTGTCGTCAAACAGTTTTTTGTTTTTTTTATGACGATACTCCTAATTCGCCAGTTATGTCATAGGCGAAAACTTATTACCATTGACCCGGACGTGAATCTGAAACATTTATACTACTTAACCAACCCAACTAGACTTTCCTTGACCTAATAATAACAACACCTCATGGATCAACAGCAGCCTTCATGAACCAACAGATAATAATACCAGCCTATAACTGTCCCACTGCTGGCCAAAGGCCTCTTCTCATACAGATAAGGCACGAGCATTGATCACCACGCTTGCTCAAGATGGGTTGGCGATTTCAGACTTATATTAACAACTAGCTGGCGCCCGCGGTTTCGCCCACGTGATATCGAATAAAAAGTATCCTATGTGTTATTTCAGACCATAATCTACCTCTGTGTCAAATTTCATCAAGATCCGTTCAGCCGTTTTCACGTGAAAGAGTAACAAACATCCATACATCCTCACAAACATTCGCATTTATAATATTAGTAAGATAAGTCCAGGTTTTCTCACGATGTTTTCCAGAGTTTTCCTTCACTGATGTCTTCGATAAACTTTAGAAAGAACCAACAGATTCACGAGGCAAACCGTTTTTTAAATAAATTCAGAATTTCCTTCAAACTTTTGACAGACAGATTACCTGTTGCCACTAAGTGCAGGAAGTGTGGCAACGTAGTGGAAATACGTTTGTTTATCTAGGAAACATGGCTTAATTCATACAATCATAGTTTACATCCTAAGGCCTTAACACTAATACGCTAATATCCTTCTTGAGCTCACCAAGACTCCGTGTTAAATCACTGACTTTATTTTAAACTGAAAATACTGAATTCAGTTGTGGCCGAGGTTTTGACGAAGTTCATTCTGCATAAACATTTGTCTTAGTTGAATGACCTATGCATATCTACCTCAACTTCTAAATCTCGGCCATAACTGATTTCAGTACTTTCAGTTTAAAATAATGTATCTACATTAATTTGTGAAATAATATATGACCTTTCCACAGATCCTGAAATCCTGGTACCAAAAAGGCTGTATATAGATCTTTTGTACTTTTTAAAATTCGAACACTCAGAGTACGAAAACGATATGCGTAAACATGGATTATTTTTTAATTTCAATCGTTTTTCAATTTATAGTTTTAAGAGTCTATAATAATAGACCTAAGTCTTTGAAATATTTCCTGAAAATGAGGCTACACAAACCGACATACAGACTGACAACGATATATAATACTACTACATATTTAATTAAGGACGTTCCGTTTTTTCTTTTTGAGGTACAGATCTTTTTCTTCGGTATATTGCGAGTGAAACTTAATCACTCATAGATTTTATCATTCTGCAATTCGCTTTTTGACTTGCAAATCCAATTAAAAAATTAAAACGCGATTCCATCGATTTTCAGAATGTTTCATGAATTCTAGAGCTCCTTCCTATCTGTGGCATCTGAAGAAAAATAAATTTAAGAAAAACGCATTCTATTTTTGAAATGTTCAAGATTCCTTTCTTGGCGGTAAGGATGCCTTTAAAGTATATTTTTTATCTGTGGCCAAAGATTATACAGTGCGATTCACTAGTTTTAAAATTTAAATGATCGGCCTTTTGTTATTTTTTTTTATGGGTTGGGTATACAGGTTGTTTGCTTTGGATGTAAACTTGTTTTTTGGATAGCTGTCTCCATATTTGATTACAAAACTACATTAGCACTGATATCTTAGAACTGGGTCATTTAAAATCTAGGTTTTCCCCCCTTTTGCCTCAGACGGAAAAACACAGCCAGACATGCACACTGTTAACCCCGATATGGAGATATTAAACTAGCTTATGCCCGCGGTTTCCCACGGAAGCGTATTGCCAGGATCCCATAAGTTAATCCAGGTTATAAACTATCTGTGTGCCAAATTAAATCTAAACACGTTATGGATTTTTTGCTTGAAACAATAACAAACATCCATCAATCCTTACAATATTTTGCAATTATAATAGTACCAGCGACTCGCCCCGGCTTTGCACGGGAGCAATATAGATACTAATATTTTACAAAAACCCTTCTCACCTAAACCATCCTCTTGAATCACTAGCTATTGCTAAAACTGCATTAAAATCTGTTGAGTAGTTTAAAAGATCAGAACAGACAGCGGAAGCGACTTCGTTGTATTCCTTGCTTTACCTAATACATTTCAAGCTATTTAAAGACTAATCCTACTAATATTATAAATGCGAATGTTTGTGGGGATGTGAGGATGGATGGATGGATGTTTGTTACTGTTTCACGTCAAAACGATCTTGATGAAATTTGGCGCAGAGGTAAATTATAGTCTGGAATAACACAGGTAACTTTTTTGATATCACGCGGGCGAAAGCCGCGGGCGCTAATTAGATTTTTACAAAAACATTGTCTTCACAACCTTACTTAGTACCTACTGAACTTCGCAGTATCTTTCGCATCACTATTTTAAAACAGCCTGTATAAAAAATATAAATTAACTCGTCCCGTATATCAGTTACATTCATCGCCCCGCCCATCCACCTGTCGGCATTATTAATTTCATTGACCATCTACTTGGGTGCTTTATTTATTTATTTAATGCTCTGAGCATACTGGCCAAGTAATTGTAATGAGCACCAAGCTTTTTGAAAGAACATGTTGTTGGCAATTGGCTGGGAAAATGATCGTCATCTATACCCTTATTCCTTTTATCTTGTACCAGCTGTGCCAAGCGGTTTTTATCCGAGAAGACCGGGATAAAAAGTAAGTAGTTTCCATCCAGAGCTTGAATGTACAGACCAAACTGTTGATATGAATGAATACCACAATGAATTCATGCAAGCCTAGTAGTTTTATAATAAAATTCAATCCGGCCAAGGAATCGCTCTCCACTTTACTACCCTATTTCACCCCTTGAGGGGTTGATTTTTTTGCGGATGGGAAATCATCAAATAAAAAATGGGGTTGATTTTTGTGAAATCCCTTCTTAGTTAGCATACACCTTAAAATGGGGAATTTTCAGACAAATGACCACAAACTAGACTGTGTAAGTTTTAATTTCAACTCGATACCCCCACGCGTTCCTAATTAATTCCTAAAAAATTAGACAACAAGAAAGACTTAGAGGGTTGATTATCACAGCACAAAGGAATCACAGAGTTGAGTTTTCAAAATCACATGGTTTTTATTTTGAACACGATACCTCCACGCGGCGTTCATGAGATAAAAGGTCTTGACAGATAGACAGACGGACAACAAAGTGATCCAATAAGGGTTCTGTTTTTTTTCCTTTTTTGTTACGGAACCGTAAAAAAGATAGAAGCTATAACGAGTGCAATAGACCACACTGTTGTGAGTTATATATATTTCTTTGAAGTATAGAAGAAAGAAAAACTTTTTGTTAGATTCGCACAGAATGAAACAATAAAACTAAATTAATTAAAAAAAAAGAACAAGAAAAACTAAAAAAAAAGACAACTTAACTAGTCCTGTCCGAGGCCAAAAGGCATGGTGCTAAAACATGGCAGCTATGTCAATAGCTAATTGAGTTTTACATCTAACTTTCTTTACACAAAAACTTAGATGGGCACGTAACGGGACTACATAACATCGTCGCAAGCTTTACTTTTTTATAAACCCAAGCGCACACCCCTGTTACTTGGTGACGCCTGGACGTGACAACTCCTCGTCTACCAACTTAATTACCAGCTCAAAACCTGCACCTTGAACCTTATTTCTTCTCACCAAAGTTTGAAACCCTGTGACACATCTGCAAAATGATCTTTGGCGACTGAGATTTCAACAACTTTATTTGTGCCGTCAATAGAATCTTTAGTTACAAAGAAAATAGGTTGAAAATCGTTTGATAGATGTGTACTGATTAGGTTGAGACTAAGGGCGTCCATACACGCGTGATTGAGATCGTCTAGAGATAGCTTAGAGAATGTCATTGTTCTTAGGGCTACCAACTTTTTTATTGAATTGGAAGGCGAATAAAAATTACTGTGATATATCGGTACTCTTAGAATAACTAGGATTGTTTTGATCATGCTACTGGCAAAGGTTGGTCGCTTTTGTGAACTGTTTTTGTTTTGTTCTGCATGTTCAGACATTAGAAAGTTTATATGTGTGAGTATATTTGTTAGTCCTACACGCTCAAATGGTTTAACCGATTTGGATAAAATTTGGCATGTAGATACACAAAGGTTACTTTTTAACCCGGTTTACGCAGGTAAAACAGCGGTCGTAGCTAGTGCTTAATAAAACGCACTTGCAGGGTAATTATGAAAATATTGTTTACACCAAATTTTGTTCTCAAAGGAATCTCAAATTCTGCGTGCGGGATTTAACATAATGCAACTCTTAAGGGAGTGAAACAGGGTAGCAAACAAAGCTTGTATGGGAGAACACGATTCCATATCCGGATTGACTTGAAATATTGCATAGGCATTCACGCTACGAAACTAAGGACCTGAGAAGCGGGTGAAGCCAAAAACAGCAAATAATGAATAAGAATCATTTATTAGCTTAAAATATAGGTATAACCAGGTGTTAATATTAGTGGTATCGGCCCAAACCATATTTTGCCTGTTTAGGGCATGCAAATATTATTTTACATTAGTAATCCTAATCAAATATAGAATATAAAATACTCGTGTCGCGATGTCTGTTACAAAACTCCTCCGAAACGGCTGGACCGATTTGTATGTTACAAGAGCATTTTAAACATTAGATTATTTTATTAAATAAAAGTGGCTTAAGTGGCCATTAAGACCTCCTATATCAGACTTGCAAGTACCAGAGTAACAGCATAGAGGAGAGGTTTTTTGTGTATATCGGCTAGGTCTAAGAATCGGCCAACATCTATTTTTCATACCCCTTTATCAGAGGGCCACTCTTCAGAAGGGGACTTGAGCAGCGAGTAAAACCGCTGGCCACAGCTAATAATCTTTATAAATAAATATAAATTTAAACATTGACTAAGTACCTACCGATGACATTTGCTCTAAAATGCGGTTAGATAACCATTGTATTCATACTTGACTGCAATTAGTTTAAGTTGCATAAAGCACTTTACAACTTTCTTTTTAAAAACATGCAGAAGATAAACTTGATCGAGTGTTTTTGGCCTGACAGAGAGAGATACCTACTCGTCAGATGTCTCTCAAGACATAGACTACCCTCTAGTTTGGAGGCAAGGTAACTTATAATGTACAGATTACAGTTTTCGATTTGTATTAAATTGTGTTTCTAACTAAGCTCACTTAAATTGGGATAATATTTTTGTGTTCACCAAAAATACTGATCGTGAGAGATACCTACTCGTCAGATGTCTCTCAAGACATAGACTACCCTCTAGTTTGGAGGCAAGGTAACTTATAATGTACAGATTACAGTTTTCGGTTTGTATTAAATTGTGTTTCTAACTAAGCTCACTTAAATTGGGATAATATTTTTGTGTTCACCAAAAATACTGATCGTGCACCAAATATTATAATAATATGTTTAAAAAATGCGTAGGTTAGGTTAGGTTAAAACTGTGACCCCCCACGGTGCCGCGGCAGCGGCCGGCGAGTGCCAGTAACGACTTGCATTAATAGAAAATGGATAAAGATATAACACTTTTTTATTGTAGTGCGCTGATGCTCGTTATGACATATTTTAATTAACATAATTTGGTGCACATTCAGTATATTTGGTGCAACACAGGCAAAATTAGGTAAACGAAATGGGAATAAATTGAAGTACTTTTAAATACCATCCCTTAAATTGTAGTATGAGCCATGTCAAAAATGTATTTTTATGCAATAAAAACATTTTTTTTTTAATTCTATGATTTTTTGATATTTAAGTTAGACACTGCATAAACCATCATCATCTGCCTAGCCTTTTCCCAACTATGTTGGGGTCGGCTTCCAGTCTAACCGGATGCAGCTGAATATCAGTATTTTACATGGAGCGACTGCCTATCTGACCTCCACAACCAGTTAATACTGGGTAATACGATACCCCTTGGTAAGACTGGTTGTCAGACTTTTGGAACACTGACTACCTGTTACGACTGTCAAAGATCTACAAATGACAGCCGGGACCAACGGCTTAACGTGCCTTCCGAGGCACGGAGGAAACTCGGTATGTAACGGGTGGTCACCCATCCACAGACCAACCTAGGCAAGCGCGGCTTAACCTAAAGATCGACCCGAGCGGCTGCTATTATTTAGCCACGAGCTCCTCACACTGCATAAACCAATAAGAGGAAAAATGGTTGCCTGTAAAGTCGGTTTTACGGGCGAAGATTTTACGTGACAACGTCTTTTTCTCGGTAGAATATTTATTGATATGAATATAATTAAATTGCACAATAGGAACAAGGAATTGAATGAAAATAAGAATATTCTCTAGTGCTGCGCGCGCGGCAGACCGATCATAGTTGAGTGGGAGAGAGACGCAAGGCATTCGGCGGGCCTCTCTCTCGTTCGGTGACTCATCGTAACGTTACCGAGCGTTACACTTTTTCATAAGTGACTCCCAGCCGCAACCTAATTTAAGACGTTGTCACGTCAAAAACAAAAAAAAATTAATCCTACCGATAATCAAAACTCTAACCCCCGAATACTGAAACGTCACTCAAAATTTGAGGGCTGTAAGACAACCTATGTGTCATTGATTCAATAAAAATGGGCCTGAAGCCGTATTTATTTCTCTGCCATGCCTGCGAGCTGTTGGGAAGGGATACAGAAAAGGCAATAATTGGAACATGGGTGGGTTTAAGTCAGTACAAGTCTGACACTCCCGCCTGCTCCAACCAGAATGGCACTTGCCGTTCAAAAAAATATTGCATTTATTTAAGAAGTGTTTATTTCGGCTTTAAAGCCATAGTGTTAGCAAACAGAGTATGTGTGAGAGTGTGTATTAACATTAGCGCAATATCAACGCATTAATTTTATAGATCGTTGAATTGTTGACGTTACAAAATTTCCTAATATTTTCATCAACGCGGTGCAGTCAGCCCTAATTCTAAGAAAGGGAACGTCTGCCATTGGCTCGCTGGTCACGTGCTCACGAGAGTTAATGAGAAAAGGCGGATGCCACCACACTGATTACTGACGCTTTTGATATGCCGTCAGCTCCTGGAAGTTGGAGTAAGGGGAAAAGAACGTCGTGTGTGTTTTGATAGAGATATTGTTTCATAATTAATTGTGGCCGTTTGGTAGTCTAGACGTTATTAATATACGATCACGCTTGTAATCCCCGAAGAGTTTAGGCAGATGTGGAACTACCCTGAAATTCACCCATATTTCGCCAATTATGGTTAGAAGATATTAGTTTAGTTAGACAATTATTTTTGTATCTACATATTATTTTGATATCTGTGTAAAAATATTGTTTGCGGGTTCGAAACAGATACCGCGGCTCCGGAACATAAAGGGTAAAAGAAAGAACATGGATGAGTTTTAGTCAGTACAAGTCTGACACTCCACCCCGCTCCGGCGCGTGAAGTTATTTGGAGATTATCTATCCGTAAAAAAAATGCGTAAAATGAAAACCCAGGTCACGTTTATTTTAAGTCCGTCTATTGATAACAATGTAAATTAAAATCGTTAATACTTTTGATTTTACATTCTAGTGATTTTTTACCACAGATATAAATTGACATAGATAACCCAGAGTTTCTTCTCGAAGGAATAGACAGAAGAGGACTTACACACTTATACACATCGCTATTTTGCCATTCAATACTATCAAACATAACACAAACACAATTATGCCTTTGTCAAAGGGCCAACTCAAGTTCAAAGAAGGACAGACCGCGTTAATAACATGTACTACACTTAACATAATGCAGTTGTTAGTATGCAGGTTTCCTGCATAGTAAGTTTTATTTAAAACAATAAAAACACCGCTGTATATTGATTCCGATCACAATCCACCTCGGAGACAATACGTCATTCTCGTCAATTTAAAATCGTTTGTCTTAAAGCCGCTGTACGAACGACTAAGGAATCCATTAATTTAATGTGTTTGTTTTCAATTTGAAATTAATCATGCAAGCTTAAGTTCTGGTTCAAACTTAAGGCGGCTCTGAAGTTAGCAGCGAGACTGTGTAATGCGCAGACCGACAGTCTGCGCATTACACAGTCAAGACGATGCGTCCCCGCTGACACCTAAAATTGTGTTTTGCGCAGCTTTGACGGCGAGCTGCCCATTGCTCGCTGTCCCCAGACCCGCATCTACGGTGGCCGGGAGTCGTCTCGCGGCGCCCGACGACGCCCGTAGCGTCTCCCGCGGCTGCTGGGTAAGTTAGAGTTTCAACCAGCATGCCTTAGAGATATTTGTCTACTGCATGTAAAGCCAAGCCAGAGGCTCTTTGACTGCATAAAAACTATGACTCCAAGTATAGGCAGGACTAACCACACGAAAACGGAGCGTTTAAATTTAAAAAAAAAAAGAAGAACTATACCGAACCTCCAACTTCCTAAATTCGAACGTGTTAGTTTTGTTCGAATATAGTAACTAGTCTCTGAACATTCATAATTCGAATTGAAGTATCCCAAAAACAGAGATATTTAGTTAATCATCTGAATATACATTCTAACAGCTACATATAGCAACAATACCTACAAGTTGATATTTCGCATGCACAGTATTGTTTCTCAAACAATCGACGAACGCCTAACCAAAGTAAATAGAGGGGAAGTAGGTTATCTCCGGCCCAATTCGCGATATAATTGCCTACTGTCATAGGGTTGTCACTTTTAGCGCACGTAGGTACTGTCGCTTTGACCTGCCGTGACCTTGTTGCGCGCCGTATGATTTCGTATGCCTACTAAGTGTCCAACTCGTAACCTTTTATTAATATTTTTGGGACAAAATATAACATGGTGTAAAAACTATTGGAATCGATTCAGTTACTTATTCTGAACAAACTATATTCAGGTTTCGCATATACTAAAAATAATGTTGTACTTATATAATTTAAAATTAGTCAATAACTTATTTTTAATTACGATTTCATAACTGTGGGTAGTTAGGTACTTAGTATATTCTATTCTATTCTATTCTACTTCCTCTGTGTGATAGAAAACTAATATGCTAATACAACAAAAAGAAGTCAGTAGGTAGGTAGGTATCTCATTATGAAGTAAAAAATTGAATTATGCTAGAATAAGTGAGTAGCTTACCTTTCCTGTTCAATAGGTATTTTGAACTGAGACAATTCTGGAATTGATGAATTATTAAGACACCCAAACACACAGCAATACTTTCTCCCGCGGTTATCAGACATTTTTTATTCGTTTAGCGGTGCCGAAAAGCCGTGACGCGCGAACCTCGTGCAGTGTTAGCCCCGACTGGCGCAGCGCGAAAGTAGCCGAGATTTTGTTTAGTGTGCGTGCGGCGACGCATAGATACTACGGCGCACACATACAAGCCGCGCGCTACGCGTTTGTATGAAGTTATCGTACTTCCACTCTTTATACTATGGCCTAACTGCGCATGCTCAGAATAGTACTACATTGTTGTTAATCATTTATCATGCTTTGTACATTGTATACATCAATGCCCCAGGCAAGAAGTCGGTAATGCTAAAAGTCAAATTTTACAGAAAAAAAATATTTACTGATTTTGTTGAATATCTTTTTATTAGTGGGAATATTATTCCCATGTACTGTAAAATAACTTTAATTTGATGTTGTACACCAAATTAAAATTATTTTCACAAAAATGTATAGATTTATTGTCAAAATGTATTTATCTATTACCCAAACCTTGAAATGTTAAAATATATATTTATGACATTACAAATCGCTGACTTTCATATTAAAACATTGTTTTAAGCTTACTTAAATTTATAGCACTATTTAAAATGTTACTTGCGGGTTTTTTTCTCGTGATTATCGTTTTTTATGGCCAATCATAGTTTACAGAAAAAAGACAGTTTAAATAGTTTCATCGTTTGACAGTTACTGTTATCGTTTCCATCGTCATTTGAAACAACAAACAGTGAATCAAAGATTCTCTCTCACGTTTTCCTAAACACAACTTATCTTTCCAATAAGATATCAAGAAACGAGATATTAAACAATGTTTTTAAAGATAACATACAAATAAAACAAAACAATCGCAAAACGATAATACTTGTTTCGATAACAAAACGTTATATATAGAGAACACGATACCCAAATACTAATATTACCATAGTACAACGTGCCTAACGGTCGAATACCGATACCGGGGTCGTGGGTTCAGTTCCCAGGATGTGCAGTTAAAATATCTGAGTCCAGTAATAACGTAGGTACAAAATGAATAATAGTTAAGTGAAGTCATTTAGATAGTTATCGCTAACTATGTAAATTGTTATTTGATTTGGCCGATTACTGAGATGAGAGAGGTTATGATTTTGAAGAAATTTCTGGAACCGACTATCCTGTCGTTCGACGAACTACGATCAGTGGTTCGGACTAATGACCAGTCTTACCAAAGGAATGGTATAACCCTTTTCTGTTAGTTGAAGTCGGTTACAAATATTTGTTTCGTGCGGGGTTCGAACCCGCGACACGCAGCGCAGCAGTCGATCGCTCAGCCAGTGCGCCAACCGTGTCGTCAAATCAAAACTTTTTCTTTTCATAACATTCAAAAGTCCCTGTACTGTTTTAATTGAATAGAATGCTTTGAGTTTGAGTTATTCCAAATGTCCTGTCTATACTTCCAATGTTTTTATCTGTGCGTACTAAGTTAGTTAATCAATTAGTCAACCAGAATTTGTTTACGCAGATGATACCTAGATCCGCATCTCCAACTACATACGCAAATCCACATACTTAACGGGTTACGAATGCTATTCCATCCTATTCAAACCTTGATTGACAGCAACAGGGAAATTAACCCTAAAATACAATCGCTCAGTAATTACTTTACCGCATACATGCAATGTATGCACACCGCATCCTCAAATGGCCTTAATTGCTACTGTATTCCGTCTCCGAGGCCCATTGAATCAGGCCTTGGGCCAACCTTCCGGGCGCGTGGGAGACCAGGCCTATTAACTGTAGGCCATATATGGACTATATGGAGAAGGTTATGGCCTTCCATGTACCGATCTTTGAGCGGCACAACTGTGGGCCGCGATAAATTAAAAATAAGTGGGTAGCTTGATTCATGTAGTATTGTTTATTTAATGTGGGTATTTTAATAGAAGTTCGTCTAATGATTAATTTGAAACTTATGGTCGGGTGCAGTTGTAATTGGATGCTGTTTTATGAGTTGTATTGTTTTGATGGGGTAAGTTTTGTTAATAATGTATAAGTTAATTTCAAAACGTTTGGTGGACACTTCCCATGACCCAAGGGCTGGCTTTTACTTTGGCCAGAGGCTTAGCGTTGCCATACAACGTGGCAACGCGGCCAGTCTCTTGGGGACATTGCCAGCTGACAGCGTTGAGGACGAATTTTTTGACGCTATTTTTTAATTTACTTATAAGTTAGGTACATAGTATATTTAATTTCATATCTTTTTGGCACAATGGATTTTTAATGTTTATAAATTAAATAATTGTGTAAGTCCCATACTGGAACGTAATGTTTGTATATATAAACAAGTCTATCTATCTATTTATATATGTATAAAAGGCAAAATCACTGAAACACTCATCACGAAATCTCAGAAACTAAAAGTAGTATTTGGATTAGAGATGCCACGAATATTCGGCAACTATTCGGTATTCGGCCTATTCGGCCACTTTTTTGCCGAATAGTAGGTACGTTCTATTCGGCCGAATACCGAATAGCAAATCTTGTAAAAAAAGACACGTTATTTTACTCAAAATAATGTATTTATTTCCAAATTACAACATTTTAGTAGTTAAAATTAATCAGTGGTAAGTTGTGATGGATAAAAACGAGCTTTTCAGCATTTTTCAGCGCGAACGCAACGAGAAAAACAGGTTGTGACTTGTCTTATTCCAGCTAACGCACCCCCACCAAGCATGTACTCTGCGCCGAATATTCGGCGGCCGAATATTCGGCGTTTCGGCCAACAGTGTTGCCGAATATTCGGTATTCGGTATTCGGCCAATTCACTATTCGTGGCATCTCTAATTTGGATTCTAAAAATTTTCGTGGCGGATCCTTTTAGAACGTCTGCCCACTAAGACGGCATTTTGTAAAATTCTATCCTAAAATGATAATATGCCCCTTTCGTATCGGACAGGGTTTTTAAACGTATTGTATAATCAGTAACCAAGTTTAGGTCAACCACCTAAGTTCGCATATTACAAGGGTCCTTTTTTGCGGATGGGAAATCATCAAATTACTTCCCTCACCCTCAGCGGGGAGCGAGGGGGATTAAGACGGTCCTAAAAACCTACTTCTACATAATAAGACTACATAATCTGTTACGACCTTTTTAATTTCGGGTGGGAAATCATCAAATAACTTCCCCCGCTCTGGGCGGGGGGGCATGTCATTCTATTGCCCTTTACGTTCCGGGGCCGCGGTATCTCTTTCGAACAACCCGCAACCCCGGATCTGTTACGACCTTGGTAACTCTTTTCCTTTACATACGCCCAAATAAATGAAAATATGCCTGTCAACCGTTTTGTTTCTTTCTTTCCTAAATCCTCCTCAATCAGACAGCGAGTCACCTAGGTGCACTTGAGTATGCACATGTCGAGCGAGGCCGCGACCTGTCGCTTGCGTCGCTAATGGGACGTTGCTCCCGTGCCTTTGCGCGTGCGCAGGGTTCGCAGACGTTGCGTACAAAAATCTTACTGGAATTAAGGGATTTTGGCGGTTTAAAATATGACACTTAAGTAAAAAAAATGACTTAGGTTGATTTGTTTGTCACCTTTTTATGAGCTGCAAACGTAACTATCTTCGTAAAAGACTGAAGATAAACCCTCCAAGTTCAAGTCGGACTCGCGCATCGAGGGTTCCATACAAACTTACGATATAAACGGCCATAACTTTTGACTGCGCAGACTTAGAAGGTTGGTTTTTTCATAAAACAAAGAAACCATAGAGTTGAGTATATGGTTTTAATTTCTACTAGTTAACTCCACGCGTTCCTGAGATAAAGGGCCTTGAAAGACAGACAGACCGACAGGCGGACAACAAAGTGATCCTATAAAGATTCTGTTTTTTTTCCTTTTGAGGTCATCATCTGCCTAGCCTTTTCCCAACTATGTTGGGGTCGGCTTCCAGTCTAACCGGATGCAGCTGAATATCAGTATTTTACATGGAGCGACTGCCTATCAGACCTCCACAACCCAGTTAGTACCTACTGGGTAATACGATACCCCTTGGTAAGACTGGTTGTCAGACTTTCAGCACTGACTACCTGTTACGACTGTCAAAGATCTACAAACGACAGCCGGGACCAACGGCTTAACGTGCTTTCCGAGGGACGGAGGAAACTCGGTATGTAACGGGTGGTCACCCATCCACAGACCAACCTAGGCAAGCGCGGCTTAACCTATAGATCGACCCGAGCGGCTGCTATTATTTAACCACGAGCTCCTCTTTTTTCCTTTTTAGGTACGGAACTAAAAAAATATATCAAAGCAAGTCGACGTGGGTATACATAACATGCTTAAACATGATCTGACATGTATCAAAACATCTGTCATAATATTGACTGACACTTTAAATTCAATTGATCACAACATTGACCTCAAACGATTAAAAACATACACCGTATTTACTAATTGAACGCATTCAATTAAATTGGTTACTTAATCCTGTCATGATTTCCGCGTAATCAGAGATTCGATTTTTAATTGAATTGGTAAAATATGTTAATTTTATTAGTTGATATGAGATTTTTTGTAAGAAGAACTGCATGTTTTTGTAGAACGATGTAGTTATGATCTTTTGTTCTTAGTTGTCTGGGTTTTCGTATGATATTATGAAACTACTTATTTGTTTCCTTGTATTAATATGGCAGTTATTTTAAAGTGTACGGTCAGCAAAACAAAAAGGAACTAGGCTCTACAATACTCGCAGTTGAATTTTTGAATGAAATGTATTTTCTATTTAATAAAAATTCCAAATATAGTTGCAGTTGAATTTAAATTGATGAAAGAACTGTGTTGTTGAATTTGAATTTTTCTTGGAAACCGATGACTTTTCAACTTAAAATTAATATACGTAATGAATTGTGATTCTAGGAAAAACTTCAATAATTTAAGTTTTTTATTCCTTTTTTTGGTCACCGTACTCTAACACCTGTTGAACATGAATTAACAGTAATGGATTTAAAAGAACCTGTCAACTGTATCTAACGAAACTGGCTACTTATCTTCTTTGCTGACAGTACCTGCTCTAAAACGTTGGCCTGCTTTGAAGTATTATCAATTTATCTTATCTTCTATATTTTTATACTAGCTAACTATTTTCTCAGTGAATTACAAACCACGTCCAAACCAAATTAAAAAGAAATATAAGAGGTCCTACAATTTTTTGTAGACTGCTTATCCTCATGGGTAACAGTCGTGAGATTTTTTGCTAGCATAAAAGCTTAAAAACTTTTATTTTAATAATAATCATGTTTATTCAGTAAGTTACACCCATATCATCAACACACACTATTAAATTACATAAAATTATCCACATTGTTTTACTTTGTTTCGACGGTTCCTACGTACATAAGGTTAAGTCAAAAACCTAGGTTTACAGGAGAGCGTAATTTGTGTTCAACACGCTCTAGAAATATTTCTATGAGCTCTATAAATATTCTATTCACAGACTTAAGTATATGATTTTAATTTCAACTCGATATTTTCACACGTTCCCGAGATAAAGGGTCTTGACAGATAGACAGACAGACGGACAACAAAGTTATCGTAAAATACAAACCAACAAAGCATATAAAAAATACAAAAAAAGAGTCTTTGCTTAGAAAATAACACATTCCAATAGGGGATATATAATATATAAAAAGTTTTTTGCCGAGACGTAAATGGCCGTAGGACACCATAATATATATAATTAAAGTACAGATAGGTAAGTTATACCAAAATAATTAACACTTTGACATATTTTCACAGAATATCTGGATACGCGATTGCGCACATGACGGTTTGTTTACTGCATGTGCTAGGGGCGCCCTCTGCGCCGAGGTTTGCGTAATATTCCCTATTGACAAAGAGGCTGGTAACACAACAACAAAATCAACAACCAATCACAAACGCAAGATTGTTTCCAATCATTGCCGAACAGACATACCGTCTATTGTCAATTATCCATTGTTATAAGCAGTGGGTCATTGATTTGGTTGAGCTAATTTCAGGGTACTGCTTTTATTAGTGGGTTAGGTTCCGTAGCAAGACTTTTAAAAGTACGATTTCACTGTATGTCGCTTAGGCGCGTTCTTCCGGGGTTGCGGGTTGTTCGATAGAGATACCGTGGCCCCGGAACATAAGGCAAAAGAAGGAACATGTGTGGGTTTTAGTCAATAAAAGACTGACACTCCCCCCCGCTCCGCCCAGAGAGGTATCCGCAAAAAAAGTGTAGGGTTCCAAGTATATAAAGAAAGAAAGAAAGAAAAACTTTTATTTGGGACTCGCAAAAAACAAGTAAAACAGTAACAAAATGAAATTAAATAGTACAGACAAGGTTATTGTCTGTGCGAGGCCAAAAAGGTCCCTGTCTCAGCATAAACTGCGATATTTTAGGCGATATCTAGATAATTACCCGCTTTATATTTCGTAGTGGAATAAACAACAATCACTATTTACTGAAATAATGCAAGAAGTTTTCATTAATGTATTTTTTTTTGTTTTCGTATGGGAAATCATTAAATAACTTCTCCCGCTGTGGACGGAGCGGAAGGGAGTGTCAGACTTGTACTGACTAAAACCCATCCATGTTCCATTTTTTGCCCTTTGTGTTCCGGACCCGCGGAATCTTTTTTGAACAACCCGCAAACCTGGCAGGCCCCTTTTGCTGACCAGCATTTATTGGTTTAATAGGGTAGATGACACCATTAACCAATAATTTAAAGACACAATTTTTCTGAAAGAACACGTTATTCTAGACCTGAGAACTCCATTAATTTCAAAATAACTTTAAAATTCGATTTTTAGTTGCTTTTAAATCAATAAATAGTTGCGTCATTGACTTGACAAAATAGTGACGTCATCGTTTGCGAGTCCCATACAAAATCTATGGGGGAATCGCGTTTTGACAGCTCATAAAAAGTATGTCAATTGATTGGTGGTGTCATCTACCCTATTATCTGTATTCCTGTAACAGTTATAGCCCTAAGCTTGATATCCATATTGAATAATACGGAAAGCTTACTTAGTATCTATTAGAACATAAGAAAACTCACCATCATAAGAATCCGGAATGTACAGGGGCTTTCCAACCAACTTCCCCTTTTTCCCAGACAGGGGGACCGCTTCCACCCTCCGGTGGGCCTCCAGCACTCTATACAGAAGCACAGGCCTATCCTCCCCCTCGAACTTCACCACGCGAGGCAACGAGAACTTATCTACGAAATCTTTCAAGGACATCACTTCACTTGTATCGTCTTCGGGTTCCACCGAACCGTTTCGGCGGCCGAGCAAAAAATTGTCCGCCCATTCGGGAGCGTTCGGTCTTCGCTCCAAGAAGTCTGGTCTACGTTCACTACTGCGAGGTTTATACCGTGGAGGACGATCCCTCCTAACTAAAGCTTCGTTGGCTTCTGCAAGCCATCTCGTGACTAGTCTTTCGCGTTCTACGTCTAGGTATCTAGGCTTTGAAGCATCGCAAGCGAAGCGTGCTGCATCGAAGCAGTATTGAGGGGGTGGGGGTCGTATCCGAGGGGGAAAGAATCGGGGTGGGACGTACGGGGGGTGGGGGGCATAGGCCGGCGGCGTCCTCGGCCCGGAGCCCTCGACTGACGCCGTTCTGAACATGTTGTCAGGCCATTGATGATGCTCCCGCCACCTGGAATAAAACATACACTGGTTAGTAAGAAATAAAACGCAAGAAATACATGATGGACAGGACACTTGGATGGATTGTAGTGGGATACATCAACCAAAAATGGCTGCTTAGTGATTTATTCGGACAGTGTTAAAAACAGTTAATTACAGTACAGGTTAACAAGAAAACCTGAAAGTTGATCAGGAATCAAATTAACAGTGGTGGGACTGTACAAGATCAAAACTAACTTCCCCCGCTCTGGGCTGCCAAACTCTGGGTAGTGTCAAACTTTTACTGACTAAAATTCACCCATATTCCTTCTATTGCCCTTAATATTTCGGGACCGCAGTATCTCTTTCGACCAACCCACAAACCCGGCAGGGGAAGGCCTGCCGTATTTGCCATTTTGGTGACAGTACCGCAAATCATTTTTGCCATAAGTAAAAATTACATTCTCAAATTTTCCATACGAAAAAGTCCTTCTAAAAACCATAAAATAAGCCAGAGTACCAATGATTTTAAACTATACAAACACAATACTCATTAACAAGGTTTATTTAACTCTAATAAAATCTATCATCATTAACTTCAAGCAACCAGAATTACCTCAACCGCATGTGAACCTACGACCCGATACACTAACGAGCCATTTAAAACATAAATATTAATGAAATGTCCATGTTTGTGGGCATTTTACAACGATTACGTCATCAATTGCTGGTTATAGAGCAATAAAGTTTAAATTATTTGTATGAGAACAAATCTATGTCTGTGAATATCGAAATGGTTGCGTGATATTCTTTTTTTATATCTCTATTGATGCAATGTTTTACGATGGCTATTTAATAAATTACTAGTCAATATGATTTTTAGTCCTGTTATTGCGTTAATCGGGCTGCGGGTTGTTCGAATGAGATACCCTGGCCCCGGAACACAAAGGGCAATAGAATAGAAGGGATATGAATGGGTTTTTAGTAAGTACAAGTCTAACACTCCGCTCCGCCCAGAGCGGGAGAAGTTATATGATCTTTTCCCAAACGAAAAAAAAAACCGCGTCTGTATCTTAAAACATTTTAAGAATATTAACGTAATTCATTTAAATTATTATTCTATTGTGATTCTGCTAAAGTGGCTATTAAAACTTCCTGTATGAGATTTGCACGTACCGGAGTAACAGCATAGAAGAGAGGTGTATACTAAGCAAGACAGGAAAAGAATCAGTTGATGATGCTTCTAAACCAGGGGCTCCCAAACTTTTTCATTATGCGCCCTCTTTCTAAAGAACAAAACATTCAGTGCCCCTTATCCTGATAAAATATAATAATAATTTTATATTAATCTGACTTTTTTTCGCAAATATTTTCAGTAGGTACCTATTTTTTAAGCCAGCATAATTATATTGTATGTGTGTTACCGAGTTTGTATACAACAAAATACGTAGGACATAAACGCGGGTAATGTGTAAATAAAGTCCTTAACCAAACTAATGGCCCACCGCCCTCTTTGCAGGTCTTTGCGCCCCCCAAGGATGGCGTGCTTTGTACTTTGAAAATCCCTGTTCTATACAAAACAAAAGATTTTCTTCGCTAATAGCCTCATTATAAAGTTCAACGATAAATCATTCCGATTTTTATACTACAGCATAAATTATGTTTTCACCTCCGACCATCACCGGCTATTGGCATTTACATCAATCTGAAACAAAAGAAAAAAGCCAGCCAAGTGCGAGTCGAACTTGCGGACAGATGGTTCCGTATGAACTTGCGACTAAAACGACCATATCTTTTGACTGCGTAGATTTAGAGGGTTGATTTTTACAAATATAAGTGACCACAGACTTGAGTAAGTACATGTTTTTAATTTTAACTCGATACCTTATGATGCGAAGAGTCTGTTCAGGTTCATGACCCTGATATGTATTTAGGTTACGATGGGACTGGCATACGCATTGCGGTAAATGTCCCAAAATTAATAAAGATTAAAAAAAAAAAACTCGATAACTCCACGCGTTCCCGAAATATAGGGTCTTGGCAGACAGACGGACAACATAGTGGTCCTACAAGGCTTTCGTTTTTTTCCTTTTGAAGTATGGAAACATTGAAAAGCAATATATAATATAGTAAATGTCTCTGTCGCCGTCATATCCTACTAATATTATAAATGCGAATGTTTGTGAGGATGTATGGATGTTTGTTACTCTTTCACGCAAAACTACTGAATGGATTTTAGTGAAACTTTACAGTAGTATAGCTTATACATCAGAATAACGCATAGGCTACAATGCATAAAGATAATTATATTGTACATTATATCACCACGCGAGTGAAACCACGGGGCGCAACAAGTTTATTCTAAAGGTACGAGTCTTAGCGAGATGACAAAACGAACGATAAAGGGTCCGTTCTTTCCTTTCGGCATACAGAACCTTAAATACAAAACAACATCTTCCCGCGGTTTTCTTCACTATACAATTCTCTATAGATTTTAATTATTGCAAAATATCCGTTGGTGTCGACGTAAACTAACAATTTTCTATACTAATCTCCATACAAGAGCTATTTTCCCACTGGAGGCTAACGGACTAACTAGGCGGTCTATGTACACTCGGCAAAAGAGATAAGTAAACACTCTCGTCAGATATAGTTGGTTTTTTCGTAGAAACCGATGGACGATTTCAACTCAAATTTAATTTATTTGATAATCTGTTTGTTTTCCATCAAATAATGATAACTTGGAAAGATTAATGGATTTTTAAAGCAAAATTTCCACTGTACAACTCAAATCAAATCAAAATCCTTTATTTCAATTAGTCCATTACAGGCACTTTTGAATGTCAAAAAAACAAAATGTTAAAGCTACAGTCCCGGTCACATGACATAATAAGTTGTGAAAGTTGCCCATTCCAAAGCGTTGATATCTATGGAGAAGAATGGGCAAGAAACTCCATGGACACTCTTTTAAATTAGAATATTATTACAAAATCGTATTTACATCATTCGTGTTGAGATTATACAAATATCTAAAAACGATGTAGAAAGACGTGCACAGTAAGAGCGTCCAGAGTAAAAACAAAATTCAATATAAAAATCTAAATAAATTAAAAATGAACCGTGGCAGCTAAAAGATGACCAGTCCCAAATTACAGTACCTGACGAACCTGGTAAGTTATCTCCTTTGCTGGTTGTACCTATTACAGGACAAAAGTGCATAAAACGATTTTCGCACGGAGATAAAATACGTGTAGACACTTCAGAGAGTGTTTGACAAAGATGTATTTGCTGTTGAGATAAGTGGGTCCATCTTTTGTGTGTCGACATGACAACATACCTATATTCTTTAGCGGTAGTCTTTAATTAAATTAAATCAAATAAACATGTATTTTTTCGCATAGGCTTACATAGGCACTTATAAAACGTCGAAAAAAGGTGCGCGGTTCGGGTGGGTCGTTTCCTATGGAGAAGAACTGGCAAGAAACGCCATGGTTACTCTTTTAAAATCATTTGGTTTTTATGTATTTTTTATTAAAAAAAAAAGGTCACCAATAGCTTCAGAAATATAAAAAAAAAGTATTGGTTTTACAATGTTATAGCGATAGGACTTGAATATGAATCAGAATCGACAATCAGTCATTAACTACCTGTTGTATAAATATGTGATTTGACAACTTTTGTAAAAAAAAACGATTCAAGAGATCACAAAAATCTGTGCCTTTATAATTCAACTCAATTTACCAGTAATTGACATTTGCATTAATTCATCATCATCTGTCTAGCCTTTTCCCAAATGTGTTGGGGTCGGCTTACAGTCAAACCGAATGCAACTGAATGCCAGTATTTTACATAGAATAGCTGCCGATCTGATCTCCACAACATAGTACTGTAACAGAGTGGGTATTCCACCTCCTCTGTTGCCTCAACCTCTTTCCTTCTGGATCTACTCGTACATCGATTTTAAATGTTTGAATATTCATATTTCGAATTTCATTCTGTCATTTGCGTCATCTTCAACAAGAATTTTTTGGTCATTATAATTTGATCACGGCTAGCAGCTACACCTATTTAAATCCTAAAATCCTATTTTTTAAGGCTGCTTCATTTTTAAACTTTACCTTGAATGTGCTTCCTTAAATTGTTAAATTACTGCTGCTAAGATAATGCTGCTCAAATGTATGCTGTAATTTTTTTTTTTTATTAATTATACCCTGTGAAAGGTTTGTTGTGAACTTATTTAGATTACAATTGTACAGGTCCTCATGACCGTTACATAATATTTAATGTTTTGGGGCTGTAAATCAAGAAATAACAAACCAGTAGGGGTTATTTTTTCTTCATCTGTCCCATAACTATACTACTTTTATTTGCGACCAATTGTTACAGTACTAAGTAAAACGGAGTATTCCTTGGCGAGACTGGTTGTCGGACTTTCGGGCCCGGGACCTGTGACAAAGATCAAAGATCTACTACTGACTGCTGGGACCAATGGCTTAACGTGCTACCCAAGGCACTAAGGAAATTCGGTACCTATGTAATTATAGTTTAGTTGTGGGTACTTATCCACCTTCATAATATTCGCCGCACAATGTCGTATTTTGTTCTTTTTAGATCATTGCGTTTTATCGACATCCGTGTGTCACTAGCAGGATTCAGCAGAATACCAGCGTCAGGTAGTCTACCTGGCATTATGCTGAGTTGGATTCCTATTTGGTGCAATCTTGAGACACACACCGCCCAGTAGTGGGCGACCGTTATAAATGTATGTGATGTGTCTATGGGTCAATCTAAATTCTACCTCTCCTTTTTTTTAAACCAATTTCTTTTTATTTATGTTTGATATTTTTGTGTTAATTCCTGTAGTGTGCCTTTTGTTGCATCAATTCAATGATTTATCTATCTATCTTATTGCTGGTCACCCATCAATGTACCAACCTAGGCAACCAGAGCTGCTGCTACTATTCTATTTCTATAATTGATATAGGCACGTAGAAGAAAAAGGTCGACTGAGAGATTTTTCCCATCATACTGGCTAGAAATTCAGATAATGGACTTTGTGTTTCGGATTGGAGGTCATCGGATGAATCTTCCAGCTGTAGACGGAGTGTAAGGTAGTTCAAAGTCCTCGGTATCTCTTTCAAACGACCCAAAAATTCAGTTTACTTTTCCTGACTCAGTGATTGTCTTGAAATCATACCCACTTCGCAGTTCCGTGCTTGCCAGTTCAACGAAAATAATCAGACTTAACGTAGGCACCGAACCCTGGTTAGCTTAAATCATACTCAACGCAAACCTTAGTAATCCAAAGATTTACTACTACCATAGCACAGCCATTTCATCCGACACGCTTCATCTACGAAGCTCCAGCACTACAGAACATAAATACTGACACAATGTCCACACGGCGACGCATCAAGGTAGGTAATCATTTCCAGTATAATATAGCCTCGTTTTGGATAGATTTCACATACATTAAAAGATCCACATGTACTGATTTAGTATAAGTTGATTGGACGTCGTGCGTCCCATCAAATAATACTAATGTCTGATAAGGCTACGTCCAGACGGTTTAGAGAAAACGGACAATTTGATAGTTTAAGTAAACATGCGTGATAAATTATGGGACTGTTCACACAACAGCGCGCGGAATTACCGAGCGCCGGGCAGCTTGTAAAGATTACCTTATGTTAATCTTAGAAGTTATGCTCTCAGCGCGGAAGTTCTTACTACTGTATATTAGAGAGGACTTCTGCAGTAAGGGGGAGGGCCTGCCATGAGCAACGCTTGGCGAGGTTGCGGGTTGTTCGAAAAAGATACTGCGACCCCTGAACATAAAGGGAAGGAACTTAAGTGGGTTTTATTCAGTAAATCTAACACTCCCCCTCCCCGCACCGCTCAGAGCAGGGAAAGTTATTTGATAACATCCCACCCGCAAAAAAAAGCGTATTACTTCTGTCAAGGACCTATAGTCTAAGCTATCAGTTTTAAACGTATTATTATTGTTTCCGGCGTAGATTCGATGACGTACATCGACACGGACCAGCCGTACATAAAGCCTGTACCACCAATTGCAAGACCTAAGAAGTTAAACTACACACAAATCTCGATCAAAGAAGGTTAAGCATAAAACAGTGACTAGTTTCAGGATGGCCCATTACAAGCTGAATCAGCGCCAGTTTACACCATTTGAACGCGCGTTAAACTGACATTACGTGGCAATGTGAACTGAGCCTTACAATGATTTACCGTCCCATCAACCATAAATACGCACCACCGATTCCCTTAGGATAAGTTTCATGCATTTATTTTTCAAATCTACATGCACGGTAAATGCACATACGTAGTTCTCCAGGACGATTTTAGAGACATAATTTGTTTGTTAGATAAACCTCATTTGTGTGAATGTTTGGACGTGGACATTTGCAGTTGAATGTCTTGGTTTTTAGGGTCCCTTCCCTCAAAATTAAAAAACGGAGTCCTTATAGGTTTATTACTTGTCTGTCTGTCTGTAAATACCCTTTATCTTGAGAACCGATGAAGGTATCCTGTTGAAATTAAAACTATACAGGGTTATTTGTAAAACACCGACAACCTTGCAGGACTGTATTACTATCATCATAAACAACAACTTTTGTTCTTTTCGATAAATCTCAATAGAGGGCTATTGAGATTTATCCTACTTTAATATTATAAATGTGAATGTTTGTGTGGATGGATGTATGGATGTTTGTTACTCGTTAACGCCAAAACGGCAGAAGAGATCTTGATGCAATTTGGCACAGTGGTAGATTATAGTCTGGAATAACACATAAGATACTTTTTTCAACCATCACCAGCTAGTTGACGATAATTTTGTCCCATGAGTACACTAAAATTCTATCTAGAGTAGGGCATCAAAACCCGTTTTCGGTCCTATAATAAAACCCGGTATTCCTGGGTTTTATCACAATCTGGTTTCGACACACTAGTTTATTATTTAACGCTATTTTTCTTCGAATTTTGTAGAAAATGATAAATATTTGCACTTACTCGTTTCCTAAACCTTGATGGTAAATAAACACATGATATTTTTGCACAACACTCATTTTTATTAATTTCGATAACTGAATAAATTATTTAATCAAACATTTCACTTTCAACAAACCTAATTTAAATTCATCACATCTTAAGCGTGTCTGAAAACACCAGTTTTTTTTTTATTAAAAAATATCGGTTTAGGAATTCGACGCTTGATGTAAGCGCAAGTATATTTTTTAATTTAAAAACAAATACTCTTTTTAAAAAAAAGTACCAGGAAAACATAAAGTTGAACGGTTGCTCAACAATTGATTTACAATGTAACGATTGGCTGATACGCCCGAAACAATGGTTTGGAAAGACAACACACACGGACCGAGTCACAGACTTTTTGTACGGTAGCCTAAGGAACTGAGCTGGTAGCCAATATCGTAATACTAGGAACAATGCGCTGTTAACTGAATAAATAATAAGCAATTAAAATGTTTTGATTGAGCGTCCTTGAGGAGTCGTGAGTAATTTGATTGATGATCATGATTTCGTAAAAGGACCAGTAGCGTTGTTCTATTTTTCTTTCGTCTAGAAATGTTAAGAATTAAAAAATATGCGATGAGACATTCGATGTTTGACTGAAATTACAATGCGAACGTCAAAAATGTAATTAAAAGCCTGTTTTTAAAAAATCAAGAATCTTGGTAGTTTTTCAGACACACAATAAAATATCTATCTGCATTCTAGCTAACTGTTTAATTTTAACTAACTTTCTATTTGACGAATAGAAATAAAACAAAAGTAAAAGGCTACTGTTAATTTCATGAGCATTTTCTGCCAGTATCTTATGGATACATTTTTAAAAACGTCGTTTATCAATCAACTACCAAGCCTTTCTGCGCGCCTAGTACACACAAAATACTAAATAGCATGGATGTTCCCCTTTCCCTCATTAATTAAAACAGCTATGATAATAAATAATAGTTAGTTCACTACGAGTTTAACTGACACCGTTTGACGGCTAGTAGTTAATCTTGCAGTTAATCAGGATAAGCCACTAACTGCAGACATTTATCACTAATTAGATTTCTAAGACTGAGTAAGCGCCTTTGATTCATTAACGTGAGTTTTCGCTAACACTAAGGGGACAGTTTAATAAATGCCTAATAAAAGCGGTGTGATTTTCAACTATCAGTTCAGTGAAAAGAGTTGAACTTTAAACGCATGAAAATGCAAATATAGGTATTGTTTAGTAATAGTAGTGAAAACAGGTATAAATGTTTAAGACTTTTAAAGATTGCATCCTAATTAGATAGATACTGTATTCCCCAGTACTAACTGGGTTGTGGAAGTCTCATAAACAGTCACTCCATGTAAAATACTGGTATACAGCTTCATCCTTTAAGACTGGAAGCCGACCAAGATAAATTTGAGAAAAGCCTAGGCAGATGATGATCCTAGCCTAGAACGATAGATCAAGGAATTTAGGAATAAATATTAATGAAATCCTTACTAATAGTATAAAAGCAAAAGTGAGTTTTTTTGTTTGTTACGTCTTCACGTCTAAATGGCAAAACCGATTTTAGTACAGAGATAGTTGGGACCCTGGAGACGGACATAGGCTAAAAACGCTTTTTTTAAAGTGAGATATGAGGGAGAAAGAGGGAAAACTCAGTGTTGCTATTACAATAAATAAGGCGCAAGGGCAAAAACTATAGGTAGCACGTACCTGCAAATCAGGAAAGGGGAACTGTGTTACTCCGAATTTAACGCGAGCGAAACCGCGGGCAAAGGCTAATTTAGTAATCAATTCATGATATTAAATATTTAAATGTCTCGTTTATTTTTAACGTTATACCCATGTTTTGTAAGTCCTGTATCAGCGGTAGATGTTGTCATTAATTTGTTCACGCAAGTTTACCTGACTTTAATGTATTGCATCAGACAAGTCCGCCATCTTCCACATTTTATAAGACGTAGCAATTTTGTATTAGATAAGGATTTAATGTGGGTATTTCTCATTTAGTTTGCTAATAGTTTACGGTAGCCGTAAGGTTAGCATAAAACAAATAACAATAATTGATTGTTTTTTAGGGTTTCCTTACCTCAAAAGGAGAAAACGGAACCCTTATAGGATCACTTTGTTGTCCAGCTGTCGCTATGTCGGTCTGTATGTTTATCTGTTTCTCAATACCCTTTATCTCGGGAATGCGTAGAGGTATCGAGTTGAAATAAAAAAAAAACTATTTACTTTTTAGTCTGTAGCAACTTAGAGCTCGTGAAAAAATCAACCGTCCAACCTCTACGAAGTCAAAAGATATGGCCGTTCATATTGCATTTACGGAACCATCGGTGCGCGAGTCCGGCTCACACTTGGCCGGTTTTTTGAATACTTTTTGTTTATCTGATCTCTGCCCAAAATTTTCTATTGGAAACATTACGATTGTAATTTCGTCCAATGAATATGTAAGTATATTGGTAAGTATTAAATAAATAAGAATGATTCATTACTTTAAGAATTACGTTACGGCATTAGCACTTAAGTGGTGGGAAGACTTGCACAGCAGTGTGACAAAACGAGATAACTAATTAATTGATATTTAAAAAATAGTTTAAAAAAAAACATTTTACGTCTTACAAAGAGTTAAAAAAAATGCTCAATATTATGTATTTAGTGATTTTTAATACCTAAGTAGGTACCTATCATCGAGGTCACAGATCCTTGAACAGTTTTCAACCTTATTACTCAGAGTATAAGGGTGAAAAGTGGTCAGGCGAATCCTCGATGGTACCTATTTATTTCAGTATTCAAGGTTAATGTACCAAAAACGACAAATCATTTATCTTACACCTACCAACATCATTATAAAAAATAACATCTACATCTCAATCAAAAGCATCGATATAAAGTTAAACTTAAAAAAAAATAAGTCGATGTCCCCACACTAATCAAAAACCGATGAACAACAAAAGCACCTGTTCATGTTTTAAATAACTGGCACTTTATAATGCATTTTCGACCGTAATCCCCAAATATAACGTTCAATTTCGTTTGCAGAAAACTGGCACAACGACCCGACTTATAAATATTACCAATGTACAAATACAGCTGTCAAAATCAATTTCAATGCGACATAAGCCGTAACCCTTTCGAGATATGACTTTATAAGTAGGTGTACAAGTTTTTTAACGGCAACATTAAATTTGTCGATTTGCATCGTAAGGTTTTTTGTACCGGATTGCTCCATTTTTTTTTCTTTTAAACGTTGATGTAACAATAGTTTTTGTATTGTTTAAAAGTAATTAATTTGCGATCAGATTATTCTTGACTTACATAATACGGATTTAAGAAGGTCCATTAGGGGTTATCTATCGATAAGCGTTCCGTTTCTTTTCTTTTAGAGATACGAAAACCTAAAAATACAGTCAGTATGTTTTACGTTAAGTAAACTGTGTAACTTCAATTGTTTTTACCAACTAAAGTACGGCCAACGAGAAGCGATACCAAATGTAAACAAAACCCTTGCTAAAACCCCATCTAAAATGGCCGCCCGAATGTTGGCGAACCCGTCTTAACGTTGTCATGTTTTTGCCGGGAGAACGAGACATTACGACAAAGGCACAAGATGGAAAGAGATAAATATTAGATTGTCAACGCCACAGTTGTTCTTTAGGTTAATGACCTTTCGTATCGCTGCTAGTTGGCCTTATTTTACATATAATTTCATTATCCACCATCAATTGACATTTTAACGCCATTCGCGGAAAAACAACCCATTGCATTTTTCCAACAACTCCTTGAATCGACATCATTAAATCAAAAATGTTGATTGTTACGTGAAATAAGAACACAAAATCTTCTGTCTCGCTCTTTCAATCGTTTAAAGTATAAGAATGAAAGAGATGGATACAATTACAATGAGTATTCCCCTTAAATAACTTCTGTTTGTAGAACACCTTGGGTGCGCATGAGTAGGTATGACTTGTCATTCATTCTGTATTTATTTTTAAAGGTCGAATTATTTACACGCTGATCTTGTATTAAAAATATATCAAGTATTTTTATAACAGGTGGGTCATCGTGTTTTATCATCTTGTTCTTGAATGATTTATATTTAAAAACAATGTTTTCAGGTAAAATGTCTTTAAAATCCGGACTAGCAGTAAGCATATTTTGGATGGTGAGCAATTGGTAGCTCACGGTCCGGCCGTCTTGTGACGACAGGCCGTGTCGACGGTGCGTTCATGTTCCACGCGGGCCTTTAAAGAGATGTTAGTTAAACAGAGGGAACTGGCAGGGCCGCCGCCTGCCGGGGTTGCGGGTTTTAGTCAGTAAAAATCTGACAAAAAAAACACTAGATGAAAATTCACCACTTACTTACTACCTGAATATCACAATTGGAATTCAAAAGAGGCCATGATTCCACCACATCTGAGTTAGTTTCGGTATTTATTCTCAGAAATCAATCAGATAGAAAATGAGTTTTAATAATTAAATTGTGAAAACATTAGAAAATCTACTCATACACCATTTCAGTTTAGTTAAAAACCACGTTAAATGAGGAAATGCTTTTAATCCTAAACCTCATCAAAACTTTATATCAAGGAACAATTATGCCACATAGGGAATAATACCACACACACTAGACCGGTAAATCAGTGATTACAGGCGCATCCTCGAATGAAAAGCGGTCTAAATATAGCTCTGACCACGGAAACTCGTAAAAAACACACACTTCCAATGAGCAAATGAAGTTTAGAGAAGCTCCACCTTATACGCAAGTCGAAAAAAAATATGACGCTCTCGCTTCTATAGCGGGACTAAGAAAAAACCATATTCATGTCCAAAGAAGTCATTTTAAGAAGTCATTTATTCCAATGACTTATTAAAATTACTTAGTATTTACATGGTGCAGAAAATAATATATAGAACAGTTATTTCTACAATAACCTTTACTTACAAGATGTAACACAAGAAAACATTAAAATTGGATTTTTATAAGAATTGACGCACATGTATGGTAAAACTAACAGAAACAGTTAAGAGTTTCCAAAAATCATTGAACAAAGTTCTTCAGTTTTGTGGTCTGAAACACCATACGTGAGGTCTTGCGCTTATTATGTTATATCCTGTAGTATAATTAGTTATTCTTGGAACTTGTAAAAAATTCATGTAATTTTAGCAGTAGCAACCAAATCTGTAACGTGCTACTCTTCCTTCAACTTGAGAAACCTGTCTGAAGCAATGACTAACGATGTCGAATTTGAAGAGTTTGCATTTAATTTGATTCAACTGTCAAACGACACGACGAAAAGAAGAATATCAAGGGAACACAAGATCAAATATTAAATATCCATGCCGTTTATTAAGAGATCATCAGAGATCTAGACAAGAAGTATATGGTCGAGGACTGTAGCTTGCCTATTAGCCAACAATACGACAAGCCCATAAGACATGTGGTCTGTTCAGAAATCCTTCCTTCATGAAGGGTAGTAGGCTCTGAAGAGGATGGATGGATGTATGGATGTTTGTTACTCTTTGACGACACAACAGCTGAGCGGATCTTAATGAAATTTGGCACACGGGCACCAGCTAGTCTTGTATGAAAGTACCACCAATAAGTTAAGGATGACAGAATAAACATAAACAGTGATGACATCAAGCACACATCACCACGGTCATCCAATAGTTGTGAACCTTCTAACACTTCCCTATCTAGTTTCCACACTATCCACATGACCATAAGTAACAGCTTCATCCATTCATTAACAAGGGAATCATTTCGTAATTTCCTCAATGGAAACAGGATGTTATACCGTTATTATAATTGGTTGTGGTAGATAAAAACCTTTGAGATATGAAGGAGAAAACTGAATTGTTGGATCGAACAGTTTCACTGAGAGTTGGGAATGCAAAGAAAAATATTACACCAGAGAAAGAAGAGGAACGTGAGTTTACAGAAATATTGTTAATGGAGATCCTATTTAATAGTTTTTACTAAGCTATTTGATAGTTTACCTACCGATGTCTACCTCTAGGACAAAAAGGGGAGGATGAAGTGTAGTTTATCCTTCTACTGGGTCAAAGTCTCTCTACTAATAAAATAGCTTTCTAAGTGTTGACTCGCTTCAGCAAGGTAGTAGTCCATATCATCATACCAGAGTTTTTTTACTTAGGAATTGTTGACAAAACTGCGAATCAGTGTGATGCAAATCCGCAACGCAAAAAAAACTGCGACACGAATTGCTACGATACGATTTCGTGCGGCAAGACTCTTCCTCGATTCGGGTGACCATTCTTTTGACGACCGTCAGCCGTACTGAACGTAATTTATTTATTTACCACCAATTGTAGCACCTTTACAAGAACACCCAATACGATGTTGTACGTCAACAAAACAAAAAAAGGAAACATGTTCGTGACGTGGATCATATAAACCCCACAGTACCCACTTCTGTTATTTCGAAAAAGATATAGGAAAACAAATATGCTTATCAATGCACAAGTTCTTGAGATGCGTCGTGCGAGCACGTAGATTTTTACGATTCGATGTCGCATCGCAGTTTTCTGTGTTCCCTTAGTGCATAATAGACAAAACAAAAACCAAAACGAAAACTTAAAAAAAAAAACAAATATACTCTTGATAAGTCTGACAAATCCAATACAGAAATTTAATTTCCAATTCAAAAAGAACAGTAATTCAAAAACTCCTTTGTGATACCATAACACTAAAGTAGTATAGATAAATAAAACTGGCTCCCCTTACCCTTCCTATTTATAAACTAATTTAAATAACTATGATAAGTCCTCAGGTGTGCTATCAAAAGAGTGCGACATAAGAATAAAATGATATTCTTTTAATTCCCACGCATTGAACGGCCTCACGATCTAATTAATAATATCGATAAAATGTTGTGTTGTGTTGACATACGGTCAACAACGAACGAACGAACAGTATTTTTTAAGATACCAAATAAGATTAGCAAATTTTTGATTGTTTTGTTTGAGGTTTAGCCATATGTATAGTTGTTAATCTGTTTTCGACTTATTTCTCGATTATGGATTCTAGTCACATGGTTATTGACATTAACTATAGTTTTCTGAATCTTACATTAAAGTTTGCAAGTGCTTTTCAAAAAAAAAAGTCGTAGTCTTCAGTCTTTTTTCCAGCACTTCTTTCTTGATAGATATTAAAGCCAATTGATAAAGTAATTTGATGCGGGTTCAACAGGCGAGGTCCTAAAATTATTCCTTGTGGCACTCCATTGTTTGTGGTAGGTCTTTTAATCATAACTGCACGTGTGTCACTCAAACGCTTCTCTTTGAATTTCAATGATCAAATGACGCAATCTCAGGGTCCGTGACCTCTTTGTCCTATTTATATAATAGGCCTTTTTTATTAACTAGGATTATAACGTCAATCAAACGATTAGTCTGGTTTTTATAGTCGAGCAAGTTTTTTGTTTAAGGCGGTCGGATAAAAAGAGGTTTTGTGTGTCTTGGGACACGTGTTCTGATTTCGTTGTAATGGTTAACCCCCTTCTGTTTAATATTTTGAATAACAATAGAATTGTACTCAACGGATACGAGAAAAATATAGTGTGGAACTAATTGTTCCAGTATGTAATACAACGCTAGAATCGAAAATCCTTAAAAGAACGATATGCATTCACCATCTATTTCTCTCAACAATTTATTGATTTAGGTTACCTAAACTACTAAGATTACTTCGAAAACCCACTTGTAATCTAAATTGAAGGCATTTTTTTAAATTCCTATAAAATCGTGACGTAATTGATGGCCGAAGCTTGTCGTGAATCGAGCGAATTCTTTAGAAGCCAGGTTCCCCGATTTGGGCATACTATTTTAGTAAAATTCAAGTTCGTTCACATAGCCCGGTTGCATGCGTTGGGTTGAATTTAGACATGATGTAATAAATATTGCAGATAACTCAACTAAGACAACATTGTTGTTAAATATGATCTTAATAAGAATTTAAAGAAGTCGAATATTTTTATTATTATTCTCACAGATTTGTGAACGAACAACCGAACAACAACAGAACGAAGTGTTGTTTTTTCTTGGTTCAAGGACGGATTGGATTTAATTAAAAATATAAAAACTCCGTGTTTTCTTTTGAATCTGATTATATTTTTAGTAGGTATTTCTATTATTACTTAAGGATATTTATAAACAATCTAAGTTTTCCCTGTATGTATAGGTCACTGTACTACCTACTGACATTTCCGTTGGTTTTTATGCCAATACGTGTCTGTTTGTTATCTAAATAGGTAACGAGGGCTGTTAACGGTAATATGCAGCTGCTTGCAGTTGTGCTGAAAACATTTAACACTCCTTTTGAATCAAACTTTTGGTTTTCATCTTCTCATACATCAGTTATTATCATTCTTGTTCACCATGATTAAGCTCCTGTGATCCTTTGATCGGTTATATCATTGAAGTACTTTTCTTGCTGTTTGCTTTTTTCATGTTGATTATTTTAAAACATTTAATTCTAATCCAGTTTCATTTATGTTTAAAATGACTAAGCTACGTTTTCCGTTTGTCTATGATATATCTTTAATACACTCCTTAGTTCATTAAAAACCCTCAAGACTAGACACCATAAATTGATGATTTAAATTCAATATTCGTTCATTATCTAAAGATAATTAAATCTCGACTTACAATAAGACCTGTCAAGTTCAACTACATTCCGCGGCCATCTTTTGTTATTGTTATTATTTCCCTATTGGAAGATATTGCTTTATGAACACCATCAATTTTGCACGCATTGACATTGCTATCATTTTTATTTGTATTCGTAATTTTGTCTGTGTGTGTAGGTTTGTCTGATTGGGTTAAGAAAAACCGATGTGTTTATTTTGCAGTGTGTCCGCGAAGGTCCTCCTTATGGTTATTTGAACTGTAGCGTCAGTTTCTGGATCGCCCAACCCATCAATTGTTCAAACTCAAATGTTTGGTCATCATTCTGCTGTTGTAATCTTAGTTATGGCTCGGTGCAGCATAATTATCTTCTTCTATTCTTCTTTATCACTCATCATCTCAGCAGTAGCTTTCAAGCCATATCCTCTTTCATACAGTTCATCAATTGTTTGTTAAATCTTCCTCTAATTTTACAGCAAACAGTTTTTTTTTAAATCTCAATACATTCTACTCTTCCTAATAATATAGCCTATTATTGTTGTGTTGTTACTTCTGCAGATGAAAGGCTTCTTCTCATGTATGGAATTAATTATTTTTGTCCTAATCTGATCAAAATTTTAAATTAAAACAGTATTTATTTGCTTCTAATGAGTAATGACATTTTAGGTGAAGAAATGAAGTTCCATATCTATGTGTACAAATTCTTGAACACGATTAAAATAACATCATCTTACAAAATATGGCTTCAATTTACGATCATAGTTCTGTAGAACATTGAATATTTTTTGCAACGTCATCTTTTTTGGATGCTACGAGGTACGTATGGTAACATTTATTCGTAAATGTTTTTGTGGAGACTACTCCCTGAAATTAGATCGGTGTAATATCATAAAGTTCTATTAAGTATAATTAATACTTAAGTTAAGGAGAATTTGCAGATTCATTCTGGGAATTCCCAAGCGGATGTATTATGAACTTGAAAAGTTAATCAGTTCATAACTTATAGGTATTTAAGCTCTCAACGAACAGTGATTTTTTGTTGAAAATACCTTATTCAAGCATCAATCAAAATCAAAACTTAATAGGCTAAGTTTTAGTGTTTAATAAGTATTTAAGACAAACGGTTTTGCGAATTCTTAGGAGTATTTCCGGCATATTAATTTGGTCTCATCAATTGACTTCTATAACATTCGGCACATTCCACATTTTGACATTTATTAGCAACCGATATCCTCTAATTTTAGCGAAACCTGAAAAACGATAACTATATTTTCAGTAAGAATATAGGCCATTAAATTATAAAATCTGGTCCCTTTTTGCTCAGCCAATAAAATATTTGATTGCGGACATCTCAAAAGGATAAGGATCACCGAAGCAAGAAATAATATATTGCTTTGACGTGTCATTTCGTAATTTAGGCTCCGATGTTTGTAGGGGCAGCAAATAAAAAAAACCATCTGCATTGCTACGACAATAAACAAATCACATTGTAGGGACTTCAGTCTTTTATTATAAAAAAAACTATTCTTGTTTTCTTAATAAATTTTACTTACAAAATCAACGTTATGATATTAATCCTTGCTCTACAATTCCACACGAAATAACGCAAGCTAAAATATAATTTCATATTACACTAATTTAAATTACTTAAAAATTTCGCAACAGTAACAACACAGTTATTTCGCGCAACCCACCATGTTACTCATTTGTCAAAAACTCACGTCCCAAACATAAAGACGAGCAATAAAAATATTTTCTCTATAACGTTATTGCGAGTTGTTTTGCTAACGGTACCTGAAAAACGACCTTGATGAAGACTTGGTCAAGAAACTTACGTTTGGGACAAAAAATGGCGGCTGACAAACCAGGAAAAAGTGACAGAAATGTGGTCTAGAACTTTGGGCTTTACATTATTCAAATCGACGATGAAGTCATAGGCTGTGAGCTGTAACATCGTCGAGAAATGGTTATAGCTTATGAACTTTAGTAGCGGTTATAGCATATGAATATAGATAAATTAATTGATATGAGACCCCTTCGTGAGTATACCCTTTAGGTTATATTGACGGGCCCACTATTGACGGGGAATCGCGTAACAAACATACAAAAAAAAACAGTCGAATTGAGAAACTCCTACTTTTTTTTGAAGCTCAAGCTTTTCGAGTGTATAAAAGTAAGACTTTATAAAAAATATTACAAGTATTTGAAACTCTACAAAAGTACATCAGATGACGAAGCATGCAGAATCAATTTATCTGGAGAAGCTGAGGCTACGAGTTCTCATTTCACACTGTGGAGATTTAGGAGTTGGAACCTTACCTAGGTTCCAACCCCTAAATCTCTACAGTGAAATGCAACAGAGTTAATTTTGATCCACACTGATATCAAATCCTAATCAAAAATTCACAAACGGTCCACAGCTAAGATTGACGCCTGCATCACTATAGACTATGTTAATTACACCATGTCTCCGCCCATCCTTTTAAGATTCGACCTTCCAACGTCTCTTCAGCAGAAAAGATTGACAGGACCCTTGGAATTACCTGCAACAAAGACATAATATACGTATTAAGGACAAGTTTCTATACATTGTTTATGCTTAGTACTAGGGTCACAGAATCGTAAGGAGGTAGAAATCTTTAACGTGTGACATCTGTCTTTCAATCAATAGAATTTTACGTGACAATTTTTGTAGGTCAGAAAAAGACGTGATTCTCTTGTGTGTCATTTAGTCTTCGTAACTTTTGGAGTTCGTCCAAAAATAGTTTTTTTTTAATGAGTATTTTATCTTGAAAAATAGGTTTATTTTAACTAAATGGGGTTAGTTTGACCTCAATCTTGACGGAGGACAGAGATGAGGTCGATTTGGGGCGACCTAACCCAAAATAATCCTATTAACTCTTCACGCGCCAGAGCATAATTTTGTATGCCTTATGTGCCCCCGTAGGCTCATAACGACATTCATTGGGTTAACTCGCGATTCGAGTAGATCCGGGCTAAATAATCGGGTTCCAGACGCAGGTAGATTTTTTAAATTCCTTATAAAATATATAATTCTTCGAAAATCCGTACTCATTTGAAAAAGATAGAAGGAACAGAAATTGAAGAAGATATTCAATCACATAGTCGCTTGAAAATAGAAAACCCTTTTTTTTATTTTCATTAGTTCAAAATTATTTTTAAACTGTTTTAATAAAACAGCTTTTTGTATTGTTGCCAGGTCTAAAACCGACTCTATCCTTCTTTTTTTGCGTTTGGAAATCCTCGACTTACAACCTCTGATTTCCATTAGCACTCTTGCCAACTACGCAATGAAGAATACTGATAACTATTACAATATATTAAAATTGGTGCCTCAGAACAAGTGGTCCACTTAATATAACATTATTATTCGTACCTGCGCACGAGTGTCATCAATACGTATATGGCGAACTGAGGTCAGCAGGCTTGTAGGTGATAGTACAAGTTAAACGATACTAGCTCGTATTCAAATGGGTTATAAAAATTACATTGGAACACCATAATTATTTTGTTTTTTTTTTGCACACAAATTGGCTGCAATGCATCTCAAAACAACGAATGTGACTATTACTCCTTGATGCGATGTCTACTGGAGCTTATCTCCAAAGTATTTAAGACCGACGTATTTCTTGGACCGTTTTTAAAGATTCAAATTCTGATTTGATTGCTCTGGCTATAAGCATTTATTTATAAACTTCGGGTACCAGAAACCTGTTGTGATATTTCAGGGTGTGTTTCAGACCATTTAACTGAACAGCTTTTTAATGGAACCACCATGAAAATAACGAAAAAAACTACATGAGCTGAATTTTAAGTTTCACTCTGTACTCTCTGTATACATATAATTATGTTATCATTCTCCTCATCCTCATCTTTCGTACTGACAACTTACCTACATAATATTCGCCGCACATTTTCTCGACATCCGTGTGTCACTAGCGGGATTCAGCAGAATACCAGCGTCAGGTAATCTACCTGGCATTATGCTGAGCTGGACTCCTTTTTGGTGCAATTTTGAGACACACACCGCCCAGTAATGGGCGACCCTAATAAATATATGTAATGTGTCTAAATGCCTATGGGTCGATTTAACTTAGTGTACCTTACTTTTTTTTTAATGTGTTCCTTTTTTTTCTGTTTTGTTTTTTTTTTAATATTAATTCTTGTATTGTGTCTTTTGTTGCATCAAATAAATGATTTATCTATCTATCTATCTCCTGCCCTTGTCCCATTCTTTTTTGGATCGGCGCAACACGTTTTATTCTTCCATTCTCCCTTGTCAGACATCATAGCATCATCTACACCTCTCCTTCATACCATTTTTAACACAATCCATCCATATTTTCTTTGGCCTTTCTCTCCCTCTCCAATCTCTCCATCCATCAATATTCATATATATTACTCTTTTAGTCACATGCGTTTCGTCCTTCTTCATTTCGTGTCCTTAACTAGACAAACGATTCCATTTCAATGTTTCTGTAACAGGCTCAACTTTCAAACTTCCTCTTATATACTTATTCTTTACGTTATCAATTCTTGTCACTCAACACATCCATCTCAACATTTTCATCTCCGCTACATGCAATAGTTTTCAGTCAATTTTCTTTACAGTCCAGCATAGCATACATAGTATCCTATCTTACTATTCTACTAATATTATAACAGCGAAAGTTTGTATGGATGTTTGTTACTCCTTCACGCAAAAACTACTAAATGGATATTAATGAAACTTTACAATAATATAGTTTATACATCAGAATAATACATACGCTACAATTCTCAGAGATGTATTGTATAATCTATCACCACGCGAGTGAAAACGCGGGGCGCAGCTAGTACATATATATTTGTTCCATCTCATAAAGGGATAGCAAATCGCTATCGCTTCCGCCTCTATCTTGTCTGCAGCCCAACATTAAGGTCGTGGAGACAACGTCAGCCAGTTCCTCTAAAAGGCAAGCCATCAAAGGGCTGCTTCACAATGGCCTCAAGTTTGCGTATAAAGTGTCACAATATAACAAATAACTATAATTTCTTGTTATGTATAAGATTGTGTATGGAGATGTTATGAAAGAGTTTGTATGGTGAATAGATTGAGGTAATTGTGTGTCGTTACATTTTTGTGAGTTTGAATAGGAATACTTTTGGAGGTATTGCTAAAATCGTGAGAAGCTATGTAGTATGCATGTGCAGAGGGGCCACCGCCTGCCGGGGTTGCGGGTTGTTCGAAAGAAATACCGCGGCCCCGGGACATAAAGGGCAAAAGAAGGAACATGGGTGGGGTTGACTCCCCCCCCCTCCACTTCGCTCAGTTCGGGGGAAGTTATTTGAGAATTTCCTATTCATAAAAAAGTAGTATCCATATGGTGACCTAGTATGAACGTCTGGAACTTGACAAAATTGTAGGACATGCGGTTGAAACCAAGCAGACGCTCTCTACTTTAAGTATGAAGTTGAATGAAACTTAGAAGAGAAGTTGAATTGGTCTGCATTAACTTAATAGCGTATACATACTGGACAAGTCGAAATTACTAACGAATTCACGTCAGCTTTTAAAACTGAGAAGGTCAAAATAACTTTGTCGGCGAAACGTCGACACACATCACTTAGGTATTTAAAGTATTGCTAACAAATTTAATGTCAGCCTCTATTTTTTAAATGCTACGTTCGTTGACATACAGATAACGGTAAGCGAAATTATACTAGGGCACCATACTGAAATGTCAACTGCCACTTACTCAAAAGTACGGACAGCAAAAGTGTTGTGTTCAGAAATAATAGCGAGGAAATTATGACATGTCGTCAAGTCAGTATAGCCTAACTGGTTTGCTAGTCAGCCTGCAAATTACGACGGATGAGTTTGACGTATGCTATTTTCTATTCATCTTTCTACGATATAATGTACACTGCGGTTAGATTGACAGGTCACGGTACACGAAGCTTAGAATGACTGATGTGATGGCCAGCTTGTTTTGCTTCCTTAGGGTAACTTGTGATGTGATAGCTCGGTTGGCGCAGTGGTTAAGGGATTGGCTACTACGCTCCGTGTCGCGGGTTCAATCCACGCACGGAGCAAATATTTGTATAACCTACAAATAGTTGTTCCGGGTCTGGCTGTTTGTGTATATGTGAATTTAAACATTTGTAAACGCACCCACGATACAGGAGAAATTCTTAGTATGTTAGTATTCTCAATTTTTTAAAAGGAAAAAAAAAATATCACTTTTAGAAAATTCTTTAAAAAGACCGACCAAGAACGAGTCAGACACGCGCACCGCGGGTTCCGTACAAACTTGCGACATAAACGGCTACATCTTTTGTCTACGTGTTTTTTCACAGCTTAAAGAGACTACAAACTTGAGTACATGGTTTTAATTTCAACTCGATACCTCGCTCGTTCCCAAGACAAAGGGTCTTAATAGACAAACACACGGACCACAAAACGATCCAATAAGGGTTCTGTATTTCCTTTTGAGGTACCGAATCCTGAAAACCGTAAAGTAATCGACTTGTCCTAGACAAAAGTCGAAGACATCCACCAGTTTGGGGCCATCCATAAAGTACGTCACATGTAAAGGGGAGGGGGGGAGGGGGTCGACGAAATGTGACATGGTGTGACAAGTGGTGGGGGAGGGGTTTTAGTTTTGTGACATCACATTTCAAATTTAATAAATTGAATAGCGAAATTTGAAATATTAAATTATTTTTTAGTTTTCTCTATAAATTTGGTATTTTTAGATGTATAATAGCAAATTTGTGACGTCACACTGGGGGGGTCTCACAAATGTGACCACCTGTGACAAGGAGGCGGGAGGGGTCTAAAATTCATGAAATTCGTGTTACGTACTTTATGGATGAACCCTTTTGACGGGCCTGTTGGTCTAGTGGTTAGTGGCCCTGACTGCTGGAGGTCGTGGGTTCGATTCCCACCCAGGACAAACTTTGTGTGATGAGCATAATTGTTTGTTCTGTGTCTGGGTGTGATTTATCTATAATATGTATGTATTTATAAATTATATAAGTATGTATATCAGTTGTCTGGTTACCATAACACAAGCTCTGCTTAGCTTGGGATCAGATAGCCGTGTGTGAGTTGTCCCAAGATATTTATTTAGTTTCCAGATTATGGCTGACTTCCTATCACAGAGACGAGGCATGTGTCCTATCCTACAGCCAGTGGTGGGAACACTACAACCTGCTATAGTTATTTGGCAACTTATATAAAGCAAATGCCCAGCTATAAACAAATAAACTTATATGACTTACGTTCTAATTAACGGCAGCACCAATAAAAATAACTTTAGCAACACGACACACATCTGTACTATCATTCCAAGGTCTTTATGTAACGTACATCGTACCAAATACTTGAGTTTACCAAACGCTACTCATTCTATTAACACCGTGAGTAAAAACATCTAAAGACAATCACTAAGTTGACAAAGATATACATTGCTTTATTCGTACGCAACCTTTAGATTCGTATCAAAAACTTGGCAAGTCAAACCAAGGTTTTTTATACAATTATACCGTATGGGAACTGGATAGAGCGCATAATTGTTTATTGTTCTATTCGCTAAACAATTGGACAGTTGTGAAATAGGAACTGCGGTGACCCTAAAAGATGATTTCGATTTTTTCCATAATGTTCTGTAATGTTCAGTGGGCGATTGTCTTCTCACGTAGAGTTATATAAGAAATTAGTTCGCAAGGTAAACAAAATAATGAACTTATCCACTGCTATTTTATTGTTACTAAATGACATGTTTATTCACCCAAGGAAGCATCCTTACTAATATTATAAAAGCGAAAGTGAGTTTGTTTGTTACGTCTTCACGCCCAAATGGCTAAACCGATTTTAATGAATTTTAGTAAAGAAATAGTTGGGACCCTGGAGACGGACATAGGCAATTTTTTTAAAGTGAGAAATGATCCCAGAAAGAGGGAAGAAAAGGGAAAACTTAGCTTTGCTACTACAATAAATAAGGGGCTAGGGTAAAAGCTACAAGTAGCAGGTACCTGCAAATCAGAAAAGGGGAACTGTGTTCCCCCGTATTAAACGCGAGCGAAGCCACGGGCAAAAGCTAGTGATATATATATTCGAGTTACAAACACTAGTCATGACAATCGCTACAATAGGCTAACTATGAAATATCTATCTCAATGAAAAATTACTTAGCTATCTTCATATTCTCCATCGATTTATGAGGGTACAAGATCTGTTACTTCACTACACTTATGGACAAAGGCATTCCTCGTGTCCTTCCAATTTTCGGGGGTGGTTCTCGTTTTTACTATCTTCTTTCTTCCTGGTCTACCGCCACTCCATCTAGGTGTCTCAGGGCTCCAGGCTTCCGCCATTCGAAACCACACTTATAGAGCAAAAAAATAGTTATCATTCATTTGTTCTATATAGTTCTGTAATCTTCTTCTTCTCAAATCTATCGAGATACTTCACCTTTATTTATAAAACAAATATAAAATCTATACTAATTTAGTTTAAAAAGGGTAAACAATTACAGGACGTTAAAAAATTCGTCAATAGGTAAAGTGCCCAGAAGGTGGCAGCATTGCCACGTTGAATGGCAATGCTGATTCTTTGGCCAAAATAAAGGCCCTCTGGTCATATTGACGACACGGTTGGCGCAGTGTTAGCAAAACGTTCGACTGCTGCGCTGCGTTTCGCGAGTTCGATCCCTGCACGGAACAAATATTTGTGTGCTCTACAGATAGTTGTTTCGGATCTGGATGTTTGCGCATATGAGTTTAAATGTTTGTAAACGCACCCACGATACAGGGGAAATTCCATTGTGGAAAAAAAAAACATGCACCAAAACGGTATCAAAAATTAATATTAACTTACTAGCTCATAAAAGAATTCGCACACTGATTGAAACTGAATCAACAATCGGAACAGGCGCAAGACAAATTGATGTTCTGTTCTCGATCAATCATCAATACAAGATGGATGGTGTAATTAATAACACTGCTAGCCATTGTGCTGGATACTATTCATTAGGATTCAATGTTCAGTTGATTGTGGTTTAATATACTCGACATGGTAGAGAACCTGTGGGGATAGACGATCAAACTATAGATGTTTTTAGAGTTCCGTACGACGAAAGGAAAATCGGAGGCCTTATTGGATCACTTTGTTGTCCGTCCGTGTGTCTCTCAAGAAAGATAAATAAATAAAATAAAAATAGCCTTTATTCTACCACAATAAAATTATTCACAAAAATTCACATTCCTAAATACTTACATAAATTTATAATTTTCCAATTAGTTAAAACTTAATATTGTTATTTTGTGTATAAATAAATTAAAATTAGGAGTGAAATTTTTAATTAATATTATCATATAATCATACCATGCATTTTTATTTAATTTGTGGAAGTCGCCTCTTTGGCGTAGGCCTCCCCCAGCTTCCTCCACCATACCAAGAAAGATAGAGTATTCTTTATTATGTACACTATACAAATTACAAGAACAGTATACAACTTATAAATGGACGGCACGGTTGGCGCAGTGGCTGAGCGATCGACTGCTGCGCTGCGTGTCGCGGGTTCGATTCCCGCCCGGAACAAATATTTGTATGGCCTACAGATAGTTGCTCCGGGTCTGGCTGTTTGTGTATGTGAGTTTAAATGTTTGTTGTGTGATACAGGAGAAATTCCTAGAGTGTAGCAAAATTTTTTTTTAAAAGAAAGAAAAAAAAAAGAATTATAAATAGGGTGACACAATAGGCGGTCTTATAGCTAAAAGCGATCTTTTCAAGACAACCTTTGGATGGATTTAAAGGAGGAGAGACAGTACTGTAAGCAGTCTGCGGTGTTTCATTTAAAAAAAAACGAATAGCTACATTTAAAAAACAAATTCTTATATATAATATTATATACAGGCTTATTTGTAAAACACCGACAACCTTGCAGGACTGTATTACAATGATCATAAAAAACAACTTTTGTTCTATGGTTTTTTACAAAATTTTATACATTTACCAAAAACAAATCTTCAAGATTTCGTTGTCCTATCTAACACATTTCAACTCCGTATTTTGCTGTACCTACATACCTACACCGCCGCTTGTAGGTACGTTTGCTTCGCATAGATTTCGTAACATTTAGAGCGTTCAATTTCAATATTTTAATTTTTGTATGAAAATCTGATGAACTAAAATATGATAAATGTTTAAATGTCCTAGAACAAAAGTTGTTGATTATTATGTTAGTAACATGGTCCTGAGACGTTGCCAGTGTTTTACAAATAACCCTGTATACTCAAGACCCTTTATCTCGGAAACGCGTGGAGGTATCGAGTTGAAATTACCAATTAAACCAAATACTCAACTCTATGGTTCCTTTGTGCTATGAAAAAACCAACCCTCTAAGTCTATGCCGTCAAAAGATATGGCTGTTAATGTCGCAAGTTTGTACGGAATCCTCGGTGCGTGAGTCTGACTCTAACATCCTCTGTCTAACCTTTACCTTAACCAACCATAATGGAGGCGGCCTTCTGTTGTCGGATTCAGCTGAATACTAGGATTTTTATATGGAACGACTGCCTATCTGAATTCCCTGTTAATAACTGGGTAATATAAAGTTATATGATACTTCTTGGTAAGACTGGTTGTCGGATTTTCAAAGCACCTCTAACTACTGTCTAAGATCTACAAATGATAGCCTTGACCAAGGGTTTACGTGCTTTCTGTGAGAGAGTCACCCATCGATGGACCAACCTAGGCCAAGCGCGGCTTAACCTTAAGATCGCACATAATTGTTTATAATCGGGATAAGGCCGCGGGCATAAGTTAATCTTACTAATATTATAAATGCGAATGCTTGTGAGGATAGATGGATGTATAGATGTTTGTTACTCTTTCACGTCAAAACGGCTGAACGGATCTTGATGAAATTTAACACAGATGTAGATTATAGTCTGGAATACCACATAGGATATATTTAGTTTTTTTTTTCGATATCACGCGGGCGATGCCGCGGGCTCCAGCTAGTACTTCATAAGTTCTAAATATCTGTTCATAACCACGATATCCTGGGAGTAAGGTGCATCAACATAATTAAAACGTTATTAATCCAATTATTGTATGCGGCTTCATTAAGACAGAACCTTGTAATGGATTTGCATGAAGAATTGTGTTCTTACCCAATAGGAAATGAGTTTGAAGATATACAAGTTAACCACCCATGGAGTACTTGGGTCATTACCTAAGATAAGGTTAAGAAGGTTATTTTATTTTGATAGGGTTTATATACGGATGGGAAATCATCAAACAGCCTTCCCCGCTCTGGGTGGAGCGCCCCCCCCCCCGCTCTACCCAGAACGGGGAAGTGACAGGCTTTTAACTGACTAAAACCCAACCACGTTCATTCTTTTGCCTTTTATGTTACGGGGCCGTGGTATCTCTTTCGAACCACTTACAACCCCGGTGGTGAACAAAACTGGTAATTTTCTGAATGACACAACATAGAGACAAGCTTGGTATATTGCAATCTCCTTGAAGGTCACTCTTTGAACCCAGACGCATACTTAGCTGATGCCAATAACGGGCTAATGACCTTCCCTAAGTACACACCATGGCTTGTACTGCTATAACTCCACCAACACCGCCATTACGTATCAAAACCACTGTAATTTGAAATGACCTCGCAAATACAGCCATAGGCAGTTAATATACGAAAGAATGCCAAAAATCCGCCATCTTTACTCAACCGGTTAAATGCCATGTAGTTTCAAGTCAGGAGTCAGCTTGTTCAGCGCACACATGACAAAAGATCTAGGAACCCACATGCAAAGGTAAGTTTTGTAATAGGATCAACAAATATAATTCTACAGAAGGTGAACTTTTTTTTATGAATGTCATCTCGCAGTGCGATCTAGGAGGTTGTCATCTGCTTAACCGGACAATTCCTGTGGATGCCTCGAGAGTAAGGCCTCCAGCTAGGGCAAAAAAAAACTCAAAAACGCTAAGGGAGACTCGTACCCCTGTGGGGTACGAGTCTCGCCTTGGAGCGTCGCTGGGAGAGGAGAGCACAGGCTGAATCTGAGTGATATTATTTAAGGCCTGGATTGAACTTACTGGCTCAGCATCGCGGGCTGGCTCTAGAAAGGAACGGGTAGGGAGTTGAACTTTGGAAGACATTATGGTTAAATAAGAAGCTGTATTGAACGACATCATACTACTGACTTGTGATGATCGTCCATTTACATCGAAATTTAGTCATTTTTGTAGAGTTAGAAACGACACTTTTCAAAAGTATTCTAAAATTCGAAGACTCGAAGACGAATTGCAGAGGCATAAAACCACAATCTCTTAGGTGATCTATTTTCGCCCAACGTTCTTCATCTTTTAAATGGAACTGAACCTTCTGCCTCTTACCGTTTTATATTGTTATATCAGCGTAATCCCAATCTAGGTCCAGGCGTGTGGCCGAGGTCGCATCATGGCTTAGCGCGTGCCCTAACAACCACTTCAACTCTACCGTACAAACAATCGAATACCACCTCTATACCATTCACCATAAGAGCTCAAACGACTGCTAACAGTACTTAGCTCTTGGAATTGGACAACGATAAACCTAAAGTCGGTCTAAGCAAGAATGAAGCTTGTGTTGTAAGTAATAAAGGTGTGCCTAACTGAAAGATTATTCTAGATCTTACACCTATCGAGTTACGCGCCCCGACTTCCTCGTTGCCAAGCGAGTAGGATCGCCATTTGTTGTGATTATACAGGACTGTTTTACAAAGCAAGTTTAATTGCAATCATTATGTGTGTTCCGTGAAATGCTCAAAGCTTTGGCCACGGTTTTAGTTAGTAAACTGTGCTTTATTACGTGGGTGGCTTGCAAGGAAGCTGAGTTTATAAGACTAATAGTCAATTCAACTTTTTACCATACAATTCTCACCACGAGAATAAATTAGGATGTGATTATTGCCACTTTTTAATACCCAAAGGAACAATGCATTCATGGCTAAGCGAAACAAATGAACCTGTATTTTTACGACCAAAAATTAGCGTAATATAAATGTGTTGATGCCCTACAAACGATGGGATAGTTGACATCGTGTTCTACCTGTGCTGTTGCCTCTACAGTGTACATAGATACATTATTTATTTGATGCAACAAAAGATAAAATACAGGAATTATGACAAAATATATCAAGGTGAGAAAAATAGACATAGATTTAACAAAAAAAAAGAAAGACGTTAGTTAGATTGACCCATACACAATCCATACATTCATAACGGTGGCCCACACTACTGGGGTGTGTGTCTCAAGGTTGCGCGAATTTTGGGTTTGACCAAGAAAGATTTTCGGTTATTTCTTCTCAGAGTAGTCACGCCGGCCTCGCTTGTTTAAAAAAAAAGTTTAATAAGTATTTGTTATAAGTTTAGTATTTGTTATATTTGGAAAATAAACATTATTCATCATTCGCAAGAGACTGGCACATTCTCTTCGGTAGCCATAGAAGGGCCGATTGGTAGAACTAGATTAAGAAACGTCAATATAATCTTGAAAATAGAACACAGTTTTTTTTACCAAAAACAAAAGACTCCACGGCTAATCCCACGAACATCACAATTGACATATACCCAAGCCATCAAATATGCACTAACGTTCCTCTCATTTCTGGTCATAAAAGTAGTTATCCAGAATACTTAAGAACACCTCAACTTTTTACATTGTGTATGGTATGTATGACGTACTCACGACTACAGATTCTGTATTAGCTATAGCTATTATTTGACGGCACGGTTGGCGCAGTGGCTGAGTGAGCGACTGCTGCGCTGCGTGTCGCGGGTTCAATTCCCGCACGGAACAAATATATGTATGACCTGCAGATAGTTGTTACGGGTCTGGCTGTTTGTGTGTGTGAGATTAAATGTTTGTAAACGCACCCACGATAGAGGAGAAATCCTAGTGTGGGGCAACGTTTTTAAAAAAAAAAACATTGTAAAAAAGAAAGATGTATATGTTTGTAACGAATACACTCAAAAATTACTAGACCAATTTTAAACATTTTTAGGTTTCCGTACCTTGAGAGGAAAAATCGGAACCCTTATTGGAACACTTTGCTGTCCGTCTGTCTGTCTATCAAGACTCTTTATTTTGGGAACGCGTGAAGGTATCAAGTTGAAATTAGAACTTGAGTCTGTGATCCCTTTGTGCTGTAAAATGCAACTCTCAAGACTACGCAGTCAAAAGATATGGCTGTTTATGTCGCAATTTTATACGGAACCCTCGGTGCGGGACTCTGACTCGTTATTGGCCGGTTTATTTCACTAATAAAAAGTTAAATTATTATCAGGTTAAATAGGCTATATAACGTAAAAATATAAGACACTTAGAATCTGAACTCGGGCGAAACGGCTTGGTATAGCTAGTATATTTTAACAATGTTGTGGTATTGACAAACTAAAAGGTATTCGCGAATGTATTTCGTAATATGGAAACATAGGTTTGGAAGAAGCGCATGTAAAACAGTTGCCTGCGATAAGATCGTGCGCAGTGCCACGGAATGGAAATCCTACTAATATTATAAATGCGAATGCTTGTGAGGATGGATGTTTGTTACTCTGTCAAGTCAAAACGGCTAAACGATCTTGATGAAATTTGTTATAGGGTTCTGTTTGGGATTGGACAATGATTATTTATTACTAGCCGGTGCCCGCGGCTTCGCCCGCGTGATATCGAAAAAAAGTATCCTATAGAATAGAATATACTTTATTGCACACCAAAATTGAAGTAAAACTGTTTTACAAAAAAAAAACTAAATCTATGTACGATATCTTCCAGACAACCTTTGGATGTACTGTTATGTGCAATGCAGTTAATGGTGTACCTACTGCTAATACTACACAAACAATTAAAATAAAGTTATTTATTTAAAATATATAAATACATAAATAAATACACATAATCTATTCATTTAACATGTGTTTTATAATATTATGCGGTTGACAAATAGGATAGGTGTCCAACATAGCTTCAGAAAAATCCTATGTGTTATTCCAGACCGTAATCTACCTCTATGCCAAATTTCATCAAGATCCGTTCAACCGATTTGACGTGAAAGTGTAACAAACAAACATTGACACATCCTCACAAACATTCGCATTTATAATATTAGTAGAATATCTTTGGTGCTTCCCACGTAGTTGTAAAAGTTCGGAGAAATGGTTTAATGGCGTCTGTAGGCGATAGATTAGCACAATCGTGATACCTCTGCATAGTGAATGGACATTCGCGTTAGATTGTTACGTGCGATTATAACCACGTGTCGTCATTAACTAGGGTACGTGGACATCTGCAATACTGGAGTATCTTCAATTTATGTTACATCAAATGTTTTGAGAATTTAAAAAAAACAACGTTGCCCTCAATAGTATTTTCCTGTATCGTGAGGGGATCGAACCAGCGACACCCAGCGCAGCAGTCGATCGCTCAGCCACTGCGCCAACAATGCTATGGATGAAAAAATATAGTCGAATTGTTTACCTTCTTGTTAGAAGTCGGTTAAAAAAGATGACGATAAATATATAATAACCCATAGAAAATTTGTTAATATTGTAATGTACAATACAAATGGTATCAACGACAGGTCCCACAGAAACGACGAAACATCAATGATTCTGGCCTCTGACATCACACCAGCCCCAATATCGGTAATAACTTTACAATTCAGACACAAAATCCATGTCCCCCATATCTTACGATTATTGGACGATATCTTCCTACACGAAATTAAAACGAACAGCTGTGTTCACGACCTCAGGTTTTGCGTATTCGTGAGACGACTCCCGGCAAACGTAGACGCGGACTGTAAGCAACGTGTAGATCACCGCCCGTCCGTCTAGTGACGACAGGCCGTGTTGACGGCGCGTTCGTGTTCTACACGCGCCTCAAAGAGATGTCATCATATCAGAAGGGCCCGTCAGGACCACAACGTTGCGGGTTGCGGGTTGCTCGAACACAAAGGGCAAAAGAAGGAACATAGATGGGTTTTAGTCAGTATAAGTCTGATACCGCTCCCTTTCTGGCTCCACCCAGACAGAAAAAGTTATTTGATGATTTCCCATAAAAAAAACAAGGGTTTTGAGTATTGTGTAAAGCGATATGCACTTGTTTCCGTCACCGCGACGAAAACAAGTGCATATCGCTTTATCGACTGGTGATTATGATCTGAACATCTTCCTTCAATTGTTTTCGCCGCAGTCGCTTGAACGTGTAGTTCGTGGCCAAGTCATAACTCTCGCGTCAAGTGTAATGGAGAAATATTACCAATAAAATATGCACAAGCAAGATTACGAGCATAAAATACGCCTTATATGTGAAATGACCTCATGAAATATTCGTTGAAGTTCGAAACAATACAACACCATGTAGGTTGGCAAAATGTTTATGGGATATAGAACGGTATGAGAGTGACCATTACTGAAGTTTTATGCCATAAAAGAAAAATGGCTAGTGGGGTCGATGACCGACGAGATTGGTGCAAAACTGTGTAGTGTGAAAGAGTAGGAAGTTTGGGGTCAGAAACAAAGTTTATGCCCTGCATTGGGGTGAAAAAAATATTGTTAGTGAAGTTTTATTTTAGGAGTAAAGAGGCTTCATACCCCTGTGAGAGGACGATGGCAATTATAGGCATGCTGTGATGACGAAAAACTTTTGGAAAAACAATGGTAACAACAATTTTCAATAATCTTGGTCAGCATCTTTTTAGGACTCTACCCTACCAGATGAAAAAGTTACATCAAATATATCCGTGTATCTATATAAATAGTACAAATAGAAAAATGAGTCATTCTTTTTCTTTATGACTGACAAAAAGTTCATAATAAATAAACTAACAACCAGATTAATTATTGCTCAATACTTAAATTAATACTAGCTCATCACCGGCCAAGAGCGAGTCAGACTCGCGCATCGAGGGTTCCGTACAAACGTGCGACATAAAAACAGCCATATCTTTTGACTGCGTAGACTTAGAGATATGATTTTCACAACCCAAAGGGACCACAGACTTTGAGTATATGGGTTTTAATTTCAACTTGATACCTTCAGGCGTTCCCGAGATAAAGAATCTTGACAGATGATCTTGACAAGTGATCCAATAAGGGTTCCATATTTTCCTTTTAGGGTACGTAACCCTAAACAATGCGCCATAAAACAGCAACTTCCCGATTATAATACGTTTAGTTACAAAATTGACCACAAACAATAGATACTATTTTGTTCGTGACGTGATTGAGGACAACGTCACATAAGAATGTTGTAATTTAGACATCAACACTTGAAGCGGGCTTGCTATCGAAGATGCTGTAAATATTTTGTGGTCTAACATAACTGTGAAAGTGTGTGGAGATGAAAATAACTTTATACTACAACTTGACCAAAGTTGGGATGATATTATTTTGGGTGGCTTCAACAAAATCCTAATCCTTACTAATATTATAGAAGCGAAAGTGAGTTTGTTTGTTTGTTACGTCTTCACGCCTAAATGGCTGAACCGATTTTGATTATTTCTAGTACAGAGATAGTTGGAACCCAAAAGACGGACATAGGCTAATTTTTTTTAAGTGAAAAAAGGGGGCGAAAGAGGAAAGAAAAGGGCAGAGAAAAGTTTTTTTTTTTTCGATAATCACGCGGTTAATGTTAGGTTTAGCCCAAAGTAACTATGCCACGCGGGAGGAAGCTAGTAGGTAATAATACCAAAAATTGCATCCTAACACGGTCCCTTAGACAAAACATGTCCCTTATTTTTGAATAATCTAAAAGAAGGACTAAATAGAACGTAATTACTTTGACCCTGAAAACTACCCTATTTATTTTTATTTGTACTCTATTTGGCAGTCGCTCAATGTAAGGAACTGCATTCAGCTGCATCCGGTTAGACTGGGAGCTGACCACAACATAGTTGGGAAAAAGCTAAGCAGATGAAGAATAAGATAATTTTAAGGTTACTCAATATCTGTGTACATACATCAACACTATCAAGAGTACACTCACAAAAACAATGCATAAATCTGTATCAAATTACCAGTATCTAGTAGCTATTGCACACAACGTGAGAAAATTGACTAAACATACCCATCAAATAATTATAGACTGCCAATTATTTAAATCACTTAGGGTTGTCAAATTAAAATATGAAATCTAAGAAAGAAAAGCATAGTGAGTATTTATGAAAAAAAAATGTTTTTTGTCTGTACAAACTATATAAGACACAAATGAATAATAATAAAAATATATACAAGTAAATAATGGTAAATTACAGAGCGTCAAAAAATTCGTCCGCAAAAATAAAATGAGAATACCATTACGTTTTATTGTTTACTTCATATTTACATTTGTCTTATTATTACATTTTCGTCCATTTATTGTTTTCTATACATATAATTAAATTTTTAAATATTTCTTAAAAACAAAAAATAAAAAACATTTAAAAATGTAAAAATAGTAGCCCACCGGTATCGGGAACAGGGTCCAAGCTACCGGCGGTCAGGGCTCCAGAGAAAGGAACCTCCTAACAATACGAGCCGTGTCCAGGAGCACCGCTTTCTGTATCAAGCCCTTGATCCAGCTGCCTAACGAGAGCCTCCTCAGGTGTTGGTCGAGGCTCTTGGCAATTAAGCCATTGGCAGATACGACTATCGGCACAATGATCGCTGAGTCCACATCCCACATGTCGACAACCTCGCGAGCCAAGTCAATATACTTGATTTGCTTATCTTTCTCGGCTTTCACGAGGTTCTCATCATGCGGGACTGTTATGTCAACAATCATTGCGCGCCGCTCTGATCGATCCACCACCACTATATCAGGCTTGTTGGCAACAATAGTCCTGTCAGTGATGATGGATCGATCCCAGTACAATGTGATATTGCCATGTTCGAGAACTGGGTCGGGCTCATACCTGTAGTACGGCACTTCCGATTCCACAAGGCTATATTTTAGAGCAAGTTGCTGATGAATAATCCTGGCTACAAGGTTGTGTCTATGCAAGTACTCTCCGTTAGCTAGACGAGAACAACCGGAGATAATGTGTCGAATTGATTCACCCGGACGGTGGCATGCCCGACATATGTCAACCGTGCCGTCCTTCACAATAAATCTCCGGTAGTTATTCGTCATCATAACTTCATCCATAATTGCACAGACAAAACCTTCAGTTTCTCCAAAGAGATTCCCGGAACGTAGCCAGGCTACGGACGCTGGTTGATCTACATCGGGTCCATGTAGGGCCCGGAAAAAGCGTCCGTGAAGCTCCTTACTCTGCCATACCTCCCTGCGGTCGTTAGTGTCAAGCACTACAGGTTTGCGCCAGTTCTCTTTAGCCAAGGAGAGCGGGGTAAAGCCCTTGTCCACCGTAACCACATCTCGATGCATCCCCACGTCGGCTTCCAAGAAATACTCCCTGAGACTGCATATCTCACGATTGTGGAGAGTCTTGGCGTTTAAAAAGCCTCGACCACCACAACTCCGTGGGATATACAGTCTCATAACCGAAGACCGTGGGTGATGCATACGATATGCCGTCAACAATGTACGGACTTTTCTATCCAGAGCATCTAGTTCTGTTTGAGTCCATTTGAGTATGCCGAAAGAGTACATCAAAACCGGCATGACCCAACCGTTGAAAGCACGCACCTTGTTTCCACCTGATAAAAGACTATTAAATACTTTTCTCAGGCGGCCAAAGAAGCGTTCCTTCAACGATTGCTTCATGTCAGCAACATTGATACCCAACGCTTCCGACATACCCAAATACTTGTAGGTTTCGTTTGCTGAGAGGGATCTAAGGTGTATGGAATCCGAGAGCTGGGTTCCCACAGATTCCACAATTTCCCCTCGCTTTACATGCATGACCGCACATTTGTCCACACCAAATTCCATACTGATGGCACTACTAAAGGTTTCAGTTACCTTCAGTAGTTCCATCAGTTGCGAATCGTTGGGGGCAAAGAGTTTCAGGTCATCCATGTAAAGGAGGTGAGATATAACCCGACCACCTCTCCTCAATCGATAGCCCAGACCTGAATCCTCCAGCAACGTGCTTAGAGGATTCAAGGCTAAGCAGAACCAAAGTGGACTCAAACTATCGCCCTGGAATATACCTCGCTCTATCCTTATCGGCTCACTATTCCTCTGAATCTGCCGACATCCTGGATAGCGAAGGACCGTATTCCATTGCCTCATACACGAGCTCAGGAAGGTGCGCAGAGTTGTATCAACTTTATACAATTCTAGCACCCTCATGAGCCATGTGTGTGGCACGGAGTCATAGGCCTTCTTATAGTCTATCCAACATGTCGACAGATGCCTTCGGGAACGGCGAACCTGTTGACTAATGGCCATATCAATGAGGAGCAGCTCCTTAGTACCACGGGACCCGTTCCTACATCCATTCTGAGAAGCAGACATGATAGAATTGTCATCTATGTGTTTAGTGATTTTAGCCCTCAAAATGGATGTAAGAACTTTATAGATTGTAGGAAGACACGTTATTGGTCTATAATTTTTGGGTTCCGTCGTACTACCCGATTTATGGAGCAGGTGGGTTATTCCAGTCGTCAAGAACTTGGGTAGCGACCCTGACTCTAAGGCTGTCTGGAATAGGGTCGCCAAACGAGCGTGCGACCTTTGGATCCATTTTAACCAAAAGTTGTGCAGTCCGTCCGGCCCTGGAGATTTCCAATTAGGCAGCGGACGGACCGCACAAGCTACATCTTGGGGGCTGATTGTTAAGGCCCCCATTTCTGGTATGGGATCACACGCTCGTTCGACTTCCCGAGTCCATTCACCTTCGGTATGACTGACAGGCACCGACCAAATGTTGCGCCAAAACAAACACATGGCGTCATCATCCGGCAGGTGCGTGTCAGACACACCTTGGTCCGGTCGCTCCCATGCTCTATACACCCACCTTTCATCGCTTTGGAATGTGCGATTCAAAGTGTATCGTTCCACCCGCCGCTTATACCTACGAATACGGTTTGCCCATGCATACACTTTCTGCTTCAAGAAGTCGATGCGCTCTGTGATGCGGGACATATAGTCTGGAGGACTTATGTCAGTCCCTGCAAATGCCCGCCTCACAAAGCGCATCACTCGAGGTCGAGTGTTGCCCTCCCTGAAACAGATTAGTTTGCCGATGAGTGCTCTGGCCACACCAATGCGCCGCTCAATCCTGCACTGCCAAAATGGTACAACTGGTTTCGGTCGTGTAGCTCCGTCATCAGGAAATTTAACGTGAGCTACACGACACGCCGCTACAGCCGCACAATACAGGATTGAGTGAGCATCAGTGAGGTTTTCGCAGTTGTCAAAATAGTTTGACAACTGCGAATCCAGAACAGCCACCAGCGCCCTATTTTTATTATGCATGGGTAAACGAGGTAAGCGTCGTCTAAGTTCGGGCGATATGTACCGATATTCTCGAATCGCACCCTCCAAAGCAATCCTCATTTCCTCATTGCACTGGGTACTTACATTAGTAGCCATGTCATTACTTACCTCGTCATCGTGACTAACTAGTTGGTGGGACTGTGGTGGAACCACAGCCTGCGACGAAGAGGTAATGACCTGGCTACTCTGCATTTCCGTTCGCAAGCGATCAAGTACGGTGTCATCCAACATACGATTACGCTGGATTACCCGCACCTGATCCGACAGTCGTTGTGCAGACACGTTGACAGCTGGCTCAAGCACCTGAAACAGAGAGAGCATCCGAACCCGGTACGCAGTCAGGTTGTTTCCCCCCTCTGTAGCCCCATAGTATGAGCGCATGACATTTTCGTTGATGGAGCTAGTCCATCGCATGCGCTGCACACTTCCGCCGGGAGCTGGGACCCTATCAGAGGCCGGTGGGCCTCGAAGTCCTAAGCCGTCCGGCGGCCGGCGTCCTCCCCGTCGACAAGCAGGTGGTGGCGTCGTGGGCGGGGAAAAATACTCGTCGCTCGAGCTCGACGCAACTGCCACGGCCGGTGTCACAGCGCTCACGATGAGGCTGGGTTCCGGCGGCGGCGAGGCGGAGCTGAGCGGCGAGTCCGGAGGTGGAAGGCGTGCATGTTGGCGAGCCGCTAGTCGTGTTATCATTTCACATTGTAATTGTTATGCATTTTTCATTGTTGAGAGGTGACGTCGTGAACGTCAACCTGCCATTACCTGTCAGTCATTAAAAAAATTTGTATTTTCTTATTCATTTTGGATTGTTTTGCAAGTTTTTATTGTTGAAGATGAAGGTTTTGGTAATTGATTTTGTCTAAGAATTTTATTTATATACTGTTGAGGCCAAGAAAACTAGGTATTTTATAAATTTTTTTTGGAGGAACAAATCACAACGTACGTGACACTTGGGGTTGCCTTATTATTATTACATTATTATTTCGTTTATTCATTTTTGTACATAATGTTTTTATATTTTTAAATATTTCTTATTCGATAATAATAAAACAAAAAAAAACATTTGTCATAATATTACATTATTCGTTCATTTATTGTTTAATTAACATTTAATTACATTTTTAAATATTTCTTAAAAACATAAAAAAAAACATTTAAAAATATAAAAATAGTAGCCCACCGGTATCGGGAACAGGGTCCAAGCTACCGGCGCGCGGCGGTCAGGGCTCCAGAGAAAGGAACCTCCTAACAAGCCCTTGATCCAGCTGCATAACGAGAGCCTTCTCAGGTGTTGGTCGAGACTCTTGGCAATTATGTTATTGACCACAATTACATAGTTACAGTTATTACATTTACTTGTACAACATATTTTTTACTATTATTTTTGCATACATTTTAAATGGTTTGCAGTTCTTAAAGTTTGTAATTTGTCTCCAAATATGGGATTTAAGGTCATCATTTTGACACTGCTGGCTTTAAGTGTCGCTAAATTAACAACATCATAATTTAGATACTTTATTTTAGTATACTAACTGTGAATATTTTATTGAACAGTAAATTAAAGATGAAAATTCGGCATAAAACTGTTTATTACACATGACATCACGCCTATAATACTCAAACGATTAAGCAGAGGTGTACACACGACGACACATCAACCTATACAAAACCAGTTTATGCGGATATCTCGTCGTACGGGAAATATACGGCGTACGATTCGTAGTTGAGAGATCAGCATAAACTGGTTTTGTATAGGTTGATGTGTCGTCGTGTGTACCTAACAGTACATTGTATCCATATTTTACCAGTAAACCATAATAAAGCACCTTGTTTCAAGAAGCGAGACCATTGCTATCAGTTCAGTATAAGTTCGAATGTTATACTTAGCAACCCTATAAATTATACCGATTCTAACGTGGCTTGTGAACTGCCCTGAAAACTTCTTTATTTATAAAACTAGCTTTTGCCCGCGGCTTCGCTCGCATTAAATTCAGGGTAACACAGTTCCCCTTTCCTGATTTACAGGTACCTGCTACCTGTAGATTTTGCCCTTGCGCCTTATTTATTGTAATAGAAATGCTAAGTTTTCCCTTTTCTACCCTCTTTCTCCCCTCTTATCTCAATCTTTTTTTTAAAAAAATGGCCTATGTCCGTCTCCAGGGTCCCAACTATCTCTGTACCAAAATTCATCAAAAAAGTTTAGCCATTTAAGCGTGCTGACGTAACAAATAAACTTACTTTTGCTTTTATAATATTAGTAAGGATACATATTTTTTTTATATTTAAACTTGGATGGTGCTTTCTTATTTTTAATTCGTTAGGTCTAATTTAGCCGTACTCGTTTACTTCGGAAAACTGTTAATAAACTTAGCATGTTCTCGTTGGCAACCCTAGATATAATACAGATTCTTACGTGGCATGTGAACTGCCCTGATAAATCCTCTTCGGTCCCACGACCTCTTTGTTCCAATCTTTTTGCTTCATAGCTAACGAAGTTGAGAATACCCTCGTTTGTGCATCTTTAATTTTTTGGTGACGTAATCATCTTCTTTCCTGATGTTACGTGATTAATTGGAAGAGTTTTTATGAGTTTTATTTTAAGCTTGAGTTTAAGATCAATGCGGAGCTGAAAAGGCATCACGGGAGTTGTATTTTTGCTATCTTATGAACCAGTATCGTATACCTAGCAGGAGCTAGGTATACGATACTGGTACTGGTGGAAAGAGGTAGGTAGAGTAGGAACTCTACCTTATTCTTTCCCATTTACGTTTTATTTTTGCCCACCACGCCAAGCCGGTCAAAAATCGTCCATTTCTTTCGACTGCGTAGACATAGAGGATTGATTTTTCACAGCTTCAAGAGACTCCCGACTTGATATATGGCTTAAACTAGCTGGCTCCCGCGGCTTCGCCCGCGTGATATCGAAAAAAAAATCCTATGTGTTATTCCAGACTATAATCTACCTGTGTGCCAAATTTTATCGAGATCCGTTCAGCCGTTTTGACGTGAAAGAGTTAACAAATCCATCCTCACAAACATTCGCATTTATAATATTATTAGTAAGATTTTAACTCGATACTTCCACGCGTTCCTGAGAAATAGTTTATTGACAAACAGACGGACAACAAAGTGATCCTTGGGTCTTTTTACATCCATTAAAATAATGTTTGCTTTGAGAAATAAACAAAAACGCTATAGACGTGAAATACAAAATATTTCTATATGAAAAAACAAAAATCAAATTAAACACTTTACGATATGGCTTACTATCCTATTTAACGGTATTATGTGTAAGGTATAACTATTATTTACTTAACTCGTAACGGAATTCGAGGTCAGGAAGTAGAAAGGTGCACACGGCGACACATCTAGCTTAACAATCCAGTATAACATGGCTTAATTTTGTATGGATTTCCAATACAATGAGAGATCCACATAAATTGGTTTTGTCTTAATTATTTCTATACTACCACTAATTCTCTTAGCCATTCAAAATCGAGTATTGTTTACCAACTTTTCAATATTATATAAATATAAGTAAATATTTGAACACCCGCTAATAATCACGGCAAATATAACGTCAGGTAGGTAAGCAGAAATGTCAATAATGTCCAAATATTTAGCACTTGCTTGAGAAATCAGTTTTTTGACGCGGATCCGTTAACTTACATTAGTAAAAAGAAAGCCATATTTGTTTTTAAAATTAACTTTTTGAGTGCAGGTAGATGTAATAGGCGTAGGCGTCACTTTATTATGAAAAAAACCGGCCAAGTGTGAGTCGGACTCGCGTGCCGAAGCCGAGGATTACATACAAACTTTTTTTTTAAATAAAACGTTGCACGCCTCTTGGAATTTCTCCTGTATCGTGGGTGCGTTTACAAACATTTAAACTCACATACAAATAGCCAGACCTGAAACAACTATTTGTAGGCCACACAATTATTTGTTCCGTGCGAGAATCGAACCCGCGACACGCAGCGCAGCAGTTATCGCTCTGCTTCTGCGAAAACCGTGTCGTCATTAAACTTGTGACATAAACGGCCATATCTTTTGACTGTGTAGACTTAGAGGGTTGTTTCCAAAGGAACTACAGACTTGAGTTTGTATTTTTGAGTTGAGTATTTTTTTTTAGTTGAGTATTTTGTCGATACCTCCACGCGTTCTCGAGATAAAAGGTCTTGAACTCTTGACATACCTACATACAACAAATTTTACCAATATGAGTTCCGTTTTTTTGGAATGAAGTTCCTTATCGCGCGTTGCGTTGGGGCTAGACGGAAAAAATTAAGACCAAAAGTTGTAACAACACTTTTTGCTATAGTTGTAAGCCATGTGGCGTGCGCGTGTTTCTCTGTCTCTCTCTCTCCCTCTTATAGAAAATAAGCCAGTTATTTTCGTTTCGTCTTTTTATTTCGCATTGAACAGTGTGGTGTCGCGATGATTATTTATGTTGACACCTATCAAGGTTTTTCTTTTTGGGGTACGGAACCCCAAGAAATACGACTTGTCGAATCTAATTCGAATTCGCGTTTTTTGAATACGAGGTCTGGTCATCAAAACAAAAACAAACTCCTCTGCTCACACCACACTACAACTGCACTAAACAATGCTACAACCATAGGTACCCAGTATTTACCTACCGTCACAGTTTCCACGGTATGACACAACAATGAAAGCGATGACTTGTTATGAGCAGTATTTAGCGTTTACTAAGTATATCACGGTTGCGTAATTAGTAAGTAGTTGGCACGTAATTAATTACTTTCTTAGTAACTAAACGCAACGTTTCTGTTACGCGAAGTGATAGGAAGACATCGAAATAGTAGGTATATATAGGTATACCCACATTTCGCTAGTAATGTCCAATTCTATTATGTAAATAGAAATGAGGTGCTATTCACCAAAGACCAATTCAATTCTCCCCCCCGCTCCACAAAGTTATTTGATGATTTCTCATACCCAAAAAAAGGGGGTGCTGCTGCCCCGGGTTGTTTCAAAGAGATACCGCGGCCCCAGAACATAAAGGGCAAAAGAATGAACATGAATGGGTCTGTAAAAGTCTGACACTAGATCTACTACCGACTATCGCCCAGAGCGATCATCAGCTGATATTTTATAGGCAAAAAGGGGTATATTCCATATAGAAAAAACATAGTAACATATTGTCCTTCTTGGAGATCGACCACAGAAGTTCCAGTGGAAAGTTAATGCTACTTTCCGCTGGAACTTCTGTATACACGGTGTAGTTCAGTTCAAACTTAATGGTGGCTCGGAAGTTAGCAACGAATGACGATCTGCGCAGATATAACGGTGCAGCTCGTATCATCTAAAGTAAAGCTGCGCAGAAGACAATTTTAGATATCAGAGTGCTCAGAGGTCACATCATCTTCAATGTATTATGCGCAAGCCATGACTCGTAACTAACTTCCAGTAAGTTTAAACAGGACTCTAGTCGCGATTTAACCTGTTTTCATAGATATTTTATCCCTCTTTGTTATAATGTATGTAGACTGTAGGCAACATACCAAACAAAAGCCTCAAAATTTATAATAATAGATTTCATACCGTAATCGCGTACTGTAGCTACACTACACTCCAAAGTGTTGCCTAAAAGATTTGTTTTGTTAGTAAAAAATGATAAAACCCAGAAATAAAAGTATCTTATTTTTTGTAATCAACACAAATCCAAAAAAAAAAACAAATAAATACCAGTTTCTGAGTGACAGAGGGTCAATAGAGAAAGTCCTTAAGTCTTTTAATTCTCTTAAACTCGAAACAATTCAATAATCACCAACAAAACAGAATCAAAGAAACAATAATTCTAAAATACTTGGGACCAGGACTTTATGAGACAGAGTAGTATAAATAAGATAAGTTTAGGGCTAAACAAGTTTACAGCAAATAAAGTGCTCAATATCTTAAATCTGTCGTAAAAATACTGTTACGATGCTGCTATAAAGCGACGAAGTATGAAAACTTAATAACTTATCTAAGTTATGTAAGCTAACCAGAATTTATAAGCATAGTAATATTTCTCTCTAATTCACTGTCGTTTCAAATAATTTTGTCATTCCCGCATTTTATCTTGAAGATCGTCATCAGGCTTTTTCACTTTCACACTTTTAGGGAAACGACCGCCTCCTATGATTCATCTAAAATACTATTTAAATCTATAAAAAACTATTTAAATCTGTTAAAAAAACTATTTGAATCTATAAAAACTATTTAAATCTGTAAAAAAACTATTCCAATCTATAAAAAAAAACATGTTTATATCTATACCTAATACCGACACAACCCACTTTATAATCCTCAATTTAAAAGCAGCCAACTATAAAGCTTTCCGTCTCCGTTACACAAACCAAAAAACATGTCAAGGTATTTATACCCACAACATGCACTTCGGTTCAATACGGTACAGTCCGATTTACAAATTATACAGCTACTGTAACGTCATTTCCTGGCTCAATGTAGCACAGAGCAGAATATTTGCTGGGAGTCTCTCGCTTGGTACACATCGCTAGTTGGTAGCGAATAATCGCCCGACAAGTTCTTCATCATCATCAGCGTGCAGCAGCAACACTGGACATCCCCTCTAATCTCCAACCATTCTACTCAAGCCTTGGCGTTTCTTATTCAGCTGCTAGTTGCTACCAACCAGTCTGCAGGGATCCTCGCTCCACCTAGTCTGAGGGCGTCACACCTTACACTGTTAACCTAGTGTTGGACTGCCAAGTTATAAGGTCTGAAGTTTGAACCCAAAGCACGCGTTTGTTATCCACGCGCGTCTTTAAGAGATGTCAGCAAAGCAGAGGGGCCTGCCAGGGCTACCGCCTGCCGGATTGAAGGGTTGTTCGAAAGAGATACCGCAATAACTGGCAAAAGATCGAACATGGATGGCTTTTAGTCTGTAAAAGTCTGACAAAAATCGCTTCCCCCAGATCAGGGGAAGTTAATTGATGATTTCCCGTCCGTAAAATAAGGGACGCTACGCACGGATTTATTTATATGTTGGAGAAATTTTATAAGGAAGAAACTAGCATGCCCGAAAGGTATTTCTGGACGGCATGTAAAGCAAGGTCAGATACCCAGGGGCCGTTTAAAACCTCAAACACCAGGTAAGGCGCGGGCCTGTGGGCGGTGAGCAATGGGTAGTTCACCGTCCGTCCGTCGATTGACGACAGGCCGTGTCGACGGCGCGTTCGTGTTTCACGCGCGCCTCAAAGAGAGTCAGCAAAGCAGAGGGGCTTGCCAGAGCCTCCGCCTGCCGGGGTCGCGGGTTGTTCGAAAGAGTTACCGCGGCCTCGGAACGTAAAGGGCAATAGAAGGAACATGGGTGGGTTTTAGTCAGTACAAGTCTGACATGCCCCCCCCCGCTCCACCCAGAGCGGGGGAAGTCATTGGATGATTTCCCACCCGAAAAAAAAAAAAAAAAAAAAAGGCCCTAACTACACGAAAAAGAAAGATCGGACGTTTACTGAATCGCGATCTTCCTTCAAGAGCACGTATCCAACTAAATCCTTACTAATATTATAGAAGCGAAAGTAAGTTTGTTTGTTACGTCTTCACGTCTTAATGGCTAAACCGATTTTGATGCATTTTGGTACAGACATAGAGACTCTGGAGACGGACATAGGCTATTTTTTTTAAAGCGAGTAATGTGTGAGAAAGAGGGTAGAACAGGGAAAACTTAACTTTACTATTACAATAAATAAGGTGCAAGGACAAAAACTACAGGTAGCAGGTCCCTACAAATCAAGAAAGGGGAACTGTGTTACCCCGAATTTAACGCGAGCGAAACCGCGGGCAAAAGCTAGTACTTTATAGTTTAACTCGCTTGTCGCTCGTCGCCGGTTTTCGGACACCTTCGTATCGGCTCGTATTTTACCGCGTTTTATTGTCATTGTCCAACGTGTTCTGAACTCTGCGTCGGGCCCGCAATATTTTGTAATCGGCATAAAATCTGCTTTATTTTACGACATTTCGACATTTTTCCTTCGCTTGCTGCATGCCGGGAGATTATGTGCGCTGATTTTATTTTTAATTTATGTTTAAAGTGAAAATTGTTGAAATTACTATTCGGTTGGATTCTGTAAAAAAAGAACGTAATTCTCATAAATAGTTTTCTGACTTGTACGGTAAAGTTAACATTACATAAAACAAAGTGAGTACTATAAGCGACCTACACAAATGTCCTTTTTTTGGTATTATTCGTCGTTGAGCTCCTTGAGTTATGAGTCGAGCTACACAATTACTGACTGTAGTGCTGCTTGCACTGACTGGACAGGTCCACTCAAATCTGTGTGGTGCTTTCTTAAAAATACCACTTCAGATCCTAACCTGCATAGTCCTCAGTGTAAGTTGACCAAGATTTTTGTCTGGACATTAAAAGAGACTATGAGTTTGTTTCGGCTGTTCCTTCTCAGAGTAATCAGGTTCGTAACACCTGCCTCAACTAGATTTTTTTTTTAAGAAAAACGACGTATTTGTAAAAACTTACTTGGAAAATAAACATCATTTATTAAAGTCGAGTCCAGTCCTTTTGCCACCCATTTTTTTTGTGATCTGCGCGATTGAAACCGCTAAGTAGAGCTAGTTCATAATGAACGCAAATCAAATCTATCGGATTCAAAACCTTAAGAGAGCCAAGAATTTAAATAATTTCACCAATAAGGTAATTTCAAGGAGTAACATATAGTCTCCTGACTGTTACCATCGGCGCGGGAGATATTATATTGCACAAGTGTGTGCGCAGGCGCAGCTGCACTCTCTGTTTCATCACTCTGAAAGGACGGCAAGCCGATACGACTGGAGAGCGATCAGGCGCAGGACCAATGGCGCGCTTACGTTAACGTGCCTTCCAAAGCACGGTGGTATCTTACCGCCAACTTCCAAACTCCGGGCTGCTACTGTACAATTCCTAATGGCCCTAAATACCCAACAACTTTAAGCCCGACCCGGAAATCGAACCCAAGACGCCGTGCTCAGCAGTCGCACTTTCGACTACGAGAGCAACGGAGCGGAGCAAAGAGATGTCAGCAAAGCAGAGGGGCTTGCCAGAGCCTCCGCCTGCCGGGGTTGCGGGTTGTTCGAAAGAGATACCGCGGCCCGGAACTTAAAGGGCAATAGAAAGAACATGGGTGGGTTTTAGTCAGTAAAAGTCTGACACACCCCTCCGCTCCGCCCAGAGCGGGGGAAGTTATTTGATGATTTCCCACACCAAAAAAAGACCAACAGACCAATCAGAATTACATAAAACAATAACGTATCGCTTTACGATCGCAATTGACATTTAAGGATGGCTCAAGTTGTACCAAATTACTGGGTCACCGCCTACTAACAATTTCACATTGTACTCGTATATTACCACTTATTGCGAATTGAACATTGTGGAAAATTCCATGATTAGAGCCTTTTTGTACAGTTGAAGAAATGACCAAGTAATATGTCATGCTAGCTGGCGCCCGCGGCTTCGCCCGCGTGATATCAAAAAACAAAGTATCCTATGTGTTATTCTTGACTACAATCAACATCTGTGCCAAATTTCATCAATATCCATTCATACGTTTAGACGTGAAAGAGTAACAAACATCCATACATACATCCATCATCAGAAACATTCGCTTTTATAATAATAGTAGGATATTAGATAGCAGTGCTCAGCGGTTTCACCCGCTGCTCAACTCCTTAATGTAATGTTACATCGTCTATTTATTTCGTGAAAGAATGCCTTTTGTGCGGATGGGAAACCATCTAATAACTTCCCCCGCTGGATGTATGGATGTTTGTTACTCTTTCACGTCAAAACGGCTGAACGGATCTTGATGAAATTTGGCACAGAGGTAGATTATAGTCTGGAATAACACATAGGATACTTTTATTTCAATTATCACGCAGGCAAAGCCGCGGGCGCCAGCTAGTTTGTGGATAATTTAAATTTAATCTACTAACTCTAAAACTTTTAACAACTTCCTCTACCATGACAGGCATTTATGAAGTTTTTTTCTTAAGTGTACTTACCTTTAAGGGTTCCGTGGCAAGCTGACTAAAACGGAACCTCCTTATAGATTGGGTCTGTCCGTTTGTGGATGAAATGTGTATTTCTTTTAATAGCAATGGAAAAGTAATACTAGATAAGAATTTGTGTGAGTTATCATAATACCACAACTAAAAATTATTAAAATAATTACCCCTTTTTTTTCGGGTGGGAAATCATCTAATGACTTCCCCCGCTCTGGGCGGAGCGAGGGGGCATGTCAGACTTGTACTGACTAAAACCCACCGATGTTCCTTCTATTGCCCTTTACGTTCCGGGGCCGCGGTATCTCTTTCGAACAACCCGCAACCCCGGAAATAATTACCCCTTGGGAGTGTTATTTTTCTAAAAAGTTTTACTTTATAGACCTCTAAGATACTACATCAAAAATCAAATCAAATCAAAAAATCTTTATTTGTAAGAATATGGTACAATGTACAATAGATGTTACAATATTAGTTCCAGCATATTCTTATATTATGACGTACAAATATTTCCATAATAATAATAATCAAGGCTTATTTACGTATAAGTTTACACTTTTAAATATTTCTTAATAAAAACATTTAAAATATAAAAAAATATATCATCATCAGGCTTATATTATTAAACTATTATCAAGAATTAGTGAATTAAATTTATTTGTTGTAATTAATAAAGATTGAAATTGTATTGTAGTAATAATATTGACTAACATTGAATATTGTATTTGTTGGATATGGTAAAAAAAGGGTTTTTTATTTTTATGTTACTGATTTATCCTCTAAATATTCTTTAACACTGTGATATTTTTTGCTAATAACAGTCTAGCCAATAAATACCCTTTTGAAAAACGATAATCGCATGGATAAAAGGATGTCACCTACAAACAAATGAATTCTAAAATACAGAATTCGATCAGAGAATATTAAAGAATAATAGGCTAATCTTTCCGGTCATGCACCCAAAAAGGAAGTGCTAGCCACATTCAACATTATAACAGTACTAAGACAACATGCGATAATAAAAAATGTACGTAAGCACCGTAATTTCGCGCAATCACGTTACATAGAGGTCAGAATAAGCACGAGTTCAAATCTTGTTTGAGATGAGTATGTGATTTTCTGTTAGTGCAAGATGGGTATCGTTATTGAAACTACTCCTAGCATTGCCTGCCGTCCTGGTACTTTGTAATGATTTTGAGGCAACGGTTGTTCGTATTTGGTTTACAGATTATTACTGTATCATTTGTGATTATCTCCGGTTTTGCTTTTGTATAAACGCTTGGTGGTCTATGGTTGTGGTCTATGAAAAGTTATCAAACATATCATTTATCATAAATAAATTATTGTTAACTGTTAAAAAATTATAAATTTGTAAGTGCAAATGGTGTTTGTTTTTTGTATAGGTTATCATCAAATAACTTACCCCGCTCTGGGCAGAGGGGAAGGAAGACTGTGGAAGAGTGCCAATCTATTACAGACTAAAACGCATCTATGTTCCATCTTTTCCTTTTTGTCTTCCGAGGCTGCGGTATCTCTTTCGAACAACCCGCAACCCCAGCAGGCATTGGCTTTAGCAGGCCCCTCTGCTTTGTTGACATCTCTTCGAGGCGCCCGTGGATTATGAACCGTTGACACGACCTGTCGTCAATAGACCGACGGACAATGAGCTACCAATTCTCACCATCCACAGACCCGCGTCTACGGTGACCAGGAGTTGTCTTGCGTCGCCCGACGCCCTGAGCATCTCCCGCGGCGGCTGTGTTGGTTTGAGGTTCTGTCCCTCATAGAGGCCGCCTCCTTCGCGAGGTGCCCACTTACAATTCGCTCTCAAGAGGACACAGCCTTAAGTCTTACATTGCAACAAAACCACTTCTTGATCCCATTCCTTCCTTCACAGTTAAAATTATCTAACACAAGACACAAAGTACCGCAAATTGAGCTTTTTCTTTTCACACTTGCATCTCGGACGTGCTGCCACCTATTTATTTACTTAGCTGTGATTCGGTTCAATGAACTTCCCATTTACCATACCAAGCTTTACAAAAATAACCCATACCTCCTAGCCATAGGGTCCAAGCATCCGCAAAGTAAAGTTGGTTACGCAAGTCAACGCCAAAGAAACGTTTGCGGACCGATCACGAAACGTAAACTTATTTACGCATTTATTTCTTAAGTGCTTAAGGTCAATAAAAACGGTCAGCGGTTTCCACGGCAGCAAAAAATATATTCGTGCTCCTTATTTATCTTAGAATTTACGCACGTGTCGATTCGATGAATGGTTACCAATGAGAATTCATTCAGAAAAAGTTTTTGACACCTACGTTAAGTTGCGTAAGACCTTTTTGTTTGAAGACCTCTGACTTTGACACCATTGTTTAGCGTTTTTCCGCTTTTAAAGCGTTTTGTCGTTGGCATGAAACAATGACGAAATAGATACACAATGCCGAATTTGAGGAAATGGAGGCTTAACTAAATATTTCCTCAGTAAACTGTGATGTAATGCAATCAAACATGTTTGGACACGAATGTCGAAAATTGGTGCAATAATTTAAATATTCAAGATAACGTTTTATGCTTAGCACCTTATTGGCAACTAAACCTGTCTTGATAATAATGCGAACCCCAATAAACTATGAAATTGTATATGGAGTCATCATTGTAACTGCCTAATGGCCATTTAAATACGATAATTGCTTATGCCATGGCTTCTGTTCGTGAGTAAAACCAGCTTACCTGAGAGATATATCTCGACGGTATGATTAACCAAGGTTAGGCAATAACCATACGATAAATAAGAATGCTTCTGGATAGATAGGTAGACAGAATTAAGATAGAATATTCTTTATTATGTACACCATACAAATTACAAGAATTACAATATATCCTTACTTCCTTGCAAATATTATAAAAGCGAAAGAGACTTTGTTTGTTTGTTACGTCTTCACGCCTAATTGGCTGGACCGATTTTGATGAATTTTGGTACAGAGATAGTTGGGACCCTTCTTTTTATTTTCTGCAGATATCGCAAAACTTGCTGTCAGCAAAATAGCAGTAATAAGACTGGTTTTGTAATTGATTTTGTGCCAATATATTAAATAACCCCTGGTGAACAGACTCAAATACAGGAACGGAGCATAAAAGTGATGGATAATTATTCCATGACCAAATCACTCATACCCATTGACATCCCATACACAAAAATAAAATGTATATAATACTCTACGTCACGTTGCACAAATGTTGACTTTAGCAGAGTAACGCGAACACTACCAAATTTCCATCGACTCAAATAGAGCGTGACGACGTTTGCACGAATTTACGATAACATACAACCTCGTGTATCTGGCTGTGGTCCCGTATCTAGGTTTACTACAGTCGTGAATTAGGTTCCAAACATATAAATAACTAACTTCCGCCCGCGACTTCGTACGCGTGGCATAATTACTTTGGGCTAACGCCAACTTTAACCCGCGTGATGATCGAAAAAAAAATATCATTCTCTCCCCTTTTCTTCCCGATTTCTCCCCCTTATCCCACTTTTTTTAGGCATTTCCGTCTCTAGGGTCCCAACAATCTCTGTACCAAAATTCATCAAAATCAAACAAGATTGATGATAATAGGCTCACCTCCTATTACATGGGACTTAAACATAACTGGCGAAATGTGATGAAATGGATGGATGTATGGATGTTTGTTACTCTTTCACGTCAAAACTGCTGAACGGATCTTGATGAAATTTGGCACATAGGTAGATTATGGTCTGGAATAACACGTAGGATTTACTTTATTCGATATCACGCGGGCGATGCCGCGGGCGCCAGCTAGTAGAACATAAAGTTGATATTTGTTTAAATGGAAATAAATCGTGGAAGTGTTTACTGGTTGCATTGCCGTGAAAAAAAATAGCGACGTTTTGGCCCGATAAATATAATACACTGTCGTGCCAATGAATCTACATAGCTTCAAATTGAAGGCCTGGAAAAAAAATGCAAGCATGGAAGGAGCTGTCACATTGACAGTGACAGCTCACTGTCAATGTGACAGCTCCTTCCATGCTTACATTTTTTTTTTAAACTTTGCAGTAAGTGGCCGACAATAAACATTGTCCAAAAAGGTTTCTTCATTTACCTACTGACTCCTTCATTTTGATTAAGCGATCAAAAGCGCCGCTACCCATTCCGCACGCACGCGCCTTGCCACACAGTCATAAAAAAAAACAAACCTCAGTACCTGACAGTTAACTTGAAGACTTCAACAGTCGGCCTCTTTTGTTTTCCAATTTGGGCTTGTTAGAAAAAGGTTTGGGAGGGAAAGATAAGAAAGTTAGGATCGAAATATGTCATAAAATGAGTATATTTCTGGGCAAACTGCGAGATCAGCATCAGTTTTGGGCTGTAAAATGGATCACTCTAAAAATATTATAGAACTGAGTACTTGAGTACCAGGGGGCCCTTCCAAGGCCACTGCCTGCCGGGGTTGCGGGTTGTTCGAAGAAATACCGTAAGAGATACCGTGACTTCGCAACACAAAGACGGAACATGGGTGGGTTAAAGTAAGTAAAAGTTCGGAGGTGGGGAAGTTATTTGATAATTTCTCATCAGAAAAAGAAGACCGAGTACTTTATTACAAATTACTTGCATGTATAGTGTGCTGCATCGATTGGATACGTCACTTGTTTTAACATTAACTTTCAAGGGGAGATGAAAATAATCAGGCTTGTCAGATACATTTGAAATCTTTTTTCATAATCCATGAATGTTTTCGAATAAACTTAAGTTTATTTGATGAAAACAAATAGTTCCTTAATGAAATTAATTTGTGTTGAATACGTCAGCTATCTGACGATCCTGGTCACTTTTCTTCTTTGCTGACTGTACTCAACATAAAAAAATGGCGATTTCATGATAGTATTTTTACGGTTCCGTACCCAAAGCGTGAAACCCTATTGCTCAGAATCCGCTGCCCGTCCGTCTGTCCGTGTGTCACTAGGCTGTATCTCATGAACCGTGATAGTTAGACAGTTGCAATTTTTACAGATGATGTATTTTTACCGTCGCTAAAACAACAAATACAAATTAACAGAATAAAATAAATATTACAGGGGGCTTCCATACCACAAACATGATTTACTTGCCGTTTTTTTTTAAGAAATACTAAATAACAGAATAAAATAAATATTTAAGGGGGCCTCCATCACACAAACATGATTTGTTGGCCACTTTTTTTAAGACACCCTTAACAAAATTTTAATAAAAAATGCCATCTGGTACTAAAGGTCAATGCAGATGTTCAAAGATCAGAATATATCCGTTGTAACATACCGTTTTATAACAAATATCAATAAAAACCAACCCTAACATATCAACAATTAAGTTCAAATTACTATTTGCATCCCCAACAGCTGATTCGACCCATCTGCTGAAAACGTCCACTCAAAAATGAACTTAGAGCAAAATAGTTACAACGTGTAAAATAGGTTGGTAGTGTAATGGTACAGACAGATGGTTCTACTAACCACGTGCCAAAGGAATTGTTTAGAAAAATACAAAGGGGACAATGGATAGATATTTCAAAAGGCTGTTTAGCAATGGATAATGCTCTATGAATCATATAACACAAATACACGTGGCGTTGAATCCTGATGGATACAAGCTGTTCATAACGTAGAGTAGCTTCTACATTTCTGGGTGAAGCCGCTTCTTTGTCATCATCTGCCTAGCCTTTTCCCAACTATGTCGGGGTCGGCTCCCAGTCTAACCGGATGCAGCTGAATATCAGTATTTTACATGGAGCGACTGCCTATCTGACCTCCACAACCCAGTTAGTACTGGGTAATGCGATACACCTGGTTGTCAGATTTTCGAAACACTGACTACCTGTAACGACTGTCAAAGATCTACAAATGACAGCCGGGACCAACGGCTTAAGGTGCTTTCCGAGGCACGGAGGAAACCCGGTTTGTAACGGGTGGTCACCCATCCACAGACCAACCTAGGCAAGCGCGGCCTAAAGATCGACCCGAGCGGCTGCTATTATTTAGCCACGAGCTCCTCAGAAGCCGCTTCTTTGTGTTAAAACTAATATTAAATATTGTGATTTTGATTGAACTAACACAAGATTAACGTCTAATTTCTTTATTCTTTAAGATGATAATGTTTTTAAAAGTCATTGACAAAGACTTAAAGCTTTTGCATACCGCAAACGTTTATTAATTATATAGCGAAGGCAGACTAATCGCTAATTGATGCATTTATAATAACTAACATCGAGGCTCTTGCGTCTAACTTCTATCTCTTTTTATTTGTTTATTTTCAAGGGCGCAGTTATAGCTTGAATCCTGTTTTAAATTATCATGGTATGACATTTCTTAGTAAAAAATGAAATACTAATAATAACGATATGTGTTTCTCGACGGCATTTATTTGACGGCACGATTGGCGCAGTGGCTGAGCGATCGGCTGCTTCGCTGCGTGTCGCGGGTTCGATTCTCGCAGGGAACAAACATTTGTATGGCCTACAAATAGTTGTTTCGGGTCTGGTTGTTTGTGTTTGTGAATTTAAATGTTTGTAAACGCACCCACGATACAGGAGAAAATACTAGTGTGGGGCAACGTTTTAAAAAAAAAAATGAACAACCAAGTCGACGAATCCCGGCAACCGTAGACGCGGGTCTGTGAACGGTGAGAAATGGGTAGATCACCGTCCGTCCATCGACAGTGACGACAGGCCGTGTCGACGGTCGCGCTGCAAAGACATGTCAGCAAAGCGGGGGGGGGGCCTCACTCAGATCCAGCCTGTCCCTTTGCTGTCCTCCCTCAGCAACGCCCTAAGCCGAGGCTCGTCCCCACAGTCGGTGCCCTTAGCGTGTAGTCACTTAGTTTGTTAGTTTTTTGCCCTGGCTGTAGGTCTTAAATTTTAAGGCATCCACAAGAATCGCCCCGTTAAGCAGACGTCAACCTCCTTGGTTGAACTGCGAGGTGCCATTCATAAAAAAAAAACGGGGGGACTCAGATAAAACCTGTCCCTTTGCTGTCCTCCCCCAGCGACGCACTAAGCCGAGGCTCGTACCCCACAAGGGCTGCCCTTGACGTGTAATCGCTTAGTTTGTATTTTTTTTGCCCTGGCCCTGGAGGTCTTAAGGTCTTAAATTTTAAGGCATCCACAGGAATCGCCCGGTTAAGCAGACGACCACCTCCTAGGTTGAACTGTGAGATGCCATTCAGAAAAAAAAACAAGGGGCCCGCAAAAGTCACTGCCTGCCGGTGTTGCGGGTTGTTTGAAAGATATTCCGCGGCCCCGGAACACAAAGGGCAAAAGTAAGAACATGGATGGGTTTTAGTCAGTGAAATTCTGACACTCCCGCCCGCTCCACCCAGAGAGGAGGAATTTATTTGATGATTTCCCATTCGAAAAAATTATAAGAAATGGATGGCATAAAACTTTGAAATCAAGTTAGGTACTATGCCTCAAAGAGAGTCAGCAAAGCAGAGGGGCTTGCCAGGACCTCCGCCTGCCGGGGTTGCGGGTTGTTCGAAAGAGATACCGCGGCCCCGGAACGTAAAGGGCAACAGAAGGAACATGGGTTGGTTTTAGTCAGTAAAAGTCTGACATGCCCCCCGCTCCGGGCGGAGCGAAGTCATTTGATGATTTCCCACCCGGAAAAAAAAAAGTTAGGTACTATCCACACAAAGATTTTTTACATTAGCCAAGATAATGAACCATTTGATCTCTTCATTAAGTAATTTATATTGCCGAATCATTCAATAGGTTCAAATATTATGTCAGTTTCATAACACAGGAGGTAATAAAAAAGAAATGTCTCATTAAGTTAAGGCGGTCAGAGCAACCTGTATATTATTTTAAAACGTGTTTCAATTTCCGTTGTATTGTAATCAGATTGTTGTGATGTCGTCATGCCCTTTGATGGGAATCAGCCGATGATATTTAAATATGCTTACGAAAGATGCTACAAAGCACTTGTGACGGTGTAACTTGCCGAAAATTCTCTGAAACATGGGATCAGTTTTTTGATAACGTTTCTCGTGATAGCATATCTATTGTAATGACTAGCTGGCACCCGCGGCTTCGCCCACGGGATATCGAAAAAAAAATAGTAGCACAGTATCCTATGTGTTATTCCAGACTATAATCTACCTCTATGCCAAATTTCATCAAGATCCGTTCAGTCATTTTGACGTGAAAGAGTAATAAACATCCATGCATCCTCACAAACATTCAATTAACATTAAATTTGGCACAGAGGTAGATTACAGTCTGAAATAACACATAGGATTTTTTTTCGATCATCACGCGGGCGAAACCGCGGGCACCAGCTAGTTTTAAAATAAATAAATATCTCTTTATCCATCCTCCACCCAACTCAACATTCATATTCATTACTCTTTTAGGCATATGTTTTTTAGAATCTCATCTACACATATAAGAAAACTCCTTTCACGAAAAAGCTACAACATTAATCACATAGAAATCTACTTCCCCTCTTACATCCAAACAAGCGTGAATCAATTTCCACGATCATGTGTATCCATGCATAATGCTGAGCGCTGGCATAATTACTTTGGGCTAACGCCAACTTTAACCCGCGTGATGATCGAAAAAAAAATATCATTCTCTCCCCTTTTCTTCCCGATTTCTCCCCCTTATCCCACTTTTTTTAGGCATTTCCGTCTCTAGGGTCCCAACAATCTCTGTACCAAAATTCATCAAAATCAAACAAGATTGATGATAATAGGCTCACCTCCTATTACATGGGACTTAAACATAACTGGCGAAATGTGATGAAATGGATGGATGTATGGATGTTTGTTACTCTTTCACGTCAAAACTGCTGAACGGATCTTGATGAAATTTGGCACATAGGTAGATTATGGTCTGGAATAACACGTAGGATTTACTTTATTCGATATCACGCGGGCGATGCCGCGGGCGCCAGCTAGTAGAACATAAAGTTGATATTTGTTTAAATGGAAATAAATCGTGGAAGTGTTTACTGGTTGCATTGCCGTGAAAAAAAATAGCGACGTTTTGGCCCGATAAATATAATACACTGTCGTGCCAATGAATCTACATAGCTTCAAATTGAAGGCCTGGAAAAAAAATGCAAGCATGGAAGGAGCTGTCACATTGACAGTGACAGCTCACTGTCAATGTGACAGCTCCTTCCATGCTTACATTTTTTTTTTAAACTTTGCAGTAAGTGGCCGACAATAAACATTGTCCAAAAAGGTTTCTTCATTTACCTACTGACTCCTTCATTTTGATTAAGCGATCAAAAGCGCCGCTACCCATTCCGCACGCACGCGCCTTGCCACACAGTCATAAAAAAAAACAAACCTCAGTACCTGACAGTTAACTTGAAGACTTCAACAGTCGGCCTCTTTTGTTTTCCAATTTGGGCTTGTTAGAAAAAGGTTTGGGAGGGAAAGATAAGAAAGTTAGGATCGAAATATGTCATAAAATGAGTATATTTCTGGGCAAACTGCGAGATCAGCATCAGTTTTGGGCTGTAAAATGGATCACTCTAAAAATATTATAGAACTGAGTACTTGAGTACCAGGGGGCCCTTCCAAGGCCACTGCCTGCCGGGGTTGCGGGTTGTTCGAAGAAATACCGTAAGAGATACCGTGACTTCGCAACACAAAGACGGAACATGGGTGGGTTAAAGTAAGTAAAAGTTCGGAGGTGGGGAAGTTATTTGATAATTTCTCATCAGAAAAAGAAGACCGAGTACTTTATTACAAATTACTTGCATGTATAGTGTGCTGCATCGATTGGATACGTCACTTGTTTTAACATTAACTTTCAAGGGGAGATGAAAATAATCAGGCTTGTCAGATACATTTGAAATCTTTTTTCATAATCCATGAATGTTTTCGAATAAACTTAAGTTTATTTGATGAAAACAAATAGTTCCTTAATGAAATTAATTTGTGTTGAATACGTCAGCTATCTGACGATCCTGGTCACTTTTCTTCTTTGCTGACTGTACTCAACATAAAAAAATGGCGATTTCATGATAGTATTTTTACGGTTCCGTACCCAAAGCGTGAAACCCTATTGCTCAGAATCCGCTGCCCGTCCGTCTGTCCGTGTGTCACTAGGCTGTATCTCATGAACCGTGATAGTTAGACAGTTGCAATTTTTACAGATGATGTATTTTTACCGTCGCTAAAACAACAAATACAAATTAACAGAATAAAATAAATATTACAGGGGGCTTCCATACCACAAACATGATTTACTTGCCGTTTTTTTTTAAGAAATACTAAATAACAGAATAAAATAAATATTTAAGGGGGCCTCCATCACACAAACATGATTTGTTGGCCACTTTTTTTAAGACACCCTTAACAAAATTTTAATAAAAAATGCCATCTGGTACTAAAGGTCAATGCAGATGTTCAAAGATCAGAATATATCCGTTGTAACATACCGTTTTATAACAAATATCAATAAAAACCAACCCTAACATATCAACAATTAAGTTCAAATTACTATTTGCATCCCCAACAGCTGATTCGACCCATCTGCTGAAAACGTCCACTCAAAAATGAACTTAGAGCAAAATAGTTACAACGTGTAAAATAGGTTGGTAGTGTAATGGTACAGACAGATGGTTCTACTAACCACGTGCCAAAGGAATTGTTTAGAAAAATACAAAGGGGACAATGGATAGATATTTCAAAAGGCTGTTTAGCAATGGATAATGCTCTATGAATCATATAACACAAATACACGTGGCGTTGAATCCTGATGGATACAAGCTGTTCATAACGTAGAGTAGCTTCTACATTTCTGGGTGAAGCCGCTTCTTTGTCATCATCTGCCTAGCCTTTTCCCAACTATGTCGGGGTCGGCTCCCAGTCTAACCGGATGCAGCTGAATATCAGTATTTTACATGGAGCGACTGCCTATCTGACCTCCACAACCCAGTTAGTACTGGGTAATGCGATACACCTGGTTGTCAGATTTTCGAAACACTGACTACCTGTAACGACTGTCAAAGATCTACAAATGACAGCCGGGACCAACGGCTTAAGGTGCTTTCCGAGGCACGGAGGAAACCCGGTTTGTAACGGGTGGTCACCCATCCACAGACCAACCTAGGCAAGCGCGGCCTAAAGATCGACCCGAGCGGCTGCTATTATTTAGCCACGAGCTCCTCAGAAGCCGCTTCTTTGTGTTAAAACTAATATTAAATATTGTGATTTTGATTGAACTAACACAAGATTAACGTCTAATTTCTTTATTCTTTAAGATGATAATGTTTTTAAAAGTCATTGACAAAGACTTAAAGCTTTTGCATACCGCAAACGTTTATTAATTATATAGCGAAGGCAGACTAATCGCTAATTGATGCATTTATAATAACTAACATCGAGGCTCTTGCGTCTAACTTCTATCTCTTTTTATTTGTTTATTTTCAAGGGCGCAGTTATAGCTTGAATCCTGTTTTAAATTATCATGGTATGACATTTCTTAGTAAAAAATGAAATACTAATAATAACGATATGTGTTTCTCGACGGCATTTATTTGACGGCACGATTGGCGCAGTGGCTGAGCGATCGGCTGCTTCGCTGCGTGTCGCGGGTTCGATTCTCGCACGGAACAAACATTTGTATGGCCTACAAATAGTTGTTTCGGGTCTGGTTGTTTGTGTTTGTGAATTTAAATGTTTGTAAACGCACCCACGATACAGGAGAAAATACTAGTGTGGGGCAACGTTTTAAAAAAAAAATGAACAACCAAGTCGACGAATCCCGGCAACCGTAGACGCGGGTCTGTGAACGGTGAGAAATGGGTAGATCACCGTCCGTCCATCGACAGTGACGACAGGCCGTGTCGACGGTCGCGCTGCAAAGACATGTCAGCAAAGCGGGGGGGGGCCTCACTCAGATCCAGCCTGTCCCTTTGCTGTCCTCCCTCAGCAACGCCCTAAGCCGAGGCTCGTCCCCACAGTCGGTGCCCTTAGCGTGTAGTCACTTAGTTTGTTAGTTTTTTGCCCTGGCTGTAGGTCTTAAATTTTAAGGCATCCACAAGAATCGCCCCGTTAAGCAGACGTCAACCTCCTTGGTTGAACTGCGAGGTGCCATTCATAAAAAAAAAACGGGGGGACTCAGATAAAACCTGTCCCTTTGCTGTCCTCCCCCAGCGACGCACTAAGCCGAGGCTCGTACCCCACAAGGGCTGCCCTTGACGTGTAATCGCTTAGTTTGTATTTTTTTTGCCCTGGCCCTGGAGGTCTTAAGGTCTTAAATTTTAAGGCATCCACAGGAATCGCCCGGTTAAGCAGACGACCACCTCCTAGGTTGAACTGTGAGATGCCATTCAGAAAAAAAAACAAGGGGCCCGCAAAAGTCACTGCCTGCCGGTGTTGCGGGTTGTTTGAAAGATATTCCGCGGCCCCGGAACACAAAGGGCAAAAGTAAGAACATGGATGGGTTTTAGTCAGTGAAATTCTGACACTCCCGCCCGCTCCACCCAGAGAGGAGGAATTTATTTGATGATTTCCCATTCGAAAAAATTATAAGAAATGGATGGCATAAAACTTTGAAATCAAGTTAGGTACTATGCCTCAAAGAGAGTCAGCAAAGCAGAGGGGCTTGCCAGGACCTCCGCCTGCCGGGGTTGCGGGTTGTTCGAAAGAGATACCGCGGCCCCGGAACGTAAAGGGCAACAGAAGGAACATGGGTTGGTTTTAGTCAGTAAAAGTCTGACATGCCCCCCGCTCCGGGCGGAGCGAAGTCATTTGATGATTTCCCACCCGGAAAAAAAAAAGTTAGGTACTATCCACACAAAGATTTTTTACATTAGCCAAGATAATGAACCATTTGATCTCTTCATTAAGTAATTTATATTGCCGAATCATTCAATAGGTTCAAATATTATGTCAGTTTCATAACACAGGAGGTAATAAAAAAGAAATGTCTCATTAAGTTAAGGCGGTCAGAGCAACCTGTATATTATTTTAAAACGTGTTTCAATTTCCGTTGTATTGTAATCAGATTGTTGTGATGTCGTCATGCCCTTTGATGGGAATCAGCCGATGATATTTAAATATGCTTACGAAAGATGCTACAAAGCACTTGTGACGGTGTAACTTGCCGAAAATTCTCTGAAACATGGGATCAGTTTTTTGATAACGTTTCTCGTGATAGCATATCTATTGTAATGACTAGCTGGCACCCGCGGCTTCGCCCACGGGATATCGAAAAAAAAATAGTAGCACAGTATCCTATGTGTTATTCCAGACTATAATCTACCTCTATGCCAAATTTCATCAAGATCCGTTCAGTCATTTTGACGTGAAAGAGTAATAAACATCCATGCATCCTCACAAACATTCAATTAACATTAAATTTGGCACAGAGGTAGATTACAGTCTGAAATAACACATAGGATTTTTTTTCGATCATCACGCGGGCGAAACCGCGGGCACCAGCTAGTTTTAAAATAAATAAATATCTCTTTATCCATCCTCCACCCAACTCAACATTCATATTCATTACTCTTTTAGGCACATGTTTTTTAGAATCTCATCTACACATATAAGAAAACTCCTTTCACGAAAAAGCTACAACATTAATCACATAGAAATCTACTTCCCCTCTTACATCCAAACAAGCGTGAATCAATTTCCACGATCATGTGTATCCATGCATAATGCTGAGCGTATGGAACTCATTAGATAGCAACAACACTTTCTCTAATATACGGACGCCATATTGTGCAGCTGTCATGCGCAAGAGTTTAATAATGAGGCTTCATTTACATTAGGATTGTTGTTTGTATATTTTGGGAGGGAATGAATGGTTAAGGCGAGGTTTTATCAATTTTAAACTTTTTTTAACCTTAAGAAATCCACAAATATGAACACCATGAAAAAGTATTTTATTTAAGCTGAACAGATGACCAAAGACTGTGAAAATCGAAAAACATGTATAGGCTCGATAAAAAAGAACACGAACTAACTTGACTACTATGAAATTCTGTCTAGAAAAAGAATTTAAAAATAACATAAAATATTATTTTTGTTGCTTGTTTTTTAAAAGGGTTTGGTGGAAAATTAATTTTGAATATTTTCATTTTTGAAGTTATACTTCTTTTGGCGCGATAGAGAAAAATGATGAGAGTGATTTTAGCCAGCGACAGCGTGAAGTTAGTTCTAGGTGGCATGAAAATCGATAGCTATGTTCAAGTTGTATATTCTAGTATTTTTATATTTAGAACACGTGTTTCATAATAATTAAATATTATTTTGGTGTTTTTTTAAATCAATTTCACATTCCAAGCAACCCTTGCCGAGGTTTGGAAATGGATGGGTAACCACAAGGGGCCAGGTTAAGCAACCTTTGCCAAGGTTTGGAAATGGATGGGTTACCATACGGGGACAGGTTAAGCAACCGTTGCCGAGGTTTGGAAATGGATGGGTTACCACAGGGGGCCAGGTTAAGCAACCCTTGCCGAGATTTAGAAATGGATGGGTTACCACAGGGGGCCAGGTTAAGCAACCCTTGCCGAGATTTAGAAATGGATGGGTTACCACAGGGGGCCAGGTTAAGCAACCCTTGCCGAGATTTAGAAATGGATGGGTTACCACAGGGGGCCAGGTTAAGCAACCCTCACCAAGGTTTGGAAATGGATGGGTTACCACAGGGGGCCAGGTTAAGCAACCCTTTCCGAGGTTTGGAAATGGATGGGTAACCACAGAGGGCCAGGTTAAGCAACCTTTGCCAAGGTTTGGAAATGGATGGGTTACCACACGGAGCCAGGTTAAGCAACCTTTGCCAAGGTTTGGAAATGGATGGGTTACCACACGGAGCCAGGTTAAGCAACCATCGCCAAGGTTTGGAAATGGATGGGTTACCACACGGGGACAGGTTAAGCAACCCTCACCAAGGTTTGGAAATGGATGGGTTACCACAGGGGGCCAGGTTAAGCAACCCTTGCCGAGGTTTGGAAATGGATGGGTAACCACAGGGGGCCAGGTTAAGCAACCTTTGCCAAAGTTTGGAAATGGATGGGTTACCACAGGGGGCCAGGTTAAGCAACCCTTGGCAAGGTTTGGAAATGGATGGGTTACCACAGGGAGCCAGGTTAAGCAACCCTTGTCAAGGTTTGGAAATGGATGGGTTACCACACGGGGCCAGTAATAGAGTTTTACTCAAAGTGCCTTCGATCCTCGAATTCATAAACAATGATGAACACGAAAACGAAAACGATGTCCTTTTGGAAAGTCCACAATGAAACAGAATAATTGTTTTCAATGACAAATTTAGTTCCTATCACAATCTTTTCTTTTCTGCATATTACGTTTACAAAATAATGTCGATGTTTCACATTTGCCAGGCGTCCCGTGACGGCTCACATTTTTTTGATTAATTTTTATATTTATTGTTAATCACTTCAGCATTTTAGTTATTTTTTTTCTATACGCCAAAGTGAAAAGAAGTATAACTTCTAACGCGTGTACATAAGTACACACATCCCTTTTTTTATTAATAAGAACGAAACAAACCCTTCGCGAAAGCCGTCAACTAAGTCAAACGTGCATAATTAAGTAATTCTATGCAAACAATTACGAGACGTTTTTTTGGGGTAAAAATCACGTTATTCTGTAAAACTCAATATAACGCAAAACCTTGTGCTTTAAAAGTATTTAATAGTAGACAGTTTGGGAAATATTTAAATTAAAGTTTATGTCTTTTTAAATAATTCAAATTCAAAGAAATACCGGCCAAGAGCGAGTCAGACTCGCGCAGAGAGGGTTCCGTACAAACTTGTGACATTAAGAGACATACCTTTTAACTGCGTAGACTTAGAGGGTTGATTTTTTTGGAAACAAAAGGACTACAGGGTTGAGTATAAAGTTTTAATTTCAACTAAATTAAAGATAAAGGGTCTTGACAGACAGACGGACAACAAAGTGATCCAATAAGGCGCACGGTTGGCACAGTGGCCGAGCGATCGACTGCTGCGCTGCGTGTCGCGGGTTTCGAACCCCACACGGAACAAATATTTGTATGACCTACAGAAAATTGTTCCAGATCAGGAGCCTTAGTGTGCTATTACAATAGTGTCAGAATGGTCGATCACTGATCGCATAATGGTTGATTTTGACATCTACTACATACTAAACTTGTCGTGTGTGTGTGATCGACCATTCTGACACCATTGTAATAGCAGACTAAGGCCCCTGGCTGTTTGTGTATGTGATTTTAAATGTTTGTAAACGCACCCACGATACAGAAGAAATTCCTAGTGTGGGGCAACGATTTAAAAAAAAAAGTTTTCGTTTTTACTGTTGAGGTACGGAATCCTATAAAAATGATAAAAGAAGAACATCAAGCCTGAGCAATGAAGTGACTTCGCAGTAGTTTACTAAATAAATAACAATACTAAGTTTGAGAAAGACCAATATAAACAAATCAGATTGAACCTAGCAAAGAAGCGATTATTCACGCCATCGATAATATCAACAAACTCTTGCCCTATTTAATCCAATCTCAATAATATAAATCGCTCTTCTAATTAACTCGTAATGCGATCCATTGCGCGAGCGCAGCGATGGCGGCGATACAAATCAGTGCAAAATAAAGTATACGCTGTACACACGCGAGCACGCGAACGGCTCACTAAGTTTTATAGTTAATTGAACAGGGGAGATATATTGCTTTGGTTTTAAGGATAGGCTTGAAGTTCAAGACAATAAAGATTGAGAAAATGAAAATAATGTATTTTGTTATCGTTCAGTAAAACAGAACCTTGACTGTCATTAGGGTTACTAAAAACAACTTAAAAATCTTTCAACCAATACTCAATACAGTAATATACACAGTCCCATTACTTTAAATTATAGTAATTTGGCTTCAGAAGCTTCAACTGTAAGCCGATCCTGGAACAGTTTGAACAAAAGGCAGATAAGAATGACTTTTGCCATTTTTTTTTAAATAAAAACTTTGCCCCACATTAGGAATTTCTCCTGTATCGTGGGTGCGTTTACAAACATTTAAACTCTCATACACAAACAGTCAGACCCAAAACAACTATCTGCAGGTCATGCAAATATTTGTTCCGTGCGGGAATCGAACCCGCGACTCGAAGCGCAGCAGTCGATAGCTCAGACGCTGCGCCAACCGTGCCGTCAAATTGTTTAGTAGAACTTATTGTAAGATGTTTTTTGGCACGCGTGGATGTGATTTTACACACTCCCAAGGCATGCACCTCTGATTTTTCAGATACATATCGTAATATAGAATTATTACTGGCTTTTGTAAAGGAAGACATGTTGAGGAATCCAGCATGTCTGAGAGATATTTCTCGACAGAATGTTAAGAGAAGTGAGAGATCCATGGGCGGCTACAAAACTTGAACACTACATACGGCAACAAGCACAGAATAAGGTAAGATCAACCATCTAATGATGAATTTTGGGAAGGTGTTTGTCTAGTCGCTACATAGATACCCTGTTGACCAATTAATCAAGTCAGCCTATCACAGCACACTTTTTTTTCGGATGGGTAATCATCGCATAACTTCCCCCGCTATGGACGGAGCGACGGGTAATGACACCGGGGTTGCGCATTGTTCGAAAGAGATACCGCGGCCCCGGAACGTAACGGGCAATAGAAGGAACACTCTTCCCCGCTCCACCCAGAGCGGGGAAGTTATTTGATGATTTACCATCCGTAAAAAAGACGGGGATTGGCAGACTTTTGGTCGTGACGTGAGACGTGTGTTCCAGGGCCGCAGTATCTCTTTCGAACAATCCGCAACCCTAGCAAGCAGTCTACAGCTGGACATAGGTGTCTCCTAAACAGCAGCACAATAAATAGTACTCCGCTTTCGCATCTAGTCTGACCAGGGTATCTTTTTGAGGTGGGCTGCTCATCCAGCCAAAGTACATATCACCGTTGATGCTATATCATTGTTATTTATTGGTTCTGTTGTGTAAAATTCATGACTGAACATAGTCGTAATAAATGAAGGGCATGAGTATTGACAGCTTTTGAAATTGGTAACTACAACAACCCTGAATAATGATGGTAGACCAAGCAGGGACCTAAAATGACAGCTTTAGCAGAATCATTAATTAAAATATTATAAAATGGGAATGTTTGTGAGGATGGATGGATGGATGTTTGTTACTCTTTCACGTTATAACGGCTGAACGGATCTTGATGAAATTTGGCACAGAGTTAGATTACAGTCTGGAATAACACATAGGATACTTTTTTTTCGAAATCCCGCGGGCGATGCCGCCGTTGCCAGCTAGTAATTCCATAATAACAATATTAACCGCGTCTTTTGCCATTTTAAGAACTTTAATGTTTTCATAATATATTCCGTTTATTATTCTGCTTAAACGACCATTTTAGACCCCCAGGTATAAAGTGGATGAAACAAAACATGCATGTGATGACGACAAAATAAATCAACAAGATCGCAAAACCCTTAATACCATGTGTACAGGTTACACTATTAGGGTGTTAGGTATGTTAAATTAAACAACAGTCTGTCTCCAATGAGCACGTCTTACTAGCACGGCGGACCAGAAGCGAGTGAGCGCTCAGTCCATTAATATGACTGAGCGCGCTCCCGCCACCGCTCGCCCTACCACTAAGCGTGTCGGTATTTATTATACGCTACATCTACCTTTTACAAAATTTTAAAAATAGCATAATTTCGTATAAATATAATAACATACAAATGAGTTTATTTCAAGAATAATCATCAAATAATTTTAATAATATTCCGTTAAACAATCACTTATTCATTTTCGTCACACACGTTGTTACAGGCGGTATCGCTATTTTCTGAAAGCTTATTATCCTTATTTGGTCAAACTTCCCACTTTCTTTACTATATTTCTGCGCAACCGCTGTCCACTATTTATTCACCAATGTGTGTCGTATCCTTGAATGTGGTGGATAACTTGTTTTCTTTATTGTATTCTCAACATATACTTTTTTCCCAATATCTTTCCTAGATTCTGTTGCTTTCCTCTTGCTATCTGCATTTTCTTTTCTTTGCAGAATCTATGTTTTTAGTCAAAATCAAAATATTTTTATGTCACATTGGCCTACATGGGCACTTATAAATAACATTCGAGAAAAGGTGCACGGTTCGGGTTGGTCGTTTCCTATGGAGAAGAACCGGCAAGAAACTCCATAGTCACTCTTTTAAAATCATTTGGTTTTACAATGTGGTTGTTACAGCGTTAGTACTTAGATATGAGAGGACAGCGTAGGCCAGGCAATAAGTCATTGCTTGCTTTATAAAACGCAAAATAAAATAATAAGTTAACAAGCGTCTAAGAATCTACAAGGCCAACAATGTCCACTCATTCACAATAAATTGCTTATAAAGAATCAAACAGTTCTGCCTCTTAACTTCGACATTTGGAAATTTCTGTTTGGAACAACTGGATACCAAATTCTTTACAAAAACTTTCAAATTGAACTAACAAACTGCCGACCATGATCAGCGGTAACGCTTACGGGTGCACCTAACCAAGAAAATACCTCTTTAAGCTTGGAGTGTGCAGAGTCTGTGTTAAAGGTTTACATTTGTTTATATCTACTACTAGCCTAATATATGTACTTTAATTTACTAATAATATTTGTACTTGAATAATAAATGTGAGTAACAGCATTATTTTAGGACGCTACTGTAAACTATATTGAATGTCTTTCCATTTGGTGCTGATAAATATAGATTTCGGGCACTGGACACTCGCGACCATGCTACATACAGCTGCCACACACATACTAGTGTTTACCCTTGCACCTTATTTATTGTAATAGCAAAGCTAAACATTCCCTTTTCTTTCCCCCTCTTTTTTTACTGAGCTTTTCACATATCTTGTCAATATGACTAATCCAGGAACATTTATGATCTAGATCTGTCCCAAGAAAAGTCATACTATCTGATTGTTGTATACTTTTATCTTTATAATTGATGTTCAAATTTATTTTATTCCAATTATTGTTACAAAATTGGACATATTAGGTTTTTCTATGTTGGGTTTAACCTCTCAAGGACCCCCATTATTTACGTCAACTATCCGTCAAGCACCGCCGGGCGGATTCTTATCGTATGTGTAATCTGATTTTAAGACTTGTCTTTACTACAAATACAGTTTTAAATCGATCGAGGTTTGGTGGCACGAATTTGTGCCAGCGGGGCTCAACGGTAATACTTGTTTACTGGCACGTTTTTGTGCCGCTGGGGCTCTAGAGGTTAAAGTTTCTTTTTTTTTCTTAGTTATTACTTTGCTCACATTACTATTGATTTCCTCATTTAAAGTTTACTTCATTTTTAGGAATGGTTACGGACATATCGTCTGCAAAGACTACGCAAGGATCATCAGTTACTTTTGTCAGGTCATTGATATATATAAAAAAGGGTGGGCCTAAAATATTGCCCTGTGAAACGCCTTTGCAATTGTGACCTAATTTGAATTTGGATGTCAGTTCACCTTTTTGGTTTGGCTTATCCAAAGTAATCTCTACAATGTTCACCATCACTGTCCACTTTGGAACGTAGTCTCATTTTCATGGCTACAATGCCCGGGTGGCTTTGGCCACAAGAATGCGCCAATGGATAGCCATGCGTCCAATTTTATGGATAGCCAATGCGTCCAATTTAATGGATAGCCAATTCGTCCAATTTAATGGATATACAATTCGCCCAACTATTGTTCTATATTTCATTCCTGACTAACTTTAGCTCTGAATCTCCCTCACAGGCTTGCCTTTATTCACGCAAAGTAATTGCTACAGGATGATATTGATCAACTACCAAGTATAAATAATTGGGTAGCTGACACCATTAACCAATAATTTAAAGACACAATTTTTCTGAAAGAACACGTTATTCTAGACCTGAGAACTGCATTAATTTCAAAATAACTTTAAAATTCGATTTTTAGTTGCTTTTAAATCAATAAATAGTTGCGTCATTGACTTGACAACTTAGTGACGTCATCGTTTGCGAGTCCCATACAAAATCTATGGGGGAATCGCGTTTTGACAGCTCATAAAAAGTATGTCAAATGATTGGTGGTGTCATCTACCCTATTATCATCATTAAAAGCTTGTGTTTGTGTATCGTGCCAATAAGAGATGATATCCGTATCTTTGCCTAGTTTTAGTCTTAAAAGTTCGCGCAAGGATTCGGTCTATGTAGCTGAATAAAGGATCCATTTTCCTACATAATTTACTAGCCCTAAGAAGCTTTGTACCTCCCAATTACTGTTGGCACTCGCAACGATTCTATCAGTATCGGGTCATTTAGTTCCCTTCAAAATGGTTGAACGGGGCTGCCGTCATGTTCATGAACGGGCACTGACAGTCGACTATTAGCCGCCACGGTTTTGTTTAAATTAATTCGTTCATTCATCTATTAAACTCTTGTTTTTGCTTTTACTCTGGACGCTCTTAATGTGCTCGTTTTTGTACATCGTTCTCACATGTATGCATAATCTCAACATGAATGACATATCCATGATTTTGTAAAAATATTATGATTTAAAAGAGCGTTCACGGAGCCCTCTGCCCATTCTTCTCCACAGAGATCTGCGCTTTGGAATGGCAACTACAGTATTTAATTTTTCACAAGCTACTATGTCTCGTGATTGGGACTGTAGCACAATCCTTTTTATTTTCATGACATTCAATATGCCTGTAAAGGTCTAATCGTAATAAATGCTTTGAGTTTGACCTCTGCTTAACCCTCCAGAGATTATACGCGTGATTTTATGTCAACTAAAACAGTTTATTGACTAGACAATCAGCCATCTTACTTTACTTTGATAAAAACATAGCCTTCGCTTAGTAATTACCGACTAATTAATTAATTAATTATTTAATTAAGGAAAATACAATAAACAAAGTACATTTTTAAATTCCCACGACGTTCACATGCCTAGCGCATTATTTAAAACGTTAATTCAGTCATTAATTTTCCTTTTTTCTAATGCATGAAAGTTTCAAAATGAATAACGTTAAATTTGTGTATAATCCAGTTTGAACAATCCAGAGCTTTTATTTTAAAGGGTTTTTATTAAGCGCGTTTTGATTCGTTTAGCAGAACATTGTTATCTTTTAAAACCCGTAAGACATTTTTTGTAAGCCTGTGCTATGTTCGGCCTCGTCGCTTCGTTCCATAGTGGGCAAAGGATGCTTTTCCCTAATGATAGCTCGATTGGCTCTCATATCATATGTACACAGATGCGAACATCGCAATCCGTTCCGTTTTTTTTTTTTTTTTTTTTTTGACGTTGCTACATTAGTAGCGATCAAGTACAACTCAGGCGCACGCTCGAGTCTAGTGGCGGTAGGTGTATTTCGACGGTTCCTACGTACATAGGTATTTTATTTTTTCCGTTTTTTTTTTTTTTGAAAAACTTATTGATGACCATTTATACGACACTTATTCGTTGTATTTATAATACTTGTTATACGTCTTATACGATTTCTAAAACACGGTAAATAAGTTAAATAAAAATCGTATGTATTAATTATTTCAACTAATAAGTAATTATTTTGTCACAAGTCTGCTACCATAAATAAAATAACATAGCGAGGAAAACTGTTCCACCGTAATACAGTTTATACTAGTACGGGGGGAACAGAGTGAATCAGTTCTGTGTTAACAACCATCTATAATGAGTACCGACAAAAAGTGTCTACTACCTCTACTGCTTATTTGTAAGTAAGTTGAATTGTGCAAGGTTGTTATTTTGCTTTATTGAATAAAAACAAGTTCAGCATGTAGGCATAGATAATTTATAATCTAAAGCCGATGATACAATAATAAAATGCCATTTTCGACATGTCCTCATGCACGCAGGGACCGTCGACATTGTTTTTTTTTTTTTTTTTTTTTTTTCGACGGAATTACTTCCATTATAGGTACCGTTCCGATTTTCATCGAACTTCCCTTGATCTTATTTCACAAGATCATTTAGGTACTGTTTGGTTACCCAAACTACCTCTTGAAAGAATTATTTCCTTTATAGGTACCGTTCCGATTTTCATCGAACTTCCCTTGATCTTATTTTACAAGACCATTTAGGTACTGTTTGGTTACCCAAACTACCTCTCTAAGGAATTACTTCCTTTATAGGTACCGTTCCGATTTTCATCGAACTTCCCTTGATCTTATTTTACAAGACCATTTAGGTACTGTTTGGTTACCCAAACTACCTCTCTAAGGAATTACTTCCTTTATAGGTACCGTTCCGATTTTCATCGAACTTCCCTTGATCTTATTTTACAAGACCATTTAGGTACTGTTTGGTTACCCAAACTACCTCTCTAAGGAATTACTTCCTTTATAGGTACCGTTCCGATTTTCATCGAACTTCCCTTGATCTTATTTTACAAGACCATTTAGGTACTGTTTGGTTACCCAAACTACCTCTAATAACCACGTTTTTGTTGACAGAACAAAAGTAAAATAACATAATAAACTACAGTGAGTTATTTAATATCAGTTACACTCACACTTATCAAGTTATTGTAACTATATTACTATATTGTTGTGTATGTAAAAATCATATAAAAGAAAAACATATTTAGGGTTATACTGTATACAGGTAAGTAAGCCATAAGTTCTCATAAAGTTTGTCTAATGAATAAGATTTTATAATATAATACCCGGTGACCGGTGATACAGGTGTTTCAATACCCACCACAGGCACCAGTGATTCACAAATATGTATTAACTTGTTTATGCCAATAAATAATTTATTATTATTCATAATATTTATGAAATCGTGTATTGTAACAATAGCTACTTCGAAAACACTGACATTCAAATTATTAATTAACACCTTTGATAGTTTTGTTCTGTCAACGACTTTCATTTGTGGTATATTTTGATGTACAGGTACTTCGATTAGTCAATAACGACTATTTAGGTACCAACCAAGTAACAAAATCAGATTTATCTTGAAATATTCCTTTTGTGATCTCAAAGCACACAAATTACGTAAATTAATTAGAATGCTGGTTTCTAAAATAATAGCATACGTAATCTAAATAAGCCAATCGTTTTAATTATTGTGTCATAACCAAAATTATATTTAAATTCGTTATTTTATTTCAATAATTACGTAACAATTTAATAATTACGTACCCAGATTAAAAGTAAGTAATTAATTCATTTTAAAACCCAGTTATGGGCTACATGAAACATCTCAATGAATAAAAACTGATTAGTCACTGATTTACCTCTTTATTCACAATATGTTTTGAATTTTGGTACATACCTTACACTTATGTAATCCTGGCAGGGTCGCCACTTGTACAGGTTACACTATTAGGGTGTTAGGTATGTTAAATTAAACAACAGTCTGTCTCCAATGAGCACGTCTTACTAGCACGGCGGACCAGAAGCGAGTGAGCGCTCAGTCCATTAATATGACTGAGCGCGCTCCCGCCACCGCTCGCCCTACCACTAAGCGTGTCGGTATTTATTATACGCTACACCATGCTTTTATTTCGTATCGTGGCAAAATAAATAGATAAACAGACGTCCCCAGGTCCCCACTAATAACCATGACATGCTTATAATAACTCAATATCCATAATAAAAGTGCAGAACACAGTCATCCAATCCCACATACAAACAGCAATCCTTAGCAAACAAAATGCTATCCGTTTAGCGCGCAAAAAGTCTTGATCTGCGACGCGCACGATGCATGCACACATAGGCTGAAGAAGAATGAACATGTGCAGAAGGCCCACTTTAGAATGAAAAGTATTTGCATCAAAAAAGGTTATAAGAAAAGAGTTTGCTCAAAAATCATGGATGTCCGAAAGATAATTAATATAATTGGGTAGGAAAGAAATGCCAGAATGATAATAATGCCGGGTGTCACCACTGTAACAATCGCCCTGAGGACAAGGTGGAACACACTGTGGCAGACTGCCCCGCTAGGGTGGAGCACTGCACACCGGGGTTGCGGGTTGTTTGAAAAAGATACCGCGGCCCCGGAATACAAAAAAAAAACACTTGGGAGGGTTTTAGTGGGTACAAGTCTGACACTCCCGTTCTGACCAGAGCGTCTCTCGCTCTGGTCAGAACGGAGTCATTTGATAATATCCAATCAGAAAACAAGGTTCTCTCTCAGGCAGGCCTGAGAAATTTCTTATATGACGTTTCCTTGTTGCTGTGTGTACATAAATTATTAAATTAATAAATAAGGGTATGATGTTGGCAATAATCAACATACAGTCGTGTATGGAACAATCACAGAACCTCCTTTTCGCAAAAATATGAATATAGCAGGACACTACTATTTAGTTTTCGCCAAAGTCAAAGCCGAAGTCTTTCACCTAAATCTCTTTGGTTTTGGTCAAATTGCTGTCACATTTTTTCTGAACATTAGCTAGAAAGGCTGTTAGGTTTTAAGTCTTATTACGAGTATTTCAAATTGTGAAATCAGACTGCTACAAAGGATTGGCCCAACTGGTAACAGACCAATTGCGGACTGGCTGAGTCCGGGGCAATTGAAAACCATTACTAAGTCCCGCGCCCAAACAGTTAAACTGCAATGCAAAAACTCAGTGCTATCTCTTCCCCTTCATCTGTGAGCCTTCTACTATTTTCTATATTTTGTCAAGCAACATCTGCGCTGTCCGGAATGTCGCACCGCCGCGGGCGCACGTTACGACAACACACGCTCGCTACGTTTTGCACCTTAATGGACGCCTTCGAAAAATAGACGACGCTTAAGTATATACTCATGAAAACGTTCTTCGAGATGGTGTATTTTTAAGGTATGGAGAATCTTTGAAGACGGCACTTGGGGAAGTCCCAGCAGTAAAATTGACCAGAAAGAATTTTGCAAATGGAATTTCAGTGTCTTTTGTTTCATGGTTGCCTAGTACAACTAATGCTTTGACGACGTCACATGAACATGCAATAGAATTCAATGGCTCGTGTAATAGATGTTAAACACATTTTTAATTATGTACAGATAGCATCAAGTTTTGTGCACAAAACATTCTACGCTCGAAACATAAAAATAGACCAAAAAATGATAAGGAGAGAACCAGATCAAAAATCAAATTAGCTTAGAATTCGTATTTTGAACAGCCAAAAGTAACTAAATAAAAGAAAATCTCTTAAAATGAATCTCTCACTTCATAATTTGATAGTACCGAGTACGACAAGTTGCAGAATAACCTCCCTACTAACACATATTTCTGTAAAGATATAATTAGTAAAGTGTGATAGAGAAATGTGTGATATACAGATCTATCACTTACGCACAGTCCGATAATTTGTTTTCTCATTCAACTACAAACACTATCTTAAACATTACTAGTATCTTCATCAGACGATATTAAACGATCTATCGATACTTCGTAACAATCTTATTGCGAAGTCATAAAATTATCTCTAAGAAACTACGGCAATCGATTTTAAAATTACGGCGAAAATAAATTGCTCTACTACGAATACTCGATTGCAAATCGAGATAATGACGATGTTAAAACGTGATCGAGAATCGAGATAGCGAGTTTTTTTTGTAGTTGTTTTAATTTAATGTATTCGTATAGCGTTGTCTATATTCTTGATCAGGAATGTTTGGATAGGTTCAGTTGTTTACATTTTTGAATTAATTTTACAGTTATGGTATGTTTTACATGAGCTTTTAAACTGTCATGGTCACTAACTTTATTTTTAACTTTTAAAACGATTTATTTACCATGTTTACTTTAAGTTTTTATCTTGAGTATTTTGTGTTCAACCGGGCATGAGTTTCGTTTGTCAAGAATAGAATCGAGTTATGAGGGAAGTTTTTTTATACATTCGGTACCAATACCAGTGATTGGTACCGAATGTATAAAAAAACCTTCAGGGAGAGGGTAGACCGTTTTGTCTTCTTATAAACATCCATCCGCAATAACTTCAGTTTATCCGTGATCATGGCGTGTGCGGGAACTGGCCGAAATATCGGAAACTCATCCTACTGATATCTTTACTAATATGAGAATATTATGATTACATATCTTTATCACTTCTTACTATCCCATGAGTTCCCATAGTATCTCCCCAGCTTAGCAAATACACTGTACCAACCGCACAGAAATAAAAGAGTCCAATTTGCATGAACACCAAACGTTATAGGGTAAATGGAAAAAGAAATTATAATGTCATTCTCAAACAAGCTAGGGTGAAGAATAAATTACTTACTTTGTATGTAAGTTAGTACAAGTGCATAGTTACTGGATTCTAGCACGCTTATTAATACTTTATGAAAAGTTTATTTTTTTATTATCTTTCAGAAAGTAAGGAGATGAAGTGGTAAAATAGGTTGCATATAAAATAGAATAGTCGTTGAACTTGCGAAGTTTTTTTTAAATCAGGGATTTTTTTAAGTTTTTTTATTTTCCGTACCTCTAAAGGAAAAAACGGAACACTTATAAGATCACTTTGTTGTCCGTCTGTGTGTCAAGACCCTTTATCTTGGGAACGCGTAAAGGTATCGAGTACTGAAGCCTGTGGTCCCTTGGAGCTGCAAATATCAAACCTCAAAGTCTACGCAGTCGAAATATAGTATATAGCGGTTTAAGTAACTTTATGCGGAACCCTCGATTCACGAGTCAGACTCGCTTGGTCATGATAGTGATATAAATCCTTACTATAAAAGCGAAAGTGAGTTTGTTTGTTACCTCTTCACGCTTTAATGGCTAAACCGATTTTGATGAATTTTGGTACAGAGATAGTTGGGAACCAGGAGACGGACATAGGCTAATTAAAAAAAAAAGTGGGATGTGAGGGAGAAAGAGGGAAGGAAAGGGAAAACTTAGCGTTGCTATAACAAATCAATAAGGCGCAAGGGGAAATGTGTTACCCCGAATTTAACGCGAGCGAAGTCGCGGGCAAAAGCTAGTATCACTATATAAACATTATGCTAGAGACGCCTGCCAGGACCACTGCTGGCCGGGGTTGCTGGTTGTTCAAAAGAGATACCGCGGCCCCGGAACATAAACGGCAAAAGAAGGAACGTGGGTATGTTTAGTCAGTAAAAGTTTGAAACTTCCCCTTCCGCTCCGCAAAGAGCGGGGGAAGTTATTCGAAGATTTACCATCCGCAAAAAAAATTTAAGCTCTAGCGTTTCTTTCATCTTTAAAATTAACATAGAAAACAAATTAACATGCACATATAGAGACACAGACTATTAAAATACATGTAGTTTTATTTTAGTTCGCTAGCAAACAGAACGAGCTGAAATAAAAAGCCAATGGATTGCTTACAATGTTAGCGTGGGCCGGTCGATACAAAACTTGGTACATATTTATTATTTAATAAGGTCCTCAGATGGGGATGTTTCAGATAGATTTATCAATGTTGCTGATATTGTGGGTTGTGCATTTTTAAATTGGTTTAATAAATATAGTTGGTATTCTATTTCTTTTTTGTATTCTTTGTACACGTTATATTATTTGCGGCCCGTTAACGATCTCTTGCCATGCAAGTTGCGATATAACCTGACAATCACAAGCGACATCCTCTTGTTACTTGAGAATCGTTAGACTCGTTTTCTCTGCAGTCACTGTCGCTTAAGGGTGTGCTTATGGCCAAGTTAGATCATTTTATGGTAAAGAACTTTTAGATTTTCAAGGCATACTATAAATAAATGATAAAAAAGCGGCCAAGAGCGAATCTACTCGCGCACCGAGGGTTCCGTACAAACGTGTGACATAAACGGCCATTTGTTTTGACTGCGTAAACATAGAGGGATGATTTTTACACAACACAAAGGGACTACTGGTTTGAGTATATAAATAATAAATAAATATCTTGGGACAACTCACACACGGCTATCTGATCCCAAGCTAAGCAGAGCTTGTGTTATGGTAACCAGACAACTGATATACATACTTATATAATTTATAAATACATACATATTATAGATAAATCACCAGACACAGAACAAACAATCATGCTCATCACACAAAGTTTGTCCTGGGTGGGAATCGAACCCACGACCTCCGGCTCAGCAGTCAGGGCCACTAACCACTAGACCAACAGGCCCGTCAATATGGTTTTAACACGTTCCCTGCGCCATCATTTTCAAAGAACTTTCGGCTGGTGCTTTGGAGGCCTAAAAGATCTCGAAACTTACCTACCCTTTGGTGCGTTTGAGACCTAATGAGTCTCCTAAAGATAGTTTTCTCACACTTAAAGAACTTATCTCGTTAGATCCTCCCTTTTTTTTGGGGTGGGAAATCATCAAATAACTTCCCCCGCTCTGGGTGGAGCGGGGGGTGTGTCAGACTTTTACTGACTAAAACAAATCCATGTTCGTTCCATTGCCCTGTACGTTCCGGGGCCGCGGTATCTCTTTCGAACAACCCGCAACCCCGGCAGTTAGGGAAGGAGTGAAATCAACACGATACAATAGTCCTGCAAGAGATCTGATAGATCTCCTAATGCAACGAACGTGTTAATTTCAACTCGATACCTCCATGCGGTCCCGAGATGAAGGGTCTTGACAGACTGACAGACAGACGGACAACGAAGTGAACCAATAAGGGTTCCGTTTTATACGTTGCCAACTTGTTTATCTAAATGCATGCATTTAAACATGATATGTGTGTATATGGCATAACTAGATCTAAACTGAGGCATCTCAAAAATCACGAACTTTTAGAGTTATCCTTGTTATTCGAATACTCAATGATCATAATTATGCAACTATCTCCTGACCTAAATGTTTGTAAAACGCACCCACGATACAAGAGATATTCCTAGAGTGGGGGCAACGTTTAAAAAAAATACTAATGTCAGCCACACGATGCTACAGCGAAAACAGTGTAAGATCATCGTAATATCCTACTAACATAAATATATAATATAAATACGAATGTTCATGAGGATGGATGTTTGTTACTCTTTCACGTCAAAACGGCTGAACGAATCTCGCTGAAATTTGGCACAGAGGTAGAATATAGTCTGGAATAACACATAGGATACTTTCGTTTTCGATCATCAAGCGGGCGAAACCGCGGGCGCCATATGGTCTTATGTAAATGGAATGTTCATAACTTCCCATACAAACAGTAAAACGTATTTCTCGTTTTTTGAAAAATCAATTGTTTTTTACTTGTCTTAGTTTACTCCAAGTGGGCGATATTTGTGACTCTGAGTCATATACCTACTATGACGAAGACGACCGAGCAAATATTTGGGTAAGTAATAAAAAACCTAATCTCTAATACGAACCCGTGAAAATTCGCAAGTTTGAATAAAATTGGTTGGTATTTTAATTCGCGTGACGAAACAATGAATAGACCATAATTACTTAAATACAGGCCGTATAACTTCACAGCTGGAGGTGCGAATTGGACATATATTTATTTATTTATATCGATAAAGTGTCATCTTAAACAGGTTTTTTTTGTTTGAGTTTTCTGATGAAATATTTGTAATATCTACCAAGTTTATTAACCTACCTCTAGCATTATGACTTTCAAGGTTAATGGTATCACTGTTTTTAAAATAGAATTAGAGATTACAGATTGAAGACAAAAAAAAAATTACATGCTTACCCAAAAAATGTTAGGTAACATAAATACTTTAAAAAAACGGACAAGAGCGAGTCACACTAGCTCACCGAGGGTTCCGTACAAACTTGCGACATAAACAGCCATATCTTTTGACGGCGTAGACTTAGAGGATTAATGTTCTCCAAGGGACCACAGACTTAAAAATATGGTTTTAAATTCAACTCGATACCTACATGCGTTTTCGAGTTAAAGGGTCTTGACAGACAGACAGGCAGGCAAAAAATAACCCTTTAAGGGTTCCGTTTTTTCCTTTTGAGGTACAAGTTTTACCATAAATAAAGCCAAACGCGGTCAGCATCTATAACTCATCTAGTTTTGCTTACGGATAGTTGTATTTTGACATAAGTTCTATGAGACTTATGTCAAAACAAGCAAAACAAGTCGTTTTTGTTTCTTGGAACGGGGCATTAAACGTGTTCAAGAGCTGTCAAGTTCTTGGTGGTAATTGGTGACATTAAATAATAATAAATAATTAATATAATAATTAATATAATATTAATATAGCCATGGCTCTCTACTTTTTATCAACTCTTTTAATGACTTTTTTTTCGCGGATGGGAAACCATCAAATAACTTTTACCCCGGACCCTTTTAATGGCTAAGTTCTCAAAATAAAGTCTTACACAAACAGAAAGACAAACTATTCTCCTTTACCCTCACGACAATTTTTTTTTTGCGGATATGAAATCATCAAATTACTGCCCACGCCACACTGTGCGAAGCCCACCCTCCGGTGGAGTGTCAGGCTTTTACTGACTAAAACCCACCCATGTTCCTTCTTTTGCTCTTTATGCTCCGGGGCCGCTGTACATCTTAAACACACTTCGGACCACACACACCAAGTCTTACAACCCTGTTAACAATGACCTAGTCTAAAGGCAACATTGGCACAAATATCTAATAAGACTGTAGAATATCCGCTTATTTCTACCATTGTCTTCAACGACGTGTCCAACATCTAGCAGAAATAAAGCAGAAGGATCATTTGTAAGATAAAAGCAGGCAGAGTAAAAAAGGAGACATGAACTTGAGAGGTGTCAAGGGACACCCGGATGGAACGATGTTATTATTTATGGTTTGCTTTCTATGCGAGAGAGAGACAGACAGAGAAACACGCGCACGCCGCACGGCTTACAACTATAGCAAAAAGTGTCGTTACAACTTTTGGTCTTATTTTTTTCCGTCTAGCCCTCTTTCGCAACGCGCGATAAGGAACTTCGTTCCTAAAATTATCACAGGTCAACAAATTTGTATTTTTTTTATGTCACATGAAAACTTATATCAAATTTTGAATATACTCGGGCCACCAAACAATAATATGTGAAATGAAAAAAATGTACACATTAGGTTTTCTTGTGACATAAAAACATATTTTCGTAAAAAGTACTAAAATGAGCCCCACTAACCATAGAATTATTTCCTAATCCTTACTTAATATTATAAAAGCAAAAGTGAGTTTGTTTGTTTGTTACCTCTTCACGCTTTAATGGCTAAACCGATTTTGATGAATTTTGGGACAGAGATAGTTGGAAACCAGGAGACGGACATAGGCTATTTTTTTTAAAGTGGGATGTGAGGGAGAAAGAGGGAAGAAAAAGGAAAACTTAGCGATGCTATTACAAATCAATAAGGCGCAAGGGGAACTGTGTCACCCCGAATTTAACGCGAGCGAAGCCGCGGGCAAAAGCTAGTATCCTATAAATACTTTGGCTTTTGGTAGGTCCATTTTAAGTCTCTAACAATAGTGCTAGCATTAAATACGAAGCAGTATAATAAAATTATTCCCCAGAAAAAGAGTATATTTTCTACCCGTTGTTGTGAAGCTATAAATTAGAATTTGTTTGTTTTTAAGGTTTCGTATCTCAAAAGGAAAAATGGAACCCTTACAGGATTACTTTTTTGCCCGTTCGTCTGTCTGTCAATACTAATTATCTCAGGAACTCCTGGAGGTATTGAGTTGAAATTAAAACCAACTCAAGTCTGTGGTTCCTTGGAGCTATGCAAATATCAAAACTAAGTCTACGCTAGTAAAAAGATATGACCGTTTATGTCGCAAGTTTGTACGGAAACCTCGCGGTTTTTTTTATTTTTTCTACGTTTGTATGCTACTTAAATCGTATTTTTGTGTGTCAATTGTTTTTTTTTTTATAAGAGTAATTTTATCAAATCAAATATCTCGAATTCTATTTTTAAAAAGTTTGTCAGGACTCTATTATTTGGGTTAAGTAAACCTTCTGCCAACACTTGCTATATTGCACCAACTTACAAGCATACTAGAAGTATTAACCTTAGCTTGAAAGCAATGAAACACAGTTAAGCGTCAATAAATGACAAAACATAATTCTGAACACCGTACTGTGTGTTTGTTCACAATAAGTAGGTTTTGAAGCGAGGTGGAACAAGGCGCTGATGTTATGGTTGTAATTTCAGGCTAGTGTTCTAAAAGGGTAGGTAGAATTTTACTCAGCAGTTGTACAGAGTACTAGCTTTTGCCCGCGGCTGCACTCGCGTTAAATTTGGGGTAACAAAGTTCCCTTTCCTGATTTGCAGGTACCTGCTACCTGTAGTTTTTGCCTTTACGCCTTATTTATTGTAATAGCAAAGCTAAGTATTCCCTTTACTTTCCTCTTTCTCCCACATTTCTCACTTAAAAAAAAAAAGTTAGCCTATGTCCGTCTCTAGGGTCACAACTATCTCTGAACCAAACTTCATCAAAATCGGTTCGGCCATTTAGGCGTAAAGACGTCACAAACAAACTCACTTGCGTTTATAAGTAAGGATATATACCAATCTATTATAATCTAAGGTAACTTTAAAATACTAAAATAAAAATATGTACAAGTCCCAAAAAGGGACAACATTAAAGGGCGTAAAAAAATGTTAAAAGGAGAAGTGCCCAGACGTCTCACAGCATTGCCACGTTGGATGGCAATGCTGATTCTTTAGCCGAAAGAAGGTCAGCCCTCTGGGGGTCTAAAATGGCAGAATAGCAGAATCATAAAATCATAATATATGAATTACGTTAAAATTCTTAAGGCGCGGTAACAAGCTAATCTTTAGGTATTCGCGGAAGTGAAGCTAGCTGCATACTGGGCATGGTCTGACACAAGTGCACGACAGTATTGCATCGAAAGAATAGAAATAAGGTCGAAAATATTTCGGTGTTTGATTTTATTTGAATATCATGTCCGCCAAAATGTAGGTCATTTTGCAGTTTTAATTGAATATAAAAAAATACAGTACATTACAGATATCTCTTTAGTCTATAAAATTTCCTTTGTTATAGATATGAAAAATATGATGGTTGTCGCTGAAAAAATTGAGAATTTCGAGACGAAAAAATTTTTTTCGTGGTCTTTTTAAACATTTATTTTTCGTAGTAGGTACTAGACCACTTTTGTGAACTGTTTTTGTTTAAGTCTTTACTTTATGTATTTAACTATACAAGGTTTTTTTTTTGCTAGTGGCATGTACAGATACGGCTAACTTTGCGACGAAAATCTAGACGTTTTAAGAAGTGTTTGCTTTGTACAGCGCCTTAAAATGGTCACAGACGCAGTTAATATTCTGAATTGTCACTTTTATAGTACTAACCTATTAATATCCTGGATATGCGACCTTTTTAGACCCACAGATCACGTGTTCTATAAAAATTATGTTCCTCAAAGAGCAAGGGTGTAGACTAGCCGATCAGGAAAATAATTCGTAACGTTACCTCTGAAATTGCTCTTAAAGGATGCTGAACCTTCTTAGCGAACGAAGTCACGGTAAACAGCTATTATAGTCAACAAACAAAATTGTAAACCAATTAACATAACTACATAAATTAACACAAATACCCTGCCTACTTAAACAACACTTAAACTGTCTAGTAGTTTACCTAATTACCGAATTCTAAATGAATGGCATTATGACAAACTTAGCAGAGGTCACCGACCCACAAAGAAACGATGAAAAACCGGTATTTTACGATATTCGTGAATAAAATGAATAACGTTGTACAATTTCTTCTATTTTATGTAAAACTGGTTTTGTTCTGTTAAAATAAATCACGCTATGTTTTGATAAGATAAAAAGACATTTCAAAACTTAGAAAAACACCTCTACAGCCGGGTATTTGTTGGCAATAGGGCCGTCCCCTATTACATTGGACTATCAATAATACTAAATCCAAGTTACCAAAGCCATTAAAAAAAAACTTACCGGTTGATGACTCCAACACTCACAAATTTTAATAACATTACTTAAAATCTTACTGAAAATCGCAAATCTTGTTCTGAAACACACCTTTTATAAATGTAATGGTCTTCGTTTTTCGTTCAAAGTCCCTTAAAACAACAGAACTCTATGCAAAACAAGAAATTGCATCACAATCGTTCCAGTAGTTTCCTAGCTAGTCACAGAACAAACAAACACGCATGCTACTAAATATTTTCGAACTAGTTTGAGTGATATCACAGATAGCTGTAGAATTGCATAATTTTATATACTTTCCCATTATGAGGCCGAGTTTATTGGCAATTTATTTGCATAAGTCTTACAACATGGACATATGGACTGTTTCTGTTTCTAGCATTGGCTGTTTTTTTTATTTATTTTAACTCATTTTCGTGTAGATTTTTTTAAGGAGATGAGCAGTAGAATCTTGAATAATAAGTAAATATAGCCAGGATGTTTAAAATGGCCGCTAAGCAGAACCATAATAGGTTAATAATATGTTTCTATTCGTAAGATGGTCAAAAGTGATCATTCAATATTATATTCTTTCTTTTATTATAACTCAATGTAGCCCCACACTAGATTTTTTTCCTGTGTCGTGGGTGCGTTTATAAACATTTAAACTCGCATACACAAACAGCCAGACCCGAAACAACTATTACATACAAATATTTGTTCCCTGCGGGGATTGAACCCGCAACACGCAGCGCAGCAGTCGATCGCTTAGCCACTGCACCAACCGTGTCGTCCGTGTTTGTACGTATATTATTAAATAAATAAATATATGCGCAATGCTATGTCTCTTTGGCATGCGTGATTCACAAAATAAATCTATGTACACACGACGACACATCAACCTATACAAAACCAGTTTATGCGGATCTCTCATCGTACGGGAAATCCACGGTGTACGATCCGTTGTTGAGAGATCAGCATAAACTGGTTTTGTATAGGTTGATATGTCGTCGTGTGTACCACTATTTACACGGTAAACGATTCCCGATTTAATTGTATAAAAGCAAATACCAAAAAAGCGGAAAGCAACCAGAACTTCTGTTTACGTCTGCTGCATGGTTCTTTATTCTGCATAAAAATAAGTACATGTAGGTAACCTTTGAAAATTTTGAGATGAAAAAATCAACTTGTCTGACGAACCTGATTATTTATATCTCTTGCTGACTGTTCACTTAACATGTGACATCATATTTAATTACCCATAGCGTCAACAAAATCGTAATATTTAACGACAGTGACCTAGACAGGTCCTCAAAATTCGGGATCACATTTCTAATCCACAAAAATCAAGCTGATCACTAAGTCAAAAACCAAATAAACACCATCAAAATATAGAACAATAATCAAAATACAACAAAAGATAAATATTTCAGAGCAAACAATCATCTTTTAACAATTTTCAATACTATTGTTAGTTTGCACTAGACGCACGGATGCGCACCCAGTTAAACATTTTCTAGACGATCCAACCTAGAAACGATTGGACGTAACAGGATACATCGAGGTCGGCGCTTAATGCGTTTCAATGATTTAGCGCTTACAGGAAAGCATGCAATCATTAAACGTAATTTTATTTCACACGATATTTCTTAATAAGTCGGTGTTCGGTTTTTGCTGTGTAGAAGGAAGAGTTGTGACAATTATGTCGTTTCGTTGCTTGATGGAGGAATTGTAACAATAAAAATATTTTATGTTCTTAGTTTAATATAGTGTGTAAACGTTATACGAAATAAACTCGTGCAAGATATTATGGACCTAAGTTATATGGCCATAAACACCACGGTTGCAAAAATATTGTTGACGAAGAAGACGTAATGGGCCACCAAAAACCAAGATTGTTTTTCATCGCGCCTGATTTTTAGGGTCCCGTACTTCAAAAGAAAAATACGGAATCCTTATAGGATCAGTTTGTGGTCCGTCTATCTTTCTGTCTGTGAAGACCCTTTTTCTCAGGAACACGTAGAGTTATCGAGTTGAAATTAACAGAAACGCAATCAAGAGATATTACCGTTTATGTCGCAAGTTCGTTCGGGAACCCTCAGTGTATCAACTGCTCCTGTAAACATTTTAATAATTTGGAAGTTATTCATTCTATTGTCTTATAGATCCCATCATAAAATCATAGACAATACCACATCCGACATTTTCAAAGAGACTGAATTGATAGTCCCATTTGGGAAAATCTACCGATTAAGAATTGAAAAAAATAGGAAAGATTGACAGGAATGCTCCTCAAAATATTTTTGTCGAAAAGAACCTGGTGTCTACGAAAACTGAATTGCCAAAACCTTGACCATTCCGTAGAGTTTTCCTTAAAGTGTGACCGTGGACATAATGTAATGACAGTACATTAACTGTGGGAAAATATACAAATTGTAATGAGGAACAAGACATACGTGATGTCATGATATATTTAAATTATAGTCAGTTATATAAATAAAAAGTTTAACAATGGGTTTGCAAAAAGGGGAAGCAAAATATTGATAAAACCGGAGTTAAATCTGAAAATGAGTGCTAAAAATTGTGATATTCTCAGCAAAATCAGTCTAGAGTACATACAGTAAATTGAAAACCATGTAGCAACCTTTAAAACTAACCAAAATTCCTCTGTATTAAACCAAGATGTAAAACAAAAACACTGCTTAGCAAAACTTGATGAAAGTCCAACCTAAGAACCAAATCATCTAGAACTCCACCCAGTGCATCAACTTCATTCTTTTGTTTTTCCTTGTCCTTTTTACCCTAATCGTTTCTTCCCGGAATATACGAGCTAATATACGAGCTCGAATAATTAGGTACCTCAACGTATAAGGCACTACAGAGCAATTCCTTGAAAGTCGCAAATGGATCAACCGTTTATATCCTACATCTTTATGAGGTCCTAGTACATTCGCAATTTAATTCACCTGAATCGATCTATTTGTTGCGACCGAATTCTAAGAAAATGCAGTATTAGAATATCCAGAATAGTTTGTGAATGAATTGGAAAGAATTCTAGGCGTGGTGGTTGCATGTTTATTTAGTGACTAATTATTTCTCAGAAGTTACATATGTATGTGAAATGATTTCGTTTGATTGACCAATTTGGTAACTTATTAAATCAGCAATAAGAGCGATTGCGTATCTATGGAATTTTGATTGGTTATGCTTTTAAGAAAGAAGCACTTTTCCTGTCTTATATTTTTGCAGACTGACACCCAGTCGTAACCGATGCTCCACAAGAGCGGCATTTCTTTGCCCATAAACAATAGCCCTAGTTTTTACATAACGAAGGCGATGCAGTAGCAACTAAAACCACGAGTATTTTTTGTGTATTTTCGGATCCTGGAAAGTGCTCCAAGATATGTAGGCTAGTCCAGATGTCGATGCAGGCAACTTCCGAGCCATTACCCAATCTTCTCTACAGAACTGATGGAGGTCCACTACCTCGGATCTTTTCTGGTGGTCAATATTATCGACTCTGACATTCAGGAGTTGCTATGTTTGTTGTGGTGTAGGTTAGGTTTGTGTAGTGGATTTGGTTCTAGATTTAAATTTTCTTGTTATTGTTTCGATTGAAATTAACAAAAATAGCTCTTTCATCCTAGAATATACTAATATGCAGGATGAACTCAACAGGAAAGGAGATTTCAAAGTAATTTAGTATCGAATCAGTTTTCAATCGATGATTAGTGCCAATTTACATGATTATGTCTCTGTGCGTGTTCAGTAAGTCCTTGATACACGCGATCAGAGCAAATATTGCGTTTAATCGCAAACTAGGTCTATGTGTGTAACGTGTAGCATTAATTTTTAGTTAGACATGTCTTCAGATTATCAATTTTGAGCTAGCTCACTTCCAACATCTGGAGTGACAGCAATAGATAGCGGACAGCTTTGATGAAGCTCGTTTTCGCAATGTGCAGACAAATTAGATAACACGTCCGTAATATTCGAAGGGTTAGGCAAGGGAGCATCAACCGGACTAATAGTAAGAAAATCCTATTGCATGAAATCAATATCATTTTGAAACGAGCTTAAGACCTAATGCTCAGCGATGGAGAGCTTGCGCCCACTAGACGCAACGAGACAGTGAAACGTGTGGTTACTTTATCTTTTATTCAGCTGTTTACTCTGAAGTACCATTTACTTTAATGAAATAGTCTACAGGTCCTGAATAAGGCCATAAAGGTACATAAACCACCACTAAAAGAGGATAGTAACATTGGGAACAGTGGCGTTGCTAGTCTTAGTAGGGCCCTGTATATACTTTTTAGAGGCCCTTTTGAAGTAAAATAAAAACAACAACATTGTAACACCTGTGATCGTGGTTCGGCTCGCTGAAGATATAGAAAATTAGAGAATACTGAAAAGGTTTAAAGTTATCATCAAAAAGTGAGCTTATATTGCTTATATTGGAGATTCTTGGACCGTGGTGGCGGATCATAAAGCAAGCAAAGGGATCTCCAAAATTCGAGCATTTCGGGCACCGTTAAGATTTTTTATAACCTTCTCATCAATATTTTGAAGTTTTTTAATTTTTGTAATTTTTTACCTCAAAACATTATACGGTTGATACGGCGTTCGTTGCCCCGATTGGGAACTACTGTCGCCTATTTTATGTTTTGAAGAAATCTAACGTTTCTTCCAGTATCATGTTTACGAAATCCGTCAGTTTTAACATTAAGCATTGCCTTAACGTGGGTGAATAAGTAGTTAAGATTTCCATGAATAGTAGACAGATTAATAGCATTTTTATTACTTAACAACATTGATAGTAAACTTAACTTTCAAGTTACGTGCATAATGACTACAACATTGTCTTTAATTATAATTGTTCACATCAAAAATCTTGACGATAACATTGACCCAAAAAGATGCAATTTTAACAATTACGTAAATCAGCGACAACGTTTTCTTCACCGCCATTCTCTGTTTGAAATATAGTGTCCTGCCAAGATCCTGACGGACAGTACTGGTTTAAAAAAAAGTACAACTGTGTAATAAACCTCTTTACATAATGAGTGACCTAACAATCTTAACATCGCAATTCACTTAATCGTTTCGCTTAATCGCAGAGTTGCCAACGTGTGAGTAATCTTACTGCAGTAAATCACGTCCAAGAACTACGTACTAAAAAATCTCCAGATTCTTGCACAAAATCCGATGAAAGCTACTCTGAATGTCACAGTTAAGTTAAAAAAACAAAAGTCAATTGTAGTCGATGCAGTAGCCAGTACTCTACTTACGGACTACATTCACATTTTCATCAAATAAGCAGTCAACATTCCTCAACAAGGCCGGAGAGATTGACTGTACCAAACATAATTGAATTACAAAACTAGGGTCACAATTCTATCAATATTCAAATTCACATTGCTCAATAATTGTTGACAAATGGTCCCTAGTCTCAGAATGCGATCCGCCTTGCAAAACCCAACTAACCCTTTCGAAAAGAACTTGAACCGCTAAAATAGCTTGTAGCAATAGAGCCCTTCTTAACTCGGCCGCGTAACAATCGCTTACCTTTACAAAACCAGCGCTCCGAGGGTCGCGCATTTATCCAAAGTATTAACAAGAATCACTGCGGTTTATCAATTAAAACTTTTTATAAAACACGCCAAAAAAACGTAAGGCACAATTGTGTAACACTGTTTCCGAACGCACGGCGATATTTCGTAGTATTTAAGGGGACGATACGTCCGCACCCCGCGACGTCTCACGCATAACTGGCGGGTTGAGAGCGGAAACTTGTCGGGTGAGTTTGCGCCTGCGCCGCGGGCGGATGGTCCGGTTTACGTTTGCGTTTAGTTACCTAGCCTTTTGTCATATGAATAAATTGGTATCGGATAAATAAAATTATGTAATATTTGGCATGATGAGTGAGTTGCAGTCTTTCTTGGATTTCATGAAAGCGTGAAATCGTAAAAAGCAACTTTATACTTGCCATTAAAACCTTACATATTAAACTTAGTTTATTATACTGTTTATATTAGATCGTAAAAGTGTATCCCGCGGTAGTACTTGATGCTTTTTGGACGGCTAACAGTTCTTGTCCTTGGTCCATTAGACGGGGTTTAGCATTGGTCGGACATAATCGCTTATTGCACGGGATCTAATAATCTAGTATAAGAGTCAATTAACACTGAGGTTATTTTACAAAGTTCTCCGGTTTTAAACAGGAATTGGTAGTAGTCTAGGAATGTAGTATTAATTTGTACTTATATTTCTAGTTCCTATATTTTTACTACAAGTAACCTATTCTGCCTGACTAAAATCAAAAACGGGGACTCAAATAAAAATATTGAAGGTGATTTCAATGACATTATAGCAGAAGAAGACATTATAAGATAGCTTAAAGCAGACCGATACCGGCAGATACCGCGGCCCCGGAACATATAAGACAAAAAAAAGAACATGGATAAGTTTTACTCAGGAAAAGTCTGACACTCTTCCCAGCTCCGCCCAGAGCGGGGTAAGGCCGCGTAAACACACTTAGAAAACATAAAAATGCAACAAGATAATAAATAAAGAATGGGCGCTGACATAAACTCGCAACAATTAGTTTTATCTTTTGTTAATTACTAACTGTAGAGCAGGTAAGCGGTGATTAGCAGCGCTACACTCACATTTCGTTCGGAAACGAACATTCGACATAGCCGAGAGTCAAAATCGGGAAATATCCGATTTGCTAATTGAACGGGAGCCGAACTAAATGACACAGTAATGCCGATTGGCACTAGCCAAAGCCGTGAGTACTACTTGTAGCTAAGTTCACATCCTACCGGGGTTGCGGGTTGTTCGAAAAAGATATCCGCGGCACCGAAACACAAAGAGCAAAAGAAAGAACATGAATGGGTTTCGATCAGTAAAAGTCTGACACTCCCCCTCGCTCCGCGCAGAGCGGGAGAGTTATTTGATGATTTCTGTACCTAAAAATAAACAAGTCTAGGTTCATATTAGGTCGAACCAACAGTTTTGCCGTTGGCCGACTTTTGAGTCTTGCTGTTCACACTAGAAGCTGCCGGTCTGACATAATATTAGTATTTTTCTTTGTATAGCCTATACAAAGTGATACGCCAATATTATATCCAACCCATTTTTTTTACGGATGGGAAATCATCAAATAACATCCCCGACTCTGGGTAGAGCGATTTGATCCGTGCGGGGATCGAACCCGCGATACGCAGCGCAGCGGTCGATTGCTCAGCCACTGCGCCAACCCTGTCGTCAAATATAAAGGGCTTCACACACAGCATCAATAATGTATATTAATGTACATTACATTCCGGGATGTATAGCTTTAAATTATCTTGTTGTATCACACACACAACAGGTTATGTAATGTATCTTTCCCTTCATTTCATTGGCATAGGTACGTCCCGATTGACTCTCCAGCTGCTTTTTGAACATCCTTTTTGAAGAGATATACAGATATACAGAAATGTATTGCGATGTATTAAGATGTTTCGTAATATAAATGTATATTTTCGTATCTGATGATGAAGATGTAAATATACATTATAGTTGCTGTGTGTGTAGCCCTTTTACAGCGCTGTTGAAATATTTACATCTGTCAATATGTGTCCGAAACCGATTATGTTCTGGTAAAACTGACTTAACGGAAGCCTGCAAGAGGAGCCCTTCTGTCTACCCCCTTTGTAATTACAAACAATGACAATGTATTTTGTTAATTTTACAAAAACAATTGTGTTTTGCTTTCTATTTAGTTATTATTCAATAAAAGAAGCAGTCTGCTCGTCACGGGCTGAGTGTGGTTCTGTAATTGACGAGTAGGGAGACTATCTATTTAGTGGTAGTTGGGACACACTAGTTTTTAAGCAATAGATTTTTGTTTTTTATTGAAATACTAGCTTTGAATTCGTCTGCAGAGATTTCCGATCGGCAAAAATTAAAAACTGCCCCACTGCCTCTCTCTCAGCTCAAAATAATTTATTTGACAAAGGACATAATACATGAATGGGAAAATTTCTATGGTGAAGAACCGGCAACCGGTGGTTTGGTTCCAATTAAATAAACTTAACTTTATATAATACAACATTACTTACTTAGAAAAACGATAAAATAAAAGTTAACCTAGGAATCTAAAAGGCCTACAACTACTTTCATCTTCTATTTAAATGATCGCCTGTGCGTCCTCTGGCGGAAATATGCATGAATAAAAAAAGTATACAGGGTGCCCCTGGAAGTATGGATCAAATCAAATAGCACGACGTCCTTTCCAAACTTTTTAACCCCGAAAATGATGGTCCAGTTATTTACATTTAGGAAGTTATGACATATTTTTGTTTGTTCAACTACTTAGCATAATGTGATACAATCTACCTGATAGCGAACAGTTCGAACTGGTTCCTTTGTATTCAAGGCTTGGCTTACCTATACTGACCACTACTGTGATGTTGTTAAGTTAATTTTAAAACTAGTTTCTTTTGTTTCTCTCCTCCTGCATATTCTTAGGTAGGGCAAATATATAAAATTAAAACTAAATTTACAATGAAACAACACATGATGCAAAGTGATGCAACAAACCAACTTTTAAAACGTAAGTAATTGAACAGACATTCACGGGGTTAAAAAGTTTTATTTTTCTTCTATTGTCTTTGATTCTTACATCCGGGGACATCCAGTGTAACTAGTCTGTGATTTTACCTATCTAAAGCTTCCTAAAAAATCCCCCATAATCTTCGGAAAAGGCGTAAAAAAATTTGCATTCATGATTTCGTGTTTTTATTTTTCCACATTTTTTTATGTTTTTAAAACCATTTAAATATACATAAAAATATAGATATACAATATTATACTTCGTCTTCTGACGATCATATCATCTAATATGCCATGTTCCACTTTTGATAAAAATAAGATCAGATTAATCTATTCACATGTGACATCATGAGGAGGATTGTAACGAAAATTGTATTGCTTATCTTATCTTGTATCTTGTGGTCTTCTTATCTTCAAAGATATTATAGAGAGTTCGATGACTCACGTTTTTTTTTCGATCAAAAATAATAAAAATTGCTCAATTCCAGAATTCTATTGTCTAGTCAACAAGTGCTTTTTTAGTCAAAACTTTTTAAAAGTCTCGGAAAAATATGGTTGAGGGCTCATTCGATTCGGGATCGAATCTAGAAAGTTTTTGAAAAAATTCAAGACCCGCTCGAAAAAATTGCAAAAATATTAACAAATTAGTAAACAAAAAAAAAGGGGTTTGGTTTTTTGGTATATCTCGAAAACTTTTTGATATATTTTGATTTTGAAAAAAGATTCAAAAAGAGGAGGAAATTTCCTAAAAAAAACTCCCATCTCGCGAAATTGTAGGACCAATATTAAAAATTTTACAGGGAGCTGAAAATAAGCCTGAAAACGGGTACTCGGGTTTCCGCAAGCCACGCCCCCTTCGAGCGCTTTAATAAAAATATGATTTAAACATATTAAATGTTGATATTAAAATTTGAAAAAATTCAGACATGTACAGGACAAATTAAAGAATGAAATGCCGTAGAAAAAATATTTTTATCGCGATTTCATAAAATGTTATCCATAAATTAATTAACAATTTCTTCCGACTGGGCTATAAACATTGCAAGTTGCATAATTGTTAAACCAGAAATCTCAATTATTTTTCCTCTCGTGGAGCTATTCTTCAAAGATTAAAGAAAGGATTTCCGTTGAGTAAATTAAAAAATTGTTAATTTTCGATTTGTTATTAACAAATTACCTAGGCGGCAAATTAAATATTTGTATTGTATTGTATAACGGGCATATTTAAATAAATGTTACAAGAATTATTTTTTTTTCCAATGTCGATGATTATTCGTTTTTCTATCAATAAAAGCTACCTTAAAAATCATTGTTTATAAATTTTATCTCTTTTTGTTTATAAAATTGTTATAAACAAATAGATTATTTATAAGATAATTGAATTTTTTTTTTGAAAATAGATTCCTCGTAAAAAATTATGAATTTTAAGATAAAAACGATCCTTAAAAAAAAAAATTATTGCTAAAAAACCGTTTTGTTACTAATTACCTTTTTGCAATTTCTATTTATTATCGAATTATATTTTTTTACGCAAAAAGGTAATTGGTCGGTTTTATTTTAGTGTAAAGAATTCTAAAAAAATTATACAAAAAAAAAATTGTTTATAACAAATTGTTTATTTGATAAACAATGAAAATTTATAAAAAAACGAATTTTTTTCCTCTACGAGAGGAAAAAAAATTGAGATTTCTGGTTTAACAATATGCAACTTGCAATGTTTATAGCCCAGTCGGAAGAAATTGTTATTTAATTAATGGATAACATTTTATAAAATCGGGATAAAAATATTTTTTCTACGGCATTTCATTCTTTATTTTGTCCTGTATATGTCTGATTTTTTTCAAATTTTAATACCAACATTTGGTATGTTTAAAATATATTTTTCATTAAAGTGCTCGCAGGGGGCGTGGCTTGCGGAAACCCAAGTACCCGTTTTCGGGCGTATTTTCAGCTCCCTGTTAAAATGATTAATATTTGTCCTACAATTTCGAAAGTTCGGAGTTTTTTTTTAGGAAATTTCCTCCTCTTTTCGAATCTTTTTTCAAAATTAAAATATCTCAAACAGTTTTCGGGATATATCAAAAAAACTAAACCCCTTTGTTTTTGTTTACTAATTTGTTAATAACTTTTGCAATTTTTTCGAGCGGGTCTTGAATTTTTTCAAAAACTTTCTAGATGCGATCCCGAATCGAATGAGCCCTCAACCATATTTTTCCGAGACTTTTAAAAAGTTTTGACTAAAAAAGCACTTGTTGACTAGACTATCAGGGAACTTAACTAAAACGTGTGCTACTTGTAAGGGGTTCCTAGTACTGTGAGTTAAAATTTTTTTTTTCATGTTTTTGTTTTATACTTCTTGCAGACTAAGAAGTCAAACTAGGTTACAAATAATAACAGTATTAAAAAATCATTAAGTTGGAACTTGGAACTAGCCATGCTAAGAAAAAGAATCAGCACTAACATTAAAACTAAGTACTGAACCTTAACTATTTAATAAGAATAATGTGTAGTTAGCAAGATATAAATAGCATTTTTTTTTAAATAGGTAATGCAAATGGGGTAAAATATGTAATATTTATATAATAATGTTGCTAGTGAGGCTCAAACTTTATAGTTAGTCGGTATCGTGGGGTTCAGAAATTCAATATTAATAATTGAAATAATAATAACAATTAAGAAAAATAATCAGAAATGTGAAAAGTTATTTGATCATTATTTAAATAGTCTATTATTATATTCAAGACTTGGTGCAAAAAACAAATCGTCGCGCTATCGTGAGTTATTAACATAATTCCAATATAAATTCATAATTAATCATAATTTTATCTACTAAAATTACATCTTTGCCATATTGCATTTTCGATAGCGGTCGTTAACTCCTCATGTGTTCTCCTCAAGACATTAAAATGATAAATACAGGTAGTTAGACTTAAAAATAAATATTCATGAATAACACTTTTTTTTTCTTACGGATCTTTTATACCTCTTCTTTAACTTGATTTGACCATCTACTAATTCATGTGACATTCTATCAAAATGTCAAAAACATTTTATTTTGACAGTTTGACATAAGCTATCGAAAAGTTTAGCTGCTGAACGCCATACTACATACATACCACAACGCCACGCTGAACAAATAAAAAAATACAAAAAAACACTCAATTTCAGTGCTAAGTTTCTGGCAACATTAATTAGAGAAAGTCACGATTTTTGTTTGTAAAAGTTATTAAACCAAACAAATCCGTAATAACCAAAATCGCACAGAGTCACTACAGACTCGAATACCACACGATAATTATATTAAAAAAAAACGTTGCATTACATAACCGTTATATATAACTAGTTGCATGTAACTAGTTATTTAACGTGAATTATGAAGAATATTCATGAAAAACCAGAACTGTATGATAAGTAGAGAAGTTATGTCATCGTTTATGCTTTACAATTCTTATGTCAAGTGAAAATTAATGAAGTAGATGTTTGATTTGAAAAGTTGGTTTTTATTGCGTGGTTGTGAAGTTTTTTGGGGTTCATAGTGTATTTGGCTTAATGTTGGTGGTAAAAGATATATGTTGATATGATTGTTTTTTGACTTATGCGTAATCATCAAATAACTTCCCTCTTGGCGGAGCAGGAGGTAGTGTCAGACTTATACTGACTAAATCTCACCCATGTTCCTTCTATTGTCCTTTATGTTCCGGGGCCGCGGTATCTCTTTCGAACTAACTTTAACCGAATGATGATCGAAAAAATCTTTCTCTCTCTTTCTCTTCCCTCTTTCACCCCCTTATCCCACTTTTAGCCTATGTCCGTCACCATAGGGTCTCAACTATCTCTGCACCAAAATCCATCAAAATTGGTTTGGCAATTTAGGCGTGTGTTATGTTGGATTCTTAATAAAAGATGTCCATTAAGTATGATACTGGTTTATTGACAGGAGACATGGTAGGTACACATCGTAAGACATGACAGGAAGAAGTGAGGCAGAGCGCCGGGAGATCACAGATAATACATAGACTAGTGAAGACCATAATAGTACAACTAAATAGTGATGTTACAACATCCCCCTTGTTGAGTTCAAATTAGACCCCTGACTGACAATTAATATAAGTGCTATGCTATTTGATTTTATACAAGACAACATGCTTAATTATACTTATGGTTATACTTAAACTTTACTTATGACTTTATTTATAACTTAACTTAATCAATTTCTTCAATTAACCTTCTGGTAGGTTTTACAATACGACCTGACCTAGTTGTTACATTTGAGGATTGTTGAGATGAGGATCCTTGATGCCTAGACTCCTGTCTGTCACCTTCCTCTCCCCTTTGTGACGAGTTGGATTGCATTGGAGGGTTAGCACAATTATGAGAATATTTATGTCTTAAGTGAATTCTATTCCTCCTATACCTAACTCCATTGACATCCTCAACAACATATGATCTATTATTTGACAATCTTTGCTTAACAATAGCTTGTTCCCAGTTGCTACTAGGGTTTCTCTTAAAATAGACATGATCATTATGATGTAACATAGACATTGACTTGGCATTCTTATTGTAGTATTTTGACTTATTTTGATCATTTTTCTTGACAGACTCTTTGTAATGTTACCACTTTTGGCTTTAACTTCTTATATGATGTTGGAATGTTATCTCTTAAGTTCCTAGACATGAGTAACTGTGCTGGTGATGAAAAATTATTTTTACCTGTATTTCTATATTGTAACAATGCTATGTATGGATCTGATCCATTTTCTTTGCATTTTCTTAGCATGTTTTTTATAATTTTGACTGAACTCTCTGCTTGTCCATTAGACTGTGAATGATATGGGCTAGTAACAACATGTTCTATGTCCCATTCTTGCAAAAAATTTTTGAATTGGATTGACTGAAAAGGAGGTCCACCATCTGAGACTAGTGACAATGGTATTCCATGGCGTGCAAAAATTGACTTTAAATGAGTAATAACATTTTGAGATGTACTGTTTTTATTTAATAATGCTATTTCTATGTATTTTGAGTAATAGTCTGTGACAATTAAATATACTAAACTATCAAAATGCATTAAATCAATACCTACTTGTTGCCATGGGTATTTACAGATTTCAAAATTTTGTAGTGGTTCCTTTTGATTGCTTTGTTTAAACTTAGCACATATAAGACATTGCTCTACTAAATTCTTAATATCACTTGACATATTTGGCCAATACAGAGATTCTTTAGCTAGTTTTAAACATTTGTTTATACCCTGGTGACCTTTGTGAATCTGTTCTAACATTCCTTTGTACATAGACTGTGGTACTATTAATTTTGAGCCTTTGAAAAGTAAATCTTTAATTACATGAATTTCCCCTTGAATATTCCAAAATGGTTTTACCAATGGACTGACATTGTTTTTATTGTTTGGCCATCCTTCATTATAATATTTTTTTAATAATTGCAAGGATTCATCCTTTCTGGTTTCCTGTGCCAATTGTGTACTATATTCTTTTGTAATTGCTAAGTTAGCATACATTAGATTGACATGACAAGACATTTCTGATTCATTTTCAGGTATATAGTGATCTTTCAAGGCGGCTCTTGACAAAGTGTCTGATATAAACATTTCTTTACCTGGGACATGTATAACTTCTAAATCATATTTTTGACAAGTTAACATCATACGCTGTAATCTAGCTGGGACATCATGTAATGGTTTTTTAAACAGATAGACTAATGGTTTATGATCAGTATGAACTGTGACTCTGTTACCATATACATATTGGTGAAATTTTTCACAACCAAATTGAATTGCTAGCAGCTCCTTCTCTATTTGAGCATACCTTTCTTGGGTTTGAGTTAAAGTCTTTGAACTGTATGCTATAGGCTTATTTTTTTGTAAAATGACTGCACCTAACGCTGACTTTGACGAATCGACTGACAAGACTAATGGAATCTTGGGATTATAATGAGCTAAAACTGGTGAATTTGTAATTTCATCCTTCAGTTTCCTCAGACATTGACTATGATTTTCATCCCAAGTCCAGACTGCATCTTTTTTTAAAAGATTTCTTAACATTTGTGTTTTTTCTGACAGGTTACTTATAAAAGGTCCTAGGTAGTTTATCATACCTAGTATTCTCTGTAACTCTTTGACATTTTGTGGTGTCGGCATGTTGACAATTGCTTTGACCTTCTCAAGATCAGCCCTTGCACCATCTTTACTGAAGACATAACCTAAAAAACATACTTCTGACAGTGAAAATTTACACTTAGACTTGTTAAATTTTAAATTGACTTGACGAGCTCTTTGCATGACTTTATGTAATCTTTCATTGTGAATTGACTCGTTTGGACCATACACTAAAATATCGTCAATAAAAATTAGAACTCCTTCTATATCACCAAATAAATTCATCATGACTCTTTGAAATATTTCTGATGAGGCATTTATGCCGTATGGTAATCTTAAATATTTATATCTACCAAATGGTGTTTGAAAGGTACATAATTCTGAACTATATTCATCTAAACGTAGCATCCAAAACCCTGAAAATGCATCTAAATGAGAAAAACATACAGCCCCTTCGAGCTGAGACCTAATCTCATCAATTGACTTGAGTGGATAATGTTCCCTCATGATATTTTTATTTAAATTTCTGGGATCAAGACAAATTCGTAACTGACCTGAACTTTTTACTGTTACAACGACTGAATTAACCCACTCTGTAGGTTTTGTAACCTTTACTATGACTTGCATTTTCTCCATGCGATCCAACTCCTCACGCAGTTTCCCTTGTAATGCGAATGGGACTTTCCTGGGCGGATCCACACATGGTACTGCATCAGGCTTGAGTTTTAGATGACAGACTGGAGGCAGACAGCCAAGACCCTGGAATACATCATTATATTGTGTATGAATTTGTTCATAAAAGTCTTGTTTTGATACTGAAAAGACACGTTTTATTATGCCTAACTTTTCACAAATTGGGAGACCAAGGACATTTGGACATTCTATATCTGGTATTATAAACATTATGTTTTCAACAATGTTCTTATTGTTTAAGCAAAAATTACAAATTAAGTTGACTTTGCCTAAAATCGGAATGGATTTTCCACCAAATCCTGTGACATTTATTTGACATTTGACAAGTGACAATTTTGACAGCTTATTTTGACTTTTAACATTTTGAAATGTTTGTTTTGACATTATATTGACATCTGCTCCTGAGTCTATAATGCATTTGACTTTGGTATCTCCTACCAATAAGCTAATTTCCCACGACTGCTTTGAGTGATTCAAAGTATTGACCACTGATGATCCATTGTGTGACTGACTGGACGACTGTGCCTTATTGTGAAATCCCTCAGACATGTGACTGATTTCATCATTGAGACTCTGACATTTTTTCTTTTGACTTTTTGACTGGACATAGGACCTGACTGGACTGACTGACTGACTGACTGGTCTGACTGAGTGACTGACCGTGACTTATTGACTGGACATAGGACCTGACTGGACTGACTGACTGACTGACTGGTCTGACTGAGTGACTGACCGTGACTTTTTGACTGGACATAGGACCTGACTGGACTGACTGACTGGTCTGACTGAGTGACTGACCGTGAGAATGACTATTATGACTTTGACCATTATGACTTTGACTATTCAGCATACCTACGAAATAATCTTGACTACCATTATCTGAGTTAAACGATTGCAACTGACTGACTTTTTTATTTTTGAGACAAAATTTAGCAAAATGATTATAAGATTTACATGACCTGCATTGAACTCCTTGAGCTGGACACTTGTAGCGATGAGACTGCCCACAGCGGCTACATGTCTTCGAGCTGCTTGAAGCTGAAGGTGACTCGCGACTGCCTGAAGCTGGCTTGCGACTGCTTGAAGCTGACTTGCGACTGGAAGCTCGCTGTCGACCATCTCCTCGACTACGGCTCCTCCGACTGAGATGCATGACGTTTTCACTGGCGATGCTGCTCCCTTTGACTATTTTCTCAGCATCCTGCTGTGCGACTATGAGCGTCCTCGCTAGCTCTTGCATTCTCTGATAGGTTAAGTCATGTTCTTGCAGTAACCTTTGACGCACATGTGACAAGTCCAAATTGAGGTTTGCAATGAAAATATCTTTGATGAGCGATTCCCTGAGCGTGCCAAACTCACATTCTCTGCTTTTATTCTCCAAATCCATGAGGAATTCGTCGATGCTTTCGGATTTTTCCTGCTTACGTGTGATGAATAGGTATCTGCACATCGTGATATTTTTTCTTGGCTCGAAATATTTATCAAATTTTGTTTTCACCTCTTCAAGCGTGCTGCCATTGATTGTTAGGTTAAAGGTATTGAAAATGTTCAGACCTCGCTCACCGATTGAGTGCAGTAGAATGGCTATTTTGCGTTTCTCAGTTGCTTTGTCAAGGCCTGTCGCTAGTAAATATAGCTCAAATGCTTGCGACCATTTTTTCCATGATTCAGCGTTGTTATGAGCTGGATCCGACGATATGTTGAAATTTTTGATATGTGAGTTGAAAGTTGACTCACCGTCATGGCCGACTTGCCTGGTCGCGTCGCCGACTTGGTTGGGCATTTTTCTTTAGATGACTTCTTCAGATGACTTCTGACACCATGTTATGTTGGATTCTTAATAAAAGATGTCCATTAAGTATGATACTGGTTTATTGACAGGAGACATGGTAGGTACACATCGTAAGACATGACAGGAAGAAGTGAGGCAGAGCGCCGGGAGATCACAGATAATACATAGACTAGTGAAGACCATAATAGTACAACTAAATAGTGATGTTACAACAGCGTGAAGACGTAACAAACAAACAAACTCACTTTGGCTTTTATAATATTAGTAAGGATTTTAGTTGTTAATACTCTAGTTCTAGACGAGTTGCATTCATGCTTGCATGCACCCAAACACTTTCATAATTAAACTCAAGACTAACATTGATAATTTAGTTTAATAATAACACCAACGATATAATCAGTTAACTGGGTAATTTAACTAGCACAATCTTCAAACAAATAATCATGTTTATATGCATTATGTTTTTTATAAGCAAGGTCATCTACTTATATCGTTTTATTGTGGATGGGAAATTATTAAAAAAACTTCCCCCATTCCGGGCGGAGTGGGAGTTGTTAGACTTATACTGACTAAAACCTACTACTCTACACATAGAACACGGGTAGCCATGTTCCTTCTTTTGCCCTTTATGCTTCGGGGCCGTGGTATCTCGTTTGAACAACCCACATACAACCAACACCTTTTTTTTTATTTCATCCAATGACTTCCCCCGCTCTAGGCGGAGCGGGGGGGCATGTCAGACTTGTACTGACTAAAACCCACCCATGTTCCTTCTATTGCCCTTTTAGGTTCCGAGACCGCGGTATCTCTTTCGAACAACCCGCAACCCTGGCGTCATCTATACCTAAATGTACGTATTCAAAACTATTTAAATATATTATTCAAAGGAGTAGAGGCACTTCTTTAGTAACTTTGATACATATCGTCATGAGGGTGAGGTAGAGCAGAGGGCCCTGCCAGGGCCTGCCTGCGGGGGTTGCGGATTGCTCGCAAAAATTACCGCGGCCTTGGAACACAAAGGGCAATAGAAGGAACATGGGTGGGTTTTAGTCAGTACAAGTCTAATATCCCCCCCCCCCCGCCCAGAGCGGGGGAAATTATTTGTTGATTTCCTATCCGCAAAAAAAGGGTGCCGTTTCTTTTTTTGAGGTCTGGAACCCTAGAAACCAACCACATAAAAGATAAGATGCGCCCGATAGTAAGTTTCTAAAATTATAAAGTAACGCTACTAACTACAAAGTGAAACCCGGTGCATGGAGCCAACGAAAATGTTTGTTATTAAGCCACTGACTTCTGCTAACGCCTTCATGCACTGCAACTCAGATCTACGGCTATTTGGAAGAGGCTTCATTTAAAATGTTTTTGCATTGACGCGCGCATTTCTAAGAAAGTAAGGAATTTTGCATTTTTGAATTAAAAAAATTAAGAGTTTTCTTTTTATTTAAGGATTTTATAAAAAAATATATATATAAAATCCTTAAATCCGTCGTTTTTTAAACCGAAAATACAAATTATCTTTTATTGAAATTGAAAATATTTATTTCAGACTAAGCACATCAAGTTACAAGTCCATATAATAATAAAATAATACTTATGTTAGTAGAAGACACTTAAAAACCATGTTAGTAAAATTTAAAACAATCAAGATGCTGGACATGCATGAGCGACCACTGCCTCAAAATTTGGCTGTCCACTCTGTCCGACAACGCACTCAGAAGCCTGTTGGTGCTACCCTTTAGACGAGACCACAGGGAGACCGTCCTTTTGCGAAGCACCGCCTGGAAGCCATCTGTGCTGTACTCGGCAAACATGCCGGAGGCACTGCACCGCCAGGGGAACATACCAACATACCCCTGAACGCGTTGTTATATTGGACGCGCAAAGCATTGTAGTTTTTTTTAGTGTAACTGCTCCACAGGTTGCATGTGATGTGTATAACGTTTGGCAGTAGCCACAGAGTACTATAATATAAAAGCAGTAAATAGTGTGACCTTAACGTCACGTGAGCATCGCGCGAACCTGCGAGAAATCATGTTACCCCTTAGCGACAATGCCCTGCGCTCCTTAATAATAATTTAGGTTAATTGTTTGCAACCCGCACAATCAATATCATCCATAGATATGAATATACTCTTAAATTTTATGCAAAATGAGTATATTTTTTAAACCGCTCACTAATGCTTGTGACACTTATGAGAACATCACGTACTAATCACAGTGAAAGAAAAGATTGCTCGAAGTTCAACCTATAAGTTTGTCGTTTGCTTAACCGGGCAATAATTTTTTTTTGACCAATTTTCTCTCCAGTTATAGTTTTGTCCTCCTTTCGAAGCGCATCCCAAAAGTATAAGTTGGACAAACAAATACCGTACAAATACCGATTAACGTGGCCATCTATAATGACTAATTCATTTTATTTGTCTTAGGTACAACCAATACGAAAAACAGAACAAATTGTCAATGATCGTCATAAATTCAGAAACTTCCATAACTTCTCGATCTCTGTCGCCATCAATATATGAGTTTCACTTGCAAGTGCACCACGGTGTAATATTAGATTGAAAATTGGAAAATAAACCACAATCTGTGGCCGATGTGACAATACTGATTACTTTGGATACTAAATGGTAATAAAAATAACTACGCCATTATTAGACACCTGAAAATTACTTATAAGCCTAGGTTAAATAGAAATAACATTAATCATCGGCGGAAAACCATTAAAGTATTTTAGCTCATACAAAAGACATCAACGAGTTTGAGATATTAGTACAGCGCCTCTGGATGCGGAAAGTATAAACTAAACAGTGCCACCTAGTGTCGAATAGTTGCAACTTTATTACGATCCTTTACACGTAGCACGGTGCACGTTTCAAAATAAATTGAGCTTTAAGTTATTAGTTATCTGTTTCGTTACCATTTTTTTTTTTGATATTATTAAATATTTTAATACTATAAAGTTATCTTCGATAGAAATTAAAAACCTATCATTTTAGATTTCCAAGCAATTGTAACCTCAAAATTATGCATAAAACGGAAAGTAGTTCTACTGTCAATATCGCCATGACAACATCCTACTTTCGAGTTTCGATCGAAATATTGTAAACAGAAATAAAATTGTCGCAGAGTTATTACATAAAACCATGTCGGATAACGCAAATGAAAGTAAAAATGAAGACACGGCTAACAACAATACTACTACAGAACAAAAGCCTGTAGACGATAAGCAAATTAAAGTGAATAACATGTTAAAGGATCGACTCAGGAAATATATCAAGAAATTGGATGGTAAGTGTTTCATTCCATAATTTTCTACAGAAGCGCTATATTACATACGCATATAAAAGAGTACAGAGTGTTCTTTATGTCCACAAATTGAAATCGTCCGATAACTATTATTTTTAATATGAACGATTCCTTGACTTACTCCTCTTTATTATGCAATTCTGTAGAGGCTTATGTGCTTATGTTCAACAGTGGAACGACGACTGCGAAGTTGATATGATTGATTTTGATATAGAGAATAAATGTTGAGAATATAATGTTTTATTCAACAGATTACTTGATCCTGCATGGTTGCTCTATTTGAATTAGTAATTACTTTCATGCATGTGATTTGGCAGCTAGCAGTGTTAACTTAATTTCACTTAAATTAAATATGCACCTAAGCTATCATCATTCAAATTAATAAGCCCACAAGACAGACTGCTTAAATTCAAAAGGGGCACAAATAAAAAAATCTATAGTTTTTTTTTATTGCAAAAATCATATCAATTTTATATTTAAAAAAGACATCCAGATTTCTTGCATTATAAATTGCATAATCAGATTGCTACCTTTTTTGCATTTACACACTTTCTTTGGCTAACTAATATTTTGATAGGTTCTCCTGTACAAAAATAACTTGCAGACATGTGGCCCTTTTAAATTTAAGCAGCGTGTAAAACTCAATAACCGTTTTTTTTTTACCTTTCTCCACACTGGGATTTTTACCTGTGTTGCGACTGCATTTTAACTCACATGCATAAACAGCAATTTCTACACATTTTAATTTATCATTTAACACAGCTTATTTGAATCTATTATGAAATTGCAAACTTTGGCCAACAGAAACAGGCACAAGCATAACTAAAGAAGAAAGTTTAAAACTAGAAGTAGACACATTCCGTCAACTTTACAAACCAAAACTCGCTGGAAATGAAGACTCATACAAGAACATACCTAAATTCTATTTCAAACTGCCAAGACCTGATGATATGCTTGCTCAGAAGTTACGAGAAGAGACGAGAGCCCAATTTTTACAAAAGAAAAGTAAAGAATTGCTTGATAATAGTGAATTGAAGCATCTCTGGAGCCTGCTGGAGAAAACGAATGGGAGTTATAATGCCGCAAATAATGATGAGCTGATTATTGACTACTTCCAGTTTAAGAAGCTTCGGGATGAGGCAGGGCCTAAGTATAAGTATGTCTATTTTTAATCCTTACTGTTACGTCTTCACGCCTAAATGGCAAAACCGATTTTGATGAATTTTGGTACAGAGATAGTTGAACCCTGGAGACGGACATAGGCAATTTATTTTTTAAATGAATAATGTGTGAGAAAGAGGGAAGAAAAGGGAAAACTTAGCTTTGCTATTACAATAAATAAGGCGCAAGGGCAAAAACTACAGGTAGCAGGTAGGTAAGTAAGTACCTGTAAATTAGGAAAAACTGTGTTACCCCGAATTTAACGCGAGCAAAGCCGCAGGCAAACGCTAGTTAATAATATAAGTAGCAGTTTATAAGTTGTTAATATGTTGTCACAGTTGCACACTCCATAATCAGGGATAAACTGAAGCTATTGCTGGTGGATGTTTAAAAGCTTTTTTTTTAAGATCTAAGAACTTAAGACTAAATGATTTACCCTCTTCCTGATTTGTTTTTTGCGTTCGGTACCACTGTCACTGTCACTCAACACAATGAGATGATGAACAAGAAGACAACAAAAAGTCGATAGTCGTAGTTCTCGACACACAAAACTCACTGTACCCGTGGTGAGTGCAACTGCGTCGAAATATCGGAAAGTCATAATAAATAGTAGACAAGGTAGATATCCCATTTCAAATGTTATAAATATGATATATTTATATATGTAGGAGGAGGAGCTCGTGGCTAAATAATAGCAGCCGCTCGGGTCGATCTATAGGTTAAGCCGCGCTTGCCTAGGTTGGTCTGTGGATGGGTGACCACCCGTTACATACCGAGTTTCCACTGTGCCTCGGAAAGCACGTTAAGCCGTTGGTCCCGGCTGTCGTTTGTAGATCTTTGACAGTCTTAACAGGTAGTCAGTGTTCTGAAAGTCTGACAACCAGTCTTACCAAGGGGTATCGTATTACCCAGTACTAACTGGATTGTGGAGGTCAGATAGGCAGTCGCTCCATGTAAAATACTGATATAGCTGCATCCGGTTAGACTGGAAGCCGACCCCAACATAGTTGGGAAAAGGCTAGGCAGATGATTATGTATATATGTAGGTACCTTCAGGCATCATCGCTTTACATCAGGCGAATAGTGGTCAAGCACAAACCTATTTAGTATAAACAATATTTTTAATTAAATGTTTCAGTAGGAGGAGGCCTTTGCCGTAGGCTCACCGAAATAAAAGATGCCTTATAATATAAGTGTAGTTTTTATTAATAGCTGACTCGTATGGCAAGGCTATACAGTGTGAGTCTTTTTTTTATTTTTTTCGTCGATAAAATTAAGCATAGATTCTCTCATTTCAATATGTGCACATTATAAAGACTCACACTGTATAATGATCAGTCCAACGTGACAGATATCCCTATTGATGTTTTCTCAATGAGTTTCGCTTCTAACAGACGTTCCCTATATAAACAGTGTGAACCATGAGTGTCTATTTATCTCTGGATCTACTTGACACTACTTTAGTTATAACATTTTGTCTCTAAGATATATCATGTTCTATGTCATGCATACCTGTTATTTGCATGGTTACTGAAATGCCCTTTTTAGATGTTAGTTTATTTGTATTTGTATGGATGTAACCGTGCTGTTGGTGTGCTTATTATAAATAAATAAATAAGTTCTAGTAACAATGTAGTTTTTCGGAAAATAAAGGCTTTATTATTAAATGTTTCAGGCCATACTTTACAGCAGAAGTATTCGGTCGCCTGCAAGCGGCTGAAGGCGGGGTGGGGCGCGTGAGGGCAGTTTCTCTGTTCAACTACGTCATGAGGCGTGTCTGGCTGCAGCAGACTAGGATCGGACTGTCTCTATATGATGTCACTGGACAGGGATATCTTACTGAACATGTGAGTTCATGTTACATTTTATGCAGTAAGTAGTAGCAGTAGTTCTTCATAGAAAACTTCTTGACTAAGGTCCTGGCAACTAGGTGGTAGATGGATAAATATGTAAGTTGATCTTAAATACAAATATTCTCATAACTGTAATAATAATACTAGCCTAAAGAAGATAAGCAAATCAAGTATATTGACTTGGCTCGCGAGGTTGTTGACATATGGGATGTGGAAACAGCGATCATTGTGCCGATAGTCATATCTGCTAATGGCTTAATTGCCAAAAGCCTCGACCAATACCTAAGGAGGCTAAGTTCAGGTCTGGGTCAATGTATCATCTACTTTTTGGAATGGGCAACTACAGTACTTTCACAAGTTATTATGACTTCTGACTGGGACTGTAGCTTCATCTTTTTGTTTTTGACATTCAAAAGGGCTTGTATCAATATCTTGTTCTAATTTTAAAAAAATATTTAAGTTTGACTTTGATAATGTTTTAACGAAACCATCTCCCTCTACATCTATCAGCATTTGTAATTATAGTTACAAAAGTTAATTAAACTCATCATCATTTTGTATGATATCGCATTAAATAACCCTGAGAAAAAAAAATCTTTACATGACTTAGAAGTTTCCATGATTTTTTTTTATTTCTTTCCAGATTAATATTGAGTTTAGAATAATAAAAAAACAACAAACTCTTCCAGGACTTAGAAAGCTACATAGCAGAGCTAGTGCCCTCCCTCGCAGCTCTGGACGGTCTCGACTCATCATTCAGTTCGTTCTACGTGTGCACGGCAGCTCGGAAGTTCCTGTTCTTCCTAGACCCTCTTCGGGTTGGGAGGGTGCGGATACGAGACGTGCTGTCCTGCTCCTTCTTAGACGATTTGTTGGAGGTGAGAAAGAGTACATTGTATTTTTTGTGAAAGTTAATGTTGTAAACATTATTTGTGGTGTATTTTATAAAGTGTGGTGTTTTATTTAAACTTCATGTACAATAGTGGTACATAGGTGGTATTTATGCCATAAGGCATTCTCTACCAGTGAACCGTTTGGTAAAATACGACAACATTGTGATAGGGTGCAAAAATTATATAAAACTATTTGTTTTCGAAAATGTACAATAAATGCGATAATATTGCGCCATCCTGTGTTCCTAGCTATTCGTGAGTTGTCGCTGGTGCTGTGGCTGATTGTATATTGTATAACGGGCTGATGTCCGCAACTCCACGTCTGAGGCGCGTATTTTGCTATGGCTGATAATACTATATGAAAAAGCATATTATACGGTGAACGAATACCTAACAGACAAACTGACACCTTTTTAAAATTGACATAAGAATTTGTTAGTTTTTATACTTTTTAAAATGTTTATATTTTTTCGTGTTGACATTTTAATTTAATTTACTTCTTATTTATTATATTAATGACTATATACAAACTATAAGTAGACACAAACTAATAATAAAAATATGTACAAGTAATAAATGGTAAATTACAGGGCGATATTTTGAATTAGAACTACATATTGAAATGTGATAAGAATATAAGTTTTTTTTTCTTGTTAATAATTATTTCTTAATTTTATACTATGTAATATTTTTTTTTTAAATCAGCATGTTTGTGCCAAAATATTTATACACCGATAACGGAGATAGCATTCATTAATAATGACAATATCTGTACCTAACCCACCTATATTCAACAAATAAATATATAATTATGTATTTGTATTAACAGAGAAACCAAACGGGGTAAATATAGTAACCTGATTGGTTATGTTTTTATATAGATGTAACTCTTCCATAGTGTAATAAATTAATAAGTTAAATAGACGTTTAACCTCTTTCTTACCAGCTGCGCGAGGAAGATCTTCCAATGGAGCTTCAGGAACAGAACTGGTTTAGTGCGGCGTCAGCGCTACGGGTTTATGGACAGTATCTCAACCTGGATAGAGATCATAATGGCATGCTCAGCATCAACGAACTGGCTGGGTGAGTGTAGCCATCACAAAGGTTTTATGTTAATGCAAACTTTTTTTAAGTTTCCGTACCCTAAAACGAAAAAAAAGGAACCGTTTTTGGATAACTCTGTCGTTCATCTGTCTGTAAAGACTCTTTGCACAGGAACGTGTGGAGGTATCGAGTTGAAAAAACCATAAATATACTCAAGACTGTGGTCTGTGGCCTTTATGCTGTCAAAATAGAAAAAATCAATCCTCTAAGTCTACGCAGTCAAAATATATGGCCGTTTATGTCGCAAGTTTGTACGGAAGCTTCGGCGCGCGAGCTCGACTTTTTTATAACTTACTAGCATTTGCCCGCGGCTTCGCTCGCGTTAAATTCGGGGTAACACAGTTCCCCTTTCCTGATTTGCAGGTACCGGCTACCTGTAGTTTTTGCCCTTGCGCCTTATTTATTGCAATAGCAAAGCTAAGTTTTCCCCTTTCTTTCCTCTTTCTCCCTTTTATTTAAAAAAAATAACCTATGTCCGTCTCCAGGGTCCAAATATCTCTGTACCAAAATTCATCAAAATCGGTTTAGCCATTAAGGCGTTAAGACGTAACAAACAAACAAACTCACTTTCGCTTTTATAATATTAGTAAGTATTGAGTAACTGATTTGTGTCTTGTCTGGTCTTTACATGAAATAAATGATTTACGTATAATATCTATCTTCTTTTTATTTTTCACAGTTACGGCTCTGGCACTCTAACTCGAGCCTTCCTCCAGCGCGTCTTCCAACAATGCTTGACCTACGATGGTGAGATGGACTACAAGACTTACCTGGATTTAGTGTTAGCACTAGAGAATAGGAAACAGCCGGCGGCGCTCGCGTATCTCTTCAGAGTGCTCGACATTAACTGTGTGGGCTACCTCGACGCATTCACGCTTAACTACTTCTTCAAGGTGAGCCCGGGTATAGCATATAGCAGCAGAGCAGCCGGGTCTATTTGGCGCAGCCGTGAGACACAATAATTATCTCCTTTCTGTGTTTAGATTAACCCTTAATTACTCGCAAGGGGTCAATGCATTTTCGGATGAAAAAATGAAGTACTTGGCGCGGCTCGATTCCCCCCGCGCTCTCGGTAGCTTCATAACGCGCGTCTAAGTTTGTATTTTAATAGCGACTAATATGACTAATATGTATTAAGAACTACTGATATTATTTGGGGTCATCTGTGACCCCATGCGAGCAGTTATGTAATGTTCTTTGTGCGAGTAATAAAGGGTTAAAAAATAAAAATGTTTTCTTTCTTTGTTGTTGTTGTGTGCACTTGTGGCATGTGCCTAATTTTTTTTTCTTACGAAATACTTTAAAGTTCTAGAGAAATGTATCTCTGCAGGGTGTCATCGGACTTCATTTTTTTTTAAATAAACGTCCCACACTAGGAATTTCTCCTGTATCGTGGGTGCGTTTACAAACATTTAAACTCACATACACAAACAGCCAGACCCGGAACAACAATCTGTAGGCCATACAAATATTTGCTCCGTGCGGGGATCGAACCCACAACACACAGCGCAGCAGCCGATCGCCGATTTTTAGTTTTAATTGGTAAGGACAAGGACTTTCCTTTCTTAAATGTATTTTTTTCCACAGGCAATACAAGAACAAATGATAGCCCACGGTGCTGAGCCCGTGAACTTCGACGACGTTAAAGACGAGATCTTCGATATGATCCGTCCGGAGGATCCGTCGCGGATCACTCTGCAAGATCTCATCCGTAGCGGTCACGGTCATACCGCTGTGTCTATACTGTTGGAACTGCATGGCTTCTGGGCTTATGAGAACAGGTAATTTATATCTATTTATATTCCAAGATACAGTTCTTTACTTAGTTTGGAAGCCAGGCGCTCATTTAGTTTTTAGCAGCCTTTTATATTATAACCTTGTGTACTAGGCTATATTCTACTGAGTCCAATAAACGATTATTATTATTATATTCTAACTTTAAATATATGTTTGCATAATACGCCCACGGGTAAAGACTTCTTCATTTTTGTCTTTGTCATCTTGACCTACGAAATCAGATTATCGGATTCTAGAACTAAATAAATCGATTTCAAACCGATTTAGAATCGATAAATCATCGTGACACGGGCGACTTTTAACCGCTCAAGGACCGCCATTATTTACGTCAACTATCCGTCAAGCACCGCCGGGCGGGCTCTTATCGTAAGCTTAATCTGATTTTAAGACTTATCTTTATTACAAATACAGTTTTAAATCGGTTGGGGTTTGGTGGCACAAATTTGTGCCAGCGCGGCAGCGGAGCACAACGGTAATACTTGTTTACTGGCACGTTTTTGTGCCGCTGGGGCTCTAGAGGTTAATGGCATTCTAGATTTAAACAGCTTAGTGCCAAGAGAAGATAGTCAACGTGTGCTTTTTTGGCGCGCTGAGATGCAATTCGGTTCGTATCAGTATGGAGAGCTGAAAAACCAGTGCACGATAAAAACAGTTTGCGAATGAGACCTGTACAAATGATTCAAATCAAATCAAAATCATTTATTTCAATTAGACCATTACAGGCACTTTTGAATGTCATGAAAACAAAAAATGATGCTGCTACAGTCCCAGTCACAAGACATAATAACTTGAAGACGTGACGTAGACGTGAAAGTACTGTAGTTGCCCATTCCAAAGCGTAGATCTCTATGGAGAAGAATGGGCAAGAAACTCCATGGACACACTTTTAAAACATAATTTAATAAATCAATCAGATTGTGTCCATCATTATATTATTTTATGGGCAGTAAGGAATTTTATATAGATATTTTCTTAGATATGTCAAAAGCCTTCGACTTTGTATCGCATGAGCTGCTTCTCAAAAAACTTGAAAGATATGGCATAAGAGGTAATGCGCTAAACTGGATAGAAAGCTACCTCTCCCATCGTTATCAATGTGTCGAAATACCAGGATCAACAGGACTACATAAGACCACTCATAGATCTCAAAACACTATGAACAATTACGGGGTGCCACAGGGTAGCATCCTGGGCCCATTATTGTTCCTAGTCTATATAAATGACCTTCCAGACGCCATCATTTACAAATGTGTTTTATACGCAGACGATACGACTTTACTGGTCCATTGCAATGATATCAAATCATATGAAGATGAAGTAAATAATGCTTTGAAAACTGTAACGGAATGGCTAGATAACAATAATTTAAATGTGAATATCAATAAAACTAAACTCGTCCAATTTCAGACATATAACAGCAATGTGAGAGCTATAAACGTAACTCAAAATGATAAAACTGTAGAAAAAGTAGATTCAACGGCATTTTTAGGTCTAATTATGGACAAACATTGTAATTGGAAGCAACATATAGAACAAAATATGCTCCAAGCTAAACAGTTACGTATACGTGCTAAATAGACTACGACAAGTCGCCACATTCAATGCTACCCTTTGTGCATATCATGGATATGTTTCCTCAGTGTTGCGTTATGGAATAGTCATATGGGGTAACTCAGTTGATCTAATCAGAGCATTCAGGGCACAAAAAAAGTGTGTGAGGGCAATTAGCGGAGCAGAATACCTAGACAGCTGTGGCCCGTTATTCAAAAAACACCGCATTTTACCACTTCCCAGTCTATACATTTACGAAACTTGTCTATTCGTCTTCAAACATCCAAATCTCTTTAAAAAAAACATAAGTGTTACTAATAGAAGTTGTAGATATCCTGAAAAATTGTATGTTCCCTACCAACGAACCAAATTGTATAAGGATAACTCGTACTGTATGGCGATTCGTATTTATAATAAATTACCGAACGAGCTAAAATGCCTTAATTTAAACATATTCAAGCGAAAATTGTTCGAATTATTATTAAGCAAATGCTACTATTCTACAATTGAGTACCTCAATGAAAAATAAATTTAATTTATAAAATAAAATAATCCATAATAGTAAAAAAATAATAATATTGTATTTTCCTGTTTCTTTTTAATTTTTAGTTTTTTTTTTTTTTTTTTTTAGTCCTCTCTGATGTTTTAATTATAATTGGATTTAGATACATGTAAATATTTGTACACCAGAAATGGTAGAATATATGAGTCTGTAATAACTGTAACATCTTTTGTAAGTACTATATTCTAACAAATAAACTTTTCTTTCTTTCTTTCTTATATCTGTCTAACAGGGAGGCGCTAGCAGCGGCCGGAGATCATGCCTGACAGCTGGCGCAGCATCTCCACTTTAATGGAGATCGGTTTTACATGTAAAGACTGAAGTGAGCTACGAGAGATACTCTTCAACGGAGTGAGATACAGTGTGTATTAAAAATGTGTGCTCATATTCAAACCGTATCGACGCCGCGTTTGTGTTTCGCGCGCCAGGCCCAGGCCAGGCCTGCCAGGGCCACCGCCTGGGTAAAGTGGTGGGTGAAATTGACATTTGCAAGACGACTGAACTACGATGACAATCTGAAAAAGTCGTCGATATTTATCGGTATTAACACTTAAACCTTGAACTGAAGGAAAACGGGAAAACCCGTCTTTACCAAAATACTACCGACAATTACTAGGCCATACCTAACTTAATGCCTAGTATCCATTCTCACCAAGGTAACGCCACACCTAAGTCAGAGCCTAGTGTCCGTTTTCAGCAACGTAAGGCAACAACTAACTCAATGCCTAGAGACCGTTTTCAGCAACTTAAAGCGCCACCTAACTCAAAACCTAGTTTCCGTATTCACTAACGTAAGGCGCCACCTAATCCCATGCCTAGGATCCGTTTTCTCCAACGTAAGGCGCAACCTAAAGCAATGCCTAGTGTCCGTATTCACCAACGTAAGGCGACAACTAGGTTGTTCATAACAGATACCGCGGTCCTGGGTGCGGCAAAGTGTTATTGGGTTCTTCCATTAAGAATTTCTCAGATTGGAAGGTAGCGTTATGACAACCCCGTGCCTCGGATGGCACGTGTCGCCATTAGTGGCGGCTGATAGGGCTCCGTGAGTGTCGTTTTATCTGTTTTATCTGACTATGAGAGTGAGGGAACAGAGAGTGCACCTGCGCCTGCGCACACACGCCAGCACTATAATATCTCCCGCGCCGATGACTAATCTGCGCTGCTCGGGGATCGGCGCTGCGCTCGACGCAGACTTAAAGAATAGCCCTACTGAGCTCGGCCAACGTGATCGAAAACGGTCAGGACTATTATTATTAATCCACAAAACTTAAATATGATCACTAATTTTTGATACACGCTGTCTTATCTATGTAGTGGGACGATGTTAAAGAGATGAATTGTTCTAAGGAGTGTGAAAATAAATATTTTGAATAACTCTGAAAAATGTAAAAATGTTCTATGAAGACTGTTCTGTTCGAACTTTATGACGGATCTGAAATTTTTGAAATTTTTACTAATATTATAAAAGCGAAAGTGAGTTTGTTTGTTTGTTTGTTACCTCTTCACGGTTTAATGGCTAAACCGACTTTGATGAATTTTGGTACAGAGATAGTTGGGAACCAGGAGACGGAAATAGGCATAATTTTTTTTTAAAAAAAGCGGGATGTGAGGGTGAAAGAAAGAAGAAAAGGGAAAACTTAGCGTTGCTATTACAAATCAATAAGGCGCAAGGGGAACTATGTTACCCCGAATTTAACGCGAGCGAAGCCGCGGGCAAAAGCTAGTTAGTCATAATTGTTGAAATTTGAATCTCTGGCATTTGTTGATTGTTCCTATAAATTTAGAAGTGTCTAGTATTACCTACATTTAAAATATATCCGTGGAATGTACTCTTAAGCCACATCTTACAATAAAAAATGCCTGTATATAAAACTGGTCAAAGCTAAACAGTGCCTCTGAAAAGAAAATGTTATTTAAATTACGTAATTTATATAATGTAGTAGAAATTGTTAACTAGTTTTATTCTTCGTTATTAATCTATTTATTCATTGTAATCAAATCTTCCCTATTAAATCTTTATAATCAAGCTTTTAAAACTATAAATATATTAACCCATTTATTCTGCCTATACATTCTATTTCATTCTTCCCTCATGAACTTATAACGTTGAGAATGAGGTTAAACTTAAAATTATATTCTGGTCATCTGCTAAGCCTTTTTTCAACATTTGGTCACCTTCCAATCTCACTGGACTCAGCTGAATACCAGTATTTTACATGGAGCGACTGCTTATCTGAACTCCACAACCCAGTTAGTACTGGTTAATACGATACCCCTTGGTAAGACTGGTTGTCAGACTTTAGAGACACTATCTGCAACGACTGTCAAAAGATCTACAAATGACAGCCGGGACCAACAGCTTAAAGTGCTTGCCGCGGCACGGAGGAAACTCGGTAAGTAATGTTCGGTCACCCATCCACAGACCAACTTAAGCAAGCGCGGACTAACGTAAAGATCGACCCGAGCGACTGTTGTTATTTAGCTACGAGCAGTTTCCATCTATGATATTAATAGTAAATTGATCATAATAATAATCGATAACCTGGTGGTTATGGAGGTCAGATAGGTAGTCACAGCGTATTAAAAAAACACAGTATCCTACCATTACCTTCACTATACATATTTTAAGTAGCGATGTTTGTTAAACAAAATCCTCATTTATTTACATTAGCATCTAAAGCTTTCAATCGTACAAAAAGGGGCGAAAGTCGTCTGTATATTCCAAAAACGAATACTGGCATGGCACCAGTTATATTTAATAAATTGCCAAGAGTTAAAAAAACAACAAATTAATCAATTTAAACAATAACTGAGAAGTATGCTGTGTCAAAAATGTTATTATTGTGTATCAGATTTTTTTATACTTAGATAAATTTTGACATCATATAATTATTGTAACTAAGAAACCGTTATTAATTATTCCAATCTGACTATTTTTTATTTTATTTTTGACATCTACTTAGTAATAAATATTGTGACTTCTTTGATTTGATTGTACTTAGTGCAAAGTAACATTCTAATTATTTATGTTAATCCTTACTAATATTATAAAAGCGAAAGTGAGTTGGTTTGTTTGTTACCTCTTCACGCTTTAATGGCTAAACCGATTTTGATGAATTTTGGTACAGATATAGTTGGGAACAAGGAGACGGACATAGGCTATTTTTTTGAAAAAAGTGGGATGTGAGGGAGAAAGAGGGAAGAAAAGGGAAAACTTAGCGTTGCTATTACAAATCAATAAGGCGCAAGGGGAACTGTGTTACCCGGATTTAACGCGAGCAAGGCCGCGGGCAAAAGCTAGTTAATTTATAATTTAGTAACAGTTACTTTTTATTTGTTTGTATTTCATTATTTTTGTAAGCCTGTAATAGGCTGTTCATAGCGCACTTTTGCTCTAAAATATGACCAACCACTGTACCTATGTTTCACGAATAAATATTTCTGATTATAAAATCACGCCTATATTTCTAAAGGGTTAGGCAGAGATCTAATAATACACCCACATTTCGTCAGTTACCTATTCTATTATACTCCTTATATTATTGGAAATTCGTCTAGAATTGTATTCTCTAAATAAAAGACTTTAAATACTGAAATAACAATATAATTCGATTATAATAACTTGTATAATATATAAAAAAACAATGTATATAAAAATAACAACATGATGAACTTGTAAATATAAAAGATTATACATATATTTGTGTTTTATTATTGTACTTAGACTTATTTAAAGCTTAGTATAATGCAAATAAAAGAAGGGCCGCATAGGGAAGTTTAAAAGCTATTTTTTTCTGTATAGCTTCATCTCTCTCACTCAAACTATGGTTACATACTCTCTATGCGCCCCTGGTGATTTTAATAGCAAACTTTACTTATATTGAAATGTTATGTACATTGATTTGGTTCGATTTAATTCTTCATTTCTACCGATATATGGTTCAAAAATGCTCATAGCTCTTCAAACTTAAAATATCTTAAGAAGTTAATTTCCTCAACAAAAAATGTATATTATTTCCTAAGGAAATTTCGGATTTATTTATCAATATTTTAAACCTGCCAGGTACAGTCACGGGCTAAATCTTGTATACACTTAACAAATTTTAAAAGAGATTTCCTACGTTTTGATTATCGTTTCACGAACATAGTATTTTAGAAGCCATACTATTACGAAAGAAGTCTCATCTCAAAGTAGAAACTGCTTTTTCACGAGAAACTCGTTTTTGATCTTTTGGCAAGTCTTTTGTATACATGATATTGCTCGTGAATGAACAGGTGTAACAAAAAAGAAATGGAAATTGTGTAGGGCCTTTTTGAAACTGTTTTGTTTCTGGTCAATTTGAACTATAAAAGGTGGAAACACTAACATAAAATAGACATATTGATTCAATCATTATTTTAAAAGCCGTCACATTCATTTTGAAACGACTCTTTTTTTTGGTGTGACAAATTACGTATTACGATACAACTCAATGTTGCTCACTTAAAACATATTGCTGATGGATGCATTGAATAGTACAGGGAGGTATTTAAAGTAAAGTTATAACATTATAAAGTTTGAATTAAAAAAAATAACAACAGTGAAACAGTTGGTACTTTGACCCCCAATATCTCCGTAACTAGAAGATTTCCAGGTTTGGTCTAGAACAAAAAACACGTCCCTTTCGGTTTTGGTACACACGACGGCACATCAAACTATACAAAACCTTTAACCTGATCTCTCTACTACGGTGTGCGATTCGTAGTAGAGAGATTTGTAGGCCTACCATGACGTCTTAAAGCAGAACTTATTCCACTGAGTGAAAGAGATGGTGCTAGACACCCTGTATAACTCTGTCTCTTTCCCTCAGCGGAATAAGTTCTACTTTAAGACGTCATGGTAGGGTAGCAGGTTATAATAGTTTAGGTTGACCTGCCGTCAGGTGTACATTTACTCTTTCTATGATTCGACTATACTGAAGTTACACAGATTCTTGAGCGCTCCTGTATTCGAAGACGCTGCCTCTCTCCAGAAAAGCACTCGCTGGCTTGTCAGACTGCTCGTCAGCTGGTGCAGCGTCGGTGGGAAGACCGTAACCGCCGCCGCCGGGGGAGTTCATTATGTATTTATCCTGAAAACAGATGTCTTTGTTCAGAAATTAATTTGGTGATGTAGTCAAACCAGTGACCAACACATTCTGATATATTGAATTGATTAGCTGGCGCCCGCAGTTTCGCTCGCGTGATGATCGAAAAACAAGTATACTATGTGTTATCCCAGACTATAATCTACCTCTGTGCAAAATTTTATCAAGATCCGTTCAGCCGTTTTGACATGAAAGAGTATCAAATATCCTTACATCCATCCATCCTCACAAACATTCGGATTTATAATATTATATTAGTAGGATGATTATAATTCTATACATATCCACGTGTTACGGTCGCAAAACATCCTATTTCCTATTATAATAATAATACTATTAATTATAATAATAACCAATAACGTGTCTTCCTACAATCTATAAAGTTCTTACATCCATTTTGAGGGCTAAAATCACTAAACACATAGATGACAATTCTATCATGTCTGCTTCTCAGAATGGATGTAGGAACGGGTCCCGTGGTACTAAGGAGCTGCTCCTCATTGATATGGCCATTAGTCAACAGGTTCGCCGTTCCCGAAGGCATCTGTCGACATGTTGGATAGACTATAAGAAGGCCTATGACTCCGTGCCACACACATGGCTCATGAGGGTGCTAGAATTGTATAAAGTTGATGCAACTCTGCGCACCTTCCTGAGCTCGTGTATGAGGCAATGGAATACGGTCCTTCGCTATCCAGGATGTCGGCAGATTCAGAGGAATAGTGAGCCGATAAGGATAGAGCGAGGTATATTCCAGGGCGATAGTTTGAGTCCACTTTGGTTCTGCTTAGCCTTGAATCCTCTAAGCACGTTGCTGGAGGATTCAGGTCTGGGCTATCGATTGAGGAGAGGTGGTCGGGTTATATCTCACCTCCTTTACATGGATGACCTGAAACTCTTTGCCCCCAATGATTCGCAACTGATGGAACTACTGAAGGTAACTGAAACCTTTAGTAGTGCCATCAGTATGGAATTTGGTGTGGACAAATGTGCGGTCATGCATGTAAAGCGAGGGGAAATTGTGGAATCTGTGGGAACCCAGCTCTCGGATTCCATACACCTTAGATCCCTCTCAGCAAACGAAACCTACAAGTATTTGGGTATGTCGGAAGCGTTGGGTATCAATGTTGCTGACATGAAGCAATCGTTGAAGGAACGCTTCTTTGGCCGCCTGAGAAAAGTATTTAATAGTCTTTTATCAGGTGGAAACAAGGTGCGTGCTTTCAACGGTTGGGTCATGCCGGTTTTGATGTACTCTTTCGGCATACTCAAATGGACTCAAACAGAACTAGATGCTCTGGATAGAAAAGTCCGTACATTGTTGACGGCATATCGTATGCATCACCCACGGTCTTCGGTTATGAGACTGTATATCCCACGGAGTTGTGGTGGTCGAGGCTTTTTAAACGCCAAGACTCTCCACAATCGTGAGATATGCAGTCTCAGGGAGTATTTCTTGGAAGCCGACGTGGGGATGCATCGAGATGTGGTTACGGTGGACAAGGGCTTTACCCCGCTCTCCTTGGCTAAAGAGAACTGGCGCAAACCTGTAGTGCTTGACACTAACGACCGCAGGGAGGTATGGCAGAGTAAGGAGCTTCACGGACGCTTTTTCCGGGCCCTACATGGACCCGATGTAGATCAACCAGCGTCCGTAGCCTGGCTACGTTCCGGGGATCTCTTTGGAGAAACTGAAGGTTTTGTCTGTGCAATTATGGATGAAGTTATGATGACGAATAACTACCGGAGATTTATTGTGAAGGACGGCACGGTTGACATATGTCGGGCATGCCACCGTCCGGGTGAATCAATTCGACACATTATCTCCGGTTGTTCTCGTCTAGCTAACGGAGAGTACTTGCATAGACACAACCTTGTAGCCAGGATTATTCATCAGCAACTTGCTCTAAAATATAGCCTTGTGGAATCGGAAGTGCCGTACTACAGGTATGAGCCCGACCCAGTTCTCGAACATGGCAATATCACATTGTACTGGGATCGATCCATCATCACTGACAGGACTATTGTTGCCAACAAGCCTGATATAGTGGTGGTGGATCGATCAGAGCGGCGCGCAATGATTGTTGACATAACAGTCCCGCATGATGAGAACCTCGTGAAAGCCGAGAAAGATAAGCAAATCAAGTATATTGACTTGGCTCGCGAGGTTGTCGACATGTGGGATGTGGACTCAGCGATCATTGTGCCGATAGTCGTATCTGCCAATGGCTTAATTGCCAAGAGCCTCGACCAACACCTGAGGAGGCTCTCGTTAGGCAGCTGGATCAAGGGCTTGATACAGAAAGCGGTGCTCCTGGACACGGCTCGTATTGTTAGGAGGTTCCTTTCTCTGGAGCCCTGACCGCCGGTAGCTTGGACCCTGTTCCCGATACCGGTAGGCTACTATTTTTACATTTTTAAATGTTTTTTATTTTTTGTTTTTAAGAAATATTTAAAAATTTAATTATATGTATAGAAAACAATAAATGGACGAAAAATACTATTATATTATAAATGCGAAAGTTGGTAAGTATGGATGTATGTTTGATCCTCTTTCACGCCAAAAAGGCTGAACGGATCTTGATGAAATTAGGCACAGAGGTAGATTATAGTTTTTTTCGATATCACGCGGGCGAAGCTGCGGGCGCCAGCTAGTAATAATATAAAAGCGAGTTTGTGAGGATGTATGTGTGTTTGTTGCTCTTTAACGCAAAAGGTACTGAATGGATTTTGATGAAACAATGATATAGCTTACATATCAGAATAACACATAGGCTACAACTCGTTAAGATAAATTGTACATTCTTGAACCACGCGAGTGAAATCGCGGGGCGCAGCTAGTATTTTATATACTGTTCACTCACCCCTGGGAACGCTTGCACGGACGCCTTCCCTCCGAGGTTGATGACACGTCCGTCAACACGCTGCAACAAGTTCAGACCTCGCTCCCCTGATTCGCCACCTGAATATAACATACAACACAAAATATAGCTTTTTTTTTCACTAAATAACTTCTCGATTTTAGTCAGTAAAAGTCTGACACTCCCCCCGCTCCGCCCAGAGCGGGGGATGTCAGACTTTTACTGACTAAAACCCACTCATGTTCCTTCTATTGGTCTTTGCGTTCCGTGGCCGCGGTATTTCTTTCGAACAACCCGCAACCCCGGCAGGCGGAGGCTCTGGCAAGCCCCTCTGCTTTGCTGACATCTCTTTGAGGCGCGCGTGAAACACCAAACGCGTCGTCGACACGGCCTGTCATCAATAGACGGACGAACTACCCATTGCTCACCGTCCACAGGCCCGCATCTACGGTGGCCGGGAGTCGTCTCGCGGCGCCCGACATAAAATATAGCTTGCGAAAAGTCTAGACGTGTTTTGTTTAAATATTATCGTGATTTAGGATTATTGAAACAACCCAAACCATAGAGATTATTCTTCCTTGGGCGCATAGTTTTTTAAACTCTTTTGTCTATGCCCGGTAGATAGGTACTGAATAAACCATACTAAAGGTTCTGTACCTCAAAAGGACATAAAACCCTTATAGGATCACTTTATTGTCCGTCTGTCTGTCTGTCAAGACCTTTTATGTCCGGAACGCGTGGAGGTATTGAATTGAAATTAAAACCAAATACTCAAGTATGTAGTCCCTTGGAGCTGTGAGTCAAGCCTAAGTCTACGCAGTCAATAGATAAGGCCATTAAATGTCACAAGTTTGTACGGAACCCTCGGTGCGTGAGTCCGACTTGCACTTGGCCAGTTTTTTTTTTAAATTATATATCATTACTCTTTGGGGGGTTCATAATAGGGTAGTTTCCAGGGTCTAAGTAATAACATTCTATTTAGTCCGTCTTTTAAATTATTCACTATTATACTCGCTGCGAAAAAATGCAGCAACGCGTGACGTCACACGTAACTTTAATGGGCTATATCTTTGTCATTTTTGGTCTAATCTTTACTAATATTATAAAAGCGAAAGTGAGTTTGTTTGTTACGTCTTCACGCCTAAATGGCTAAACCGTTTTTTATGATTTTTGGTACAGAGATAGTTGGGACCCTGGAGACGGACATAGGCTATTATTAAAAAAAAAGAAAAATGATTGAGAAAGAGGGAAGAAAAGGGAAAACTTAGCTTTTTTATTACAATAAATAAGGCGCAAGGGCAAAAACAATAGGTAGCAGGTACGAGCAAATCAGGAAAGGGGAACTGTTTTACCCTGAATTTAACGCAAGCGAAGCCGCAGGCAAAAGCTAGTTTACAAATAAAAAAATACGTGTCCCTTATTTTTGAATAATCTAAAAGACGGAGGATTTTTTTTTTGGAAGCTACCCTGTTATATGGGATCTGTTTGAGCGTCGGTGTAGCTCCCACCTGGTATGTACTTACCATTCATGCCATAAGGCTGGAAGGACCGTCGTTCAGTGAGAACTGACAGCTGCACACTACGACGGAACACCAGCTCTCTAGACACGCCATCTCCGCCGTTCCAACGACCTGTAAAGAGTTACATCTAATTAGAGAAGATTGTTGATTTGACGGCACGGTAAAAAAGACGTGTAAATGTGTTTG